>CAKJTW010000047.1:16137500-16737500 GCA_917880005.1 Nanger dama | reverse complement strand
TGGAATGGGTGAATTTAACTCAGATGACCATTATATCTACTACTGTGGGCAGGAATCCCTCAGAAGAAATGGAGTAGCCATCATGGTCAACAAAAGAGTCCGAAATGCAGTACTTGATGCAATCTCAAAAATGACAGAATGATCTCTGTTCGTCTCCAAGTCAAACCATTAAATATAGTAATCCAAGTCTATGCCCCAATAACTAACACTGAAGAAACTGAAGTTGAATGGTTCTATGAAAACCTACAAGACCTTTTAGAACTAACACCCCCAAAAATGTCCGTTTCATTATAGGGGACAGGAATGCAAAAGTAGGAAGTCAAGAAACACCTGAAGTAACAGGCAAATTTGGCCTTGGAATGCGGAATGAAGCAGGGCAAAGACTAACAGAGTTTTGCCAAGAAAATGCACTGGTCATAGCAAACACCCTCTTCCAACAACACAAGAGAAGACTCTACACATGGACATCACCAGATGGTCAACACCGAAATCAGATTGATTATATTCTTTGCAGCCAAAGATGGAGAAGCTCCATACAGTCTACAAAAACAAGACTGGGAGCTGACTGTGGCTCAGATCATGAACTCCTTATTACCAAATTCAGACTTAAATGGAAGAAAGTAGGGAAAACTGCTAGACCATTCAGGTATGACCTAAATCAAATATCTAATGATTATAAAGTGGAAGTGAGAAATAGATTTAAGGGCCTAGATCTGATAGAGTGCCTGATGAACTATGGAATGAGGTTCATGGCATTGTACAGGAGACAGGGATCAAGACTATCTCCATGGAAAGGAAATGCAAAAATGCCAAATGGCTGTCTGGGGAGGCCTTACAAATAGCTGTGAAAAGAAGAGAGGTGAAGAATAAAGGATAAAAGGAAAGATATGCTTCCCCGGTGGCTCTGAGGTTAAGCGTCTGCCTGCAATGTGGGAGACCTGGGTTCAATCTCTGGGTTGGGAAGATCCCCTGAAGAAGGAAATGGCAACGCACTTCAGTGTTCTTGCCTGGAAAATCCCATGGACTGGGGAGCCTGGTGGGCTACAGTCCGTGGAGTCTCAAAGAGTCGGACACGACTGAGCGACTTCACTTCATTTCAAGCATCTGAATGCAGATTTTCAAAGAATAGCAAGAAGAGATAAGACAGACTTCTTCAGCGATCAATGCAAAGAAATAGAGGGAAAGAACAGAATGGGAAAGATTAGAGATCTCTTCAAGAAAATTAGAGATACCTAGGGAACATTTCATGCAAAGATGGGTTTGATAAAGGACAGAAATGGTATGGACATAACAGAAGCAGAAGATATTAAGAAAAGGTGGCAAGATACACAGAAGAACTGTACAAAAAGATATTCATGACCCAGAAAATCACAATGGTGTGATCACTCATCTAGAGCCAGACATCCTGGAATGTGAAGTCAAGTGGGCCTTAGCATCACTATGAACAAAGCTAGTGGAGGTGATGGAACTCCAGTAGAGCTATTTCAAATCCTGAAAGATGATGGTGTGAAAGTGCTGCACTCAATATGCCAGCAAATTTGGAAAACTCAGCAGTGGCCACAGGATTGCAAAAGGTCAGTTTTCATTCCAATCCCAAAGAAAGGCAATGCCAAAGAATGCTCAAACTACCGCACAATTGCACTCATCTAACATGCTAATAAAGTAATGCTCAAAATTCTCCAAGCCAGGTTTCAGCAATACATGAACCATGAACTTCCTGATGTTCAAGCTGGTTTTAGAAAAGGCTGAGGAACCAGAGATCAAATTGCCAACATCTGCTGGATCATGGAAAAAGCAAGAGAGTTCCAGGAAAACATCTATCTCTGCTTTATTGACTATGCCAAAGCCTTTGACTGTGTGGATCACAACACACTGTGGAAAATTCTGAAAGAGATGGGAATACCAGACCACCTAACCTGCTTCTTGAGAAATCTGTATGCAGGTCAGGAAGGAACAGTTAGAACTGGATGTGGAACAGACTGGTTTCAAATAGGAAAAGGAGTACGTCAAGGCTGTATATTGTCATCCTGCTTATTTAACTTATATGCAGAGTACATCATGAGAAATGCTAGACTGGAAGAAACACAAGCTGGAATCAAGATTGCCGGGTGAAATATCAATAACCACAGATATGCAGATGACACCACCCTTATGGCAGAAAGTGAAGAGGAAGTAAAAAGCCTCTTGATGAAAGTAAAAGAGGAGAGCAAAATAG
Source organism: Nanger dama (assembly GCA_917880005.1). Taxonomy (NCBI): domain Eukaryota; kingdom Metazoa; phylum Chordata; class Mammalia; order Artiodactyla; family Bovidae; genus Nanger; species Nanger dama. The sequence goes on along the minus strand of CAKJTW010000047.1, from coordinate 16,735,285 downwards.
TTGGCTTAAAGCTCAACATTCAGAAAACGAAGATCACAGCCTTCGGTCCCATCAGTTCATGGGAAATAGATGGGGAAACAGTCGAAACAGTGTCAGACTTTATTTTTTTGGCTCCAAAATCACTGCAGATGGTGACTGCAGCCATGAAATTAAAAGACGCTTACTCCTTAGAAGAAAAGTTATGACCAACCTAGATAGCATGAAAAGCAGAGACATTACTTTGCCAACTAAGGTCTGTCTAGTCAAGGCTATGGTTTTTCCTTTGGTCATGTATGGATGTGAGAGTTGGACTGTGAAGAAGGCTGAGCGCCGAAGCATTGATGCTTTTGAACTGTGGTGTTGGAGAAGACACTTGAGAGTCCCTTGGACTGCAAGGAGACCCAACCAGTCCATTCTGAAGGAGATCAACCCTTGGATTTCTTTGGAAGGAATGATGTAAAGCTGAAACTCCAGTACTTTTGCTACCTCATGTGAAGAGTTGACTCATTGGAAAGGACTCTAATACTGGGAGGGATTGGAGGCAGGAGGAGAATGGGATGACAGAGAATGAGATGGCTGGATGGCATCACGGACTCAATGGACATGAGTGTGAGTGAACTCTGGGAGTTGGTAATCGACAGGAAGGCCTGGTGTGCTGCGATTCATGGGGTTGCAAAGAGTCGGACATGACTGAGCAACTGAACTGAATTGAACTTTCTCTTAATCTTTGCTGAGTTTTAAATCTCATTACCTATTTGCATTCTTTTTCAGTAGGACCATCTCTCCAGTTAGTCTTCCAGAAGCTGTAATTATACCACAACTGATGCCACCAATTTTCCCTACCAGGGAAATCCCTACATGATTGTTAATTTGAATTGTATTCTGATGTTAGTCAGTCTTTGTACCCTTGTTCTCCCTGACCTGGATCAGCTTAGAACAGAGATTGTTTTCACTCATATTTACAGGGCCTCACTCACTGACCATCTGGGCTTTCTAAACCTTTAGATTTATTAACATTTTATCTGAATTACTATTTTTCTGTCCTATCCAAATTCTAGATTGTACCAGTGATCTGATAATTATGCTTTGTGGAATTAATATTCTGTGTTGATATTGTTCAGTTGCTGATTCGTGTCTAACCCTTTGAGACCCAATGGACTATAGCATACCAGGTTCCTCTGTCTTCCACTATCTCCTGGAGTTTGCTCAAATTCATGCCCATTGAGTCAGTTCTGTTCAATCATACTTAAAATAATTTGTTTCAAATAGACATTTCTATCATCATACCACATACCACCTACTGTTATATAATGAGTTGGATATTGGATAGCTATTGAAACAGGAGGGAAGGGAGCAGAACACAACCTTTGAAAGAATGAGGTAGGCTGAAGACACAATATTGTTTTATTACAACCAAATAGATCCAAGATGGCAGAGGAGTCAGCTTCCAGTAAACTTTGAGCCTCATCATATGCTTATTGTACTATATTAGCATAAGCTAAATGACACACCTTTCAGTGCCTTGACAGTTCTGAGGTGACCATAAAAGGTAAAAAGTGGTTGGTGGCCCAGTTCCTGGAAATCCCAAACCTTCCCCTGAAAAAATTGAAGTAATTCTACCAAAAAAAAAAAAAAAAACCCCAAAAAACAAAAAAACTAACCGCACTCTATTTCGGGGCTCTCTCACCTTCTGAGATGGACCAGACTCTGTGGAGTATGTTTCTCTCTAAATTAATCTACTTCTTATCTATCACTTTGTCTCTCAAATGAATTCTTTCAGCAGTGAGTTATCAAGAACTTCAGATTCACTGGGAACAGACTTATCTCCAAGTTTCATTTTGTTTTTTTCCTTATTTGGTTAATTATTTAGATTAGTTGGGACTAAAGTCTTCTCACACTTTAAATCTTTTTCCTCCCTCTTTGCCTCCAGTGTTCTGTGATTTATTACTTCTGGGATTCTATGATCCATAACTTTCCTTGAGAGTATCTTCTTTAATCATTAAATTCTAAATATGTAAGTTAAAACACACCTTTTCAAAATAAAATGAGTGATAAATTTCTTGCCTCTTCTTAAAATGATATTCAAAACCTGTTCACAGTGTTAATTCTAATTTGAAAAAATATATCACTCTTTTAAAAAGTTGAACACAAATTTTTTTAATTGGATCTGTTTATTGTAGAAATGCATATCTAAAGAACAAAAGGAAAAAAAAATGTCCTAGATTGCCAAACCCAAACACTGTGAAGTTTAGTTTTCAATAACCCTGGAAAAGGCAATCAAGGAAGAAAAGATATTAGTTAATGCTACTGAAAACTTTATTTTTTCTGGCCTTAATATTGAACTAGTTAGGATATTCTCTTCCGCTGCCATGTACCCTGTGTTGCTGATCTACCACTTGACAATCACTGAAGTTCCCCAGTCTCAGCATCTGCATTAACTCTTGCTCTCCTGAAGGTTGTTAGTGCTGGTCCCACAATTCTCTTCAAAGCATGGTCCTCTCCAGGCTCACTCTGAACTTCTTAAGACACAATTTTATAACATAGTGCAAATTGTTTTTTTTTTTTAATCTATCTTTCAAATGCCATATGGTATCATTTATATGTGGAATCTAAAATATGACACAAATGAATTTATTGATGAAACCAAAACAGATTCACAGATACACAGAGGAAAGACTGATGGTGGCCAAGGGAAGGATGGGGCAGGGGTTGGGCCTAGCATATGCAAACATATATAGAATGAGAAAACAACAAGGTCCTACTGTGTAGCACAGGAAAGTATATTCAATATCCAGTGATAAGGCATAATGGAAAACAGTATGAAAAATAATGTATGTTTATATATGAATAACTAAATCACTTTGCTGCACAGCAGAAATGAATCTAATATTATAAATCAACAAAACTTCAATAAAATAAATTTTAAAAAATGTAAAATGATTTATCCTTTCAGCATTTCAGCCCTTCTCCTTAAGGACATAGGTCCTGTTGATTTTTCTTATTAATAGATCAGGGAGATTTTAAATAAGTAATCTGTCATTTTTTATCCAGTTTACTTGGAAACTGTTCAGACATTCTTTACACTCATTTGGTATGTGTTTCTGCTTATTAGGAATTATCTGATAGGTTCTCTGGTAGGTTTAAGATCCAACTTTATTGCTGAAACTCATTCCTTGACATTTTTACCCTTACCCATGGGGTAGTTCTTATTTTTTTAAGAGGCAATCAAAGAACAATCAAATTTTATTTATTTTTTAATATAAACTTATTTATTTTAATTGGAGGTTAATTACTTTATAATATTGTATTGGTTTTGCCATACATCAACATGACTCTGCCACAGGTATACATGTGTTCCCCATCCTGGACCTCCCTTCCTGTACCATCCCTCTGGGTCATCTCAGTGCACCAGCCTCAAGCATCCAGTATTATGCATCGAACCTGGACTGGTGATTCCTTTTATATATGATATTATACATGTTTCAATGCCATTTTCCCAAATTACCCCACCCTCTCACTCTCCCACAGAGTCCAAAAGACTGTTCCATATGTCCGTGTCTCTTTTGCTGTCTCATATACAGGGTTATTGTTACCATCTTTCTAAATTCCATATATATGTGTTAGTATACTGTATTGATGTTTTTCTTTCTGGCTTACTTCACTCTGTATAATCGGCTCCTGTTTCATCCACCTCATTAGAACTGATTCAAATGTATTCTTTTTAATGGTTGTGTAATACTCCATTGTGTATATGTACCACAGCTTTCTTATCCATTCATCTGCTGATGAACATCTAGGTTGTTTCCATGTCCTGGATACTATAAAAAGTGCTGCAATGAACATTGGGGTACATGTGTCTCTTTCAATTCTGGTTTCCTTGGTATGTATGCCCAGCAGTGGGATTGCTGTGTCATAAGGCAGATAGTTTTATATGGAGCTGCATTGAAGATTTATATACATAGAAAGTTATCAGTCTTCCTAATAAGCAGAATAGCTACCAGTTCTGTGGCCCTGTTAATGACCTTTGAGACTTTAATTAGCATAGAACACAATCAAAATGATAAAACACAGAAAATCTTTCACCTTAGAAAGTTTACATCCTCAAGGAAGCAGAAAGAAGATATAAAATAAACAACAATTACATAGAGATTAAATTAATAAAAGAGAACAGATGCAGTTACTGGTTAGAGAAGGAGGCTGCAGTGTGGAATAGGCTAGTTGGGAAGTAGACCCAATGAGAAAGCACATTTGATCTGAGATTTGAAGAAGGTTAAGAGAGTTCATTGTTAGGATGTCTGAGTAGAAGCATTCCAATCAGAGAAAACAACCACAGCCCACTCTCAAATACTCTTGTGTGTTAAGACATGAAGTATGGCTGGAGCAGAGAGCAGGGAAAGAGCAGTATGATTTCTGGGAAAAAGAGAAGGATTGGAGACACTTTGTGTAAAAGGTTTAGCATGGTGCTAATAATGCCAAAGATATTTAAATGATATTCCATATGGTGAAACCTGGATTATAGAAGGACAAAATCACCTGGAATATATTGGTTTCCTATGGCTATTATTATAAATTACTGCAAAATTGGAGGCTTAGAACAACAGAAATGTATTTTCTCACTGTTTCGCAGCCTCCACATATGAATCAATATCGCTGAACTCAAATCAAGGTGTTAGCCTCTCCCAGCTTCTGGTGGCTCTACCATTCCTTGAAAGAAGTGAAAGTGTTAGTCACTCAATCATGTCTGACTCTTTGCTACTCATGAACTGTAGCCCACCAACTCCTCTGTCCATGGGATTTCCCAGGCAAGAATGTTGGAATGGGTTGCTATTCCCTTCTCCAGGGGATCTTCCTGACCCAGGGATTGAACCTGGGTCTCCTGCATTGCAAGCAGATTCTTTATCATCTGACTCACCAGGGAAGCCCATTCCTTGGTTTATGGCCAATTCACTCCAGTCTTCAAAGTCAGCATCTTCAAATTTTCAAGGCCAGCATCTTCAAATCTCTTTGTTTTCATGTTGCTTTCTCTTTTGTGTGTGTCAACTGCTTCCCATTTATAAGGATACTTGAGATTGTGTTTAGGACCTACTTAGATAATTCAAGACAATATCCCCTTTAAGCTACTTAAATTAATCACATCTTGAAACCACTCTTTCCACATAAGGTAATATATATATATGTGTGCCAGAGTTTATGACCTAATTTGTGTGTGGGCTGTTACTTGGCTGACCATGAACGAATAGGGAATTAGAGTATCATTACAATTTTTAAAGGGATAAAATTAGTTCTAAATTTTACCTATAAAATTTGTTGGGACCACTCTGTTCCAACTAACCTGAAGCCTTACTGGTATTAAGATGGATACTGACATCCTATAATCTTTCTAGCAATCTTATGTTTGATTGTCCACATGGCATGTCTACCTTACAGGGAGGGTAAAGCAGTGTTTTGGTAAAATTCCATTTCATGGAGAGAGAAGGTTTTGCTTTATAAGATCCCAAATTACAATTAATTTTTATCAGTTTCTCATCAGTTATCTCCTCATCACAAAATGCATATGAAGTATAAGTCTTTTTCAAGAGACACTCTATAGCTATGAATTCAGTCTACTTTGTTCTTGTAAACTCCTATGGTTTTTGTCTTCTTCATCCACTGAAGAATGTAAGATTTTACTGGACTTTGTTGGCATTGGGTTTGAGGGTCACATCCTGGAGCCTACACCCTACACACTCTGCATCCTTCTGGTGGGCTCTGGGACTGGAAACATGTGCTGTTGTTTCATTTATTTATTTTAACAACAAAAAATTCTAACTGGGACAAAACATTATTAAACCAATGAATGTGTTATGCAAACCCATTCTGCTTTGAAGTACTCTATGAAATGAGTGAACAAAGAAATGAAGTTGGAATGTACTGATAATTCTGTATTTATGGTAGACTTTCACATGATTACTCTCTCGCTGAGAAAGCCTAGCGGTGTTCCAGGAGAAGCCTGCATCACGGGGAGAGCCCAGGATGTCAGAGTTGACAGAAGAGATTATTAGCATTTTGCACTTTTGTAGGAACATGACTAGTTTCTTTATTTTTAAGAATTTATTGAATTTGTTGCAGTGTTTCTTCTGTTTTATGTGTTTGTTTTTTGGCCACAAGGCATGTGGGATCTTAACTGCCTGACCAGAAATCAAACTCTCACCCCTGCATTGGAAGATGAAGCCTTAACCACTGGACCACCAGGGAAATCCCAGTCTTGTTTCTTGTCATGGCGTCTGATCTATTAACATATAAAGGGGTGTAAAGTGTAGGATCATGTATTCACTTAGTCCCAGCTGGGATCCTGAAGCCAGTGGTGAGACTGAAAAATATCTCCTGGAGATGAACCTTCTTGACCCTATGTGTCTGTTTCTGAAGTGATTTATTCCTTTAAACACCATAATCCTGCCCTGGAAATACAGCCCTCTTATCCCTGCTCTACTTTAGAGAAATTTCACAGTGTCTGTAGTAGACCACATGAGGAAGCTTTGTTTCTGCACTTCTTAAATTGTTGTTCAGTTGCTAAGTTGTGTCTGACTCTTTGCGACCTTGTGGACTGCAGCATGCCAGGTTTCTGTCCTTCACTGTCTCCCGAAGTTTGCTCAAACTCAGGTCCATTGAGTCAGTGATGCCATCCAACCATCTCATCCTCTGCACTTTTAAAATATTGACTCTTATTTAGAATCCACCTTCTAAGCAGGAGAAGTGGCTTTCATTCCTGGGTCAGGAAGATCCCTGGAGAAGGAAATGTCAACCCACTTTAGTATTCTTGCCTGTGAAATCCCATGGACAGAGGAGTCTGATGGGCTACAGTCCGTGGGGTTGCAAAAAATTGGACGCAACTGAGCAACTTAACAACAACAGCAATTTAAATGCAGTACGTGATACTCCCCTCCAATTACTGTCTTATTTTGATTGTCCTCAAAACTCTAAAATATTACTTCCTCTATAAAATCATCTGAATTAAAAAGTGATAGGTGCTAACTCTAATCCTCCTTATGAAATGTACTTCAGTGTCTCCTTTATCAGGAAGTTACATCAAAGCTTTCATTTCCTTAATTATCTCAGGAGGGTTTCATTGGGAGGGATGGAGTCTAGTTATTCTTACATTTCTGTAGTCTCCACCACTGTTGCTGAGTCTTGTATGAAGGGAATATAGTCATATTTCTTTTATATTACATAGTTCTGAGCACAAAGCGGCACTTTAAAAAAATTGTTTTTTGATGACAGTGATTTTGTAAAGTGGCAGTCATTTGATTCAAGGACATGTAGATTTCACTTCAATTAGCAGAACTAGAGATTTAAATTGTGAGCTTTTAAAATGAGCAAAAATTCTTGGAAAACTCAGAATATCAAATAAATGATGATAGCACTATCACACTGGGAAGTTGTGTGGTATTACATTGATTTTGAAGGCAGCTTTCACCAGAGAATTGTGTAGTCAGTAGATGGCACTCTTTCTTTTATTAATAACCACTGACCACTTCTTTACTGTTATAAAAAGTATCAGTGATAGTTTATTTTTAACTATTTTAACGAAGTTCCAAAATTGCTTTTATAAAGCTTATCAAATCAATCATTTTGATTGCTTGTGATGGTGACTTTTTGGGCTTCAATTTTATGGGACAGTTCTGAATGAGGATCCAAACACTTTTTACTCAAAGTTATCACTTTAAGCTGGAAATGAATTTTCGGCCTGACAGAGACTACAAAGAGATTACAAGCATATTTCTTTTAAAAGGATTATTATTATTATTATTTTACTGCTTATAAGAGATTGTAAAATGGAAAACTGAGATAAAATACCCAAAGGTGTCTGATATGACAGAATTCATTTCAGCCTCAAAATCTGGACAAGAATTCACAGAGATTATTAATTAAAAAAAAAAAAAAGCAAATGTGGGCAAATGAAAAGATGGTACGTTTTATCCAAAGGAACCTGCATGGAAGAATCAGAACTGATGATTTGGTAAAAAGTAAAATTGCACACAAACCCATAGAACTTCTCATATCATAAGTAACTATAATGTTTTATATTAATATGACAGTAACTGGTATAAATTATAATGCTGGTCAGCTTTGTGTGTCACGTTGGCTAGGCTGTGGTCCCAGGTTTCAGTCAAACACTCCTCTAGTTGCTGCTGTGAAGGTGCTCCATAGATGTGATTAACATATACAATCAGTGGGTTTACATTAAAAGATTCCCCTCAAAAACAGAGCTGAGGAAAAAATTAGGGATGAGACTGTGATGTAGAAATCCAGCCTGCGTTTCCCGGTACAAGCCTGACACATAGATTTCATATTTGCTTGCCTCCACAGTTATGTGACCTGGAAAAGGAAACAGCAACCCATTCCAGTATTTTTGCCTGAAAAATTCCATCGACAGAGGAACCTGGCGGGTTACAGTTCTTAGGGTTACGAAAAACTCGGACATGACTTAGCAAACTACTACCACAACAACAGTTATGTGAGCCACTTTCTTAAAATTCTTTTCTCTCTCCCTCTTTCTTTCTTTTTCTTTATTTCTCTAATTAGTTATTCCTGCTGTTTCCCTTTCCCTGAAGAATCCTGAGTGATACAAAGTATAAATACAAATTTACATTAATTCCTTTATAATATTTCAGAGGACATTGTGCTTGTGGAATAAGCTCTGATAGTTATGAAAAATGAAAGATTGGAAAACAATTTCTGAATTTAAAACAATAATAAATGAATAAAAACACTAAGTTATTAATAGGACCAAAATCAAATTAAGGGAGAAGAAAAGGCATAACAAACTTTCCCTCACAAGTCATTAGAAGTGGAAATGCAGACTATAACATCATTAGAAAACATGAATCATGGGGAATGTGTGGAAGTTCCAATGTGTGGGTGGTAAGATTTCCAAAAGGAGACCATTTGCGGTAAAGGGATCAGTAGTAACATGAATAGTGGGTTCTTGAGACTCATTGACTATCAGGGAAAATAATATTAATGAAACAAGATCAAAATATGCACTATATTCAATAAAGAAGCAAAGTTTGTTTACCTGCAGAGGAACAAGCACTAGGCAACCTTAGACATTTCAGCAACACTGCCTTCAAAATTGTAATAAGCAAACCTGCAGAATAATATGAGGAAAATGAACATAAGACAAGAATTCTATGAACAAAATGACATTCCTGTTCAAGGGCAAAATAAAGACAGTCTTGCTTATGCAAAGCTCAGGACCGTTAACCTCACTTGATTGTTCTGTTACACCTTTCTCTCTGGTCTAGTTGAACTCCCAGTTCCTCATGTGAACCTCAGATTTTGCCATCTGTCCCATGAATTTAGCTTATGGGTTCCTCTGTCTGAAACATTCTTCTTTCTTCTCTTTCATTCAGCCTTGCTATTCCTTAAGATCTCACTTAAAAATATATAGATAAAAATAAACATGCTGTTATTCCTCCGCAGAGAAAAGCCTGCACTTAGCCTCCAAAAACTAAAGTAACTCTTCTTTCTGTACTTCTATGTATTTTTCCTTTTCTCATCTCTTTATTTACTGAATTTAAATTTGGATACAAAAACATTGCTTTTGTGTATACCTCAAGGAGTTTTGAAAAATCAATATACTCAAGTAACCACCAGGACAATCAAAACAGAGAACATTTTCATCTCTCATCCAAATTGCCTCAGACCACACCCATCTCATCCCCCTCTGATTGATTGTTGGCTATTTTCTAACACATAGATTAAAATTTTCTGGTAAATCATCTAGTGTATATTCTTCTGTTTCTGGCTTCATTGTTCAGCTTAATTGTTTGTTTCCAGTTTTTGTCTGTTATGAAGAAAGATAAAATAAATGCGTGTGTGTAGTCTTTATTTTGAGAGGTATTATTGAGTTATGATATCATTCTATTTTAAAGATGTCTTATAAATGCCATGAAACCAGATGGTTTGCAAAATATCAAATATTAGCATTTGTCTTTTAAAAATCTGTTTTAATTTATTCCTACTATCTTATTTTATATTTTCTATGCACCATTATTTCTTCTTCTATTCCCTTTTCTTCATTTGTTTCTTTTAATTTATTCTAAGTGTAAATATGATGAAATATTGAAATATTGAGATCTCTAAGATTTCTGATGATGCAATTTAATGTATTTTTAAAAATTATGCTTTTAAAAATTGGATTTTTCTTTTTCTGCTTCTTTTCCCTGTTGGTTAAGAAAACCGTAAAGATTAGGCTTGGTTGTACAATTGAAACAAATAAAAGCCAGACAGGGTGGGAAGAGAAGTCATTGTTTTCAAACCTTCTTCTATCCATTAATATGTGCATATTCCTATGTAAATAAGATTATATACTTCTCTGCTTTAAAACAGATCTCACACTCTACTTGTTTTAAATTTTTTATTTATCTTTACAATGTGTCATGGAGTTTTATTCTTATATAAATAATGTAGCTCTATCTCATTCTCTTAAATAAATGTTCATGATATGCCGTAGGTTAGACATAGTATAGTCAAAACCCCATTGGTGGACAATTAGGCAGTTAAAATTTATTTTCTCTTAACCAATAACAGTGCCTTGAACATCCTTCTCCTTGCTTCCTGAAGCATAGGTGTGAATGCTTCTTTACACACTTATATCACTTTTTATGCTGAGATATTGTAAAGTAAGTTACCTGTGTGATGCCCAAGAAACAGAAATGGGTACACAGAATTTGTCTCTCGTTTTTATTTTAAGGAGTCCTGCCATACTGCTATCAAAAAGGACTACACCTATTTGCCCTCCTTTGAGCTCTACATAAATAACTACCTCCCCACAACCTTGCCACCATTTCTTAAATGTATTGGAAAATCTGGTCTGTCATTTGTCTTCATTTACAGCAGGGGATATCTTACACAGAAATCCTTAATTGTAGTATTCTCAAACTTAAAACTTTTTATTTGATGTTTTCTGCATAATTATTTAAAAAGACTTTCTCTATCCAAAAGTTATAAACTAATGTCTATGTTTTTTGTCCTAATGCTTCCATAATTTTAAAAAATAAGTTTTTGATCCACCTGAAATACATTCTTATGAATGGTGTGAAATAGTAATCTAAATATTTTAAAATGGATAGCCAAATTGTGGTTATCATAGTAATCACTAATATTTGACAAACCTTAATTGTGCCAGAAGCTTTTAATTTAATTCCACTTTCGTGGGGTTGGTTTGAGGATTAAACACAGCATTCAGATGAAGGCACAAGTAAGGCACCAAATTGTTATTGATTTTCACAATTCATATATGTGTTAATTGGTAGAATCAGGATTCTAACCCTAGCAGAATTACTCTAGACTATTCTTTTCCCACAGTACTAAATCCCCATAAATATATATGTTTGTTTATGAATTTTCTATTATATATTCTTACCCCACACATTAAAATTTCATCTGATCATATTATCCACTCTGCTTACTCTTTTACTGCTTACTATTTTTAATAACTCCTTACAGACCTTACAATCAACTTCAGCCCCTTTAGAACCCCCCATCTCCTTTCTCTGAAATCTCAGATGAGCACACAGACCCTTTTCTTAGTTATTTCCTTATTTGAGTTACAAAAACCTTCTGGTGCTTATCTGAAGAGAGCAAACACTGTCATTTTATGAAACATTCCCTTCTCTGTGCCTTTGTTCACACTTCTTGTGCCTCATCTTTTATGCTTCATTTGCTGGGCAAGCACATACTCATTTTTGAAGATGAAGATAAACATTACCACCTGAGCTTTCTCTCCCTCTCCATCCCAACCAGGTAGGAAGAAACTGTTCTTTTCTTCTCTATTTGTCCATACTCCTCCCCTGAGAACTGCATTTATTCAGTGACAATGTGAGTGTCTTAAGGGCAGGACCATATCTTATTAAGTATGTAATATAAATTGAATAAATATTTATTGAGTAAATTAATATAAAACAAAGACCACCAAATCATGAGAGCGATAATGAGGGTATTTATGAAATGGTGCAAGACATTTTAAAATGAGACAAAATACCTTTTTCAAAAGAGTGTCAAGAAGCGAGTGTACTTAAGCACACTCAATTAGTTTAGAACAGAGCAAATGGGTAACTGGAAAGATAACTCATGCTACAGCATGTCTAATGAACTAGTAAATGAGAAAGAAAGGGACTTCCCTGGTGGTTCAGTTGTTAGGACTTTATGCTTCCACTGCACAGGACATGGGTTTGATCCCTGCTTAGGGAACTACGATACCACATGATGTGGGGTGTAGCAAAAAATGGTTAAATTACATATCCCATTGATTAATAGAGAAAGCCAGTCAAAGGAAGCCAGAGAAAGTTGTCTTGAGAGAATTAGATCTGAGGGACTTCATAATCATCATATGTTGCTGCTGCTAAGTCACTTCAGTTGTCTGACTCTCAGTGACCCCATAGACTGCTTACCAGGCTCCTCCATCCATGGGATTTTCCATTTCTATCTTAATCACCACTCAGCATCTCTACCTCTACATCAGTCTCCAGTATGTCTCGAATTGTAATAGTTTCCTAGTGGTTTTCCTGTTTTTGCCTTTGCCTCCCTACCATCTCTTTCAGGATGATTTTTTTAAATTATAATTCAAATAATGTCCTCTTTTAATCAAAACCAGGACAGTTGTTTTGAGTCAATTCAGCTTCCTAATGGGCCATACTGAATATGCCTCTCCATTTTAACTACTTTATTTGATTTTACCTTCTACTCTTGTATTTAATTAAATACAAATAGTCCCCAGATAATAAAGAAATATATTATTAACTTTTTAATAATTCACATAGAAAAGCCAAAACTGGGAAACAAATTATTAATGAATAACAGAAAGGTATAGAAATAGAATTTAAACCTGGGCATTTTGCTTTTAAAGCTCAAACTCGTAACTACTAGACAATATTTGCTTGTTCTTTAGAAATGTGCAAACAAACTTCTTAGTCAGTAATAAAATCTTAATTAAATAAAATATTTAACTATTTTCGTATATAATATGATAGCATTCAAACTACATTCAAAGAGCAAGATATATAAGAAAACAAATTGGAAAACATAATGCTCAGTAAGACCAAATTTGTTATAAATAAAAATAGTTTCATAAGACTTCACTAATAACCCTATTCTCTGTTGATGAAGTTACTGTGAACTTTTGTGATTTTTCTTCAACAATTCAGCATTTAAATTTTTTCTAAAATAAACTAATTATTTTTAATTTCAGAAATGAAAGCAAGATATTGTCACAACCAAATTTAGCTAAAATTGCTTTTTTTCCCCCTAAATCAGAAAAATTAGGGAAAAATCAATGACCTAATTCATTAAACTCTTCATGTATAGCCTGATATTTTTCCTTAGATAAGTTTTATTTCTGTTTGAACAATAAGCATAAGATTTTGCAGTATGCTTTCAGAGGTAAGTTGTTTTCCTGCTGCTGCTGCTACGTTGCTTTAGTCGTGTCCAACTCTGTGCGACCCCATAGATGGCAGCCCACCAGACTCCCCCATCCTTGGGATTCTGCAGGCAAGAATACTGGAGTAGGTTGCCAGTTCCTTCTCCAATTCATGAAACTGAAAAGTGAAAGTGAAGTCACTCAGTCATGTCTGACCTTAGCGACCCCATGGACTGCAGCCTACCATTCAGTTCAGTTCAGTCGCTCAGTTGTGTCCAACTCTTCACGACCCCATGAATTGCAGCACACCAGGCCTCCCTGTCCATCACCATCTCCCGGAGTTCACTCAGACTCACGTTCATTGAGTCCGTGATGCCATCCAGCCATCTCATCCTCTGTCGTCCCCTTCTCCTCCTGCCCCCAATCCCTCCCAGCATCAGAGTCTTTTCCAATGAGTCAACTCTTCACATGAGGTGGCCACAGTACTGGAGTTTCAGTGTTAGCATCATTCCTTCCAAATAAATCCTAGGGTTGATCTCCTTCAGAATGGACTGGTTGGATCTCCTTGCAGTCCAAGGGACTCTCAAGAGATTTCTCCAACACTACAGTTGAAAAGCATCAATTCTTCGGCACTCAGTCTTCTTCACAGTCCAACTCTCACATCCATACATGACCAAAGAAAAAAACCATAGCCTTGACTAGACGGACCTTAGTCGGCAAAGTAATGTCTCTGCTTTTGAATATACTATCTAGGTTGGTCATAACTTTTCTTCTAAGGAGTAAGCATCTTTTAATTTCATGGCTGCAGTCACCATCTGCAGTGATTTTGGAGCCCCCAAAACCTGACACTGTTTCCACTGTTTCCGCATCTATTTCCCATGAAGTGATGGGACTAGATGGCATGATCTTTGTTTTCTGAATGTTGAGCTTTAAGCCAACTTTTTCGCTTTCCTCTTTCACTTTCTTCAAGAGGCTCTTTAGTTCTTCTTCACTTTCTGCCATAAGGGTGATATCATCTGCGTATCTGAGGTTATTGATATTTCTCCCAGCAATCTTGATTCCAGCTTGTGTTTCTTCCAGTCCAGCGTTTCTCATGATGTACTCTGCATATAAGTTAAATAAGCAGTGTGACGATATACAGCCTTGCCGTACTCCTTTTCCTATTTGGAACCAGTCTGTTGTTCCATGTCCAGTTCTAACTGTTGCTTCCTGACCTGCATACAGATTTCTCAAGAGGCTGGTCAGGTGGTCTGGTATTTCTATCTCTTTCAGAATTTTCCACAGTTTATTGTGATCCACACAGTCAAAGGCTTTGGCATAGTCAATAAAGCAGAAGTAGATGTTTTTCTGGAACTCTCTTGCTTTTTCCATGATCCAGCAGATTTAGGTTCTCTTAAATGTGGTTAAGAGAAGATACATATACATGGTAGTAATAAAAATAACTTTCTTACCTGGCTTGCAATCACATCAGAAGATCCATGTAGATGTAGTGCCAATTGTGTGTTAAGGATGCAGGTTGTCTGCTCTGTGCATTACCTGTTGGCAGGCTACTGCTAACTGTACTGCACCTTCCTGGATATGTTCCCTTGTCACGTAGATGGTGTGTACACAGAGAATGTAAAGTCACCATGCACTGAAGCAAAATATTACCGAGATAGTGAAGCTACTCAAATAGATAGCATCTAATTTTTTTGCAAGTGTCGTGACTTCATGACTATCAGGCATCCTGAATGTTTTGCACTTAATGGGTTCTTCCCCATTAAGATAGATAACCAAGAGATGAGCATCACTTTCAAAGGAAAAAAGAAAAAAGACCCTTATTTTTCCTTTTGTCTCATTCAAACAATTTACACTTCAAGATATTCATAAGGGAAAATATCGACTTTTTAAAATGTATTCAATTATTTATCATGATTTTTCCCTAACTTGTATAAGAGTGCTTTCAAAGCACCCAGAAATTCCCTTCTAATTACTTCTTTAATGTATATTGTGTAAATTTTAATCAGAAGAAATATTTCAGGGAGGAGATTAATGGCTAAAGAAGTCACTTTTCCAGAGCTTCAACTGTAGGTTACTTCTGTTGATGAACAAATGCCCCTAGAGTAGAATAAGTATTACACCCAGTTTATAGTGTCCTTAAGCTACTGGTAAGAGATCAGATGTAATTCACTTACCAGCTCTGTTCCAGCATTTGTCCCTAGAGAATTTTACCCACAACCACTTTCATGGGATTTATTTGTCATTGTCATTGGGTGCAGTTCTTTGTTACACTGGTCATTTGGTCAGTACAAGGGGAATGTGCAGCTTTATGGCCCTACGATGAAAATTCAAATACCTGTTTGTCTTGTGAATTTAGGAAGCTGGCTATAGAAAGAGGATTCTAGTCCCCACTGAACTTGCAGTTACTGGCAGCATCTCTCTTTTCTTCTCCTCCTCCTTGTTACTTTTTGGTGGACATATACATGGTTCACTTGAAAACTTCTAAATTCCCCCAAACGTGTCCATAACTGAATCTAACATAATGTGTTGATTTTTTAACTGTAACTGAGTGTGCCAAGCAGAATATTTTTTTTTTTTCCATAAAAGATCAATTTAGGGATAACCTTTACTCTCCAATCACACAGAGCTGATTTATGTAACTGTACAGCAAAGCTATTGGCTAAACACTGAGACTGGGGATATCTAAATATTTTCTAAAGGGTGAGACCTCCTATTTCACTGATAATTATTCAGTTGTCATCTCGCTCCTTCAGTGTTGCTCAGTTACTGAGTCGTGCCTGAATATTTGCTACCGCCATGGACTACACTATGCCAGGTTCCTTTGTCCTCCACTATCTCTGGAGGTTGCTCAAGTTCGTGTCCACTGAGTCACTAATGTCATATAACCATCTCATACTCAAAAGGAGAAGGTTGTCCCCTTCTCTTCTTGGCCTCAGTCTTTCCCAGCATCAGGGTCTTTTCCAATGAGTCACGTCTTTTCCAGTGAGTCAGCTCTTTGCATCATGTGGCAAAAGAATTGGAGTGTCATCTTCAGCATCTCCAGTCCTTCTCATGAGTGATTCAAGGTTGATTTCCTTTAGGATTGACTGGTTTGATCTCCTTATTGTCCAAAGGACTCTCAAGAGTTTCTCTAGCACCACCGTTAGAAAGCATCTTGCCTTGCCTTTCCTATTAAGGTTTTATTGTACTGAAAGCATATGTCTGCTGGTTTCCAAGCACATCCCTCCTTCCAGGCTCTCCCATTGGTAAACCAGACAGCTTGCCTTGCCTTGGCTGGGACAGACCAAGTACTTTATGCTACACTGCTGATACTTCAGGATGGTCTCATAAGGCCTCTGTGTTTTATACTATGGATGGACAAGTAAGTTCTCCTAAGCTTCTTCCCTGAGGAGCATACCTGATTCACTCCACTTCATGACTGAATTTTGTTAGAAGGTTGGCTGCCTTTTGACAGTCTCTCTGACATCACTTAAGACTAGGTCAGAATTCCAAGTCTAAAAGTCATTGTGTTCCTTAGGGATGACTTTGATAACAAAGTGCAGTAGGAGCAAGAAAGACATTACCTTTAATTAGATCTTAGTAGCTGCTTCAGGTGGATTTCCTATATGAAACCCTAAAACACTTTCACTGAGGAGATCTGTGGATTTTGGTCATAGGTCCTCATCTATGGGTCTTTGTATTTCTAGTATCAGTAAGGAGTTAGATCATAAGACCTAGTATAGTAGCCATTGCGACTGGCCACTAAAAGTTAAACTGATTTGTAAAGCTATATCCATTCACCTTGGTTTGTTGCCCATCCTGTAAGTCTTCACTATATAAATACAATTAAAACACTTGGAAAAATCAAGACTATTTCTGAATAGTCTACTATTAACCTCCAGAAACAAATATTTCCTAGAGCAGTGGTCCCCAACCTTATGGCACCACAGACCTGTTTCATGGAAGACAATTTTTCACAGACCAAGGGGCAGGGGGATGGCTTCAGAATGATTCAAGCATATTACATTTATTGTGTACTTTATTATTGCATCAGCTCCACCTCAGATCATCAAGTATTAGATCCTGTTAGTTAACATTAAAGCAACTTACAGTTGAATTCTAAGAATTCAATTCAATTCTGCCTAACAGATTAGGCAGCTCTACCTTTCATATTTAGCAAGAAAATCTAAACGGAGTTTGGCATGAGTGAAGGGGCTGTTGATCAGTATTCCTGTGGAAAGAGTGCATGTGACTTGCTCCATTCATATTTAATACCTGTCTCAATTATGTACTCAGGTAAAGTCAGTGCAGCAACTGTGATATTTCCAATATCTAAATAACTCCAATAAAATTATAATGGAATTAAAATGAAAACAGTAATACATGGAGAAAAACATAGTTTAAAATATTTGTGTTATATAAGAAATGTCTAAAATTTTAATGAAATAGGTTTATTATAAGTACAAAATTCCATTAAGAAAAAGATGAAATTATGCCATTTGCAGCAACATGGATGGACCCAGAGATTATCATACTAAGTGAAGTAAGTCAGACAAAGGCAGATATCATATGATATCACTTATATGTATAATCTTAAAAAAATAGTACAAATGAACTAATTTATAAAGCAGAAACAAACTTACAGATTTAGAAAACAAATTTATGGTTACCTAAAGGGAAAAGTGAGTGGGGAATAAAGAGACTGAGATTAACATTTACATACTACTATATAAAAAGTAGATAATCAACCAGGATCTATTATATAACACAGAGAACTCGAGTCAATGTTCTGAAGTAACCTATATGGGAAGTGAATCAGAAAAAGAATAGGTATATGCATATGTATAAGTAAATCACTCAGTTGTCTAGCAGAAACTAACACAACATTGTGAATGTTGTGTTTATTATCCTCCAATAAATATTCAGTTCAATTCAGTGGCTCAGTTGTGTCCGACTCTCTGTGACCCCATGGATCACAGCACGCTAGGCCTCCCTGTCCATCACCATCTCCCAGAATTCACTCAGACTCATGTCCATCGAGTCAGTGATGCCATCCAGCCATCTCATCCTCTGTCATCCCCTTCTCCTCCTGCCCTCAATCCCGCTCAGCATCAAAGTCTTTTCCAGTGAGCCAGCTCTTGGCATGAAGTGGCCAAAGTACTGGAGCTTCAGCTTTAGCATCTTTCCTTCCAAAGAAATCCCAGGGTTGATCTCCTTCAGAATGGACTGGTTGGATCTCCTTGCAGTCAAAGGGACTCTCAAGAGTCTGCTCCAACACCACCGTTCAAAAGCATCAATTCTTCGGCGCTCAGCCTTCTTCACAGTCCAACTCTCACATCCATACATGACTACTGGAAAAACCATAGTCTTGACTAGACGGACCTTAGTCGGCAAAGTAATGTCTCTGCTTTTGAATATGCTATCTAGGTTGGTCATAACTTTTCTTCCAAGGAGTAAGTGTCTTTTAATTTCATGGCTGCAGTCATCATTTGCAGTGATTTTGGAGCCGAAAAAATAAAGTCTGACTCTGTTTCCACTGTTTCTCCATCTATTTCCCATGGAGTGACTGGACCAGATGCCATGACCTTCATTTTCTGAATGTTGAGCTTTAAGCCAACTTTTTCACTCTCCTCTTTTACTTTCATCAAGAGGCTTTTTAGTTCCTCTTCACTTTCTGCCATAAGGGTGATATCATCTGCATATCTGAGGTTATTGATATTTCTCCCGGCAATCTTGATTCCAGATTGTGTAACTTCCAGCCCAGCGTTTCTCCCAGCCCAGCGTTTCTCATGATTTACTCTGCATATAAGTTAAATAAGCAGGGTGACAATATACAGCCTTGACATACTCCTTTTCCAATATTAATTTTACAAAATTTAATAATCAGATTATATACATACAAATGTATATAGGGTTTTAGCAAATTTCTTGGCATGTATTACAATTTCAAAATATAGTTCTCATTTAGAATGTAATGAAATAGTAGCCCAGGGAAATCTATTTCATGTTTATGTACAGAATGCATATATATATATATATATATATATATATATATATATATGTATATATATAGGCTGCTAAGTCGCTCCAGTCATGTCCGACTCTGTGTGACCCATAGATGGCAGCCCACCAGGCTCCCCCGTCCCTGAGATTCTCCAGGCAAGAACACGAGTGGGTTGCCATTTCCTTCTCCAATGCATGAAAGTGAAAAGTGAAAGTGAAGTCACTGAGTCATGTCCAACTCTCAGCGACCCCATGGATTGCAGCCCACCAGACTCCTCCATCCATGGGATTTTCCAGGCAAGAGTACTGGAGTGGGATGCCATCATCTTCTCCAATATGCTTGCTTATATATTTAATTAGAAAAAAAGGATACACAATTTCTTTATTCCACTTATTATTATGAAAGCATTGCTAGTATTTCAGAGAACAATTTCTTTTTTCTTGTTTATGGAAAATTTTATCAAATCATAAAAATATGTGTTATTTTTATAGTTTCAGAGTAAATGATAGTAAATTTCCTACACCATTTAGAAATGGTTCCAGCCCCTTGCACTCTGAAACACAGTTCCTGCACTATATTTTCTCCTTTCTTCTCCATAGGGGCAAAAGGTATATAAATTTGCCAGCTGCTCTAAGACTTTCTAGCCATAAAGACTGCAGTTAAAACTATGCAAATAATTCAGTTCAGACAAGAATGATGCTTTGATTGTCATTTCTTCTAGTGTAACTCAATTAAATCCATTAAGGCCACTTTCTCACTCCTCAAGGTTACTCAGGTTCTTGTTTGCTTCCATTAAAAATCCTAGACAAAATTCAGCATACCTCCATAATTTCATTCCTACAAAGCCTATTTTGTATAGCATCTTGACTCATACATTTAACTGCTAAAATCAGTTTTACCAATTTATTTTATATAGATACATTGTTACTACAATTAAATTTATTTTGATATTGAGTAAAAATATCTTCACTGAGAAAGAAAAATCACCTAGGAGTCTATTCATGCCATATAACATGGTGAAAACATATACAGAAAGAAATATAATACATAGGACCCCAAAGATGAAGAATATGATTCTGGAGCTGCTTCAGTTTCACTGGGAAAAAAACTCATACAATGCACAGAAATACACTATCATAATAGCACAACTATAGGGTGTTGTTGTAAGTTCCTACAGTGGAAAGACTGTCAGGCTTTCATCCTGAGTTTCTAGCTTCCTGTTGAGTCCACAGTAAGACGTTTATGGATTCCACTTTTAACAAAATGTTTTGGAAAGGTAGATAAGGAACAGAATACATTTGGCAGCACTCGGGTAGGTCTATTTAAGGAGTTTTTAATGACTAATAAAATTTGTCAGGTTAATAAACAAATGAAGATATGTCAGAAGAAACAGCAGGTTATTCCTGTAGTGATTGTTTGAACTCTTGCATGACTCAAAACTAATAAAAATTTCTGTAGGATATTCTAACATTTCCAGCCAAAAGCTCATCCATGTGTTCAGTTGACAAATATTTATTGATTGCTGACTGTATGCCTGGGGATCAAGAGGTATTAGAGACATACTGAGCTTATTATGTGAGAAAAAGTAGAAAGGGGGTGTAGTTATAGGGCTGTGACAGGGCTAGGATGAGGTAAGGATAAGGTGTGTGAAACATGCAAATGGGCATCTGATCCCATCGGGACATTTAGGAAAAAAATCAAGAATTTAAGTTCTGTTAACTTTTTTTTTAATTTTAACTGGAGAATAATTGCTTTACAATGCTGTGCTGGTCTCTGCCATAAACCAATGCAAATAAGTCATAATTATATATGTATGTTTTGTACTCTTGGCAAAACTAGTGAAGCAGGTCAAAGGCAAAAAGAGTTTTGCCCAGAGAAAGCACTGGTCATAGCAAACACTCTCTTCCAACAACACAAGACTGTACACAAGGACATCATCAGATGGTCAACACCAAAATTAGACTTATTTTATTCTTTGCAGGCAAAGATGGAGAAGCTCTATGCAGTCAGCAAAAACAAGATTGGGAGGTGACTGTGACTCAAATCATGAACTCTCTTATTGCCAAATTCAGACTTAAATGGAAGAAAGTGGGGAAAACGATGAGACAATACAGGTATGACCTAAATTAAATCCCTAATGAGTATACAGTAGAAGTGACAAATAAATTCAAGGGATTAGATCTGATAGAGTACCTGAAAACTGTGGATCGCGGTTCATGACATTGTGCACGAAGCAGTGATCAAGACCATCTCCGAGAAAAAGAACTGTAAAAAGCAAAATGGCTGACTGAAGAGGTCTTACAAATAGCTGAGAAAAGAAGAGAAGCTAAAGCGAAAGGAGAAAAGGAAAGATATACTCATTTGAATGCAGAGTTCCAAAGAATAGGATAAGGAGAGGTAAGAAAGCCTTCCTCAGAGAGCAATGAAAGGAAATAGAGGAAAACAATAGAATGGGAAAGACTAGAGATCTCTTCAAGAAAATTAGAGATAACAAGGGAACATTTCATGCAAAGATGGGCACAGTAAAGGACAGAAATGGTATGGACCTAACAAGAAACAGAAGATATTAAGGAGATGGCAAGAATACACAGAAGAACTATACAAAAAAGATATTCATAACCCAGATAACCACATGGTGTGATCACTGGACTAGAGCCAGACACTCTGCAATACAAAGTCAAGGGCTTAGGAAGTATCACTATGAACAAAGTTAGTGAAAGGGATGGAATTCCAGCTGAGCTATGTCAAATCCTAAAAGATGATGCAGTTAAAGTGCTGCACTCAATATGCCAGCAAATTTGCAAAACTCACCAGTGTCCATAGGACTGGAAAAGTCAGTTTTCATTCCAATCCCAAAGAAAGGCAATGACAAAGGATGTTCAAACTGCTGCGCAATTGCAGTCGTCTCACACGCTAGCAAAATAATGTGCAAAATTCCCCAAGCTAGGTTTCAACAGTACATGATCTATGAACTTCCAGTTGTTCAAGCTGGATTTAGAAAAGGCAGAGAAACCAGAAATCAAATTGCCAAAATCCTCTGAATTATTGAAAAAGCAAGAGCCCCAGAAATACTTTTGCTCTATTGACTACGCCAAAGCCTTTGACTGTGTGGACCACAATAAACTGTAAAATTCTTAAAGAGATGGTAATATCAGGCCACCTGACCTGCTTCCTGAGAAATCTGAATGCAGATCAAGAAGCAACAGTTATAACTAGACATAGAACAACAGACTGGTTCCAATTCAGGAAAGGAGTATGTCAAGGCTGTATATTGCCACCCTGCTTATTTAAGTTATATGCAGTGTGCATCATGCAGAATGCCAGGCTGGATAAAGCACAAGCTGCAATCAAAATTGCTGGGAGAATTATCAATAACCTCAGATATGCAGATGACACCACCCTTATGGCAGAAAGCAAAGAAGAAGAACTAAGGAGCCTCTTGATGAAAGTGAAAGAGGAGAGTGAAAAAGGTGGCTTAAAACTCAACATTCAGAAAACTAAGATCATGGCATCTGGTCCCATCACCTCATGGCAAATAGATGGGGAAAAAGTGGAAACAGTAAGAGACTTTATTTTGGGGGACTCCAAAAACACTGCAGATGGTAACTGCTGCCATGAAATTAAAAACAACTTACTTATTTGAAGAAAAGTTATGACCAACCTAAACAGCATATTAAAAAGCAGAGAGATTAATTTGCCAACAAAGGTCCATCTAGTCAAAGCTATGGTTTTTCAACTAGTTATGTATGGATGTGAGGGTTGAACTATAAAGAAACCTGAATGCAAAAGAATTGATGCTTTTGAACCGTGGTATTGGGAGAAGACTCTTGAGAGTCTCTTGGACTGCAAAGAGATCCAACTAGTCCATCCTAAAGGAAATCAATCCTGAATATTCATTGGGAGGACTGATGCTGAAGCTGAAACTCCAATACTTTGGCTACCTGATGTGATGAACTGACACATTTGAAAAGACTCTGATGTCAAGCCTATGGATTTTTCAGTGGTCATGTATAGATGTGAGAGCTGGACTATATAGAAAGCTGAGTGTTGAAGAATTGATACTTTTGAACTGTGGTGTCAGAGAAGACTCTTGAGAGTCCCTTGGACTACAAGGAGATCCAACCAGTCCATCCTAAAGGAGATCAGTCCTGAGTGTTCATTGGAAGGACTAATGTTGAAGCTGAAACTCCAATACTTTGGCAACCTGATGTAAAGAGCTGACTCACCGGAAAAACCCTGATGCTAGGAATGATTGGAGAAGGCAATGGCACCCTACTCCAGTACTCTTGCCTGGAAAATCCCATGGACGGAGGAGCCTGGTAGGCTGCAGCCCATGGGGTCGCTGAGGGTCGGACACGACTGAGCGACTTCACTTTCACTTTTCACTTTCCTGCCTTGGAGAAGGAAATGACAACCCACTCCACTGTTCTTGCCGGGAGAATCCCAGGGACGGGGAAGTCTGGTGGGCTGCCGTCTATGGGGTCGCACAGAGTCGGACATGACTGAAGCGACTTAGCAGCAGCAGCAGCAGGAATGATTGAAGGCAGGAGGAGGAGATGACAGAGGATGAGATGTTGGATGGCATCATCGCCTCGATGGACATGGGTTTGAGTGGACTCCGAGAATTGGTGATGGACACGGTGGCCTGCCATGCTGTGGTTCATGGGGTTGCAACTGAACTGAACTGATGCTGTGAAAGAATGAAGGTGGGAGGAGAAGGGGACAACAGAAGATGAGGTGGTTGGATGGCATAACAGACATGGACGTGAGTTTGAGTAGGGTTTGGAAGTTAGTGATGGACAGGGAAGCCTGGCATGCTGCAGTTCATGGGGTCACAGAGAGTCCGACATGACTGAGCAACTGAACTGATATATATATATATAGATAGATGATAGATAGATAGATAGATAGATAGATATAGATATAAATATATCAGAGAAGGCAATGGCATCCCACTCCAGTACTCTTGCCTGGAAAATCCCATGGACGGAGGAACCTGGTAGGCTGCAGTCCATGGGGTCGCTAAGAGTCAGACACGACTGAGCAACTTCACTTTCACTTTTCACTTTCTTGCATTGGAGAAGGAAATCCCAACCCACTCCAGTGTTCTTGCCTGGATAATCCCAGGCACAGGGGAGCCTGGTAGGCTGCCGTCTATGGGGTTGCACAGAGTCGGACATGACTAAAGTGACTTAGCAGCAGATTATATATATATATATATATATATATATATGTATGTATATGTATGTATGTGTCTGTTTATATATATATATATTTGTATATACATATATATATTATATATATAATCTCCTCTCACTCTTGAGCCCACCCCATCCCACCCCTGTAGGTTGTTAAAAAGTGCCAGGATGGGCTCCCTGTGCTATATAGCAGCTTCTTGCCAATTATCTATTTTACATATGGAAGTGTATATGGGTCAGTGCTACATTCTCAATTTGCTCTACACTCTCCTTCCCCTGCTGGGTTCAGAAGTATGTTCTCTACATCTGCATCTCCATTTCTTCTCTGTAATAGATTCATCAGTACTATTTTTCTTGATTGTGTCTATGTTCATTAACATATATTTGTTTTTCTGTTTGTGACTTACCTCACTCTGTATAACAGGCTTTAGATTCTTTCAGCTCACTAGAACTGACTCATGTTTGCTCCTTTTATGGCCGAGTAATATTCCATTGTATATATATGTACCATATCTTGTTTATCTATTCATCTGTCAATGGAAATACAGGCTCCTTTCATGTCCTGGCTGTTGTAAGTAGTGCTGCAGTGAACAGTGGGGTCCATCTGTTTTTTTGAATTGTGATTTTCTCAGGGCATATGCCCAGTAGTCAGATTGATTTTTGTTTAGTGAGTATTTAGTGTCATAGGCAAGGGAGATACATGTATCTCATTTCCAAAAAAGTTATATTATTTTTCCTTTGAAACTCTTGCAAAAAGAATTGACTACCTAAAAGAACTGACTAAAGTTCTTTAGTCACCTAAAAGAACTGACTTGAAGCCTGCAAGCTATTATATGGTCTTAACTTTAATTTTGTGGCATTTCCAACCTGAAGTGGGTTGAAAACTTTATGACTGATGCATTTCTTTAAGAGCAAAGTAACATAATCCCCACAAAGACTTTTCCTTAGAGTCTGTGACCACTTACTAATTAAGTAACATTTTGAGGAAATTGTGTTCAGTTTTTTTCTGCCTAAATTTTTACCCAAATTATTTTATTCAAACTCCAAAACTTTAATTCAGTTTCTTAAAGCACAGTGCTCCATTTTCTGCACAAATGTTGAGACATTTATGTTTTCATATTGAAGGTCACTTTTATTAGCACAGCATTACTTTTTTTTTTTAAAGCTGTTGATGCATATAAATCATAATGCTGTACTTTATTTAAATAATGTTTACAATCTTTTTCTTATGAAAGCAACTATTGTCTATATCATCACTCATTTATTAGTTTTCTTTTTAATATAATTTTATTTATTTTAATTGGAGGCTAATTACTTTAAATATTATAGTGGTTTTACCATATATTGACCTGAATCCTCCATGGGTGTACCTATGTTCCCCCTCCTGAATCCCCTCCCCACCTCCTTCCCCATCCCATCACTCTGGGTCATCCCAGTGCACCAGCCCTGAGCATCCTGTATCATGCATCAAACCTGGACTGGCAATTCATTTCACATATGATAATATACATGTTTCAATGCAATTTTCCCAAATCATCCCACCCTCACTCTCTCCCACAGAGTCCAAAAGACTGTTGTATACATCTGTGTCTCTTTTGCTGTCTCACATACAGGGTTATTGTTACCATCTTTCTAAACTCCATATATATGCATTATTATACTGTATTGGTGTTTTTCTTTCTGGCTTACTGCATTCTGTAAAATAGGCTTCAGTTTCATCCACTTCATTAGAACTGATTCAAATGTATTTTTTAATGGCCGCATAATATTCCATTGTGTATATGTACCACAGCTTTCTTATCCATTCATCTGCTGATGGATATCTAGGTTGCTTCCATGTCTTGGCTATTATAGACAGTGCTGCGATGAACATTGGGGTACATGTGTCTCTTTCAATTCTGGTTTCCTCAGTGTGTATGTCCAGCAGTGGGATTGCTGGGTCATAAGGCAGTTCTATTTCCAGTTTTTTGAGGAATCTCCACACTGCTCTCCATAGTGGCTGTACTAGTTTGCACTCCCACCAACAGTGTAAGAGGGTTCCCTTTTCTCCACACCCAATCCAGCATTTATTGCTTGTAGACTTTTGGATCACAGCCAAAAGTGTGAAATGGTACCTCATTGTGGTTTTGATTTACATTTCTCTGATAATGAGTGATGTAGAGCATCTTTTAATGTGTATGTTAGCCATCTGTATGTCTTCTTTGGAGAAATGTCTGTTTAGTTCTTTGACCCCTCCCTTTTTTTTTAATTGGGTCACTTATTTTTCTGGAATTGAGCTGCAGGAGTTGCTTGTGTATTTTTTAGATTAATTCTTTGTCATTTGTTTCATTTGCTATTATTTTCTCCAATTCTGAAGACTGTTGTTTCACCTTGCTTATAATTTCCTTTGTTGTGCAAAAGCTTTTAATTATAATTAGGTCCCATTTGTTTATTTTTGCCTCTATTTCCAATATTTTGGGAGGTGGGTCATAGAGGATCCTGCTGTGATTTATGTCAGAGAGTGTTTTGCCTATGTTCTCTTCTAGATGTTTTATAGTTTCTGGTCTTACGTTTAGATCTTTAATCCATTTTGAGTTTAATACTTACACCTTTGAAATTACAAAACCTGAATTGTTCAATGCATTTATAATGGTATTATATTGTTTATATTTGTATTATATTTATACTAAGGTATATTATTATATGAGTATAGTACATTTTAAGTAAGTAAGACATATGTTATAAATTTAAGATTTATAAAACTCAGTGAAGTATGACTTAAATTTAATATTGCTCTGGACAATGTAGATTGCTTCTTATTTCTGAGACAGAATTAAATTTCAGAGTAAGAATGACTGGAAAATAGAGACTGCTGAAGTTCTGATCAGCCTCACTCCCATCAAAACAAAGTTATGTTTGTTTCACAAGTATTTGTTCCCCTATATTTTATCACTAGACACTCTTCTAGATAATGAAGTTTCAGGTAGGAATAAAATTGATGAGATAGTAAGATCAGAATCCTGGGAGTCATTAGGAACTGTCTCTTCTTCACGAATTCGTGCAGTCATTCACAGACTCTTCTATGTATCACATTTAGAAAAAATTGTTTTTCCTATCTGGCAGGCACAGTACTAGATCCAGGAATTCAACAGTGAGGAAAGGTAAGTTCAGATTTTCCTCTTAAAATCTAAAATCCAATGCAAGAGAGAATTTACATGAATAATCACAAGGTAGATATTTAAAGACATCATATTTAATATGATACAGGAAAATTCATGAAAATATGGGTGACTGCAAGATCAAAGATGGCTTTCTTTTAAAAATGTACATAGCACAAAAAATGAAGGCTGTCTGGAAAGAAATAGTATTAGTTTTAGGGAAAGAGAATTCCAGACAGAGAGCACTACTTGTTTAAAAACTATAAAGCAGAAAAGAATTTGACACATTTAAGACCTGAGAAAAATATCCACAGAGTTTAGAGTGAGGAGCAAGGGGAGCAGTCATGATATGAAGTAGGTAGAGCGGGCTGTGAGGACATCATGAGGTATGTTGAGTGTTCTCATTTAAGAAATTAAAGCAAATATAATGAAAAACTAAAAGAAAAAAGTGTATAAATGTATGTGGAATATCAGAAGGCTACAAATTAAGTTATCTACAACACAGAAAAAGAGTCACAGATATAGAAATGTATGGTTAACAGAGAGTAACGGAGGAGGGATAAATTGGGAGACTGGGATTGACACTGCTATATATACAATAGGTATATAATAATATATAATAATAATAATAATAATAATATAAGGACCTACAATATAGCACAAGGAATGCTACTCAACAATCTGTAACAATCTGTATGGGAAAAGTATCTTCTAAGAAGAGTGGATATATGTACAACAGAAGCAGTTTGCTGTACACCTGAAACTAACACAAATTGCAAATCAAATATATTCCCATATATTTGTTTTAAATGCCTAGAAAAACCTAGTAAAGATTTCCAAGCAGTAGAATTACATATCAGTGATCATCCGAAAGAAAGCTCTTTGAGGTTATCTTTTGCATTTATAATATTGTACTTTCACAAATTTGTTAAAATTTTCATACAAAATGTAGTATATCCATGTCCTTATATTTTAATACTTTAAAGAAATAACAGAAACACAATATTTGAAAAGGGGATTTACTTGAATATAAAATTATTTTAGTATTTATTTTAATGAACAGTCCCCAAGTAAAATTTTCTATAATAAATGTATTGCAGATTTTCACTCAAGATGAAGTACTGTTGCCCTTGGATCACCCTGCTACCAAAATAGACTTCCTCTCAAATTTATAAAGAATAGTCTGACAGCCTACAGAATATAATAGGAAAATTAGGTTTTATATCTTTGTTTGATTATTGTTCAGTCTCTCAGTAGTATCCAGCTCTTTGTAACCCCATGGACTGAAGTATGCCAGGCTTCCCTGTCCTTCCATATCTCCTGCAGTTTGTGCAAACTCGTGTTCATTGTGTTGGTGATGCCATCCAACCATCTCATCCTCCACCGTCCCCTTCTCTTCCTGCCTTCAATCTTTCCCAGCATCAGAGTCTTTTCCAATGAGTCAGTTCTTCACATCAGATGGCCAAAGTATTGGAGCTTCAGCTTCAGACTGAGTCTTTCCAATGAATATTGAGGACTGATTTCCTTTAGGATTAACTGGTTTGAACTCATTGAAATCCAAAGGACTCTTAAGAGTCTTGTCAAACACCACAGTTCAAAAGATCAGTTCTTTGGTGTTCATCTCTATGGTCCAACTCTCGCATTCATACATGACTACTGGAAAACCATAGCTTTGACTAGACAGACCTTGTCAGCAAAGTAACATCTCTGCTTTTTAATATGCTGTCTAGGTTGGTCATAGCTTTTTTTTTTTTCAAAGAGCAAGCATCTTTTAATTTCAGGGCTGTGGTTGCCATCAACTGTGATTTTGGAGCCTGAGATAATAAAATCTGTCACTATTTCTACTTTTTTCCCTTCTATTTACCATGAAGTGATGGGACCAGATGCCATGATTTTAGTTTTTTGAATGTTGAGTTTTAAGCCAGCTTTTTACACTCCTCTTTCACCTTCACTTTCTGTCATTAGTGTGCTATCATCTGCATATCTGAGGTTATTTATATTTCTCTCCACAATCTTGATTCCAGCTGTGCTTCATCCAGCCCAGCATTTCCCATGATGTACTGTGCATAGAAGTTAAATAAGTAAAGTAAAGTCGCTCAGTTGTGTCCGACTTTTTGCGACCCCATGGATTGTAGCCTACCAGGCTCCTCTGTCCATGGGATTTTCCAGGCAAGAGTACTGGAGTGGGTTGCCATTTCCTTCTCCAGGGGATCTTCCTGACCCAGGGATCGAACCCAGATCTCCAGCATTAAATAACCAGGGTGAGGGTGATAATATATAGCTTTGATATATTCCTTTTCCAACTTGGAATAAGTCCATTGTTCCATGTTCGGTTCCAACTGTTATTACTTGAGCTGCAGAGAGGTTTCTCAGGAGGCAGGTAAGGTCATCTGATAGTCCCACCTCTTTAAGAATTTTCCACCATTTGTTGTGATCCATACAGGCAAAAGCTTTAGTGTAGTCAATGAAGCAGAAGTAGATTTTTTCTGGAATTCTCTAGCTTTTTCTATGATTAAAAGGATCTTGGAAACTGGATCACTGATTCCTCTGCCTTTTTAAAATCCAGCTTGAACATCTGGAAATTCTCGGTTCATGTACTGTTGAAACCTAGCTTGAAGGATTTGGAGCTTTACTTTGCTAGCCTGTGAAATGATTACAATTGTGCAGTAGTTTGAACATTCTTTGGTATTCGGGAAAAACTGATCTTTTCCAGTCCTGTTGCCACTGCTGAATTTTCCAAATTTGTTGTCATATTGAGTGAAGCACTTTAACAGCATCTTTTAGGATTTAAATTAGCTCAGATGGAATTCCATCAGCTCCACTAGCTTTGTTCCTAGTGATACTTCCTGAGGCCCACTTAACTTCACTTTCCAGGACATCTGGCTCTATGTGAGTGATCACACAGTCCTGGTTATCCAGGTTATTAAGATATTTTTTGTCTAGTTTTCTCTGTATCTTATTGTCCTCTTCTTAATATCTTCCACTTCTATCAGGTCCATACCACTACTGTCCTTTATTGTGCCTATCTTAGCACCTTGGTATCTTTGATTTTCTTGCAGATGTCTCTAGTTTTTCCCCTTCTTTTGTTTTCCTGTGTCTATGCATTGATCACTTAAATATACTTTCTTATCTCACCTTGCTATTCTCTGGAACTCTGCATTCAGATGGGTATATCTTTAATTTGCTTCTTTGGCTTTAGCTTCTTTTCTTTTCTCTGCTATTTGTAAGGCCTCTTCAGGCAACTGTTTTGCTCTTTTTTATTTATTTTTCCTGGGTGTGTTTTCATCACTGTCTCCTGTATAATGTTAAGAACCACCAGCCATAGTCCTTCAGGCACTCTGTCTATCAGATCTAATCCCTTGAATCTATTTGTTACTTCCACTGTATTATCATAAGGGATTTGATTAAGGTCATAAATGAATGGTCTAGTAATTTTCCCTATGTTCTTCAATTTAAGTCTGAATTTTGCAATCCCACATTCATGATCTGAGCCACAGTCATCTCTGGTCTTGTTTTTGCTGATGTTATAGAGCTTCTCCATTTTCAGCTGCAAAGAATATAATCATCTGATTTTGGTATTGATCATCTGGTGAAGTCTATGTGTAGAGTTAGCTCTTGTGTTGCTGGAAGAGTATGTTTGCTATGACTATCAAATTCTGTTTCATCATTGGAAATGGTGGGCTGGATGTAGATCAAGCTAAAAACAAGATTCTGGGGAGAAATATCAATAACCTCAGATAAGCAGATGATATCATCCTAATGG
This sequence comes from Nanger dama, assembly GCA_917880005.1. NCBI lineage: Eukaryota > Metazoa > Chordata > Mammalia > Artiodactyla > Bovidae > Nanger > Nanger dama. The sequence continues at coordinate 16,703,826 of CAKJTW010000047.1, read as the reverse complement.
TAGAAAGTGAAGAGGAACTAAAAAGACCCTCCTGATGACGGTGAAAGAGAAGAGTGAAAAGCCTGGCTTTAAAAGAAAACATTGAAAAAAATTAGATCATGGATGGCATCCAGTCCCAACATTTCATGGCAAATAGATAAAAACAATGGAAACTTTATTTTGGTGGGCTCCAAAAACACTATGGACGGTGACTGCAGCCATGAAATTAAAAGATGCTTCCTCCTTGGAAGAAATGCTATGCCAATCCTAGCATATTAAAAAGCAGATATATTCCTTTGTCAACAAAGGTCATTATAGTCAAAGCTATGGTTTTTCCAGTAGTAACATACAAATGTGAGATTTGGACTATAAAGAGGATTGAGTACAGGAGACATAAAAGATATGGTTTGATCCTTGGGTTGGGAAGATCCCTTGAAAAATGAATGACAACCCACTCCAGTAATATTGCCTGGAAAATCGCAAGGACAGAGGAGCCTGGCTGGCTACATTCCTTAGGGCCGCAAATAGACACGACTGAAGTGACTTATCATGCACACATTAGAATGGAGATACAAGGACTGAAAGTACAAAAACAAACTCATGTATAGGGGACATAATATAAAAACCAATAGAATATACATATGATAGCCATGACAAATTCATGTTGATCTGTGGCAAAAATGATAGAATATTGTAAATATACTCCATTTAAAATAATTTAAAAAATAAAACTATAAGACAGTTTAAAAAAAAGTTTGTTTAGAAAGAAAAGGGATTTAATCAGTTAGGTTTATACTAGTAATATATAAAAGTAATCATCTACTCACTGACTACAAGTATTTACAAAAATGGCTTTTAAAAAGACATTTATTATACTTAATACAAATATAGTTGTAATACAAATATTTAACTTACCTAGGGATGAATGTAACAATGGGTCAGTTCCGTTAAGTCACTCAGTCGTGTCTGACTCTTTGCGACCCCCATGAATCACAGCACGCCAGGCCTCCCCTGTCCATCACCAACTTCCGGAGTTCACTCAGACTCACGTCCATCGGAGTCAGTGATGCCATCCAGCCATCTCATCCTCTGCCTTCACCTTCTTCTCCTGCCCACAGTCTCTCCCAGCATCAAAGTCTTTTCCAATGAGTCAACTCTTCTCATGAGGTTTCCAAAGTACTGGAGTTTCAGCTTTAGAGTCATTCCTTACAGAGCGCAGGCGGCGGCAGCGAGCTGGTGCACTCAGCACGGCCGAAAGGAACTACCCCATGTCCGAGGTCAGGGGCAGCGGCCAAGCGTGCTAGGCTGCGGCAGTGCAGGAACGGTGGAGAGGAGCTACCCTGCCTCTGCCGGGAGGAGCTACCCCAAGTCTGAGGTCAGGGGCGGCGGCCAGGAGGAGACACCCCGAGTATGAGGTCAGGGACGGCTTGGAGAAGCCACCTCGAGCCGGAGGCCAGGGGCAGTGACCCTGAGGGAGCTACCCAGAGCCCGGAGGCCAGGAGAGGCAGCTGGGAGGAGCCACTCACCCTGGAGGGCTGGGCCGGCAGCCGGGAGGTGCAACAAAGGGCCTAGAGGAGCTATCCAACATTCCAGGTCAGGAACTGCAGCGGTAAGGAGATACGCCTTGTCCAAGGTAAGGAGAGCAGCAGCTACGCTTTGCTGGAGGAGCCCTGAAAAGATACCCCATGCCCAAGTTAGAGAAACCCAAGTAGGATGGTAGGTGTTGCAGGAGGGCATCAGAGGGCAGGCACACTGAAACCATACTCACAGAAAACTAGTCAATCGAATCACACTAGGACCACAGCCTTGTCTAACTCAGTGAAACCAAGCCATGCCTCCGGGGCAACAGAAGACGGCCGGGCCATGGTGGAGAGGGCTGACAGAACGTGGTCCACTGGAGAAGGGAATGGCAAGCCACTTCAGTATTCTTGCCTTGAGAACCCCATGAACAGTATAAAAAGGCAAAATGATAGGATACTGAAAGAGGAACTCCCCAGTTATTAGGTGCCCAATATGCTACTGGAGATCAGTGGAGAAATAACTCCAGAAAGAATGAAGGGATGGAGCCAAAGCAAAAACAGTACCCAGCTATGGCTGTGACTGGTGATAGAAGCAAGATCTGATGCTGTAAGAGCAATATTGCATAGGAACCTAGAATGTCAGGTCCATGAATCAAGGCAAATTGGAAGTGGTCGAACAAGAGATAGCAAGGGTGAACGTTGACATTCTAGGAATCAGCAAACTAAAAGGGACTGAAATGGGTGAATTTAACTCAGATGACCATTATATCTACTACTGCGGGCAGGAATCCCTCAGAAGAAATGGAGTAGCCATCATGGTCAACAAAAAGCCCAAAATGCAGGACTTGGATGCAACCTCAAAAACGACAGAGTGATCTCTATTCGTCTCCAAGGCAAATCATTCAATATAACAGTTATCCAAGTCTATGCCCCAACCAGTAACACTGAAGAGGCTGAAGTTGAACGGTTCTATAAAGACCTACAAAACCTTTTAGAACTAACACCCAAGAAAGATGTCCTTTTCATTATAGGGGACTGGAATGCTAAAGTAGGAAGTCAAGAAACACCTGAAGTAACAGGCAAATTTGGCCTTGGAATGTGAAAGAAGCAGGGCAAAGACTAATAGAGCTTTGCCAAGAAAATGCACTGGTCATAGCAAACACCCTCTTCCAACAACACAAGAGAAGACTCTACACATGGACATCACCAGATGGTCAACACCAAAATCAGAATGATTATATTCTTTTCAGCCAATGATGGAGAAGCTCCATACAGTCAACAAAAACAAGACCAGGAGCTGACTGTGGCTCAGATCATGAACTCCTTATTACAAAATTCAGACTCAAATTGAAGAAATTAGGGAAAACCACTAGACCATTCAGGTAAGAACTAAATTAAATCCCTGATGATTATACATTGGAATTGAGAAATAGATTTAAGGCCTATATCTGATAGTGCTTGATGAACGATGGACGGAGGTTCATGACATTGTATGGGAGACAGGGATCAAGACTATCCCCATGGAAAAGAAATGCAAAAGGCAAAATGGCTATCTGGGGAGGCCTTACAAATAGCTGTGAAAAGAAGAGAGGCTAAAAGCAGAGGAGAAAAGGAAAGATATAAGCAGCTGAATGCAGAGTTTCAAAGAACAGCAAGAAGAGAAAGCCTTCTTCAGTGATCAATGCAAAGAAACAGAGGAAAACAACAGAATGGGAAGGCTTAGAGATCTCTTCAAGAAGTTAGAGATACCATGGAAACACTTCATGCAAAGATGGGCTCGATAAAGGACAGAGATGGTATGGACCTAACAGAAGCAGAAGATATTAAGAAGAGGTGGCAAGAATACACAGAAGAACTGTACAAAAAGATCTTAACGACCCAGATAATCATGATGATGTGATCACTCATTTAGAGCCAGACATATTGGAATGTGAAGTCAAGTGGGCCTTAGAAAGCATCACTACGAACAAAGCTAGTGGAGGCGATGGAATTCCAGTTGAGCTATTTCAAACCCTAAAGATGATGCTGTGAAAGTGCTGCACTCAATATCCCAGCAAATTTGGAAAACTCAGCAGTGGTCACAGCACTGGAAGAGGTCAGTTTTCATTCCAATCCCAAAGAAAACCAATGACAAACAATGCTCAAACTACCACAGAATTGCACTCATCTCACATGCTAGTAAAGTAATGCTCAAAATTCTCCAAGCCAGGCTTCAGCAATACGTGAACCATGAACTCCCTAATGTTCAAGCTGGTTTTAGAAAAGGCAGAGGAACCAGAGATCAAATTTCCAACATCTGCTGGATCATGGAAAAAGCAAGAGAGTTCCAGAAAAACATCTACCTCTGCTTTATTGACTATGCCAAAGCCTTTGACTGTGTGGATCACAATAAACTGTGGAAAACTCTGAAGAAGATGGGAATACCAGACCACCTAACCTGCCTTTTGAGAAATCTGTAGGCAGGTCAGGAAGCAACAGTTAGAACTGGACATGGAACAACAGACTGGCTCCAAATAGGAAAAGGAGTACATCAAAGCTGTATACTGTCACCCTGTTTATTTAATTTATATGCAGAGTACATCATGAGAAATGCTGGGCTGGAAGAAACACAAGCTGGAATCAAGATTGCTGGGAGAATATCAATAACATCAGATATGCAGATGATACCACCCTTATGGCAGAAAGTGAAGAACTAAAGAGCCTCTTGATGAAAGTGAAAGAGGAAAGGGAAAAGTTCGCTTAAAGCTCAACATTCAGAAAATGAAGATCATGGCATCCAGTCCCATCACTTCATGGGAAATAGATGGATAAACAGTGGAAACAGTGTCAGGCTTTAATTTTTGGGGCTGCAAAATGACTGCAGATGGTGAGTGCAGCCATGAAATTAAAAGACGCTTAGTTCTTGGAAAAAAAGTTATGACCAACCTAGATAGCATATTCAAAAGCAGAGACATTACTTTGCCGACTAAGGTCCATCTAGTCAAGGCTATGGTTTTTCCTTTGGTCATGTATGGATGTGAGAGTTGGACTGTGAAGAAGGCTGAGAGCTGAAGAATTGGTGCTTTTGAACTGTGGTGTTGGAGAAGGCTCTTGAGAGTCCCTTGGGCTGCAGGGAGATCCAACCAGTCCATTCTGAAGGAGATCAACCCTGGGATTTCTTTGGAAGGAAAGCTGCTGAAGCTGAAACTCCAGTACTTTGGCCACCTCATGCAAAGAGTTGACTAATTGGAAAAGACTCTGATGCTGGGAAGGATTGGGGGCAGGAGGAGAAGGGCACAACAGAGGATGAGATGGCTGGATGGCATCACTCACTCGATAAACACGTGTCTGAGTGAACTCTGGGAGATGGTGATGGACTGGGAGGCCTGGTGTGCTGCGATTCATGGGGTCACGGAGAGTCGGACATCACTGAGTGACTGAACTGAACTGAAATGAACTTCCAAAGAAATCCCACGGCTGATCTCCTTCAGAATGGACTGGTTCGATATCCTTGCAGTCCAAGGGACTCTCAAGAATCTTCTCCAACACCACAGTTCAAAGCATCAATTCTTCAGTGCTCAGCCTTCTTCACAGTCCAACTCTCACATCCATACATGACCACTGGAAAAATCATAGCCTTGGCTAGATGGACCTTAGTCGGCAAAGTAATGTCTGCTTTTGAATATGCTATCTAGGTTGGTCATAACTTTTCTTCCAAGGACTAAGCGTCTTTCAATTTCATGGCTGCACTCACCATCTGCAGTCATTTTGCAGCCCATAAAAATAAAGTCTGACACGGTTTCCACTGTTTATCCATCTATTTCCCTGTAGTGATGGGATTGGATGCCATGATCTTTTTTTTTCTGAATGTTGAGCTTTAAAACAACCTTTTCGCTTTCCTCTTTCACTTTTATCAAGAGGCTCTTTAGTTCTTCACTTTCTGCCATAAGGGTGGTATCATCTGCATATCTGATGTTATTGATATTTCTCCCAGCAATCTTGATTCCAGCTTGTGTTTCTTCTAGTCCAGCATTTCTCATGATATACTCTACATATAAGTTAAATAAGCAGGGTGACAATATACAGCCTTGACATACTCCTTTTCTTATTTGGAACCACGTCCAATTCTAACTGTTGCTTCCTGACCTGCCTACAGATTTCTCAAGAGGGAGGTCAGGTGGTCTGTTATTCCCATCTCTTTCATAATTTTCCACAGTTTATTGTGATCCACAGAGTCAAAGGCTTTGGCATAGTCATTAAAGCAGAAATGGACGTTTTCCTGGAACTCTAGCTTTTTCTATGATCCAGCAGATGTTGGCAATTTGATCTCTGGTCCCTCTGCCTTTTCTAAAACCAGCTTGAACATCAGGGAATTCATGGTTCATGTATTGCTGAAGCCTGGCTTGGAGAATTTTGAGCATTACTTTACTAGCATGTGAAATGAGTGCAGTTGTGTGATACTATGCGCATTGTTTGTCATTGGCTTTCTTTGGGATTGGAATGAAAACTGACCTCTTCCTGTCCTGTGGCCACTGATGAGTTTTCCAAATTTACTGGCATATTGAGTGCAGCACTTTCACAGCATCATCTTTCAAAATTTGGAATAGCTCCACTGGAATTCCATCACCTCCACTAGCTTTGTTCGTAGTGATGCTTTCTAAGGCCCACTTGACTTCATATTCCAGGATGTCTGACTGTAGATGAGTGATCAAACCATCATGATTATCTGGGTCATGAAGATCGTTTTTGTACAGTTCTTCTGTGTATTCTTGCCACCTCTTCTTAATATCTATTGCTTCTGTTAAGTCCATACTGTTTCTGTCCTTTATTGAGCCCATCTTTGCATGAAATGTTCCCTTGGTATCTCTAAGTTTCTTGAAGAAATCTCTAGTTTTCCATTCTGTTCTTTTGCTCTCTTTCTTTGAACTGATTGCTGAAGAAGGCTTTCTTATCTTTTTTGCTATTCTTTGGATTTCTGCGTTCAGATGCTTATATCTTTCCTTTTCTTCTTTGTTCTTCGCCTCTCTTCTTTTCATAGCTATTTGTTAGGTCTCCCCAGACAGCCATTTTCCTATTTTGCACTTCTTTTCCATGTGGATAGTCTTGATCCCTGTCTCCCATACAATGTCACTAACCTCCGTCCATTGTTCATCAAGCACTATCAGATCTAGGCCCTTAAATCTATTTCTCACTTTCACTGTATAATCATCAGGGATTTGATTGAGGTCATACCTGAATGGTCTAGCGCTGTTCCCTACTTTCTTCAAAAATTTTGAATTTGGTAATAAGGAGTTCGTGATCTGAGCCACAGTCAGCTTCTGGTCATGTTTTTCTTGACTGTATAGAGCTTCTCCATCTTTGGCTGCAAAGAATATAATCAATCTGATTTCGGTGTTGACCATCTGGTGATGTCCATGTGTAGAGTCTTCTCTTGTGTTGTTGGAAGAGGGTGTTTGCTATAACCAATGTAGTTTCTTGGAAAAACTCTATTAGTCTCTGCCCTGCTTCTTTACACATTTCAAGGCGAGATTTGCCTGTTATTCCAATTGTTTCTTGACCTCCTACTTTAGCATTCCAGTCACTTATAATGAAAAGGACATCTTTTTGGGTATTAGTTCTAAAAGGTCTTGTAGGTCTTCATAGAACCGTTCAACTTCAGCTTCTTTAGCGTTACTGGTTGGGGCATAGACTTGGATAACTGTGATATTGAATGATTTGCCTTGGAGACGAACAGAGATCATTCTATCGTTTTTGAGATTGCTTCCAAGTCCTGCAGTTTGGACTCTTGTTGACCATGATGGCTACTCCATTTCTTCTGAGGGATTCCTGCCCGCAGTAGTAGATATAATGGTCATCTGAGTTAAATTCACCCATTCCAGTCTATTTTATTTCGCTGAGTTTTAGAATGTCGACGTTCACTCTTGCCATCTATTGTTTGACTACTTCCAATTTGCCTTGATTCATGGACCTCACATTCCAGGTTCCTATGCAATATTACTCTTTACAGCATTGGACTTGCTTCCACCACCAGCCACATTCACAGCTGGATATTGTTTTTCTTTGGCTCCATCTCTTCATTCTTTTTGGAGTTATTTCTCCACTGATCTTCAGTAGGTGTTGGGCACCTACTGACCTGGAGAGTTCCTCTTTCAGTATCGTATCATTTTGCATTTTCATACTGTTCATGGAGTTCTCAAGGCAAGAATACTAAAGTGGTTTGCCATTCCCTTCTCCAATGGACCACGTTCAGACCTCTCCACCAATAGGTAGTAAAATCTTAATGGAGAAAATTATAAAAATTCATTTAGCAGCATTAAGAAAACATAACCAGTCAAATGAAATTTATAGAAAAAGTATTTATAATGAAAATTTTAATCCTCCCAAAATTGATGCATATTGACGTCTTACTGTGGTTTTGATTTGCATTTCTCTGATGAGTAGTGATGTTGAACACATTTTCATGTATTGGGGGCATTTGTATGTTGTTTTTCATTAAATGTGTATTCAAATAGTATTTTTCTTTTACTCTTGAGTTGTAGAAGTTTCTTATATATTATGGATATTGCTTATCAAATACATGATTTGCAAATATTTTCCCCTGTTTTGTAGGTTGCCTTTTCATTGTGTTTCTCTTTTCATATGTTGTGCAAAAGTTTTTGGTTTGGTGTAGTCCTACTTTCCTATTTTAATCTTTCTTTCTTGTGTTTTTGATGTCATTTCCAAGAAATCATAGCTGAGACTAAAGTCAAGAAACATCCCCTGTGATTATTCTTCTCAGTTTTACAGCTTGCATGAAGTCTTTAAAGATTCTGAGTTGATTTTTGTGTATAGTTTAAGCTAACCATCCAAATTTAATCTTTTACGTATAAATATCCAGTTTTCCCAACACTTTTTTGGAGAAGGCAATGGCAACCAACTCCAGTACTCTTGCCTGGAAAATCTCATAGGCAGAGGAGCTTTGCAGGCTGTAGTTCCGTGGGGTCACTAAGAGTCGGACACAACTGAGAGACTTTACTTTCACTTTTCACTTTCATGCATTGGAGAAGGAAATGGCAACCCACTTCAGTGTTCTTGCCTGGAGAATCCCAGGGATGGGGGAGCCTGGTGGGCTGCCGCCTGTGGGATCGCATGGAGTCGGACACAACTGAAGTGATTTAGCAGCAACAGCAGCATACCTTTGACAGCGTATGTTCTTGATGCCTTGTCCAAGATCAATTGTATATTTGTGGGCATATTTCTCTGTTAGCTCTGATAACTTATGGTGAGCATTGTCAGATTCATGATCTTTGAAGATGACAATTTAGCTTCAGAGTCAGGGACCAGGCTTGTCTTTTCAGGGCTCTTGTGTGGATGAAGTTTTATTACAGTGAACAGGGGCAGAGAAAGCTTCTGACATGGACATCAGAAGGGGTTGGAGAGTGCCTCCTCACTAGTCTTAGCAAGGGAGCTATATAATTTTTCAATTGTTCTTACAGTAAATTAAAAAGAATGTTTCACGGTTTTAAAGGTCTTACCAGACCCACTCCCACAATTTACATTTTAAAATGATGGGATTAGAACAATAGAAAGATCTTAGCAGACCCACTCTCACAATATACATTTTATAACAGGATCAGTCAGAAGGTTCTCAAGGAGAAACATGTCCTCAAGCAGGATACATTGTTATGATTCTTAGTTCAGAGTTTAAGCTGAGTTTTTTTGTGTGTAATCATCAGCTCTGGGCTTTATGTGACTAAGAGTAAGGAATGTAGAAAAGAAGTATTTGTCCTTTTTCCCTCCTGAACCCCAGACCCCTATCTCCTCCTTGAGAGTCACCAGCCCCTTTCTCCTCCTCGGGTCCCCAGACTTCTTATTAACCTACCTAAGAATTAACTCTCCCACTCCCCCTTTTCATTTAGGAAAACTATGTTGCCAAGGGAAAGGGGCATCGTTTTCATTCCATAACTCCTTCCTGCTCAGATGGGCCACTGACCCTAAATTTTTGAGGCAACATATTCTCTAACCCTCATATTGAGTGTCTCTGATACAGGGACCCCAAGTAATATCTGCCAGAGGCTGTGGCACTCTGGGGCTTGGACAATCATTTGTAACTTAGAAGCTTTCAGATGGTTATGTCACGCGACTGTATGTTCCTCGGTTCTTTGTCTCATCACAACAAAGATTTGGAGCAACGGACATTAGAGCCTTTAGCGGTCACAGCTCTCAGGTCTTGGACAAACCATGTTACAGCTCTTGGCAAATCAGTGTTACAGCTCTATTTTATTTAGAAGATAGCAGGAGAATGGGAGAGAGAGAGGAAGAGCGCACGCACATGGGAGAGAGAGAGAGAGGGAGAGAGAAAGAGCACGCATGAGGGAGAAAAAGGAGAGAGAGAGAGACAGAGCACTTTGGCTCTTCCTTTTATATGTTTTCTTCCACTTGGGACCGCCCTATGCAAATTGGGCTTAGCCAGGAGTGCTGTTTGTTCTACCTGAAGTCTTCATTCTGGTCCTCTGGCCTTCCTTTGACCTTCCTTGTTTTTTAGCCACCGCCATTTTGGACTCCATTTCCCTATTCTACCTACCTAACAGTTAGAAACAAAACCAGTTGCACAGTTACAGATGTAGGGAGAAAACAGTAAAAACAGAATAATTAGAATTATTATTATTAGGATAGTTTTCCACCATGGGGAGATGGTTAACATTCCTCAAAGTGAGGTGACTGAGACTTCAGGAGTATCCATAGCCTCAATCATCATGTTCATGTGTTTAGTAAAGTGAATAATGTTAATGCTCATATCTGGGTATGAATAATGGTACAAATTCCTCCTTGTGCAGCCATTAGAATATCTAAAGCCAATCTGCTTTGTAAAACTACCTTTCTAATTTGTATTTGTTTAGCATTAAGGGCTGAAATGGCTTTTGAAAGTCCTGTAAAGCTTCTTGACTAAATTAGTCAACTCTTAACATCTGTGCTTCTCAGAGAGGGAACAAATATTGCAGCCAGATAATCATACAGGTGAAATACAGACCTTGCCCAACTAGTTTTAAGGTGTGAAAGATTAGCAGGCTCTCTGCAAGGTCTGAAAGTATGCATCCATGAGTAAAGCTAGACCTAGGGTATATCTTCCTATCCAGCCAGGGGAAGCCACACCCATAGGTAAGAGCCACATATCCAGTAGGTCCCATTTGCAGCAAGCCAGTGTGACTGAGGGATCCAGTCAGTTCCTGGGTAGGCAAAAGAAGGACTTGAACTGTAGTTGGAAAACACAGGAATGATTACATTGCAGATTTCTTGAGGCAAAATCCCAATTGTTTTCCAAGCATTATAATTAAGTTGTCAGCTAACTTCTGGGGATGGCTCTATTTGTTCCCAGCATATGGAAGCATTAGATAGTAGGCATCCCTTTTCAAGAGTTAGCCATATGACCTCATCCCATATTTGATAAACATTAGGAATAAAATCACCAGATCTAGACCCATTTACCTTCTTATGTGCAGCAAAATAGTCATTTATCCAAGATAATCTATAATTAAGTTGAAAGTCACATTATGCCCATAGCTAAGGTACAAAGTGTTACACCAGTACATTTTAGGATTGCTAGATGTCATCGGATTAAAAAGAGGCATCACATGTGACTGTTGTTGGTGAAGGTATTCACAGAAATGAAGAAAGTATTTTCCTAGAAGTTGGAAAACCAACCATGGGAAGCCTTCAACTGATAAAGAGGGGAGTGCTCCACAGACCCAGCAATTAGACCAATTGTGGAATGTGGCATAGAAATGAGCCCAGGACAGGAAGGCATTGTCTTGAGGGTCAAATGACAGACTCAAGACTTTTGGAATCAGCAGAAGCAGGCCCACATAGATTACCAGGCCCATCTGAAAAGTTAAAGGTGAAAGCACAGAGGATAAAGAAGTAAAATGACTTTGTTTAGCTTCAATCAGGGTGCCATTTTTTAACTCAAGTGTGGTGCACCCACAAATCAGTTCCTGACACCTTGACAGCTATGGGAGAAGAAAGAATAACCTGGTAATGGCCTTCCCAGTGGGGGCTTGAGTCTTTATTAGAACCTCAGTTCTTGGCTCTAATAGCAGTTTGTTTGACTCAGAGGCTGAGTCAGTAGTCACCCCCTGGATTTCTCCTAGTGTCTGTTGAAGGGCTGAAGCCTGAGTCACATAGTTAATTCCAAGGATTCAGGGTCTATTAGTGTCAAGGGTCTTACATAGATACATTCAAAGGAGGACAGTCCCTCTTATTTAGGGGCAGTTTGAGTCCTCATTAAAACTATGGGTAGAACTTTAAGGCAATTGTCCTGAGTCTTTTGAGTTAACTTATGCAAATGTCTCTTAATAAATGTCTTTAGCCTTTTCTACCTTTCCAAAATATTGGTATCTCAAGGTGACATTCTATTCCTAGAGCTTTTGACACCACTTGAGTTACAACAGCTTTAAAGGAGGAGCCATTGTCGCTTTGGAGGCCCTGAGGCAGCCCAAACCTAGGAGTAATTTCATGGATTAAAATTTTTATAACTTCCTGAGCCTGTTCACTACAGCAGAGAAAAGCCTCAATCCATCCAGGAAAGGTGTCTACCAAAATCTGTAAGAAAATCAGTTTGATTTTGGTATATGAGTAAAATCAATTCCCAGTTCTCTGAAGGATACTTTCCACTTTGTTGTAACCCAGTTTTTGCTAGCTTTTCAGTCTTTGGGTTATTTTTCTGACAAATCTCACATCTCTTGATAATGATCTTTAAAATTTTCATTACCTTTTTGCCCTCAAGTAGGTCACAAGCCACCTCGTAAGTGCTCTTAACACATACATGAAAACTCTGGTCTAACCCCTTAAGAATTTTCCTTTGACCATTTTCAGAAATTGTTAATCATTCATCCTCAAACTATAAGCATCCTTTATCAGTAATTTTTGCTCCTCTTTTCTCGTGTCTTTGTAATTCTTCCTCAGTATGTTGTGTTTTTCCCTGTCCAGCAGGACCTGTCCAGACTAGAGGTGTTTATAAAATGGGATTCCTAAAGTGCCACTTTTCTGGCTTGAGAGCTGGGCGGCTGACTTCCCTGGCTACTTTACTCCTCTCCCTCCTGTGCCCTTTGAAATGCATAACAGCTGCTTCTTTAGGACAATATACATCAGTTAAAAGTCTCTCAATCTCTTTGAATAGGTTCCCCTGTTCCCCTGTTGCTGTTTTAAATTGTCTTTCTTTCCATATTGCAACATGAGCATGTAAAGACAAATAAGCATATGTAGAATCAGTGTAGATATTTACTTGCTTCCATTTGCTTTACTCTAGGGCTTGGGTCAAAGCAACAAGCTCAGCCAATTGGGCGCTTGTATCGGGGGAAAGAGACTGTCTCTAAATCCTGTTCAGATATAACCACAGTGTAACTGCTTTCTGCTTCCTGTTCCTAACAAAAGAACTGCCATTTGTAAATGTATCTATGTCAGAATTGTCTAATGGGGATATCCACTAAGTCTTCCTGAGCTGTGTAGTTTAGAGTTAGAAACTGGGAACAGTCTCAGTTGGGGGTTTCATCTTCCTTTTCAGGAAAGAAAGTGGCAGGATTTAAGTTTCCACAAACTTAGAGCTTAGTTATTGATCCTTCTAACACAATGACTAATATTTAAGAAGCCAACTGTCTGTCATCCATTCACTTTAGAGTTTAAGATTACACTCACATTATGAGACATCAGTACAGTAAGATTTTGCCCATTAGTAAACTTAGAGCTTCAGGCACTAACAAAGCAATAGCAGCAATTACTCTTAAACAATGTGGCCAGCCCCTGGGCAACTATATCTAATTATCTACTTAGATAAGCTAAAGGTTGCTGGTGAGGGCTTTGGGGTTGTGTCATCACTCCCAAGGCCATATCTTTCCTTAACATAGATTAAACTCTTGTCCCATGGGCAGGCTTAAAGCAGGAGCTTGCAGGAGAGCAATTTGAAGATACTTAAAAGTCATTTGAGTCTCTGGGGACCAAACCAACTTGTGGGTTTTGGCCTGCTGAGTCTCAGTTATACATTTAGATAAAGGCTGGGCATGTTCCCCATAACCTGGAATCCAAACAGTAATTGTGATACCCAATAATCCTTTCACTTGTCTCAAAGTCATAGTTAGGGGATGATTTAGTAAAGGTTTAATTCTCTTGGGACCTATGGCCCTTCCCTTCTGATATGATTAGGCTCAGATATTAAATAGATAGTTGACAGAGCTGAGCCTTTTCCCTTGATGTCTTATAATCACAGCTGGTGAGAAATTTTAAGAAATCTGAGGTTTGTGAGCAAGCTTCCTCTGTTTCAGCACAGTGCAGAATATCATCTACATATTGTAGCACCACTGCCTTGGGGCTATTCAAGTTTTGTAGGCCCTGTGATAGGCTTTGCCCAAATAATTGAGGGTGATCCCAAAACCCTTGAGGCAAAACTGTTGAGGTTAACTGAGAAGCTTTCTGGGTAGGATCTTCAAAGGCAAATGAAAATTGGCTTTCCTCCAACAATGGTATAGTAAAGAACGCAGCCTTCAAAACAGTTACTGAAAAATATTTGGCTTGTTCAGGAATTTCAGACAATAAAATATAAGGATTAGGCATCACAGGGTATAAAGGAACCACACCCTCATTTATTAATTTTAAGTCTTGAACTAGTCTTTATTTATTATTTGACTTTTTTGCACCCAAAATAGGACTGTTACATGGACTGTTATAGGGAATTAATAGCCTCTGTTCTTTTAAATGTTCAATGATGAGTTTTAAACCTTTCTTAACATTGGGCTTTAGTGAATACTGCTTTTGATATGGAAATGGGTGAGGGTCTTTAAGCTAAATAATGACAGGAACAACATTTTGTGCTCAACCCACTTTTTTTTCCATCAGCTCACACTTAGTTAATGGGAGAGAAAGAGCAGTCTCCATATTCATTAAAACAGAGACCTGGACCTTGCTCAGTATATCCCTTCCCAGAAGGGGTGAGGGAGACTCGGGTACAATCAAAAACTCATGAGAAAACACAGAGTCCCAGTGGCTGCATAAAGGATGACTGGAATAATACTATTTGTCTCATTCAGACAGTTCCATTACAGCAGTGGATCAGGAGGAAAGTAGACCAGGGGGAATCAGTGAACACAGAGCAAGTTGCCCCAGTGTTGAAAAGAAAATCAACCGATTGCCCGCCCCTTCCTCCTCACAGTTATTAATACTGTGTTCCTCAGGTGTTATTAGGACAGGAGCTTGTGTGGGGACCCCCAGGCACCTTCAGTCCTGATTATTCTGAGAGTCCAACCCCTGAGGTGCGTGCCTTTGGGAGCAGTTTCTCCTCGTGTGTGGTACTGTATAGACGACAGAGGGCTGAGGGTGACTCAAACATCTGAGAACAACCTTGTGTGAGATGCCCCTCTTTTTCACAGTAATTGCAAGTCGTGCCTTTTCACCTGGGTTCCCCTGGGCATTTTTCTCTCAGGCTGATTCATAGCAGTTTTCACTGCCATCAGTAGGCCCTGGGCCTTTGGTTCTTTTCTGTTTTTGTTTCTCCTCCTCATATTCTTTACTGTAATATACTGTCTGAGTCAGATGCAACAGTTTTTCTAAACACTGATTCTGTCCAAATGCCTGTTTTTGTAACTTACGGTCGATATCTGGAGCTGACTGTGTGAGGAATTTATCTTTTAAGATCTTCTCTCCTCTGCACTCTCAGGAGAAATATTAGTGAACTTTTGAAGGCCTTCCTGAAGTCTTTCTAGAATCTGACAGGATCTTACTTCTCTCCTTGTTCTATCAGCCAACTTAACATAATTTAGAGGCTTAGTTTGAGCTCTTTTAAGCTATTCAGTAATGCAATTGACAAAGTGGGTCTGCTCTCATTTCCATTCCTCTCTGTGATAATGTTAGTCTGGCTTTGCTATGGCGACTGCTTGGCTCCCAGTAGAGAGGAGAGCTATTTTGTGCTTCTTCTTTCCCCTTGCCTCACATTCAAGCCATTCACCTCCAAAAGTAGTAGCTTCCCCCAAACTCGAGCTCTTGAGTCAGGAGTCAGCGTCTTTCCAAAGACATACATTGCATCACTCAAAGTAAGCTCATAAAGTAGTCTCATAAAGGCTTCTGGGTCCTCTAGACAGTCTATCAGATATCTCTTTATCTCTTGTACTTCTGGGTAAGAAAAGGGCTTTAAAATTTTTATAGATGGATTATTTTTCCCAGTGGGGGCCTCCTGAACAGGCAGTAACTTGTATGGCTATTCCTCAGCCTAACTACCCTTGCATACAATCCTAGGAATAGATTAGAGAAACTGTTTTTCTCATCCTCATCCTGTATCTCATCCTCTGTCTCATCTTCTCTAGCTTGTATTTTACCCTTAGTTTTGGTTGTCTGAGCCTTTTCTAATTTGACTATCTGTGTTTCTGTTGAAACCAGTGTAGTCTAAGGCTGTATTGGAACTGGGGTTGTTTGAACTTCTCTGGAGACTGAGGCAACCCTTCTTGAAGGGATGCCTTGACTCAGCTTCTTCAGTTGGGAGCCCCAGATACAGGGACAGAGTAAGAATACAGGAGGAAGCTGAAGGCTTTACAGCCAAATCTGTGTCTGTAGGACACAAGTCTGACGTATCTTGCAGAGAGAAAAATACTTAACACATATGGCACTTATACCAATTTCCCTTGTTTTCTACAGAACTGGTCTAGTGGTAAATTTCAGTTCAGTTCAGTGGCTCAATCGTGACTGACTCTTTGTGACGCCATGGACTGCAGCACGCCTAGTGGTAAAACAGTATCATAATTAAGAGACCCTTTAAGTGGCCATTGTTTGCCACCCTCCAATGGATATTGTTGCCATGAAGGTTTGCAAAAGAAAGTCAGGTGTGTCTACTTGAAGCTCTGGGAATCAAACTTACCCCAGTTTTTTAGGACACAATCCAAGGTTGTGGGTCTGGAACTTTGAATAGCTCCCATTTGTAAGAAAAAAAGTGACGATCATCACCCTTGTTTTTTTTTTTCCACCAGAGGTGTCCCTCCCTGCTCTAGATGGGGTAAAGACAGACTTTCCACTGAAGCTTTCCTTCCCTGATTGGACTTAGCCTGTTCCCTTACTGATTCTGGTGCCTTATTCGTTCCCTTCAGCACTTGTTCTACTATCAAGGTGGGGTGGAGATACACCTGAAGACATCCCAAATTGATTTCTAGTTACAAACAAACCTTTGTTTGATTTGCCCTTTTCCTCTGATGCCACCCGGGGTGTAACAGAGTAGTTTCCCAGAAAGTTTCCCAAGCTATGACTACTACATCCATCTTCCATGTGCCCGTGCACATTCCTGAGTTCAGTCCTGACTGGAGTAGAAATGGTGAGTCACCACCCCACCAGTAAGCCACTGGAGAGCTTTATCTAGTCCAATAAGAGCTAGCACTATCAAAGGAAGAATCCCACTGTATTTCCAAACGGATTCCTGACCTATGTTCTTAGAAACCTCATGCTCAGCAGCAGCACTTACATCCATTTAACTTGGAGGCACAGCTATGACAAGGATTCACTGTTGGGACTCTGACCCCATGTGGAAGTAGCTAAGAGAGACACTGCTGAAGCTAGAGTTCCACCGAGTTCCTGAACGTACTTCTAGAGCTAGAGTTCCACTTCATTCCCAAACGTGCCCCATCAAGTCTGGGTTCCCATGACTACCAAGCTGGGGATCTAAGTAGAGGTACACAGTAATAACTAATGAATCACAAATCCCTTGAAAGTCTATGATCTGAAAGAGTAGGTTAGTAACTATAACACCTCAGGCAGTTATGAAACGGTTAAAGAGACCAGGAAAAGATAACCAAAAAAGGAAAATTTAGACCACACGCTTCACCCATTTCTGGCCACTCTGTTCACAGGGATATTGGGTGTCTCTTGGCATTGGTAGGTCAGTATGAACCCCTGACAAGGCTCCCACTTTTGGGTTGCCTTCAATCATTAGAAGGCACCGCAAAACCTCAAAGCTGGGCTCATCACTCACTTTGCAGAGAGTGCGTCTCAAACTTGCAACTTTAGTTTGCACAAACACACCTTACAGTTAGTAGAGTAAAAGGAGAAACATCTGTAGAGTAGAAGAAGAGACCAGCTAGAGCCCTGAGTGTCTTTACCTACCTTGTCCTGAAGATCACGGACGAGCTCCCAAGATGATAGCTTATGGTTAACAGTGTCAGATTTGTGAACTGTGAAGTCAAAGATTTAGCTTCATGATCAGGGACCAGGTTTCACTGCTCAGGGCTCTTGTGTGGTTGAAGTTTTATTACAGTGAAGAAGAACAGAGAAGGAGATGAAGAGTGCTCCCTCACTAGTCTTAGCAAGAGAACTGTATACTTTACAGTAAATCAAAAGAATGTCTCAAGGTTTTAAAGGTCTTACCATACCCACTCCCACAATTTACATTTTAAAATGATGGGATTAGAACTAACAATAGAAAGATTTTACCAGACCCACTCTCACCATATACATTTTAAGATAACAGAATCAGTCAGAAGGTTCTCAAGAAGGAGAAACAAGTCCTCAAGCAGGATCCATTGTTGTCGTATAATCCTTAGTACAGAGTTTAAGGTGATTTGTTTTGTTGTATAATCATCAGCTCTAAAAACAAACAGCATTTTATGTGACTAACACTAAGGAATACAGGAAAAAATTTTTTGTCCTTTTCCTCCTCCTTGGAGACCACAGGATTCTTATCAACCTACTTGAGAATTAACTCTCTCAGCTCTTCTTTTCCATTGGTCTGTATGTCTGTCTTTATGTCGGGAACATGTCATTTTAATTACTGTAGCTTTGAAATATATTTTAAAGTCATAATTTTGATCTCTCTGGCTTCATTCTTCTTTTTCAAGATTGCTTTGATTATTCTGGGTTTTTTTATGGACCTATATAAACCTTATAGTTACAAGTATTTGGTCTTGTGTTAACTTTATTCCTAAATATTTTATTCTTTCACATCCTACCAAGACCATATCATGGAGAAACAGAATAATGTGTAGGGGGATTAAATCAATAATCAAAATATCCATCCAAATCATTGATCAGTATTACAAAAAGTGAAAAAAAGGTCAGTGCTTTAGGGGCATAGATATTTAATGTAACTATAGATAACTGATATTGGTATTTAAGGAAGCCTGTCCATTACTGGTATTGTTTATAACAAATCAAAGTAAAACAGGCTATCCAACTACTGAGCCTGGAAACCATTCTTACCTATTTCAATATAAAACTGTAGTTATTGTTTGTTGACTATTAAAAATATGTGTATCTTTATGAAGATCCCATAGTTAAAATTTGCTCCTTCAACAATCTTGTACAGCAATCATTTTTGCCCATTAATCAAAACAAGAAAATCTGAGCTTAGGAAGCCAATAATTTCCAAACTTTGCAATTTATAAGGTAGCACATTTTGGATTTATTCCAGAGCCTCCTGACTACCTGCCGCGACCAGCGCTGAAAGGAACCGCTTTATGTAGAGAGCACAACAACGGAGTCCACTTGCTAAGAATAAAAGAAGACAGAAAGATGGGGTTGAGAGGATCAGGCCAAAATGGCTGATACCTGTCTTTATTGCAGTGTAGCATATATAGGGTACCATAAACAAGCCTACGTGATTTCTGGCATTTACATCATACATTTCAATCATCAGGAAAACAATCACCAGACTCCCACTATTGTGTGCAGAACATAGTGCCCTTGTCTCTGAAGCGTAGCAGGTACCAGGCGTCCTGGAGCCAAACGGTTGTGAAAACATTCTTTGAGGGAGGCGGGTCAGGGAGCTAAGGAACATGCCTTGGGCTCGACAATCAGGCCAAGCAGCTCCCAAGACTTAACCCATTACAGGCAGTCTCCCGCAACTACCAATCTGGTATTCTTGTCCTCAACATGTACACAACTTTCCTAACAGATTTCAAACACTCTCATGACTTTCCTCCCAAAAGTGTTCCTGATAGATCAGTGAAGTTCATGTAAAACCACAAACTTGCAAAACTCTCACAGTCTCCTTACCTGTTAGCTTTTCAAAAACAGTCTCAGCTCTGAGCTACATGGATTCACATGTGGGAAAATAACAAGTTGTGATTCAACAGGGAAATATTGGAAATTAAAAGCCATTTAATGCTCCATACTTTTATCTCTGTGTTGGCATGAAAGTACATAAACACACACATACATACACACATTTATGTTTCTGATTTTTTTAATGTATTTAGTTTTAATTGAAGGATAATTACAATATTGCTCTGTTTTCTGCCATACGTTAACATGAATTAGCCATAGATATACATATGTCCTCTCATTCTTGAACCTCCCTCCCACTCCCACCCTTTCCCACTCCTCTAGGTTGTTACAGAGCCCTGGTTTAAGTTCCCTGAGTCATACAGAAAATTTCCATTGGCTATCTAGTTTGCATATGGTAGTGTATATGCTTCCATGCTGCTCTCTCCATTCATCTCATCTGGGCTTCCCTCATAACTCAGCTGGCAAAGAATCTGCCTGCAATGCAGGAGATCTGAATTCAATTACTGGGTTGGGAAGATCTGCTTGAGAAGGGATAGACTACATATTCCAGTATTCTTGGGCTTTCCTTGTAGCTCAACTGGTAAAGAATCCGCCTACAATGTGGGAAACCTGGGTTCAATCGCTGGGTTGGAAAGATCCCCTGGAGAAAGGAAAGGCTAACCATTGCAGTCTTTTGGCTTGGATGGGGTCGTAAAGAGTCAGACATGACTGAGTGACCTTCACTTTCACTCTCTCCTTCCTCCCCATCACACATGTCCATAAGTCTGTTCTCTATGTCTGCATCTCTGTTGCTTCCTTGCAAATAAGTTCATCAATACCATTTTTTCAATTCCATATATATGTGTTAATGTGTGATATTTATTATATATCTGATTTTGTATTGTAATAATTTTTACAAGAATATATTGGGATAAACAATGTGTTGTATTTTAAATCTGAATTATAAATAATATTAGCTATAGGCTGTTTATTTTATAGGACTTTGATGATTACTGGAATTTGTACTACTACTGATATTATTTTAGTACATCTGCTAGTTACTGTAGTAAATACTGCATTTGCTCAAGTAATTTATGACAAAGGAGCTAAGAATATACAATGGGGAAAGATAGTCCAATAAATGGTGTTGAGACAACTGATCAGCCACATGCCAAAAACAAAAACAAAAACAAAACAAAACAAAACAAAATCACTATCTTACACTATACGTAAAAATTAACTCAAAAGAAAGTTTAAACACTTGCACATAATACCTAAAACCACAGAATCTCTCCCGTTTTCTCAGTCCATTAAATTCCTCATTAAGTAATGTGCATTGACTGACCCTAGAAATAACTATAACACCAAGAGAAAAACTGCAGCAGCTGTCGATAGGACAGGACATTTTTCTCAATCACATATTATGCTTGAGCATATATAAGTGACTGAAAAAAATCCAAATGGTCTATGGAAGCAAAAACTTTGAAGGAGATTCTAAACAACCTTTTCTATGAAGAGAACCATGATAGGAAACATGATTTTATCAAATACCTAGATTTTTATCTACAGGAAAAATGAGTTCTGTAAAATAAGAGCTAAAATGTTGAAATTATAAAGTAAAACTTTGAGGTGAAACACCCACTATGATGACTAATCAAAACAATGGAAAATAACAAGTGTTAGCAAGTATTTGGAGAAATAGGAGTGCTTGTGCAATGCTAGTGGGGATGTAAAATGATCTTGTTTGCTGCTATCACATATAGTAGCTTACATGTGTGCTTAGTCACTCAGTCGAACCTGACTCACTACAACCCAATGGACTATAGCCTGCCAGGTTCCTCTGACCATGGGGCTTCCCTGGTAAGAATACTAGAATGTGTTGCCATTTTCTCCTCCAAGGGATCTCTGAGTGTCCTTACATTAAAACCAGAATTACTATATGACTAGAAATTCCACTCCTAAGCTATATAGCCCAAAGTACTGAAAAAAAAATATTCAAACAAGTAGTTGTACACTGATGTTTATGGCAAGGCTATTTGCAGTAGTCAAAATGTCAGTATGGACACAGCTCAAATACCAATGGGTAGATGAATAGACAAATTGTAGCATATTTACATATCATGGAATATTACTCAAGCAGAAAAGGAATTAAATACTGATACATGCTAAAGGCATAGATGAAGGTAGAAAACAGAATACTAAGTCAAAGAGTCAAGATGCAAAGAGTCACATATTTCAAGATTTAATTGATACTAAACATCCAGAATATGTCAATACAGTAGAGACAAAGCAGATGTGTGGTTGTCAGGGACTAGGAAGAGGCGTAAATAAGGAATAATTGCTTAATGGGTACAAAGGTTTATTTTGGGATGGTGAAGTGTTTTGAACTACTTAAAGCAGTAGTTGTATTGCATTGTGAATAAATTAAAAATATCTGAATTATTCACTTTGAAATGTTTAATATGATGTTATGTGAATTTCACATTAATAAAAAGGAGTACATCAAGGCTATATATTGTCACCCTGCTTATTTAACTTATATGCAGAGTGCATCATGAGAAAAAAACTGGGCTGGAAGAAGCACAAGCTGGAATCAAGATTGCCGTGAAAGAGGAGAGTGATGCCATCCAGCCATCTTATCCTCTGTCATCCCCCTTTCCTCCTGCCCCCAATCCCTCCCAGCAACAGAGTCTTTGCCAGTGAGTCAACTCTTCGCATGAGGTAGCCAGACTACTGGAGTTTCAGCTTTAGCCTCATTCCTTCCAAAAAACCCCAGGCTTTGGCATAGTCAACAAAGCAGAAATAGATGTTTTTCTGGAATTCTCTTGCTTTTTCCATGATCCAACG
Source organism: Nanger dama (assembly GCA_917880005.1). Classification (NCBI taxonomy): domain Eukaryota; kingdom Metazoa; phylum Chordata; class Mammalia; order Artiodactyla; family Bovidae; genus Nanger; species Nanger dama. The sequence goes on along the minus strand of CAKJTW010000047.1, from coordinate 16,681,519 downwards.
AATGTTGGCAATTTGATCTCGATCTCTGGTTCCTCTGCCTTTTCTAAAACCAGCTTGAACATCAGGAAGTTCACGGTTCATGTATTGCTAAAGCCTGACTTGGAGAATTTTGAGCATTACTTTACTAGCATGTGAGATGAGTGCGATTGTGAGGTTAGTTTGAGCATTCTTTGGCATTACCTTTCTTTGGGACTGGAATGAAAACTGACCTTTCCCAGTCTTGTGGCCACTGATGAGTTTTCCAAATTTGCTGGCATATTGAGTGCAGCACTTTCACACCATCATCTTTCAGGATTTGACATAGCTCTACTGGAATTCCATCACTTCCACTAGCTTTGTTCGTAGTGATGCTTTCTAAGGCCCACTTGACTTCACATTCCAGGATGTCTGGCTCTAGATTAGTGATCACACCATTGTGATTATCTTGGTCATGAAGCTCTTTTTGTACAGTTCTTCTGTGTATTCTTGCCACCTCTTCTTAATATCTTCCGCTTCTGTTAGGTCCATAACATTTCTGTCCTTTATTGAGCCCATCTTTGCATGAAGTGTTTCCATGGTATCTCTAATTTTCTTGAAGAGATCTCCAGTGTTTCCCATTCTGTAGCTTTCCTCTATTTCTTTGCATTGATCACTGATTTTAATAAAAATAATTTATTATCTACATGATTTTATAAAAGAATACAAATATCAAAACAGCTCTTGAAAAATGTACCTACTCTAAAGGCAATTAAGAATAAAAATATGCAGAATCACTAGATAATATGCACCAAAAATCATAAGATAGGGATAATATGAAGATATAGGAAGGGTGATTTTGATAGAGTCAATTTCTAGGCCTTAAATAGGTAGGTGGAGTTCCCAAGAAAGAGAAAAAGACAAACTTTTTTTCTACATTCCTTGGTCTTCAGTTCAGTTCGGTTGCTCAGTCCTGTCCGACTCTTTGAGACCCCATGAAATGCAGCACACCAGGCCTCCTGTCCATCACCAGCTCTCGGAGTTCACCTAGACTCACTTCCATCGAGTCAGTGATGCCATCCAGCCATTTCATCCTCTGTTACCCCCCTTCCCCTCCTGCCCCTAATCCCTCCCAGCATCAGAGTCTTTTCCAATGAGCCAACTCTCCACGAGGTGGCCAAAGTACTGGAGTTTCAGATTTAGCATCATTACTTCCAAAGAAATCCCAGGGTTGATCTCCTTCAGAATGGACTGGTTAATCTCCTCACAGTCCAAGGGACTCTCAAGAGTCTTCCCCAACACCACAGTTCAAAAGCATCAATTATTTGGCACTCAGCTTTCTTCACAGTCCAACTCTCACATCCATACATGACCACAGGAAAAACCATAGCCTTGACTAGACGGACCTTAGTTGGCAGAGTAGTGTCTATGCTTTTCAATATGCTATCTAGGTTGGTCATAACTTTTCTTCCAAGGAGTAAGTATCTTTTAATTTTATGTCTTCAGTCACCATCTGCAGTGTTTTTGGAGCCCCCAAAATAATGTCTGACACTGTTTCCACTGTTTCCCCACCTATTTCCCATGAAGTGATGGGACTGGATGCCATGATCTTCGTTTTCTGAATGTTGAGCCTTAAGCCAACTTTTTCACTCTCCACTTTCACTTTCAGCAAGAGGCTTTTCAGTTCCTTTTCATTTTCTGCCATAAGGGTGATGTCATCTGCATATCTGAGTTTATTGATATTTCTCCCAGCAATCTTGATTCCAGCTTGTGTTTCTTCCAGTCCAGCATTTCTCATGATGTACTCTGCATAGAAGTTAAATAAGCACGATGACAATATACAGTCTTGACGTACTACTTTTCATATTTGAAACCAGTCTGCAGCCGTGAAATTAAAAGACGCTTACTCCTTGGAAGAAAAGTTATGACCAACCTAGATAGCATATTCAAAAGCAGAGACATTACTTTGCTGACTAAGGTCCATCTAGTCAAGGCTATGATTTTTCTAGTAGTCATGTATGGATGTGAGAGTTGGACTGTGAAGAAGGCTGAGCATCGAAGAGTTAATGCTTTTGAACTGTGGTGTTGGAGCAGACTCTTGAGAGTACCTTGGACTGCAAGGAGATCCAGTCAGTCCATTCTGAAGGAGATCAGCCCTGGGATTTCTTTGGAAGGAATGATGCTAAAGCTGAAACTGTAGTACTTTGGCCACCTCATGCGGAGAGTTGACTCAATGGAAAAGACTCTGATGCTGGGAGGGATTGGGGGCAGGAGGAGAAGGGGACAATAGAAGATGAGATGGCTGGATGACATCACGGACTTGATGGAAATGAGTCTGAGTGAACTCCAGGTGTTGGTGATAAACAGGGAACCCTGGCATGCTGCAATTCATGGGGTTGCAAAGAGTTGGACACGACTGAGTGACTGAACTGAACTGAACATTTTTCCATGTCCAGTTCTAACTGTTGCTTCCTGACCTGTATACAGATTTCACAAGAGGCATGTCAGGTAATCTAATATTTCCATCACTTTAAGAAGAAATAGTAGTAGTATATTAGTTATCTATTTAACATATTTTTATATATAGTATAGGGCTTTCCTAGGCGGCAGTTAGGAGATACTCCTTGTCAAAGGTAAGGAGCAGCAGCTGTGCTTTGCTGAAGGAGCTGTGAGGAGATACCCCATGTCCAAAGTAAGAGAAACCCAAGTAAGATGGTAGGTGTTGCAAGAGGGCATCAGAGGGCAGACACACTGAAACCATACTCACAGAAAACTAGTCAATCTAATCACTCTAGGACCACAGCCTTGTCTAACTCAGTGAAACTAAGCCATGCCTGTGGGGCAACCCAATCTGCGCGGGTCATGGTGGAAATGTCTGACAGAATGTAGTCTACTGGAGAAGGGAATGGCAAGCCACTTTAGTATTCTTGCCTTGAGAATCCCATGAACAGTATGAAAAGGCAAAATGATAGGATACTGAAAGAGGAACACCCCGGGTTGGTAGTTGCCCAACATGCTACTGGAGATCAGTGGAGAAATAACTCAGAAAGAATAAAGGGATGGAGCCAAAGCAAAAACAATACCCAGTTGTGGATGTGACTGTTGATAGAAGCAAGGTCCAAGGCTCTAAAGAGCAATATTGCATAGGAACCTGGAATGTCAGGTTCTTGAATTAAGGCAAATTGGAAGTGGTCAAACAAGAGATGGCAAGAGTGAACGTCAACTTTCCAGGAATCAGCAAACTAAAATGGACTGGAATGGGTGAATTTAACTCATATGACCATTATATCTACTACTGCGGGCAGGAATCCCTCAGAAGAAATGAAGTAGCCATCATGGTCAACAAAAGATTCTGAAATGCAGTACTTGGATGCAATCTCAAAAATGACAGAGTGATCTCTGTTCATCTCCAAGGCAAACCATTCAATATTACAGTTATCAAAGTCTATGCCCCAACCAGCAACACTAAAGAAGCTGAAGTTGAGTGATTTTATGAAGTCCTACAAGACCTTTTAGAACTAACAACCCCAAAAGATGTCCTTTTCATTATAGGGGACTGGAACGTAAGAGTAGGAAGAAGACTAGATATCTCTTCAAGAAAATTAGAGATACCAAGGGAACATTTTATGCAAAGATGGGCTCGATAAAGGTAAAAATGCAATGGATGTAACCGGAGCAGAAGATATTAAGACGAGGTGGCAAGAATACACAGAAGAGATGTACAAAAAGATCTTCATGATCCAGATAATCACGATGGTGTGATCACTAATCTAGAGCCAGACATCCTGGAATGTGAAGTCAAGTGGGCCTTGGAAACCACTGCTATGAGCAAAGCTAGTGGAGGTGATGGAATTCCAGTGGAGCTATTTCAAATCCTGAAAAATGATGGTGTGAAAGTGCTGCACTCCATATGCCAGCAAATTTGGAAAACTCATCAGTGGCCACAGGACTGGAGAAGGTCACTTTCATTCCAATCCCAAAGAAAGGCAATGCCAAAGAATGCTTAAACTACCGCAGAATTACACTCATCTCACATGCTAGTAAAGTAATGCTCAAAATTCTCTAAGCCAGGCTTCAGCAATACGTGAACCATGAACTTCCAGATGTTCAAGCTAGTTTTAGAAAAGGCAGAGGAACCAGAGATCAAATTACCAACATCCGCTGGATCATGGAAAAAGCAAGAGAGTTCCAGAAAAAACATCTACTTCTGCTTTATTGACTAAGCCAAAGCCTTGACTGTGTGGATCACAATAAACTGTGGAAAATTCTGAAAGAGATGGGAATATCAGACCACCTGACATGCCTCTTGAGAAATCTGTATGCAGGTTAGGAAGCAGCAGTGAGAACTGAACATGGAACAATAGACTGGTTCTAAATAGGAAAAGGAGTACGTCAAGGCTGTATATTGTCATCCTGCTTATTTAACTTATATGCAGAATACATCATGAGAAACACTGGACTGGAAGAAACAGAAGCTGGAATCAAGATTGCTGGGAGATATGTCAATAACCTCAGATATGCAGATGATATCAACCTTATGGCAGAAAGTGAAGAGGAACTAAAAAGCCTCTTGATGAAAGTGAAAGTGAAAAAGTTGGTTTAAAGTTCAACATTCAGAAAATGAAGATCATGGCATCTGGTCCCATCATTTCATGGCAAATAGATGGGGAAACAGTGGAAACATTGTCAGACTTTATTTTGGGGGTTCTAAAATCACTGCAGATGGTGATTGAAGCCAAGAAATTAAAATACCCTTACTCCTTGGGAGAACAGTTATGACCAACCTAGATAGTATATTCAAAAGCAGAGACATTACTTTGCCGACTAAGGTCCGTCTAGTCAAGGCTATGGTTTTTCCTGTGGTCATGTATGGATGTGAGAGTTGGACTGTGAAGGAGGCTGAGTGCCAAAGAATTGATGCTTTTGAACTGTGGTGTTGGAGAAGACCCCTGAGAGTCCCTTGGACTGCAAGGAGATCCAATCAGTCCATTCTGAAGGAGATCAACCGTGGGATTTCTTTGGAAGTAATGATGCTAAATCTGAAACTCCAGTACTCTGGACACCTCATGGGAAGAGTTGACTCACTGAAAAAGACTCTGATGTTTGGAATGACTGGGGGAAGGAGGAGAAAGGGACAGAGATTGAGATGGCTGGATGGCATCACTCACTCGATGGAAGTGAATCTGAGTGAACTCTAGGAGTTTGTGATGGACAGGAAGACTTGGTGTCCTGCGATTCATGGGGTTGTAAAGAGTCGGATACGACTGAGCGACTGAACTGAACTGATAAAGGATAAAACCACCAGTCCAGTGCAGGAGACATAGATGTGGGTTCAACCCATTTTTGGAATGATCCCCTGGAGAAGGTCATGGCTACGCAGTCCAGTATTCTTGCCTGTAGAATTCCATGGATAGAGGACTCTGGCAGGCTACAGTCTGTGAGGTCTGTAGAGTTGGACACGACTGAGGATCAAATACATACATGTGTAATTTAAGTGTCATGCAAATTAAAACATTCTATTTCTTTGTAACTATTTTTTCAAGTTTGAAAGTAAATTTTCTGTTTTAAGAAGACGGTGTTACATATCTAAAAAATAATCAATCTTCCAATAGATATAAACTGACCTTGTAAAATGTTATCTCTTAGTGGTAGTGGTATATTAAAGTGGATTACAAAAATTATGTTTTAAATCATATGCTAATTAAACTTCAGAGAAACTTCAAATGAAAAACAGTGATCATATGAACAGGTACCCCAAATATGGTACAATGAAATTATATAATATGAATTCATATATTTTAAAACATGAATAATTAATGTCTACTTATATTTTAGACCTTAAAGCAATATGGGAAAACAGGCAGAAATGGGTAAGCTCTATTTAGAGAAGATGCCCAGAAACCAGTATTGTGAAATAAAAGATGAAAAAGAGAACTTCAGAATCTGGGACACCAAGATGAATTGGTCTTCCATATTTTAAAAATGACTTACAAAATAAAACTCTAGAGTAAATGGGCAAAGTACATATTCTTTCACTTTAGAGAATGCTTTCCTAGAGATTAACAACTGTTTTTAATTTTGAAATATTATACCAAGTCCTGAGCAAGATGAATGAAACAAATCAGTACCAAGTTAATATAATAAAATGGTAGGACATCAAAAAATAAAGAAACATGCCAACTCATACTATTGGAAACAATACCATAGGAAATATCATAGTTCTGGCATTAGAATTTATCCTAAAGATAACAATATTAGCTTACTTTGTTTTTGTGTGTATATGTGTATGTGTTTTGTGTGATTCCTTTTCCTATTTTTTTAGTTGCAGTACTGACATGTGACATTGTGCAGATTTAAGGTGTACAATTGGTTGATGTGTTGCATTTATGAAATAAGTGATTAGCACTCAGGTTTAGCTGACCCCTCTATCACATGACATCAGTATCACCTCTTTTATGGTGAGAAAAGTTTTCTAGTTTCTTAGTAACTTTAAAGATAAAGTTTTAATTCAATGCATTGACTTAAGCTCCACGCTTTGTGTGTGTATGTGTGTGTGTGTGTGTGTGATGAGTCCAGTGTTACAGATACAGCTTAGTGTCTCTAAATTTAGACTTCTTAAAAGCTCATTTTCAACTCTTCTTTCCTTAAATAAAGTAGAAGTGATTAAAATGTTCAATTACACAATCAACTGACAAATAACAAGCTACACAACAGATTTTAAAAAGAATTAAACTCAACATAGCACATAGATACTAAAACTAGCCTATTTCTGAGTAATTGTTTAACATCTTGTAAATTCAAATGCAACTAATAATTTTCCCTAACCTTTATGAATATGGGCTTTGAATAAAGACATTTCAACTTTCTATTTGAGAAAAATACTCTTCATTTTGAGTTTTGAGTGACATTTTAAAATTATAAGGTTAGAATTTTTTAACAAGTGATAAATGCTAATTTAAAAATAAAAATAAACTCCCATGATAGAGAATAATTCAAAGAATAAAGTATCACTTTAAATCTCACCATCAGGCACATTAGCATTTGTCAAATATTTCATAATTTAATAAATTATATATATTTCATAAATTGGTGTGTTACAAAGAGAAGTATGAATGAATTAACAGGAAAAGAATAATTAAATTTTAGAAAAATTAAAAGACAACCTATGAAATGGGAGAAAATATTTGCAAATTCTACATCAATCTGGTAAGGGGTGACAAAATATATAAGAAACTCATAAAAGTCAACAGCAAGAAAACAATGACTAAAATATGGACAGAGTGCTTGTGTAAACCAATTTCTAAAGAAGAGATACAGGTGCCCAACAAATACATGAAGAGATGCTCAACACCAAAGATAACATCGATACTCATCAGGAAAGTACCTATCCAATATCACTTTATACCTGTTAGAAATGTAGTTACCCTTGTTAGAATGGCTACCGTCAATAAGCCAAGAGATAGGATGTGGAGAAAAAGGAATTCTGGCGCACTGCAGGTAGGAATATGAGATGTTCCGGCAATTATGGAAAACACTTCATGATGGAGGTTCATCACCAAGTGAAAAATAGAACTACCATATGATCCAATAATCCCACTTCTGGGTGTATAGTCAAGAAAGTGAAATCAGTAACAGACATCTGCACTCCCATGTTTGTTGCAGAGTTATTCACAATAACCAATATATCTAAACAAAGGGTCTCTCTACAAATGAATAAAGGAGATATTTTATACACACAATGGGATATTATTCAGCCATGAGAAAGAAGAAAATTTTGACATTTGTGATGACATGGATAGACCTTGAGGTCATTTTGTTAAGTCAAATTGTATGCTATCACTTTAAAAATCCAAACTCAGTCATACACATTGAAGTAGAAGAAAGGATTGCGGTCACCAAGGATTGAAGGGTGGAGAAATTGGGAGATGTTGGTTAAAGGATACACAATTATGGTTATAAGTTGAATAAGTTCTGGGTTCTAATGTACAGCCTAGTGACTAGGGTTAACAACAATATTGATACTATATAACTGAAAGCTACTAAGAGATTAGATCCTAAATATTCTAACCACACACACATGCATACACAAGGGTTAATACACAGGTGATGTACCAGGGTCCAGCCTTGGTTGGATCCAGGGTATCCTCAGGGTGACAGCATTGGCGACTGGAAAAGATTTAGAGATATAGAGAGAGATAAAGAGAGAACATTGCAGTTAAGAAAATAGAGGAGAGAAAGAGGCTGATATTCCTTGGTTTACATAGAAAGCCAATAAAGCCCCAGCATGAGACTTGCACTGTTCAGGTAGGCCACAGGCACCCTCTTGAATAGCGGAAGGTCCCCCACCTTGGGCACCCTCTAGCATGGGCCTTAGAATCCCGGGCAGAGAATTGAACTCAGAGGGCCCCTGCACTCCAGGGAGTCAGCCTGAAAACAAAGAGAAAGAAAGAACGACACAGGGAGACCAAGCTTCAATGAGCAAGGCCCACAGCTTTATTTTTACAGAGAGCTTTTATACCTTAAGTTGTACATAGAGAATAATGGAAGATGCAGAGTCATGCAGGGTCAGCAGTCCTGACCCTTATCGAGACCAGGCTTTCTTTCTGTATTCCTTCTGATATACAAAGGTCTTAGGTGATTTACATCATCTTCTGGCCAGAAGGCCTGCTAACATTTTTATGATCCTTACTGATAATGATTAGTCAACCAGAAAACTTATTTTCTCCAAAGGTGATTTTTCTAAAGTCAGGTGCCACTCTCCAAAAGCACTAGATAAGGTTACATTCCTATAGGTTAAGGGTGAAGTGGGCTATAACATGGAAAAAATTTATTAACTCAAGGCCTGATTTGGTTAAATCAAAGGCTACAACTTATTTTTCCCACATAATAGCTATATTAATTAATGTATATTCTCAAAGACACAATGGGTAAGGGGTATGAAAACTTAGCAGCAAGTATTGGTTCAACAATGAAACCCTCCACCAGTGCTATTCTAATAATTTCTTAACTCCCCTAAAGTCTCTACATTTTTAGAATATTATAGGCTTCCTGTTCCTCTCATGGTTGGGAAGCCATAAATAATCACATGCGTAACTGCAGGAGTCTTGAACAAATCTGTCAGGCAAGCTAGAAAGTCATGAGAGGGGTTTGGATTGGAACATTCTTATTATGCCCAGGAGACTTATTAACTAAAACTCTAAGTTGATTTTCTTTAGAGAAAGGTGGTTGGGGATAGCCCCCATTAATGTCAGAGGTGTTGGTGAGAGGCATGAAATAGTAAAAGAGACAGATTTGGTTTTGGGGGTAGATACTCGAGCAGGTCCGGGGATCCCTCAAGTACTGATCCACCTTGCCCCTCAGGCCTCTCTGCATGACCTTGTCATGAGTGGGATCTCCTGTGCTGGCTCCCAGCATCAATGGAAATGTTAACTAACCCTATTATGATAATCATTTCACAATATTTAAGTATCAAATCTTCATGTTGTACCCCTTAAACTTACACAATATATGTCAGTTATATATTGATAAAGCTGGGTAAATATTTTAAATAAAAATACCAACTAAAAGTAAATTATTGAATAAATAAACATACGAGGGTTAAAAGGACAAGTCTTCTTTGCAGAACAATTCAAAATAGCATATACAGGTGCTTCTCCCTCCAGGAGACATGCTTAATTACCAGACCCTCCACCTTCTACTCCACCCACACCCCTACCCCAATCCCTGGTTGAGGTAGACTTAGGGGCTTGCTTCCCAAGAAGAGGGTATGCAAAGAGAAAAGTAGTAACTTTAGAGCTCAGAAATCTGGCAAAAATACCTTAAACACATGAAGTGTGGGATCTGTAACAGATCTATCCTGAAATAGAAAGAAGACATTAATAGAAAAGTGAAACCCACATAATATCTAGAATTTAGCTAATACTAATGTGTTAATGACAGCTTCTTTATTTTGACAAATGCACCATGATAATATATTAACAACAGGAGAAACTGGTTTTCTACTATCTTTTGCAATTACAGCTATCTTTACAGAATTATATAAATCTAAACTTAGCAACATATATTTTAATATGTGTTTAAATATTTTTGCTTTCATGTTATTCTATTTGCTATGGATTTTAGGATTCATTACTCAAATTATCTCTTCTAGGCTAAATTCAAACTTCTCTTGAAGGGATGAATGGCAACTTGCTTGAGGGAGAGAATGCTAAGTGAAGATAAGAAAAATCTGTCGTGTATTAGATGAAGATAGAGAAGAACACCCACAGTGTTGTAATTCCTGCTGTGGAATCACACTATTTCTGGGTCTAATTGTCAGCTTTAACTTTCCAGAAAATGAATGGATAAAGATGGTGTGGTACATGTATGTCTTTCCAGGTGGCTCAATGGTAAAGAATCTGTCTGCCAATTCAGGAGACACAGAAGATGTGTGTTCAATCCCTGGGTCAGGAAGACCCCCTGGAGGAAGAAACGGTAACCCACTCCAATATTCTTACCTGGAAAATTCCATGAACAGAGAAGCCTGATGGGCTACAATCCAAGGATCACAGGGTCGGACACAACTGAGATACTAAGTGAGTATGTGCACATAGTTTTCATAGACAATGGACTATTGCTCAACCATAAAAGGAATAAAACTGGATCACTTGTAGAACTGTGCATGGACCTATAGTCTGTCATACAGAGTGAAAAAAGAAACAGTAAAACAAATATATTAACATATAAATGTGGAATCTGGAAAAATGGTACAGATGAACCAAGCTGCAGGGCAAGAATACAAACTCAGACATAGAGAACAGATATGTGGAAACATTGGAGGAGGAGTGGGATGAATTGAGAAAGTATCACTGACATATATACACTACCATATGTAAAATAGAAAGCTGGTGGGAACCTGCTATACAGCACAGGGAACTCAGCCTGGTGCTCTGTGATGACCTAGTCAGGTGGATGAGGGGAAGAGAGGGAGGCTCAAGAAGGAGGGAACATATGTATACGTATACCTGAGTCACCATGTTGTACAGCATAAACTAACACAACAATGTGAAGCAACTATTCCCCAATGAAACAAACAAACACACAAACAAACAAAAAAACTCCCACAAACTATTGCCATATTAAATCATAATAAAATTGGTTTTCCTTTAAGTTAGAGAATACTATTAACACCATGGTTATATTCCTACCACCTTCTGTATTACATTGGATTGGAAAAGATAATCGTAACTGATTATACAATGATTGGTATGAAAAATGATGCATCCTAAATAATTTGACAGCATTTATATTTTATTGCTTTATAATATTTAATTTTTGTGGCACAGCACAAAATATAATTTGATAAGAAAATAGCTACCACCCTTATTCCCTATTTGCTATGAATGTTTGCATCATGCTAATATGTGTTTTGTTTTTGTTTTTCTATTATTAGTGAAATTTTGAGTTAAGGAGTATGAGCTTCATCTTGTAAGTGTATGGGAAGTATTTATTGCCTAACTCAAATTTACACATAAAAATTTATATTTTGACCTTAATAGATTAAAAATACAGTTCTGATTTTATATCAGAGAAAGTACCACAAAGTGTCAAAATATCCAGAAAGTTGCTATTTTTCAAGCCATAAATAATTAATTTACATTAAATAATAACAGATTTCACAATGTCATACCAGATAAATTTTGTTCATACTGTGTTTTCTAAAATGCTTCCTTCTCCTGAATTTAATATTATCAATTAAAATATTTACTGTGATGAAAAATGTCATAAAAAGATAATATAAGATTATTTTAATGCCATCATTAACTGAGTTGATGTTAACATTTTATAGCATAATTTCCTTATTAGCGATTTAATTTAGGCACAAAATCTCTCTTTAAAAGCTCAGTTCTGGTGGCTTTTGCATAGTAGTAAGGTCCATCTAGTCAAGGGTATAGTTTTTCCAGTGGTCATGTATGGATGTGAGAGTTGGACTATGAAGAAGGCTGAGCACCGAAGAATTGATGCTTTTGAACTGTCATGTTGTAGAAGACTCTTGAGAGTCCCTTGTACTGCAAGGGGATCCAACCAGTTCATCCTAAAGGAGACCATTCCTGGATGTTCACTGGAAGGACTGACGCTGAGGCTGAAACTCCAATACCTTGGCCACCTGATGTGAAGAGTTGACTCACTGGAAAAGACCCTGATGCTGGGAGGGGTTGGAGGCAGGAGGAGAAGGGGACAACAGAGGATGAGATGGCTGGATGGCATCCCCTACTCGATGCACATGAGTTTGGGTGAACTCCAGGAGTTGGTGATGGACAGGGAGATCTGGCATGTGCTGTGATTCATGGGGTCACAAAGAGTTGGACATGACTGAGCAACTGAACTGAACTGAACTGAACTGAACTGACTGAATTTAAATATATATACTTTTATATAATATTTACTGTGCTCCAGTCATTGGCCTATGTGCAGTGACTATAAAGAAAATGTATGAATGTAAAGAAGAATTGGATTTGTGACTTATTCTCAAGAAATTCAAAAATTTTATGTAAAGAAATGTATAAGACTATATAATAAATGTTAAAGACAATGCAAAATATAAATGTATTGTACCAGAAAGAATAAAGGCACTGCTACTGAACTGTGGTGTTGGAGAAGACTCTTGAGAGTCCCTTGGACTACAAGGAAATCAAACCAGTCAATCTTAAATGAAATCAATCCTGTATATTCATTGGAAGGACTGATGCTGAAGCTGAAGCTCCAGTCCTTTGGCCACCTGATGCAAAGAGCTGACTCACTGGAAAAGACCCTGATACTGGCAAGGATTGAAGGCAGGAAGAGAAGGGGATAAAGAGAATGACATGGTTGGATCGCATCACTGACTCAAAGGACATGAGTTTGAGCAAGCTCTGGAGATGGTGAAGGACAGAGAGGCCTGGCATGCTGCAGTCCATGGGGTCACAAATAGTTGGACATAACTAAGTGACTGAACAACAACAACCTAGTTTATCATAGGCATTTCTGCCTTCTGGAAGTTATCTTCATTTCTCACATTTTAAAAGTGAAATGTGAAGTGTGTAATTTGCCCCAGTGCTGATGGGTTGAATGAGAAAGGCCCTGGGACTACTGCCCCATCTCCATCACCCTTGTGGCTGCCATAGTCAGGCAGCTGCTAAGAGCTGGTTACTAAGTAAGTGTTAACTACCTCTCATCAAAGAGGATCACCTATTCTTTACAAAATCTTCAGCTACCTTCTACTGCTAACAGTCTTATCCAACCACTGGAAGTGAAACTTTAGGAGTACAAATAATCACTTCTTTCCTCTTCAGCACTTAACAAAGACATGGGTTGACTGGGCCTGAGGTCAGTATTGCAGGTTTACAAAGAAAGTAAAATAGTTTAAAGGAACAGCTCAACACTAAATCTCCTCCATGGAAAATATATTCATGTGGTCTTTAAATTCCAGTTTGATCTTTTCATGCTCACACATATTTTTAAAAATATATTTTTCATTTGGTCCCAGATTTTTATTAAATTGAAACAGAAACATTAATGATTTTGTAATAAAATATCATGTAGGACAAAACCAGGTGTGTGATAAAAATATATACATTAAGTTTGAGGATGGTTTCCTGAGAATAAAATCATATTTACTTTTATATAAATAAATACTATCCTACCTTACTTGCTTATCTAATCTCAGTTGTACCTTTGCCTCAGTACTACATACTTTAATAACTAGAGGACTTTGCATGAAGGAGAGAAGTCCTAGGAAATTTGTTTCACAATTCTATTTATGAGAGGATGTGAATATGATAATAAAATATTATATTTGATCAGAATATCTTATAGGACACTTCACTAACTGTGCAGAGGTGGAAATTTGTATAGATCAATATTAACATGAGAATTGAATTTTTGGTCTGTTTTCCTCCTAATGTTTGTAAAATAAATCTTCATTAGTATATAGAAGAGCATTTCATAGTAAGTATATACATTTATTACTGCACTAACAGAATTTATTTTTCAGCTGTTCAGTTCAATCATGCAAGTTGACATGTTCCCATATGCCCAGGGCCTAAAATCTCACAGGAAGAAAATATTGATGGATTTTAATGTTTCTCTCCTTTTCTTGGAATATTCCTAGAATAACAGCAATGGGAGTTGAAGAGTTTTCATATGGTGATTAATCAAGTCAGTAAAGCTTACAGATAAAATTTCCTCCAAAAGTAGTACACATAAGTATACATATATATTGGGGGTTCCCTGGTGGCTCAGAGGTAAAGAATCTGCTTGCAATGCAGGAGACACAGAAGACATGAATGTGATCCCTGGGTTGCAAAGATCCTGTGGAGGAGGAAATGACACCCCTCTCCAGCATTCTTGTCTGAAATATCATATAGCCAGAGGAGCCTGGTGGTCTACAGTCCATGGGGTCACATAGAGTTAGACACGACTGAAGAGACCGAGCCAGCACATACTCATACATTTATATTGTGCACTCAGTCGCTCAGCTAAGTCTGACTCTGTGACTCCATGCTCCTCTGCCCATGGAATTTTCCAGGAAAGAATACTGGAGTGGGGTGCTATTTCCTACTCTATATGTTGTTGCTAAGTTGGGTCTGACTCTGTGACTCCATGGACTGCAGCACTCCAGGCCTCCCAGCCCCCTCACTATCTCCCAGAGTTTGCCCAACTTCATGAATTGTTGATGCTATCCAACTATCGCCATGTCTATATATTGCATACATATGTATCCTATACTCATATATTTCCTAATATATATACATATTTATCTGCATTTTGGGCACATTTAGAATTGCTTGCAAAGCCTTTTGGCAGATATTTCCTGGTTAAGGAGAAGATATCAGCATGAACGTGCAGTGAGAATGATCTTGGGAAGAAGAAAATAAATTTCATCTCTAACTCTAATAATTTATTGAGTTAGTAGCAATTATTTATTCAGTCACCTGCTTGCTACTTTGCTTTAAAATGTTGACACATATTTTGACAACTCTATTGACATCCAGCATATAAGAATAATACACATTTCTATAACTGGAATATCCAACAGATTTGAGGTTTTTTTGGTCTGCTGGATCTAACCATTCTTTGTATTTAATGGTAATCTGTAGCTGTATTCTATTTTTAAATCTATCTCCCTTTACATTGGCAAACATAAATATTTCTTATGTACTCATATAAATAACTCATAAGTGAAAAACAATTATTTAACATATATGGCTGTTTATTTCCTTTTTAAACCAAATATCAATTCATCTATTGTGAAGGACTGGAGAAATATAAGAATAAGATACTGTAAAACTTTGTCAAACTTTGGTGATAAACCAATGTCATAATAAATCACAGAATTATCAGGAGTAAAAAGTATCAATAAGTAGTTGATAAGTCTGAAATAACTTAGGCTGACTAATTAAAATATTGAAGATGTTCAATTTCAAGGCTGCTGTACAGTACTGTACATATTCTGTTTCTTTTATCCTGGATGTGTTATGCTGGTGCTAAGTTGCTTCAGTCGTGTCCGACTCTGTGCAACTCCATAGATGGCAGCCCACCAGGCTCCCTAGTCCCTGGGTTCTCCAGGCAAGAACACTGGGGTGAGGTGCCATTGTCTTCTCCATGCTGCACCCCCCTACCCCCCGCCAAGTGAGCAACTGTCAATGAGCAAACATTTGTGGCCCTGCTCAGCCATTAGTAAGCTTGAGAATTGGCTTCTCCCCTCAAGTGAGCAACTGTCAGTTAGCCACTGCTAGAGGTCCCAATCAGTCAATGGTCAATGATCACCAGGCAGAGGAGAGTGAGGTAAGCGGTGGATCTTGACTTTCTCCCTGGGGCCCTCCAGCTCATCCAACCTGGGCAAGCGGGTGAGCTGGGGACCCAGGTTACAGGTGGGAGACTATGTCCTGCTGGTCTCTAGAGCCCTCATCAAGGCCACCCACTGGCCAGGCCCAGGCCTTGAGGCAGTGGTAACTCCCCCATTCCCACCTCTGCCACCTCATGGCAGCAACCTTCTGCCTGGGATGCTTTCTGTGGGACATGCCCCCTACCAGCTCCCAACCACCACCACCCCCATATGGGCAGCCTGAGAAACCTGGCCAGTTGGGCTGGGCTCCCAGCTCCCTCAGTGATGCAGCTGAGCAGAGTCTAAGTACTTGGCCCTGAGGTGCTGCCAGCTGAACACTGCCTCCTCTCAATAGGACCAGAACTTGGTGGGGCGGGGGGAGGGAGTTGTCCCCTGAGATGTGCCCATTCTTGTCAGGACAGAGAATAACACTTGTTAGATAGCAATTTACAGGAACGTGTTACCTCACCATGACCTGACCTCCAGAAAGAGGGATCTCACAGATGTTTACAACCACTCCTCATGGCCCTCCTTCCTCTTTCTTCAGAAAGGGCTTTGCTGAGAGTTTGATGCTTTAAATTCATGAGCCACCCCTCTCCTTGCATGGTCCTCAGTAAATGTTCCTCTGCTCCAAACTCTGGCATTTGGTACTGTTTGGCCTCACTGTGTAATCTGGCATGTGAATTTGCATTTTGGTAACAAAACTAAGTCTCATAATAAATACTTTAAAACAAGCCATTATATATAGTAAAACTAAGTATAGTCTCACTCTGTGAATAGTTTTCCTATCCAAACATGCTGAAATTAACTTCTATAGATTTTTTGAATTTATAAATATTTTTTGAGTTTTACATTCATTTTCTTTCTGCTTGTTTGAACATTGGCTTTACTGTAAAATATGAAGGAACAGGCTTAAAAGCTAAAAAGTGTGGCTAATAAGAGTTTTAAACAACAGAAATGAGGAATTCTATAATACCATACAGATATTATGGAGGAGGTCATATATGTCCCATTTAAGTATGTCTCTGAAAACTTTGCAGAACTATTTTTACTTTGTTCCTATTAAAAGGGACACTGATGCAAGTCACTGAAGAGAAGAAACCTGTCTCAATATTAACAATTTACTGGTAGAATGACTTTAGCTAATCACATTCTTCTTAGATGTCTTATTAAAAATTAAAGAAAATGACTTTGGGAACTAAAACCAGTGACTAAAGCACTTTCTGAGCCAACTGGATGAAGGCATTTGAAAATAAGGACATTCTGGGCAGATGGAGAGCACAGCAGTTTCCTAAATCCTGACAAAAAATGAGAAAGCAGTTATATATCCACAATATAAAACCTATGAATACTATTTGCAATGAAATTTCCCCATGATCCTCAAAACCAGATAAAGGCAAACAGATACAGGAAGTTCATGTTAATATTTTATTTGCAGAGAAAAAACAGTGGAACTCAATATGGCATGTGAAAGTCCTAGTTCCCCATAATGCGATCTGTATAACTGCAAGAAACTCTCAAAACTGATCAGCTAATTGTCTTTTAGGATAATAAATTCTTTTAGGATACTCACTGAAAAGAAGCTACTTGAACTGGAACAAAACAAAGAATTTAGAGACCAAAAAGGAACAAGAGAGGAGAAAGATCCAGAAAAAAGTGGAGGAGGAAAAAAGTTGGGCAAGGAAATGTCACAAAGCAAAGCAACTATATTTGTTAACACTGTGACAAAAACAAAACAACAGAATCTGGAGCTCTGTGTCATTAGAAAATTCATTCTTAAGCATATCAACTTCAGCTTAGGAACAGTTCACTGAAAAATCAATTAAGGATTCAGTTTTAATTCCATGTAAACTTACTATAAGGGGGAAAAATAATGAAAACCAGGACATACTTTCAGAAAATGATAGCAATGCAAAAAGACTTGCTCACAAGATTTATAAGAACTGAAGCTTTTAAAATTTCATTCATGTTTATATAAGACTTGAACATATATTTTCATAATAATTTTCTTTTTATATATTTATTTATTAATTAATATAAATTTATTTATTTTAATTGGAGGTTAATTACTTTACAATATTGTATTGGTTTTGCCATACATCATCATGAATCCACCACAGGTATACACGTGTTCTCCATCGTGAACCTTCCTCCCTCCTCCCTCCCCGTACGTACCATGCCTCTGGGTCATCTCAGTGCATCGGCCCCAAGCATCCAGGACCATGCATCGAACCTGGACTGGCGATTCGTTTCATATATGATATTATACATATTTCAATGCTATTCTCCCAAATCATCCCACCCTCTCCCTCTCTCACAGAGTCCAAAAGCCTGTTCTATACATCTGTGTCTCTTTTGCTGTCTCGCTTACAGGGTTATTGTTACCATCTTTCTAAATTCCATATATATGAATTAGTATACTGTATTGGTGCTTTTCTTTCTGGCTTACTTCACTCTGTATAATAGGCTCCAGTTTTATCCACCTCATTAGAACTGATTAAAATGTATTTTTTAATGGCTGCATAATACTCCATTGTGTATATGTACCACAGCTTTCTTATCCATTCATCTGCTGATGGACATCTAGGTTGCTTCCATGTCCTGGCTATTATAAACAGTGCTGCGATGAACATTGGGGTACATGTGTCTCTTTCAATTCTGGTTTCCTCAGTGTGTATGTCCAGCAGTGGGATTGCTGGGTCATAAGGCAGCTCTATTTCCAGTTTTTATGGAATCTCCACACTATTCTCCATGGTGGCTGTACTAGTTTGCATTCCCACCAACAGTGTAAGAGGGTTTCCTTTTCTCCACACCCTCTTCAGCATTTATTGCTGGTAGACTTTTTGATTGCAGCCTTTTTGACTGGTGTGAAACGGTACCTCATTATGGTTTTGATTTGCATTTCTCTGATAATGAGTGATGTTGAGCATCTTTTCATGTGTTTGTTAGCCCTCTGTATGTCTTCTTTGGAGAAATGCCTATTTAGTTCTTTGGCCCATTTTTTGATGGGGTCGTTTATTTTTCTGGAATTGAGCGGTAGGAGTTGCTTGTATATTTTTGAGATTAGTTGTTTGTCAGTTGTTTCATTTGCTATTATTTTCTCCCATTCTGAAGGCTCTTTTCACCTTGCTTATAAGTTCCCTTTGTTGTGCAGAAGCTTCTAAGTTTAATTAGGTCCCATTTGACCCACCTCCCAGAATATTGGAAATAAAGGCAAAAATAAACAAATAGGACCTAATTAAACATAATAACTTTCTAAAAGATGCACTCAAATGTCTGTTAACTCATGAATGGGTAAACACATTTCGATTTAGCCTGCAGTGGAATACTCCTCAGCAGTAATTAAAAGAACAAAGTAGTTATAAGAACGTGGATAAATTTTAAAAGCACTATGCAAAGTGCAAGAAGTCAGGATCCATGATACTTCTTTTCACATGATTCTGCTTACATAAAATTTTAGAACAGTCAAATCTAGTGAGACCATATCAGTGGCTTCCAAGAGTTGGGAAGATATTGAATGCAAAGAGGCATAAGAGAAGAAGTAAAGATTCAAGAAATAGACTATGTGGAAGTTACACAGGTATGAACACTTGTTAAAAGTTTGCTAAACTGTACAGTTGAAATTAGTACAATTTACTAAATATGAGTTAAAATTCAAATAAAACATAAAAACAGATAGCTATAGGGAATAATTATTTGACATATGAAAGTCAATTTGGGGAGTATTTTAACTTACTGTTCAACTAGTGGTAAGAGTTATATTGTTGTTGTTCAGTCCCTTAGTTATGCCTGACTCCTTGGGAACCCAGGGACTATAGCACGCCAGGCTCCCCTGTCCTTCACTCTCTCCTGGTAAGAGTTTAAACAGGATCTAATAACCAAATATTACTAAATTCTATGTTCATATTCTGCAAAATTGTATATTTTTATAATTACTATTTCCCACCTAATTCTCTGTTGTAATATGGCTCTAATTAAAAATAAAAGCCACAGAATGAGTTATACAAGTTTCTCCAAGTTTAAATCAAAGCACTCTTTCACTCTTGTCAGGAAGCATTTAACAGGAGGCTTCCTGTGTGCTGTTTTGGGTCATTCTTGAATCCTCTGTTGTCCATTATTAATTTCTGAATATTCAGGAATTAAGTAGAGTAACAAAGTACTCCTGGGGGCTTAGGAATCCATGTATTACCTTTATTAGTTTTTCCATACGGTGATAAGTAACTATATTTATGACCCTCTTCCTTTTTATGAACCATATGGTAAAAGTGATTATTTACAATCCTCTCTCTTTCATATGGATGACCTCATGTTTCCTTGATAACTTGTAAGTTTTGATTTTATCTCTGCTGAAAATAGCTTGGAGAAGACAATGGCACCCCCACTCCAGTACTCTTGCCTGGAAGATCCCATGGATGGAGGAGCCTGGTGGGCTTCAGTCCATGGGGTTGTGAAGAGTTGGACATGACTGAGCGACTTCACTTTGACTTTTCACTTTCATGCATTGGAGAAGGAAATGGCAACCCACTCTAGTATTCTTGCCTAGAGAATCCCAGGGATGGGAAAGCCTGGTGGACTGCCATCTATGGGATTGCACAGAGTCGGACAGGACTGAAGTGACTTAGCAGCAGCAGCAGCAGCAGCAAGATAGTAGAAATACTCACACAATGTTGAATGAAAGACCTTTGCTCCATCAGAGCTTACATCCTCTTGTCTTTCTTTCTTTCTCTCTGTCTCTCTTTCTCTCTCTTTTACTTGCTTATCATCGACTCCAGACCACCAGGTTCCAGTCCATTAAAGGACCTCAACACACTCTGACCTGATTAATTTTTTTTTATTAGAAAGTAAAATGTGAATATATTTTAACTAATTATATGAAAAATTCATTTTGTTTTCAAACATCTAAGTATTTAACTTATAGCACTTAATGTTGAAGGACTCAAAAATTAGTGACTTGGACAAATGAGCTTACCCATAAGTTATTCACATGAAAAATTTCCAAAAATGCATTTATTCAAAGTCTACTTTAGTCAGTACTGTTTAAATAACAGATCCTAATTAGTTTTTCCAAGTTGCCTATACTTTGAAATGCAATGCTAGCAGTCTCTGAGACCTACTTTATGTTAATTAGTTCTTCTGAAAAGGAAATTTTCTTTCTTTTTTGTTGTTGTTATTGTTAAGAAGGAATTTTTGTTTTTAAAAAAAAACACTTTCTGACTTTGAGGTTCTGGGAAAGAAAAAAATTTTAAATTAACCTCATTCATACACACCAGTAAATGAAATCATAATTACTTATAACTTTAAGCCCTTGATTCTTCTTTGCTAACAAATGATTCTGTTATTAAGAAAGCACACACAGACCAAAAAAAAAAAAAAAGAAAGAAAGAAAATATCATGCGTAGCCTTTCTCAATATGTTCCAACTTAAAAAAAAAAAATGCTTTTAGATATATGCATGCATACTAAGTCGCTTCAGTCTTGTCCGATTCTGTGCAACTGTATGGACTGTAGCCTGCCAAGTTCCTCTGTTGATTCTAAAGGCAGGAATACAGGAGTGGATTGCAGTGCCCTCCTCCAGGGGATCTTCCTGACCCAGGGATCCAACCCATATCTCTTATATCAGCTACACTGGCAGGGGGGTTCTTTACCACTTCAGCCGCTCAGTTGTGTCCAACATTTTGTGACCCCAAGGACTACAGCACCGAGGCTTCCCTGTCCATCACCAACTCCCAGAGCTTACTCAAACTCATGTCCATTGAGTCAGGGATACCATCCAACCATCTCATCTTCTGTCATTCCCTTCTCCTCCTGCCTTCAGTCTTTCCCAGCATTAGGGTCTTTTCCAGTGAGTCAGTTTTTTGATTCAGGTGGCCAAAGTACCAGAGCTTTAACTTCAGCATCAGTCCTTCCAATGAATATTCAGGACTGGTCTCCTTTAGAAGTGCATGGTTTGATCTTGCAGTCCAAAGGACTCTCAAGAGTCTTCTCCAGCACCATAATTTGAAAGTATCATTTCTTTGGCTCTAAGATTTATTTATGGTGCAGCTCTCATATCCATACATGATTACAGGAAAAACTGTAGCTTTGACTACAAATGTTTCTGTGTTTTGTCAACATACCAGTCTAAGCAGTTGCCAGATGTTCTGATTTACTTTTAGAGGGTAGCAGTGGGTCTTTAGTCAATGCAACTAAGTTACACTGCCAACCAGACAGTGGCCAATTTTGAACCAAGGCATCTGTCTCAAATTCTTTAAATTTTTAAAAAATAACCTACAATATTATGGTAGAGACTAAATGTTACTAAGTGCTCTTCAGACATACAACTTCCCCTTTTTCTTACTTCCTTTATTAAATGACCTAGGTATGCTTCTAGAATATTAGTCATCCAGTTTGTGATAAAATGATATTTTAATACAAAGGGCTGCTACCAACTCTTGGTATGGGAAAAAACTGAAATAACAGTTGAAGTAAGAGCATTAAAGATTTAAAACTAAAATTCCAATTTAGTAAAAATAATGAGAATCAAATGACTATGTATGTGCCTCCTCTCCCAACTTCTCAATGAAAGTATGTGAAATAATGTAAGAATTTTTCAAATATGTATATTAGGGCCAAATTTTCTTTATATACACCTTTACTAATTTCAGCATATTAGATTTAGAGTTTTTATTTGAGACTCCAGCATAAGTGACTGGTTGACTATTTTGTTTGCTGACTTCCGTGTTATGAAATCTTAATGTGCAATCATAACATGCATATTCCTGCCTGACCTCCTGTTTTGGTCTTACTAAATCATGCTAATTTTTATATGTTGAATCAGCTTTGCATTCCCAAAATGAATCCCATTGGTCATGATAATATTTCTGTACTTCTTTTAATATATTGCTAGATTTAATTCAATAATATTTTGTTCACAGTTTTGTTTCTGTTTTCATTAGTAATAGTGGCCTTCACTTTACTTATGTTGTAATGTTTATGTCTAATGCACTCATCTCACAAGCTAGTAAAGTAATGCTCAAAATTCTCCAAGCCAGGCTTCAGCGATACATGAACTGTGAACTTCCTGATGTTCAAGCTGGTTTTAGAAAAGGCAGAGGAAACAGAGATCAAATTGCCAACATCCTCTGGATCATGGAAAAAGCAAGAGAGTTCCAGAAAAACATCTATTTCTGCTTTATTGACTATGCCAAAGCCTTTGACTGTGTGGATCACAATAAACTGTGAAAAATTCTGAAAGAAATGGGAATACCAGACCACCTGACCTGTCTCTTGAGAAACCTGTATGCAGGTCAGGAAGCAACAGTTAGAACTGGACATGGAACAACAGACTGGTTCCAAATAGGAAAAGGAGTATGGCAAGGCTGTATATCGTCACCCTGCTTATTTAACTTATATGCAGAGTACATCATGAGAAATGCTGGACTGGAAGAAACATAAGCTGGAATCAAGATTGCTGGGAGAAATATCAATAACCTCAGATATGCAGATGATACCACCCTAATGGCAGAAAGTGAAGAGGAACTAAAAAGCTTCTTGATGAAAGTAAAAGAGGAGAGTGAAAAAGTTGGCTTAAAGCTCAACATTCAGAAAACGAAGGCCATGGCATCTGGTCACATCACTCCATGGGAAATAGATGGAGAAACAGTGGAAACAGTGTCAGACTTTATTTTTGTGGGCTCCAAAATCACTGCAGATGGTGAGTGCAGCCATGAAATTAAAAGACGCTTACTCTTTGGAAGAAAAGTTATGCCCAACTTAGATAGCATATTCAAAAGCAGAGACATTACTTTGCCGACTAAGGTCCACCTAGTCAAGGCTATGGTTTTTCCAGTAGTCATGTATGGATGTGAGAGTTGGACTGTGAAGAAGGCTGAGCACTGAAGAATTGATGCTTTTGAACTGTGGTGTTGGAGAAGACTCTTGAGAGTCCCTTGGACTGCAAGGAGATCCAACCAGTCCATTCTGAAGGAGATCAGCCCTGGGATTTCTTTTGAAGGAATGATATTAAAGCTGAAACTCCAGTACTTTGGCCACCTCATGCGAAGAGTTGACTCATTGGAAAAGACTGATGCTGGAGGGACTGTGGGCACGAGAAAAGGGGACGACCGAGGATGAGATGGCTGGATGGCATCACTGACTCGATGGATGCGACTCTGAGTGAACTCTGGGAGCTGATGATGCACAGGGAGGCCTGCTGTGCTGTGATTCATGGGGTCGCAAAGAGTCGGACACGACTGAGTGACTGAACTGAATTTTTATATCAAACAAATGCAAGCCTTATAAAAGAAATTGAAAGTTTTAGCTCACTTTTACTTTATGAAAATGTTTGAAAAGAATTTGTTATTATTATTTCTGTGAATTTGTAGAAATCTCCATTGAAGTCACCTTGGCCTGAAAAGACTGGTGTTTCTGTAAAGTTTTCAATTAAGAAATCAGTTTATTAAACAGATGTAAGATGACATAAGTCTGATACACTCTTGTCAGCACTTTAACGTCTGTAAGATGTGTTATGATATCTTCTATGTTGAATGTATGGTTTTCATTCATTTTTTTCCTTGGTCATTCTGGCTTGGTTTATCAGCTATATTGGTCTTTTCAAGCAACCTGCTATTGGTTTAGTTGATTTTCTCTACTGTTTTATATTTTCATTTCTGTTTTTGTCTTATTATTTTCATTATTCTTTTTCATTAGGTTTAACATCCTCTGTTTTCCCTTTAAGTATTACATGAAAGCTTAGAATATTGCTTTATAATAATGTTTCCTCTTTTATTTTAAATTAAATTCCTTTCTAAAGTACCGCTTGTATCACATAAAGTTTTACATGTTGTGATTTCATTTTCAATCAGTATAAAATATTTTTTAAATTTCCATTTGATACTTTCTTTTTGATATGTAAGTGAGTTGTAAGAGTGATATTTGATTCTACATGTTTAGGAATTTTCCAAGTATTTTTCTTTCCTGTCATTGATTCTTTATACAATTGCATTGTGACCACAAAATATACTTTATATGATTTCAGTTACTTGACCACGACCCAGAATTGGGCCCATCTTTATTAATGTCCTATGTTTACTTAAAAATAAGTAGGGAGTTGTATAAATATGTTAGCTCTATCTGGTTGATAGTTTTGTTTGTATCTTCCAAATTGCTACTGATTTTATTGCTTCTATTGATTGAAAGAGAAATGTTAAAGTCTACACCTTCAGTTGGCATTTTTATTATATTTATGTGAATTTCCTATAGAGAGCATGTAATTAGTTTTTGATTTTTCTTAAATTCTGTGTACCAAATATTGTATTTTAGTTTGTATGTTTACATTATTTATGTTTCCTGCAAGTATTGATATACTTAGATTAGTATTTATAAACTTTTTTCATTCTGGAGGGTTTCCTCTATTGTATTCATTCAGTCTCATTAGTGAGCAGGCCTTATCTCTCTGGGTTGGGAATGGGCTTTCTCAGTGATTTCCATCCTCTTTCCCATGGCAAACAGTTCTTTCCTGAATCTTTTATGGGTCTTCTGTCACAAAGATTTTCCAGTCTTTTTAAAAGACTGTCCGCCTAGGTCTAAGCCAGTCTCTTACCCCGCCATCCCACGTGGCATCTCAATTAAAACCTGGACGTCGAATATTCTTGTCACTGTGAGCAAGGTGTTCCTTCCAAGGGGAAGTGATGGAGCGGAGGCATGTGCTTCTTCTGCAGCTTTCTTCCAGGAAGCCTCCAGCTCTCTAGGAAACCCTCTGGTACCCTGCCTGGCTCTCAGTGTCATTTGTGATACCAATTGAAGTTAATAGAGAAGAAACTGCTAGTGAGGCAAAACTCTCCCTCACAACTACCAGAGTCTCTAGTTTCTCACTCGAGTCCATACTTGACCTTTAGAAATGCTGTGAAAGTGTTGCTGAAACCTCCTTACTCTTTTCTAAGAGAGTCTTCATTTCATCTTGTTCTCTGATCTAGGGAGGCTCCTACCTCTGTCTCTTCTTCAGGGCTTTGTCTTTGCTTCTATGTCAAACTAGTTGATGATTTTTTACTTTAGATATTTAATGAGCTCAAGAAAAATTATGACCTTTATAGAGTATATGGTTTTTTCTCCTGATGAAATGCTGGAAACAATGTCTTTTCCAGCTTTCTATATACTAAGCAGAAACTAGAAATCTAGGCATCTTCTTGATGCCAACATGCTGTTGCTATTACTCTCAAATGTACTGAATATTTACAGATTATTCAGGAACTTACTTTTAAAGCATATTTTATAATTTTTGTAGCTGTAAGGGAAGTAGAGGTTGCTGTGAAATCCTCCTCTTCTTTAACCTTTGAACTAGAATTTATCTTGAATTTACAGGGCAAATATAAATTTTAGAGGCTCCATTTCTTCAGAAATAGAGTCAATTCCAAACTATTTTTCTTCAAGACAAAGCTATTGATTGATCATATTGTATAAAACAGAATTCAAGAAAAGGATTTACCTCCAGTAAGGTAATCACCACAAATTTTTAAAGTGTAGTACAACACTAAAAATATAAAAATCTCCAACTAAATAAAATTTTAGGAATCCTAAATGAGAAACAATTGAAAATTTAATTGAATTTAAAAAACTCTTTACATTCCTTTTCTTACATAAAAATTACTTGTATTTGGTGATGTCACTTAACATTTTATTTTTATTTCTATTTTTTACTTTAAGATTAAGTCATATTTTAAGTTGGAAATTCATTTTGTTTCCAATCTTCTCCATAAGAGTTAAAATTTTACTAAATATTTTGTGTGTTCTTTGGATTTGTAAATATGAACTTGAAAATGGTCTTTATTTACCATTCTTCTGAATAAATCAATGGCTAAGCAAAAGGCTTGAATCTACTAAAAAAATAGACCTGTTTTTAATAAATTCAAGCAGACTAGCATGAAAGGCTTCAGTCTTAATCATCATACTATCAGACTCTTTAGAGTGCTTCATGTCATACAGGTTAATAGAATTCACTTTTTTCCCCCTAAGTTTTGATTTGTTTTTGTGTTAGTCATGGTGCCTCTCTTCAAATAGAACGCCCCCCAAATGTAAATATATATACATAGATAGATATAAGTGTAGCTCCTCTATCAGAAGCAGAGTAGGGTCCCTAGTGTCTGAGGATGTGATTTTCTCTTGAGTCTGTCTACACTTAGTGTTGTACAGACCATGAAGGGGATATGCAAACTACCACTTTGGGTCACATTTTAAAAATACTAATCCAGATGAAAATTATTTTAAAAAATTTGAAAGATTATCTAAACATATATTGTTGCTGTCATTCAGTCACTAAGTTGTGTCTAACTCTTTGCAGCTCCATGGAAGGCAGCACGCCAGGCTTCCCTGTCCTTCACTATCTCCTGGAGTTTGCTCAAACTCATCTCCATTGAGTTGGTGATGCCATCCAACCATCTTATCCTCTGTGGTCCCCCTTATCCTCCTGCCCTCAGTCTTTCCCAGCAATCTATGTATATCATATTTTATAACTACAATATATATCAAAATATGTAATTCAGTGATTTTTCATTTAAATGTGTGTTTAGGTCTAAGCAATGGATGGACATTGACAAGTCCACCAAATACTCTCTATTTTCAGTAGTCAATTCTCAATGGCATTGATGACTGATTATGGAAGAACAAGTGCACCATAACTAACATCAGATATTTTGCACCTAGTATTTGCCAACTTGCCCAGATCTCTGTGGAGTGCAAATTTTCCATCATTTCTAAGATGCTGCTCTGATTAAATTGCCCATTTGATTTCTCCAGACCAGTGAGAGAATAAACATACTTAATATTAAAGGAAATAAGAAAACAAGGTAGAACTCAGCAAAGCAAGAAAGTTGTC
Source organism: Nanger dama (assembly GCA_917880005.1). Lineage (NCBI taxonomy): Eukaryota > Metazoa > Chordata > Mammalia > Artiodactyla > Bovidae > Nanger > Nanger dama. The sequence goes on along the minus strand of CAKJTW010000047.1, from coordinate 16,653,873 downwards.
AGGAGCACTGTTCTGTTCTCTTTCTAACACTGCTGGGCATGTGTCCATTCTACTTCCCACTTGAGCAACCACTGAAAAAAGATTAAACTGCTCAGAAGTGTTCCAAAATGATCCCCAGTTTTTCTCTTTCATCCAACATAGACCTCAGAATAAACAGAATAATTGCCATAATATTTTACCTAAGTTACTTTCCTTAGGTCATTTCCTTGACTACCTCTTAAGTTTGTAGTAAAGGTTAATTAATATCAGGGTATGTTTTACAATGATTAGTGTTCCTCTCAGCAGTGTTGTACTCCCGTCACCCTTGATATTGGCTTCCTGTCTTTGGTAAAGACTAAGTAAGCAGAATTAATCTATGTTACTTCTGGGCAGAAGTTTCTAGAACCCGTGTGTGCATTCACATCCTCTCCTTTTCCTCTTTCCAGCAGTGTTCAGTGAGTGAGTCCTGAGTAAGAACAAAATCAGTGCAGGAAAATTGTGATGAGCCTGAACACAAGTAAAAAAACAAGCCTTTTTGATATCAATAAGATTTAAGAGTTGTTGTTACAAATTGGTACAGGAACATGATACCACTAAACCAGACAGTGGTGAGTGGGAGAGTTTGTAGGGTAGAAGAGAGGGAGACCTCAAGTTCTTTACAACCACTTAAGAAAAACAGAAACAAAACCAAAAACATTATTTATTTATCTGTGGTACGCTGGGTCTTCCTTGGACTTTTTCTAGTTACTGAGAGCAAGGGGTAGTTTTTGTTACAGTGCTTGAGCTTCTCATTTTCAGAGGTTCCCCTCATTGTGGCGCACAGGCTCTATGTGTCTGGGCTCAGTAGCTGTGGCACACGTTGCTCTGTGGCATGTGGAATCCTCCTGAACTAGGAATCGAACCTGTGTCCCCTGCACTGGCAGTCAGATTCTTAACCATTGGACCACCAAGGAAGTCCACAGTTACATTTTGATCAGTTACACTACCCACCCTTCCTATATCAAGACTCAATGTAAGATTTGAATTAACCAACCTTGGTTCCTCTCACTTTATTATACTTCAGTTCAGTTCAGTCACTCAGTCGTGTCCTACTCTTTGTGACCCCATGAATCTCAGCACGCCAGGCCTCCTTGTTCATCACCAACTCCCGGAGTTCATCTAGACTCACTTCCATCGAGTCCGTGATGCCATCCAGCCATCTCATCCTCGGTTGTCCCCTTCTCCTCCTGACCCCAATCCTTCCCAGCATCAGAGTCTTTTCCAATGAGTCACTCTTCTCATGAGGTGGCCAAAGTACTGGCATTTCAGCTTCAGCACCATTCCCTCAAAAGAAATCCCAGGGCTGATCTCCTTCAGAATGGACTGGTTGGATCTCCTTGCAGTCCAAGGGACTCTCAAGAGTCTTCTCCAACACCACAGTTCAAAAGCATCAATTCTTTGGCGCTCAGCCTACTTCACAGTCCAACTCTCACATCCATATAGGACCACAGAAAAAAACCATAGCCTTGACTAGACGGACCTTAGTTGGCAAAATAATGTCTCTGCTTTTCATGCTATCTAGGTTGGTCATAACTTTTTTTTCCCCAAGGAGTAAGCGTCTTTTAATTTCATGGCTGCAGTCACTATCTGCAGTGATTTTGGAGCCGCAAAAATAAAGTCTGAAACTGTTTCCACTGTTTCCCCATCTATTTCCCATGGAATGATGTGACCAGATGCCATGGCCTTTGTTTTCTGAATGTTGACCTTTAAGCCAACTTTTTCACTGTCCTCTTTCACTTTCATCAAGAGGCTTTTTAGTTCCTCTTCACTTTCTGCCATAAGGGTGGTGTCACTTACATATCTGAAGTTACTGATATTTCCCTGGAAATCTTGATTCCAGCTTGTGCTTCTTCCAGCCAAATGTTTCTCATGATGTACTCTGCATATAAGTTAAATAAGCAGTGTGACAATATACAGCCTTGCCGTACTCCTTTTCCTATTTGGAACCAGTCTATTTGTTCCATGTCCAGTTTTAACTGTTGCTTCTTGACCTGCATATGTGTTTCTCAAGAGGCAGGTCAGGTGGTCTGGTATTCCCATTTCTTTCAGAATTTTCCACAGTTTATTGAGATCCACACAGTCAAAGGCTTTGGCATAGGCAATAAAGCGGAAATAGATGTTTTTCTGGAGCTCTCTTGCTTTTTCGATGATCCAGCAGATATTGGCAATTTGATCTCTTGTTCCTCTTCGTTTTCTAAAACCATCTTGAACATCTGGAAGTTCACGGTTCATGTATTACTGAGGCCTGGCTTGGAGAACTTTGAGCATTACTTTACTAGCATGTGAGATGAGTGCAACTCTGCGGTAGTTTGGGCATCCTTTGGCATTACCTTTCTTTAGGATTGGAATGAAAACTGATCTTATCCAGTCTTGTGACCACTGCTGAGTTTCCAAATTTGCTGGCATATTAAGTGTAGCACTTTCACAGCATCATCTTTCAGGATTTGAAATAGCTCTACTGGAATTCCATTACTTCCACTAGCTTTGTTTTTAGTGATGCTTTCTAAGGCCCATTTGACCTCACATTTCAGCATGTCTGGCTCTAGATGAGTGATCACACCATCATGATTATCTTGGTTGTGAAGATCTTTTTTGTGCAGTTCTTCTGTGTATTCTTGGCACCTCTTCTTAATATCTTCTGCTTCTGTTAGGTCCATACCATTTCTGTTTTTTATCGAGCCCATCTTTTCATGAAATGTTTCCTTGGTATCTCTAATTTTCTTGAAGAGATCTCTAGTCCTTCCCATTCTGTTGTTTTCCTCTATTTCTTTGCATTGATCGCTGAGGAAGTCTTTCTTATCTCTTCTTGCTATTCTCTGGAACTCTGCTTTCAGATGCTTATATCTTTCCTTTTCTCCTTTGCTTTTCACCTCTCTTCTTTTCACAGCTATTTGTAAGGCCTCCTCAGACAGTCATTTTGTTTTCTTTGGGGATTAAAATTAAAACTTTAAATGTATAGCAATTAGTACTAATTTTGTTTCACAAAAAACTTTGTTATACATCATAGTTGTTTAGCTTCATATTCTCTACTTTTTAATATTTTAAATATTGTATCTATATACATTGTATATTCATTAAGATAGACTTAATTATTGTATGTACTTGTATTTTAAATCATATAGTAAAAAGTTATTTTCAACATGCCTGTAAATTTTAAATTATTTCAAAGCAAAATTTTAAAAACGTGCTGAGCGATATCTCCATAGTATCCAGTAGCTGTAAAGTTCGGTTTCTATTATTGTAAAGGGTTATGAGGTGTGGCATGTAAAATAGGATGAAAAATGAGGTTAAGAATGAACTCCAAGGATTTCCCTGGTGGTCCAGTGGTAAAGAATCTGCCAGCCAGTGTGGGGGACACAGGTTCTATCCTTTGTCTGGGAAGATTCCACATGCCACAGGGCAACTAAGCCTATACGCCACAACCACTGAGCCTAGAGCTTGTGCTTCTCAGTTAGAGAAGCCACCACAATGAGAAGCCCTTGCACTGCAACTAGAGAGTAACCCCTGCTCACTGCAGTTGGAGAAAGCCTGTGCATAGCAACGAAGACCCAGCACAGCCGAAAATAAAAGAAAGAAGAATGAACTCCACCACTATGGAGAACAGTATGGAGGTTCCTTAAAACACTAAAAATGGAATCACCATCTGATCCAGTAATTCAGCTTCTGAGCATGTATCCATAAAGGATGAAAACATAATTAGAAAACATACATGCACCCCAATGCTCATAGCAGCACTGTTTATAATAGCCGAGACATGGAAGCAACCTGAATGTCCATCAGCAGAGGAATGGATAAAGAAGATGTGGTACATTTATACAATGAAATATTACTCAGTCATAAAAAGAAGTAAATAATGCCATTTGCAACAACATGGACAGACCTAGAGATCATCAAACTCTAAGGGAAGTAACTCAGACAAATATCATATAATATCATTTATATATGGAATTTTAAAATGTGAAACAAATTAGTTCATTTACAAAACAGAAGTAGGCCCGTAGACTTAGAAAACAAATTTATAGTTACCAAAGGGGAAAGGAGGGTGAGGGGTAAATTAGGAGTTTGAAATTAACAGATGCCCATTATTATATATAAAATAAACAACAAGCACCTATAGCACAGAGAACCATATTCCATATCTTGTTAAAAACCTGTAACAGGAAACAATCTGAAAAAGAATACATATATATACACACACACACACACACACACACACACACACACACACACTATGTATGTATGTACATGTATATATATATTTGTCTGAATCACTTTGTGTATACGCAAAACTAATACAACATTGTAATCAACTATTTACTTCAATTTAAAAATTAAAAAGAATGAACTCTAAAACAAACAAACAAAAAGTTATTAGCAAAATATGCACTAATATGTAATATGCATATCACAATATCCAATAATAAGCAAAATATGAAATAATACTGACTTTTATGTTGGCCTGTGTAGTTGCTTGTATCAGTGCTTTAACTTTCCTCACTTGACTTCAAGTTACTGCTTAGTTCCTTTATTTTCTGTCTGAAGGACTTCCTTTAGTAGTTTTCATAAGTAGGTTATACTAGAAACAAACTTCAGCTCTGTATATCTGAGAAAATCTTAATTTCTTCTTTATTCTTGAGGATTGACAATGTTTTACTTTCTGCACTTTGACATTCCCCTCAATGTTCCTATGGACAAATCAATTGTTAATCTTATTGAGTAGCCTTTGAATGTGATGTCACTTATCTCTTGCTGCTTTCAAGATTTTGTTTACCTTTTGATATCTAGAGCTTAAGAATAATGCATTTTTAGTGTGGATTTCTCTGTTTAAATGACGTAGAGTTGAGCTCCTAGTCTTTCTAGATGCATGTATTTCAAGAAATTTGGGGATTTTTTTCAGTTATTATTTCTTCAGATATTCTCTATACTTTTTTTCCTCTTTCTTTCTTGAACTTCCACAATGAATATATAGATATGATTCATAGTGTCCCATAGGATTCTAAAACTCCATTCAGTGTTCTTTATTCATTTTCATTCCTTCTTTTCCATCTGATTGATATAACCATAATATCTTAGAGTTTTTTGGTTCCCTCTTATTTTCTCAAATCTGTTGAAAAGCCCCAGTGAAATTTTCACTTCCGCTATTTTACTTTTCAGCTTCAGAATCCCTATCTTGTTCCTTTTTATACTCATTTCTTTATTGATTTTTATTTCTTCATACACTGATTACTCTCTTACTGGCTTACTTTAAATTATTGAGAATATTTAAGAATGCTGATTTAAAGTATTCATTTAGAAAATCCAACATCTTGCACTTTCTTATGGACAGTTTTCTTATGATTTTTTTTGTTTTTCTATAAATGTATAATATTTTGCTTCTTTGCAATCTTTAAAAATTTTTGTTACAAAAATGGACAATTTTAATATTATGTGAACAAAAAAGACTGAGAAAAAAGAGCAAGCAATAAAGAAAGAAAGAGATGGAGGGAGGAAGAAAGAAGATAGAGGAAAACAAAAGTGAAAGAAAAGAAAGGCTAAAGGAAAGAAAAGCAAAGTAAGAAAATAAATAATACTCTTGAAGTTTTTGTGTATTGATCCTGGGCAACCCTTTAGTGCTGAACCAGGACATTCACCACTCTGCCTAGGTTTTTTTTCTTGTTTGTTCTGACAGTAATCACTATTCCCTTGAAACTCATTTCCTGGCTTCCCCTCTCATAATTTAGTGTGTTCATTGTTTGTTTTGTCATTTGGTTCACATCCCTTGTGCCCCCTTCCCCTTCAGTAGCATCTTTTTTTCTTTTTCTTCCCATTTGGCTTTCACTATATTTTAAGGACTGCAAAGTGTCTCTGACCTGATAAGGGTAGCCCCCAGTGGCAATCCTAGAGGAGGGTTGGCAAAACCAGTCAGTTGCAAATATGTAAATACAATGCCCTGGCTAAACAGTGTGGGAAAACAGCAGATTAGCCAAGATGGTGTGGTCAGACTCTCTTGCCCCATGTTTTGTAAAGAGTGATTATGTAACAGCTGAGATAACTTACAGCCCAGCACTTTTGTGTCATGTAGTACTTGCCTGATCTTGGGCATCTTTGTGCGGTGTACCTGTAGGACCTCCCCCTAGAAAGTGGTGACATTACTGCTGCATCACACCTGTGTCTGTTGGGTCAACCACGGGAGGAGAGAATATAGTATGTCTACTGCTACAGCTGTTGTTTTAGCCAGGAGAGAAGTTGTGTTGTGTTAGGGCTATGCTATGGCTGCTCATCAGCCAGGAAAGAATAAAAGTGTCTGAGGGTGCTATGTCTCCTTGAGTCTCCTTCCAGGCTTTAAGCTCACACTTTGCCTTCCCTGGGTTCAGCAAACAGGGAAAACAGTGTGAACAGCAAGACACTTGACATCAGGAACAGGATAAGTTATACAGTTGGCATAGTTGGCAGGATGAGAAGCAATACACAAAGTCTGTTCTGCTCCCTCAAGAATTATCTGTCCACATGAGGGCACGGGCTACTACCTTCAAGATAACCACCATGTGGAGAAGGGTTGAGGGTGAGGGTTAGTTCAGTCCAGTTCAGTTCAGTCACTCAGTCGTGGCTGACTCTGTGCGACCCCATGAAGCGCAGCATGCCAGGCCTCCCTGTCCATCACCAACTCCTGGAGTTCACTCAGACTCACGTCCATCGAGTCAGTTATGCCATCCAGCCATCTCCTCCTCTGTCGTCCCCTTCTCCTCCTGCCCCCAATCCCTCCCAGCATCAGAGTCTTTTCCAATGAGTCAACTCTTCGCATGAGGTGGCCAAAGTACTGGAGTTTCAGCTTTAGCTTAGTATGCCACAAAAATGTCTTACTCTCTTTCAGTGGCCTTTATTCTGATTAAGCATTTGCTTTGTTGCTGTAAATATCTTCCAGAGGCCCAGGAAGGCTGTTTCTGGCATGTGTTTTATTGTTCCTGAGGAGCGATGGAACCTAAAGTTCCCTGTCAACAACAACAAATTGTGTTGTGCTCAGTCGTATCTGACGGAGTTGTGTCGGACTGTGTGATTCCATGGACTGTAGTCTGCCAGGCTCCTGTGTCAATGGGATTTTCCAGGCAAGAATACTAGAGTGGGTTGCCATTTTCTACTCCAGGGGATCTTCCCAACCTAGAGGTCAAACCCTTGTTTCCTGCATCTCCTGCACTAGCAGGTGGATTCTTTACCACTGAGGTATCTGGTGAAGCTTTTACACCTCCATTTTTGCTGATACCTCTGCTCTGTTTTTACAAGTTAAATTTTATGGAAATACAGTCACAGCCATCTGTCTACATTTGTTTATAGCAGTTTTCAAACTACAATTTCAGAGTTGAATTACTGCCAAAGAGACTGATGACCTAAAGTCTAAGATATTTAATAGCTGGTTCTTTATGCAAAATGTGCACAACTCTGTGAAAATTTTCTGAATAAATAACATGTTGTGAGATAAACATATTAATTCTTTCTTTCTAGTCTCTATGTAATTTGTTTTCATTGCTTTTTCCCACTGCCTTAATGATGATCACTAAAATGATAAATAGAGATATTGAAATGGATATTCCTGCCTTATTCCCAGTTTTAGGATAAATGCATTTTATTTCTATTCTATTTTATTTTCACCGTAAAGTATGCTCTTAGATATGGACAGAGTATGTTTCTCTTAATTTCTTCCATAATCTCCTTCAGTGAAGTTTTTATGCTTTGAAGCAAATTTGAATATATTCAGTCATTAGTTTTTCTAATATTTTACTACTATTTCCTCTCCATTGGAACCTAATAATATGTATTCTAAACTGGTCAATATGTTTCTGCAGTTCACTGGAATAAAGTTAAATTTTCAACATTTTTCTCTCTGTTTAATTCTAATTTTATTGCCATGTCTTCAGTTCACTTTATTTTTCTCTGTAGTGTCTATAAACTGTTAATCAAAACTAGTGTATATTTTACTTCACATTTTATATTCATCTATAGCAGTTTCATTTACCTTTATATAGCTTTTATTTTCTATTCATTGTTTCTTTATAATCATAATCTTATTTCTAGTAATTTCTTTATAGTCATTGCCAGCTAATTTCATTATCTTTGTAATTTATGGGTCCATTTTCTTTTAACTCATTATTTCTCTTGATCGGTAGGTAATATTTTCCTACTTCTTTGCATTTTTAGTATTTATGACTCATTGCTTGATATTGTAAGTACTATTATGCATCTGGATTGCATATATGTATAATTTATTTTTACCTCTAAGAAAGAAAAGGGCTACACAAGTCACTAAGGTGGGGGATATAGAACAACAGACTGGTTCCAAATAGGAAAAAAAAGTACGTCAAGATTGTACATTGTCACCCTGGTTATTTAACTTATATGCAGAGTACATCATGAGAAACACTGGACTGGAGGAAGCACAGGCTGGAATCAAGACTTCCAGGAGAAATATCAACCTCAGATATGCAGATGACACCACCCTTATGGCAGAAAGTGAAGAGGAACTAAAAAGCCTCTTGGTGAAAGTGAAAGAGGAGAGTGAAAAAGTTGGCTTAAAGCTCAACATTCAGAAAAATGAAGATCATGGCATCTGGAACCATCACTTCATGGGAAATAGATGGGGAAACAGTGGAAGCCATGTCAGACTTTATTTTGGGGGGCTCCAAAATCACTGCAGATGGTGACTACAGCCATGAAATTAAAAGACACTTACTCCTTGGAAGGAAAGTTATGACCAGCCTAGATAGCATATTGAAAAGCAGAGACATCACTTTGCCAACTAAGGTCCATCTAGTCAAGGCTATGATTTTTCCAGTAGTCATGTATGAATGTGAGAGTTGGACTGTGAAGAAGGCTGAACGCTGAAGAATTGATGCTTTTGAACTGTGGTGTTGGAGAAAACTCTTGAGAGTCTCTTGGACTGCAAGGAGATCCAACCAGTCCATTCTGAAGGAGATCAGCCCTGGGATTTCTTTGGAAAGAATGATGCTAAAGCTGAAACTCCAGTACTTTTGGCCACCTCATGAGAAGAGTTGACTCATTGGAAAAACTGTGATGCTGGAAGGGATTGGGGCAGGAGGAGAAGGGGACGACCGAGGATGAGATAGCTGGATGGCATCACTGACTCGATGTATGTGAGTCTGGGTGAACTCCGGGAATAGTGATGGACTGGGAGGCCTGGCGTGCTGCGATTCATGGGGTCACAAAAAGTCAGACACGACTGAGCGACTGAACTAAACTTACTTTTATTTCTAAAATATTTTGAGGTTTCTATGCAAATATAAAAATAGAGTAAGATTATGACATCAAATGAGAAAATTGACATGGCAAGAGAAAAACTTCCCATTAAACAGCAGTTTCTTTCATAGACTTCTGATGCGTAATGGCAACCACCATATTTGTATTAAGCCTAGTTTACCACTTTCAGTTATCTAAACTGCTTCTCATACTACCTAATTTCATTTTGATTCTCATTCTAATCACTCTCTTCTTGACAGATTCTAATTTATCATTGCCTTTTTTCTCATCTGGTCAGCTCAGAAATTTGTTAAGTTACCATATTCCATGTTCTGAAAATTGCAGTTGCATAAATTCTGTTCAAGTCAGTGAATTGTTTCATGTTGTTTTTAGAGTTATTGGAAAAGGCAATGTCAGCCCACTCCAGTGTTTTTGCTTGGAAAATCCCAGGGGTGGTGGAGCCTGGTGGGCTGCTGTCTATGGGGTCACACGCTGTCTATGGACACGACTGAAGTGACTTAGCAGCAAAAGCTTTCCACTGTCTACATCATTTAATTCGTTGTGTTCTCATTTTGGTGGTTGATTTTGGTTTTTAAAATAAAAATCTAAAAATTTACAGTTATCCATGGAACAATGAAATTAAAAGATACTTGCTCCTTGTAAGAAAAGCCGTGACAAGCCTAGACAGCATACTAAGAAGCAGAGACATTAGCAGAGCAAAGGTCCATTAGTCAAAGCTATGGTTTTCCAGTAGTCATACATCGGTGTGAGAGTTGGATTATAAAAAGTCTGAATACTGAAGAATTGATGCTTTTGAAATGTGGTATTGGATAAAACTCTTGAGAGACACTTGGACTGCAAGGAGATCATACCAGTCAATCCTAAAGGAAATCAATCATGAATACTCATGGAGTGACTGATGCTGAGGCTGAAGTGCCAATACTTTGGCCACCTGATGTGAAGAGCTGACTCATTGGAAAAGGCCATCATCCTGGGAAAGATTGAATGTGGGAGGAGAAGGGGGATGACAGAGGATGAGATAGTTGAATGGGATAACCGACTCAATGGACACAGGTGTGAGCAAGCTCCGGGAGATGGTGAATGACAGGGAAGCCTGGCATGCTGTGGTCCATGGGTTAGCTAAGAGTAGGATATGACTGAGTGACTGAATAGAAACAACAGTGTAATGATAGCTCACATGCTATCAATGAAAGTAATTTTCTCAACAGTTAAATTCGTTTCCTTTTCTTCTCAGACTTCCCCAATGGCTCAACAGTAAAGAATCTGCTTGCAGTGCAGAAGACATAGTAGTCATAGGTTCAATACCTGGGTTGAGAAGATTCCCTGGAGGAGGAAATGTCAATTTTCTCAAGTCACTAATGTTACAAAAAATGAAATGTTGTAGATTACTGTGACAGGCAAAATAGGAACTCTTAAAATATACACATCCTAATCCATAGAATTTGTGAATATGTTATCTTCCATAAAAAGGGGGTTTGTGGGTATGATTAAATGAAGGACCTCAAAATGAGATTATCCCTAATGTTCAAGTAGAGCTCAGCCTAATTATATGGATTCCTTAGAAACATTCTGGATAGGTTTAAAAGATGTATTGAAAAATGGTCAGCGAGATGCACTGTTGGTCACTTTGTAGATGGAACAAGACCACAAGCCAAGGAATGTGGACAATCTCTAGACCCTGAAAAATACAAGGAAAGTATTAGTTCAGTTCAGCTGCTCAGTCATATCGGACTCTTTGTGACCCCATGAATCACAGCACGCCAGGCCTCCCTGTCCATCACCAACTCTTTTAGAGTTCACTCAGACTCATGTCCATTGAGTAAGTGATGCCATCCAGCCATCTCATCCTTGGTCGTCTCCTCCTGCCCCCAGTCCCTCCCAGCATCAGAGTCTTTTCCAATGAGTCAACTCTTCACATGAGGTGGCCAAAAGTACTGGAGTTTCAGCTTTAGCATCATTCCTTCCAAAGAAATCCCAGGGCTGATTTCCTTCAGAATGGACTGGTTGGATCTCCTTGCAGTCCAAGGGACTCTCAAGAGTCTTCTCCAACACCACAGTTCAAAAGCATCAATTCTTCGGTGCTCAGCCTTCTTCACAGTCCAACTCTCACATCCATACATGACCACAGGAAAAACCATAGCCTTGACTAGATGGACCTTAGTTGGCAAAGTAATGTCTCTGCTTTTGAATATGCTATCTAGGTTGCTGCTAAGTCACTTCAGTCTTGTCCAACTCTGTGCAACACCATAGAAGCCCACCAGGCTCCCCTGTCCCTGGGATTCTCCATGCAAGAACACTGGAGTGGGTTGCCATTTCCTTCTCCAATGCATGAAAGTGAAAAGAGAAAGAGAAGTCATTGCTCAGTCGTGTCCAACTCTTAGCGACCCCATGGACTACAGCTTACCAGGCTCCTCTATCCATGGGATTTTCCAGGCAAGAGTACTGGAGTGGGGTGCCATTGCCTTCTCCCTATCTAGGTTAATCATAACTTCTCTTACAAGGAGTAAGCATCTTTTAATTTCATAGCTGCAATTACCATCTGCAGTGATTTTGGAGCCCCCCCAAAAAAAGTCTGACATGGTTTCCACTGTTTCCTCATCTATTTCCCATGAAGTGATGGGACCAGATGCCATGATCTTCGTTTTCTGAATGTTGAGCTTTAAGCCAACTTTTTCACTGTCCACTTTCACTATCATCAAGAGGCTTTTTAGTTCCTCTTCACTTTCTGCCCTAAGGGTGGTGTCATCTGCATATCTGAGGTGACTGGTATTTCTCCCGGCAGTCTTGATTCCAGCTTGTGTTTCTTCCAGTCCAGCATTTCTCATGATGTACTCTGCATATAAGTTAAATAAGCAGGGTGACAATATACAGCCTTGACGTATTCCTTTTCCTATTTGGATCCAGTCTGTTGTTCCATGTCCAGTTCTAACTGTTGCTTCCTGACCTGCATACAGGTTTCTCAAGAGGCAGGTCAGGTGGTCTGTTATTCCCATCTCTTTCAGCATTTTCCACAGTTTATTGTGATCCACACAATCAAAGGTTTTGGCATCGTCAATATAGCAGAAATAGATGTTTTTCTGGAACTTTCTTGCTTTTCCCATGATCCAGAAGATGTTAGCAATTTGATCTCTGGTTCCTCTGCCTTTTCTAAAAAGATCTTGAACATCAGGAAGTTCACGGTTCACGTATTGCTGAAGCCTGACTTGGAGAATTTTGAGCATTGTTTTACTAGCGTGTGAGATGAGTGCAATTGTGCGGTAGTTTGAGCATTCTTTGGCATTGCCTTTCTTTGGGATTGGAAGTATAATCTAGCAATTTAGTCCATTTCTGAGCTAGTCATCCTATACAGTGTCACTGGCAATTTTTTTTTAGTGAATTTTCTTGAAGCTTCTGCTTTCCACATAAAATTTTCTGCATAGACTTCATTACTGACCTACTATTGCTTTAACACATTACTAAAACCTTGGTAGTTTAACAGCACAATTTTATTATCTAACACTTTGGGAAGTCAGAAATCTGAAATGAGTCTTACTGGGTAAGGAATTACTCATAGGCCTGCATTGCTTTATGGTGGTCCTGGGGGAGAATCTGTTTCTTTGTCTTTCAGGGACTAGAGGTCCTCTGCATCCTTAGTTGTGATTTCTCCTCCATCTTCAATGCTCGGCATTTAAATGCCTGATTCCATTGTCACAGCTCTTTGATTCTGACCCTCTGACTCCTTCTTAAAGGATTATTATGATTATACTGGGCCCATTAGGATAATCCACAATAATCTTCCTATCAGAAGATTCCACAGTCTCTTTTATACCAATGAGGGTGACATTCACAGGTTCTGGGATTAAGGCATGAGCATCTTTGGGGACTATTGCTCTACCTATTACTTAAAGTAAACCCTTTTCTTCAGTTTAATAAACCTCCACTGAATCATTATAAGAGTTAGCCATTAAAAAAAATAATATATTTACTTTTTCAAAGGTATGCAAGAGTGTGGGAGTTACAGCCAACCAAAAAGAAAGCCATATATATTACAGCAAAATGCATTTCAAAGACTAGAAAAGAATACTAAGATTAGAGTTTGCAAAGATATAATTGAAGAATGAGATGCTCAATTGATTCTAGGTACCTGACGCTCACAAGACATCAATTTCCTGGGAAGGGACCAAAGGGTAGCTTGTGTTACTTTAATCAGTGTTCACCCATTCCCTCATGTTTGACTGTAAGGAAAGCATTATATCCTTGACCACTCAAAGTTAGATATGGGAAAAATAAACATTTAGTCATTTTCTTACTTTTCTGGGGGAGAAGGGACAACTGTAATTCATCAGCTGTTGAGATTCTGTCAGTTTAGAGCTTATTTTTCTCTGTTTATCCAACAATTCTGTGCTCTCTAACTCTAATGCAGGACTTCCTTGACTTGAACTTCAACAGAGTGTCATTCTGCTTATACACCTATCAATACAAGTCTCAAATACTACAAATCCTGAAGCATATTTGCATGATACAGAGATACATTTTTAATGATTCTAGCCTGGCATAATTATCATAGTTGGTGATATGCTGTGAAAGTGAAAGTGAAGTCACTCAGTCGTGTCTGACTCTTTGTGACCCCATGGACGGCAGCCTACCATGGGGCTCCTCCATCCATGGTATTTTCCAGGCAAGAATACTGGAGTGGGTTACCATCTCCTTCTCCAGGGGATCTTCCCGACCCAGGGATTGAACCCGGGTCTTCCACATTGTAGGCAGACACTTTACTGTCTGAGCTACCAGGGAAGTCAGGTTAGCATATCTAAAAAAAAAAAAAAAAATGTTATTCACATTTTTTTATGAGCAACCATCTAATAGATGTATTTACACATTTGTAAGTACAAAGGCAGAGAATGTGTTAAGAATACAAATGTCATCTTCATTTTAATTTAATTATGTCCAGTACTACAAATGTCAGTGTGTTATTGGATAGAATGAAAATACACGTTAATATTTGAAAGAAAAAAGTGATAAAACAGCCAAAGAAAAGGAAATGTTCTAGGCAGAATTATTTCTCTGTACAGAAAATGTAGAGTGACTTTCCTAGTCTTTGGAAAATACTCGTGAAGTGACTGTGAAGATTAACTTAATATTTCCTCTAAAATAGAAACCTCAGTTTATTCTAAGTATATTTTTAATGATTTCTTTGCTATTAAATATCAGTCCTTTGATAGTACTGAGACCATAGTAAAAATGATAGAAAAACAATGTGTTGAGGTAATCTTCCTTGCCCTGACACCTTCAAGTAAAGATACTTAACTGCTGAGTATAGCAGTGCTCAAAGAACTCATGCAGTGAGCAGCTGCCTACTTTGGGAAAAAATGTATTTAAAAATACCTTCTGCTCCAGGTAATTCCACTTTTATAGTCCAATAAGTTTCAGCTGCTCCCAAGGAAAAAACTCAGAAAATCAAGATGTTTCAATATAAACTGCTCTAAATAGTTTAGTTTAGAAAAACGATATTTTTCTCAGAAGATATCAGTGAAATTAGTCTTGAACTGGGTCTACATAAAGCTAGCAAACCAATAACTTTGATTATATATTTGATTTTCTCAAAGAATAATTTAAACTAATTTCCATGTCCATAACTAACATCCTATTTCATAGAATAACCATACTGATACATTGAAAGAGATATATCAACATTTTAATTGCCCAGAATTCTTAATTTTGAATTAAAATCAAATAAGATCCAAAATTTAAAAGTTATCATTTTAAAGGTATGAGATTAAGGATGACTCTTCTAAATAGAACATTCAAGCCATTTTTGCAATCAGTTCTATTCTGTGATGGCAATGGTTTTTGATGGTATTCTCAGCACTGGAGTAAGTAGTTACAAATGAAAAAACAAACTTATAAAAAGTTGACACACAAAAAATTTTATATACATATATGGTTACTCTTAGCTCTTTCAAATTTTGAGCTCTTTTAAAAATAATATGTTTTTAAGTAAAGATTTTTATCACACGTGTCAAATTTTTCTATTTATATCATGTGTTACGATTTAATCTCTGTGACTTGTAAAATTATAATGTGTTTATACCATCATGGCCAAAAAGTTTGATTTGCTTGAAAATAAAAATTTAACGTCTTTCTCAGAAGATATCAAATAGTTTAGTATTTCAAACATTCATATAATTGATCCATATGTTCACATACAGTTAATCTGTCATTAGGATTGGGAGGTTTTGTTTGGTTCTTCTTTTAAAGGACATGGTTCTTCAGAGTAAATACAAGAGATAATTTGAACAATTTTAATTTTAAGTAGAATATCACAATTCAGCCAACTTAATATAGGTGAGGTCAAAAATGGCTCATTCAGTAGAAGTAAACAATATGAATAATTTATCGCATATTTTACTTAATCTTGCTAATTTTTGGTATTGTGTAGTCAGATCCTGTGATTTGCATCAATATTTATGCCTTTGAATTTTGAAAATATAATTAAAAATGAACAACAACCTACTTATAATTCCTTGATTATTTCCTTCGTTTGCATCAATTGTGGTTCAATTGAATTTCAGGAGACTGAGAGGTTATACTGGAAATACATATATTAGCGTGTTAATTCTGTCCAGTTGACCTAATAAGCAAGAGATTTAACAAGTTATGAATCAGTTTTGCCAAACTTATTACAGATCAATTTAACAAATTTCAATTGTATGAACAACTCAGTTAGTGAACATTTGAACACCAACTGTCCCATGCAGTTAAATATAGTTAGCCCAAATAGCCCTTCAAATTAATTTACTTGGACTTCAGTAGCTCTTTCATTGATTCCACAAACATATGCTGATTACTTACTACATAAACAGCCATGGTAAGAAAGACATAAAGTTGTACACATCAAGGTCATAATAAACTGGAAAAAGTTTGTGATTTATAGGTTTTGAGATACAAGCAAACTACTATTAGGCAAGAGTCTGATCATTGTGAATAATTCAAATGATATATTAGCTTAATGGAGCAGAGCATACTGTAATCAAACCCAATCAGTAAGTGATCATAGAAGAGGTGGTGATGCAAACTGACTTTGAAATATAGGAAAGGTTTTACAGACTATAATGAAGAATTATTGCAGGAGTAAAAATATCAGAACAAAGGCACTGTGAATGCAAGCAGTGTTTTTTAAGTGAATGAAAAGTTATTTGGATTGGAAGGAAAGGGAGATCTATGGTTTTATCAGTGAACCTACTGCTATGAAAAACTGAAAAACACACTGGGATGATTTTGAAGGCTTGGGAAGGGGATAAAGTCCACAATTTTAAACTAGCCTTGTATGGAAAAAGGAAAAACTTTTAAAAAAACATAATTCAGTTTTTTCATAATTCATTTTTTAATTGAAGGATAATTGCTTTACAGAATTTTATGATTTTCTGTCAAACATCAGCAAGAATCAGACGCAGGTATACTTATGTCCAGGAAAAAAATTTTGATTGAAAACCAATTATACTAAATCAAGGTATGAGAAGAGAACTAACACTTTTAGACTTATAATATATAAAAATATATATAAATGAATAGTGAGGTTGGGAGGAAGAAGGAGAATGTTCAAATTTATGCTATACAGGGTATTGTGGTGTTTAAAAGCTACAGGAGGGACTGGATAACAAGAAACAGGCCAATCCCAGTGTTCTCTGGAGAAAAACTGAACTAATAATGTTCCTTTGGGAAAGTTATACTTTAATTCTGGTGAATATGTTTAAATTTTGCCGTGATTCTTTATACTGTGATTATAGATAAAACTGTATTCCCTCTGACCTGGCACTGGCCAGCAAACACATAGTGCAGCTCCCACAACTATGCAAACTCAGATGAAGATGTTACAGAGTTACATGGAGAAGATAAGAGGGAGGAGGGAAATAGAGGTGACCAGAAGGAGAGGAAGGGTAATCAGAAAAGGAGAGAGCAAGCTAACCAGTAATCACTTCCCTATGTGCTCTCCACAGTCTGGCTCCCTCTGAGATGTTCAAGGAGTTACACAGAAAAGAGAAGAGGGCGGAAGGAGACAGAGGTGGCCAGGAGAATAAAAGAGGGAATCAAAATGAGACAGATCCAGCCAGTAATCAGGTCCCTAAGTGTTCTCCACAGCCCAGAACACACAAAGAGATTCACAGAGTTGGGTAGAGAAGAGAAGGTGGAGGGAGGAGATAGAGGCCACCTGCGGGAGAAAAAGGAGAGTACAAAGGGGAAGGCAGCAGTCCAGCCAGTAATCTCAATTTCAAGTCAAAATGGGTACTGAAGATTGGCTTCTTAAAGGTACAAAATTGACAACAAATACCAAAAGCAAAGCTTAAAAATCTAGAGTAGAGGTTGGATTCTCAAAAATACAATATTAAAGGAAAAAAAAGTCACAAAATTTTGTGTGTGTGTGTGTGTGTGTGTGTGTGTGTGTGTGTATAGGACAAGGCAATGGTGACCCACTCCAGTACTCTTGACTGGAAAATCCCATGGATGGAGGGACCTGGTGGGCTGCAGTCCAAGGGGTCGCCTAGGGTTGGACACAACTGAGTGACTTCACTTTCACTTTTCACTTTCATGCATTGGAGAAGGAAATGGCAACCCACTCCAGTGTTCTTGCCTGGAGAATCCAAGGGATAGGGGAGCCTGGTGGGCTGCCATCTATCGAGTCGCACAGAGTCGGACACGACTGAAGTGACTTAGTAGCAGTAGCAGCATATATGTATATATATATGAAGTTTGCTTTAAAAAATAGGGTCTTTGGGGGGGCAAAGTAATAGTTATAGAAATGAAATTTAAAGGAGTAGTAGAGGACTTAAAATTATTATTTTTTTAATTTAAAGAATGACAATAGTGAAAATATATCTAGGACTTTCTCTGGTGTTGTTGTGGGCAGTGTAGGGTCAGTTCCTTTTCAGATAGTTCCCTGATCTGGCTTATACTTCTCAAGATCTATAGGCCCCTTCCTATGTAGTCAGTACTAACTACAGGGTTTTAATCTATTGCACCTGTCACTTCCAAGGTGGTTCCCTCTATTTTAGCTTCTTCTGTTGCTGGTCTCTTCAGTGTTTAATTTCTGCCCTGACACAAGGGGGGCGGTGGTGGACGCTTTTATAGGTTCACTTGTTCAGTCGCGCTGTGGGGAGGGAGGAACGCTGCAAACAAATAACACTGGCACGTGCTTGCAGTGTCTAGGACACACTGGGTTTTCCCCTGCTTACGGCGTGTGTACTTTCCCAGTCTACAGTAATCAGGCTCTAGGTTGCTCTGCCGGGAACTGTCTGAGGCAGGCCCTGGGTTGCATGCACTTCCCATGTCTAAGCCGCTCAGGTTCAGGTACTTGGGTACTCCTCAAAGGTGCAGACTCAGTTGGGCCTGTGTTTTGTGCCCTTCCCAGGTCAGAGCTGCTCAGGTGACCAGGTGTTTGGTGCATGCAGTCTCTGCAACGTATTGCCTCCCCTGTCCCTGCTGCTTGGTTTTCTGGGTGTACAACTGGCACACCTTCTCAGGAGGATGTTAACCATCCAGAATCCCAAGAAGTCTTGGTTAGCAACAAAGCCTGCTTGCAGTTTGGTAGATAATGCCTCTATGGGGCAACAATTGCCCCCTTCCTGCTCTGGCTGCCCTTGCCTGCCTGTCTTTGGTGGGGGATAGGCAGGTCTGCAGCCGGCTAGCTTTAGTCAGTCCTTTGTTCTGTGAGTGGGCCTGGCAGTGTCTTAGGTTAGGGCTTTTCGCAGGGTAGCTGTCCCACAGTTTGGTTTGCTATCTCAAGTTAGTTTCCTCAGATTGGCCTCGGGGCGTTCAGGCCCTGTCCTTACTCTAAGCGATGCAGCCCATGCCTCCCTGCCTAGCCCCTGCTTGCTAGTGGCAGATGCAGGTGTCTGCACTGCTTCTCCACTGGGAGTTACCACTGGGCACATAATTTGTGGGTTTTAATTATTTGCTTATTTTTCCTCCCAGTTATGTTGCCCTCTGAGGTTCCAAGGCTCACCACACACTCAGCAGTGAGAGTGTTTCCTGGTGTTTGGAAACTTCTTTTTAAGACTCCCTTCCTGGGACAGATCTCCATCCCTACCTCTTTTTCTATCTTTTTATCTTTTATATTTTTTCCTACCTCTTTTGAAAGAAATGGGCTGCTTTTCTGGGTGCCTGATGTCCTCTGCTGGTGTTCAGAAGTTGTTTTATGGAATTTATTCTGTGTTCAAATGTTCTTTCGATAAATTTGTGGGGGAGAAAGTGGTCTCCCCATCCTATTCCTCCACCATTTTCAGAGCGTATTTTTCCAAATATACAATCAGCTCAAACAGCTCAATAACAAACACCCCAACCAAAACAATGGGAAGAAGACTTAAATAGACATTTCTCCAAATAAGACATGCAGATGGCCAATAAACTCTTGAGATGATGCTCATCACTGACAATTATTAGAGAAATTCAGTGTCTGTATTTTAAGATTATACTGTTGGTATTGGATTATCAGATTTGAGACAGATTCTGAATTTCTGTGCATAACCATAGTAGTTGACATTATGAAAGGGTGAATGGAATGTCAAATAACAAAAATGTGAGAGTAGAATGCATGTGGAAATTTATATATATTGACAAGTGCAAATAGGAAGTGCCATCAGCAAAGAAAATGTAAAAGGGTAGATTATAAAAGTGAGAGAAAAATATTTATGATGTAATTGAAATACAAGTAAGGAAAATTAGAGTGAGAGAATCCAAGAGCGAGAGATAGAGGTGTCAAATGAGAAAAGTGAATATACATTTTACAAAATTGTGTAAACTTGAGTCATCACATGTGATCAGTGAAAGTGAAATTTCAGTGATATGGTGGCCTTGTTAAATCTAGATTAAGTATCATGGAATTATTTAGATTACTATGTATCAAGGAATTAAAACTATGATATAATAGTAATAATAATCTACCCATTTCCTCTGTAATAAAAGTTTAATTATTATTAGCTTTACATTTCAGATAATTTCTAATAATTTTCAAATATTACAATGTAAAATATTTTGTTGTTCATATGGAACAAAGACTCAGCACCTATGTGAATTATACATAACAAGAGAACATACATGTCTTTCCTTTACTTTAGTAAAATTTTCACCCTCTTTGCTCTCAGCATAAATTAGTTCCTGACTGCATTGGAGCTGTTCACCTTCAAATCCTTTCCACAAATAAGTTTTAAGATGTTCTTTCTGCTGAAATTTTCATATGTTGCCACCTTATAGCAGATGGCTGAGGACTCTAATCAAGGAATTTTGTACAAGTCAACAGAAATCTCTGGCCAGAATCCATAGTTATTGAGGGGGAAAAAGTCCTGAACCATATGTTCCAGTATCCTGCATACCACTCTGGTAGGAAGTTTGTACATCATTTAATCATCCTGTTCCATATTACAGTATAATCCTCACTGTATCAGCAGCTCCTTACTTAATGCAGCTAAAGTCAACCCCTCTGCATTTAAAAAAAAAAAAAAAAACCATAGGTTTTTAAATACAATGAAATATCTCTTTCTTTCTACTATGGTCAATATGCCCTTAATGAAGGAAGCTATGTGTGTATTTTTCAAGTTTTACTCCTTCAATGAACTTATATAAATGAATCTCAACATCCATTACTTCCAAAGCATAAAATACAATATGTTTCTGACAAAGCAAATGCATGATCCAGGTCAAATTCTAACATGAGCTGACCTGTAGACATATACATATTTTGATTTTCTAAAAACAACCAAGATTAGTATATCACTATATATATTATAAAGCATCAGCAGCTTTAAATAAATTTTACTTTCTGGGTAGTAGACTTAAAAGCAGCTAAAACATATCTCTGATTATACTTTAATTTACATGTAAAGTTATGTAATTGCTGTATTGCAAAGAGGCAGGGTTATTATAGTGCAAATTATCTGTGATAGTTTATATCTGCTCAAATAGCTCCAGCATTTTTTTAAGTGACCTAAATACAAATCAATTTCAAAGCATTTAAACATTGAGACTTGCATTTGAACCTACTTTCCTCCTACATATCTTAACAACAAAACATAAATTAACTACACAACTACATAGAATCAAAAGGCACATAAATTTCAATCTATACACATTCTGTTCCTAGAACTTGCATCATAATTTAGTTCTTGTAAAGTGAATGATGCTTTCTCATAAAGGTAGCTATAGAATTGCAGGAGTTTGCATTCCTCACATATTTCTCTATATAAAATAATAGATAGGATCAATAACTGCTCTTAAAGCAGAGATACAACAACTATAGATTTTTCAGGAATCTAGAATAGTACGATTTGGTATAAGTCTCATAGGATGGACATATAATAACTTTTACATATAAATAATTTACATCACATATATATATACTTATTTACATATATAATCATATAATATTTATACATATAATTATATATAATTACGTATATAATTATATTAATATATATTATAAACTTCACTTATATCTGGTTTCCAATGTACAAAAAGGAAAAACACTATGCTTCTATCATAAATTTGATCCATTAGAATACACATGATAGACATTAAAATGCACTTAATAGTGCTTTTATTCTACAATAGAAGTCTTGTATAAAATTGTCCATGTAAAAGTAGATGCTGTTCAAGGAAGTCTGAACTGATTCCCATTTTCCTCTAAGTAAATATTCTTTTACTTGGAAGAAGCATTTAAAATCTTTCAGCTGACCTTAATTTTTAAAATAAATAAATATATATATATATCTTATTAAAGATATATATCTTAAGGATATCTTATATGTATCTTAAAAATATATATATGTATCTTCTCACACAAAAGACCAAGAAGAAATTAACAGGAAAAACTTGAAGGGGGCAAACAAGAGTGCCAAGGAGGTGAACATTGTTTATGGAGCAGTAGAATTATTAATTTTTTCAGACTGCAGGTCAAATATATTTTTAAAATGGGGGAGGAAAAGGTGCTGAGCAAAGGAGTGATCAGAATGAGATGCATTAATATTTTGAAATTAAAAATATTATAAAAGTTAATATATAACAAAAGATTTGGAAAATAATCTGGTAAGATAATTTTTTAAGAACATTTTAAATTTCAGAGACACTGTATTTTAAAAATTAGGTGATTAGTCCAGCAATATAAGTGGCAGATGCATAAAGATGCAGAGGGGCTGGACTTACAAGGTATACATCGGTGATATTGTCGGTTTAGTTCCAGACCACTGCAGTAAATTGAATATTACAATAAAGAATTGCCCAGGCAAACAAAGTGATTAATCACCAATTATATTAAATATCCATAATTAAATGAGTTTCAGTTTTCTTAACAGAAATGTTAGAGGCAAGAAAAGGAAAATGCCTTCAAAACGTTGAGAGAAAATTACCTTACATCTAATAATCTGTATTCTCAGGACATGCACATAATTGTGAGAGCAAGATTTGCAGAAAAGATTTTGATGATGTAAAGAATCATTATTAAGGATCATCTTTGTCAAAGTAGTAGTACAAATTGTAGTAAGTAGAACGTGAATTAAAAATAGAGAAATAGAGGATGATTGACACTATTTTATTTTCTACAAGTTCAGTTATGACACAAAAAAGAGATAAATTGTTATAGAAATAGGAGTAGATATAAGATTGAAGAAAAATTGGAAGGTTGTTTTAGTAACTTAGAAGTTGACCACAGCTTAGTAATCAGTCACTTTCTGGTCAGTAGGTAAGCTCAAGTTCTTTGTACCCTTACAGCATTTACCACTGGATCTGTGTGTGGCTCATAAACAGATTTATTTTTTCCCCATGAAAAAAGATTTCTCTTTTTAATATTATATTGAAAATAAATAATTATAGTCATATACTTGGCAGAGTTTTACCTTTTCCGTTACTGATTTTTTTTTAATTTTTTATGTTGGAGTGGAGCTGATTAACAACGTTGTGATCACTGCAGGTGAACAACAAAGGGACTTAGCCATATATAATACATATGTATCCATTCTTCTCTAAGCTCCCCTCCCATCCAGGTTGCCACATAACATTGAGTAGAGTTCCCTGTGCTATAGAGTAGAACCTTATTGGTTATTCATTTTAAATATATATATGTGTTTACATGTAAATCTTAAACTCCCAAATTATTCCTTCATTCCATCAAAGTTCAAGAAATGTACTAGTTTTAACACCTTCGGCTAAGAGGTATCCTTTCCCGTCACTCTTGTAAGCCTTTATACTTATAAATGCAGACAGCTTTCCAGCTACTAGGATGCATATGATTTTATCAGACCTTTCTTTGACTGTTTGTTTCTTGACCTTTCTTGATTGTCTCTTTTAAATTACTGTCCATCTACATTTAAAATTTAAAAAGGAAAAAAAAATTTTTTTCAATCTTTAAACATTTTATTTTGTATTGGGGTAGATTATCAGTTCAGTTCAGTAGCTCAGTCATGTCCAACTCTTTGTGAACCATGAATTGCAGCATGCCAGGCCTCCCTGTCCATCAACAACTCCTGGAGTTCACTCAAACTAATGTCCATTGAGTCGATGATGCCATCCAGCCATCTCATCTTCTGTTGTCCCCTTTTCCTCCTGTCCCCAACCCATTCCAGCATCAGAGTCTTTTCCAATGAGTCAACTTTTTTTCATCAGGTGGCCAAAGTATAGGAGTTTCAGCTTTAGCATCAGTCCTTCCAAAGAACACCCAGGACTGATCTCCTTCAGAATGGACTGGTTGGATCTCCTTGCAGTTCAAGGAACTCCCAAGAGTCTTCTCCAACACCACAGTTCAGAAGCATCAGTTCTTTGGCGCTCAGCTTTCTTCACAGTTCAACTCTCACATCCATACATGACCACAGGAAAAACCATAGCCTTGACTAGACAGATCTTAGTCAGCAAAGTAATGTCTCTGCTTTTGAATATACTATCTAGGTTGGTCATAACTTTTCTTCCAAGGAGTAAGCGTCTCCTAATTTCATGGCTGCAGTCACCATCTGCAGTGATTTTGGAGCCCCCCCAAATAAAGTCTGGCACTATTTCCACTGTTTCCCCATCTATTTCCCATGAAATGATGGGACCAGATGCCATCATTTTCGTTTTTGAATGTTGAGCTTTCCAACTTTTTCACTTTCCTCTTTCACTTTCATCAAGAGGCTTTTAGTTCCTCTTCACTTTCTGCCCTAAGGATGGTGTCATCTGCATATCTGACATTATTGATATTTCTCCTGGCAATCTTGGTTCCAGCTTGTGCTTCTTCCAGCCCAGCATTTCTCATGATGTACTCTGCATACAAGTTAAATAAGCAGGGTGACGATATAGAGCCTTGATGTACTCCTTTTCCTCTTTGGAACCAGTCTGTTGTTCCATGTCCAGTTCTAACTGTTGCTTCCTGACCTGCATATAGGTTTCTCAAGAGGCAGGTCAGGTGGTTTGGTATTCCCATCTTTTTCAGAATTTTCCACAGTTTATTGTGATCCACACAGTCAAAGTGTTTGGCATAGTCTAGAAAGCGGAAATAGATGTTTTTCTGGAACTCTCTTGATTCTTCCATGATCCAGTGAATGTTGGCAATTTGATCTCTGGTTCCTCTGCCTTTTCTAAAATGAGTTTGAACATCTGGAAGTTCACAGGTCACATACTGCTGAAGCCTGGCTTGGATAATTTTGAGCATTACTTTACTAGCATGTGAGATAAGTGTAATCGTGCAGTAGTTTGAGCATTCTTTGGCGTTTCCTTTATTTGAGAGTATAGCTGATTAACAATGGTGTGGTAGTTTCAGATGAACAGCATAGGGTCTGTTCATTTACATACTGAGTAACAGAGTTAGTTGACTCTGAACATTAGTAACCTAAATGAGAGATGGTGATACTGAGTAGAATGAACATACTAAATTGCTTCTACTGCCCATCCAAACTGGGTTCTTCATAACAGGGATTTAGCAGATTAGCTTGTGACTCAAACTGAGTCCATTCTGTATACTCTTCACTATACAGACCTGAGAAGGGTGGTCTCTACCAGTCCTTGGTTTTGCCCCTGCCCATCAAAATTGATCTCTCTAATAGTACACAATTGGGGGTGAGTGGATATAGATGCTGCCCTTGGTACAGAGGTCTCAGCCCTTCTGTTGTTACCAAATACCTGTAGATTTTGTTAAGTAAATATTTTGTACTTCTTATATGCTCTTTGGTCAATTTCTAGAGCTTTAATTGACTATCTTAGATAATTGTGATGAGGTTAATTGTTGTTTTGGGGGATAGGATTAACTCACAGATACCCTAAATTTATGATAGTGGATTTGAGGAAGGAGGAGGAAATATGCAGTTGTCAAAGAGGATAATAAGAAACAGAAATTCCAGAGACACATAAATGGACAAGAACTGAGCTATAAAGCAGATCTTAAATTTGCAGACAATGAAATTTTGGTGAAACAATTTCAGAGATAACAGACTTTATTTTCCAAGAGTGATCAGTGTTGTTTGTGAAAGGATGTATCTGTTGGATAGACAGATTAATCTTTGACTAGAAAGGATGTAGATTTATCAGAAAAAAACTTCAGGAAAAGAAAATGGATGGAAAATATAAGTATAAGCAAATTACTGAATCAAGGTAATAACTTTTATAAGAAAGAACACAGGTAAGAAAGATGTTGAAATACCAAGAGAAAATAAACCTGTGAAGATATTTATGATCTCTGAAATCTCAGTATAATTACTTTAGAGGAATCCCAGTTTGTCTTTAAAAGTATTCCCAGAGTAATTTCCGTTAATGATAAATTCTATGATATGTCCTTCAGAACAGCAACTGTTTCCGTGATTTAAAACTTGTCATTGTATATGAAATCATCAAGCAATTACACAGGAAGTCTTGTTGAAATGATTTTCAATAGGTATTAAATCATCCAAGGGCCTTAATGACCTCCATTTCCTTGTCCGCACAACTATGCCATTTCTTTAGTCTCAATGTTTCTTCCCTGTCTCAAATCTCACTCTTGTAACACCAAATCACTGTGTACTATAATCAGGCAGTTTGTAGGAAAGGGGTGCGTTATGCTGTCAGTTTTCAATTTTCTATTTCAGTAACTCACTTGAACGTTTCCTCTGCATTGCATTGCAAAGAAGAGCTCAGAAATCTTGTTTTCCAGGTCTCGTTTCATTCTTTGGTTCCAGATTAGAGCTGCTTCTGAGAGTAACAAAAATATTTCAAAGTTGGGAATAGGAAAAGCTACTTTTCTTGAGAAGTCACAGAACTAGCACATGGATTTCTCTCTGTTCTTTGTAAGCGCACTCTATTTTTAACACCTTTTAAGGTGGTAGGGAATTTTCCCAACAACTTTTGGGAAGTTGATTCAATATTCCACAATGAAGTCATCAGTGAATATTGCCCACCTTGACATTCACTCTCCCAGGTCTTTTACACTTTTAAATAAGTCCAACATCAGATGTATGCTGAACTCCTTTATATCTTTAATACTTCAAATGGTTCTGTGTTCCTGGAAAGTCCCAGATCGATTCAAGGGGTACTTACTGGAAGGGTGGTTATGTCAAAATATATGTCCCATGTTAGCTTAATTATTACAAATTGCTAGACTTGTTACTTTGATGGCACAGGAGATACCACTGTCAGAAATGATTTGGACTTGTGAACTGTGGTGTTGGAGAAGATTCTTGAGAATCCCTTGGACTGCAAGGAGGTCAAACCAGTCAATCCTAAAGGAAATCAGTCTTGAATATTCATTGGAAGGACTAATGCTGAAGCAGAAGCTCCTGTACTTTGGCCACGTGATGAGAAGAACTGACTCATTTGAAAAGACCCTGATTCTGGGAAAGATTGAAGGCAGGAGAAGAAGGGGACAGCAGAGGGTGAGATGAGTGGATGACATCACCGACTTGATGTACATGAATTTGAACAAGCTCCAGGAGTTGTTGATGGACAGGGAAGCCTGACATGCTGCAGTCCATGGGGTTGCAAAGAGTCAGACATGACTGAGCGACTCAACTGAACTGACTTGACTTTAAATTAAAACAATCAAACCCACTAAAAACATACTTATTTGTTCAAGTTTGATCATGTGGAATACATGGAAGTTTCAAGGAAAGCTAAATTATTGTCAGGGGCATAGAATCAATTTCTTAAAATAAGGAAATCCTCCCATGGAAGATAGTTAAACAAACAAACTCATGAGCATTATAACAGCACACTTTCTTCTTAAGTAACACAATGGAGAGGAAATCACAGTGGTTAAGAGCATGTATACTCTGTAACCAAATGGACGGTTTGATTTTTGTCTTCATACTAATCTAGCAGGTTTTTAACCTTTGTACATTAGTTTCTTCATATGTAAACTGAAGTAGATAATAGTATTTACCTCATAGAGTTGTTGTTAAAAATGAAAAGAATTTACAAGCATACCTTTTATTTTATCATATTTTGCTTTACTGTGCTTCACAGTAAAGCGTGTTTTTTTTTTTTTTTCTGCAAATTGAGGGTTTGTGGGAACTCTGAGTCCAGCAAGTCTATGTGTGCCATTTTTCCAATAGCTATTGCTCACTTTGTATTTTTGTGTCACATTTTTATAATTCTGGCAATATTTCAAAGTTTTGAATTATTCTCTGTGAGTAATGATCTTTGATGTTACTGTTACATAAAGATTACCACTCACTGCAGGCTCAGATAACAGCATTTTTAGCAAAAAAATTTTTTTTAATTTAAGGTATATACATTTTTGCTTTCTTGGTGACTCAGTGATAAAGAATTTGCCTGTCAATGCAGCAGCCTGGGGTTCAATCCCTGGGTTAGGAAAATCCCCTGGAGGAGGAAATGGCAACTCACTCTAGTATTCTTGCCTAAGAAATCCCATGGACAGAGGAACCTGGCAGGCTATAGTCCGTGGGGTCACAAAAGAGTAGGACATGACTAATCAACTGAATAAGATGTAAATTGTTTATACATAATGCTATTACACACTTGATAGATTACATTAGTAGTATTAACATAACTTTTATGTGCACTGGGAAATTAAAAAAAATCATGTGACTGCTTTATTGCAATATTAGATTTTTGTAACAGTTTGAAATAAAATCTGCAATATGTGTGAGCTTTGCCTGTACATAGTGATATACTGAAAATAGTACTTGGGGGCACAGGAAGAGCACGATAAGTTCTGTGCAAAACTCGGATTTTTAGTTAAAATCTTTTTCTTTGGCCCATTTTTTTTATTGGTTCATTTATTTTCCTGGAGTTGAGCTGGATAAGTTGCTTGTATATCTTTGAGATTAGTTGTTTGTCAGTTGTTTCATTTGCTATTGTTTTCTCCCATTCAGAACGCTGTCTTTTCACCTTGCTTATAGTTTCCTTTGTTGTGCAGAAGCTTTTAATTTTAATTAGATCCCATTTGTTTATTTTTGCTTTTATTTCCAGTATACTGGGAGGTGGATCATAGAGGATCCTGCTGTGATTTATGTCGGAGAGTGTTTTGCCTATGTTCTCCTCTAGGAGTTTTATAGTTTATGGTCTTACATTTAGATCTTTAATCCATTTTGAGTTTATTTTTGTGTATGGTGTTAGACAGAGGTCTAGTTTCATTCTTTTACAAGTGGTTGACCAGTTTTCCCAAAACCACCTGTTAAAGAGACTGTCTTTACTCCATTGTATATTCTTGCCTCCTTTGTCAAAGATAAGGTGTCCATAGGCATGTGGGTTTATCTCAGGGCTTTCTCTTTTGTTCCATTGATCTATATTCCTGTCTTTGTGCCAGTACCATACTGTCTTAATGACTGTGGCTTTGTAGTAGAGCCTGAAGTCAGGCAAGTTGATTCCTCCAGTTCCATTCTTCTTTCTCAAGATTGCTTTGGCTATTCGAGGTTTTTTGTATTTCCATACAAATCTTGAGATTATTTGATCTAGTTCTGTGAATTAAAATAATGGGCCAAAGAACTAAATAGGCATTTCTCCAAAGAAGACATATGGATGGCTAACAAACACATGAAAAGATGCTCAACATCACTCATTATCAGAGAAATGCAAATCAAGACCACAGTGAGGTACCATTTCACACCAATCAGAATGACTGTGATCCAAAAGTCTGCAAGCAATAAATGCTGGAGAGGATGTGGAAAAAGGGAACCCTCTTACACTGCTGGTGGGAATGCAAACTAGTACAGCCACTATGGAAAACAGTGTGGAGATTCCTTAAAAAATTGCAAATAGAACTGCCTTATGCCCACTGCTGGGCATACACACCGACGAAACCAGAATTGGAAAGAGACACATGTACCCCAATGTTCATTGCAGCACTGTTTATAATAGCCAGGTCATGGAAGCAACCTAGATGTCCATCAGCAGATGAATGGATAAGAAAGCTGTGGTACATATACACAATGGAGTACTACTCAGCCCTTAAAAGAATAAATTTGACTCAGTTCTAATGAGATGGATGAAACTGGAGCCGATTTTACAGAGTGAAGTAAGCCAGAAAGAAAAACACCAATACAGTATACTGACACATATATGAGGAATTTAGAAAGAGAGTAATGATGACCATCTAAGAGACAACAAAAGAGACTCAGGGGTATAGAACGGACTTTTGGACTCTGAGGGAGAGGGAGAGGGTGGGATGATTTGGGAGAATGGCATTGAAACATGTATACTATCTTGTGAGAATGAAGCACCAGTCTATGTTCAATACAGGATACAGGATGCATGGGTCTGGTGCACAGGATGATTCAGGGAGATGATGTGGGGTGGGAGGTGGGAGGGGGCTGTGGCATTGGGAGATCATGTACACCTGTGGCTGATTCATGTTAATGTATGGCAAAACAAATACAGTATTGTAATGTAGAATAAAGTATTTTTAAAAAAATAAAAAAATAAAATCTTTTTCAGTCTACAGTCTAAAGTTTTATTTAACTTACACATGACCAACAAATACAGTTACGAAACTATTGCAGTAATATATGAACTTTTGGGGGAGGGAATGCTCAAAACATAAGGTAGATCTTGATTTTGACATTTAGAACATGTAGTATTAATTTATAGAATATCTAGGTTTCCTGTGACACTTTTAATGATTA
Source organism: Nanger dama (assembly GCA_917880005.1). Classification (NCBI taxonomy): domain Eukaryota; kingdom Metazoa; phylum Chordata; class Mammalia; order Artiodactyla; family Bovidae; genus Nanger; species Nanger dama. Next base: position 16,623,568 of record CAKJTW010000047.1, on the reverse strand, counting down.
AACTGTGAGAGAGTTAATTCTTAGGTAGGGTGATTAAAAGTCCAGGGTCCCCAGGGTTCTCAAGAAGGAGAAAAGGAGGTTGTTGTTGTTGTTGTTGTTTTTCCTACATTCCTTAGTCTCACATAACACTTTTTTTTTTTTTTAAGGTCAGAGCTAATGATTACACAACAAAACAACTCATCTTGTTCAATGATATGTTTTTCCTTAAAATCTGTATCAGTGATTATATAACAACAATATATCCTACTCAAGGACATGTTTCTCCTTCTTAAGAGCCTTCTGACGAATACTATAATCTTAAAGTGTGTGTTGCGGGAGTGGGTCTGGTATAATCTTTCTATTGTTAGTTCTAATCCCGTTATCTTAAAATGTAAATTGTGAGTGAGTCTGGTAAGACTTTTACAACCTTGAGACATTTTTTTGATTTATTGTTAACAACTAACTGAAAAGGTATACAGCTCTCTTGCTAAGACTAGGGAGTGGGGCACTCTGTCCCCCTTCTGATGTCTATGTCAGATACTTTCTCTATCCCTATTTATACTTTAATAAAACTCTGCTGCACAAAGCTCTTGAGTGATCAAGCCTGGGCCCCAGGCAGAAAGCTAAATCTTTGGAGATCAGGAATCGGACACTATAAGCTATCAACTGTAGCCACTCTACACCTCCACTGGATTCATGTATTATTAGAAATTAAATACATTCTAGCAAGCTGGAAACATTCTACAGATACCTGGGGCCCTAAAATCCACAAGACACATCTCAGCTGCAGCAACCTCTGACATTTTGTGTACATCATTGTTTATTCTAGGATTTAGCAATTTCTCTCTCTCTTTTTTAAAATTTGTATTACCTGATGTTTAAGCAAGAGAGGAAACACAAATGGAAAAATGTAACTGAAGTGACCTTCATATCCCTTCTAGGCTTTGTTAAATTTAAACTTGAATGGCCAGTGCAAAATGCATCACAGTCTAGCCCTCTGGTTGCTGACATGTGTTTTTGACTTTAAAATATGTCATAATTTCAAAAAACATGTGAAAATAGAACATAATATCTTAGAATGAAAAAGGACAATGATTTCACAATAATCTTATTTGACTTTATAAACTACTGAAGTAAGAATTATTTGGCAGAGGACAAAGCAGTGAATTGTGAGGATGAACTTGGAATATATTCTCATTCTACAGTATTGTCTCACAAAGGCAGGACCTCCAAATATCACATTGGAGATTTAGAGTGTCAACATAGGAATTTTGAAGGGATACTGGCATTCAATCCGTGGCATGCTTGTATATGTATGAATTAGCACAAAGTATATAAAATGTACTTACATGTTTTTATATAAAAAGCACTCCACCAACTAAAAATGGCCATGCACCACCACCCATGGACTCGGAAAAGGGCTATCAATTTGTCAAGCCTGTGTGTGTCCAGACCAGGTAAGACTTCCCATTTTGAGTGAAATTGAGCTGCAGACTCCACTCCTGGAGTATTCTTGCCTGGGAAATCCCATGGACAGAGGATCCTAGTTAGCTGCAGTCAATGGGGATTAAAAAAATCTGAAAAAAACTGATTAAGCACATGCTTAAAAAAATACAGTTCTAAGAGTTATATTGTGGTAAAAGTACAAAATCAGAGTTCATATGTTTGTAAGCTGGCCCACAGTGTGGACCTTAAGTGCTATAGACCAAATGTCTATCACCTTTCTAAGTTCTTATGTTAAAAACCTAATCCTCATTTAGGATTGGATTGAATTATTAGCTCCTTGCGGCACAATCAATGCAATTGCAAAAACAGGAAGAGAAAAGAAGTCTCTCTGTAGGACACAGGAGAAAGACAGCTGTCTACCAACCAGGAAGAAAGGTCACACCAGATTCTGACCACGCGGGAACCTTGATCTCAGACTTCTCAGCCTTCAGACTGTTGAGAATCAGTTCATTTCAGTTCAGTTCAGTCGCTCAGTCGTGTCCGACTCTTTGCGACCCCTTGAATCTCAGCACGCCAGGCCTCCCTGTCCATCACTGTCTCTCGGAGTTCACTCAGACTCAAGTCCATAGAGCCCATGATGCCATCCAGCCATCTCATCCTCGGTCGTCCCCTTCTCCTCCTGCCCCCAATCCCTCCCAGCATCAGAGTCTTTTCCACTGAGTCAACTCTTCGCATGAGGTGGCCAAAGTACTGAAGTTTCAGCTTTAGCATCATTCCTTCTAAAGAAATCCCAGGGTTGATCTCCTTCAGAATGGACTGGTTGGATCTCCTTGCCATCCAAGGGACTCTCAAGAGTCTTCTCCAACACCACAGTTCAAAAGCATCAATTCTTTGGTGCTCAGCCTTCTTCACAGTCCAAACTCTCACATTCATACATGACTACTGGAAAAACCATAGCCTTGACTAGACGGACCTTAGTCAGCAAAGTAATGTCTCTGCTTTTGAATATGCTATCTAGGTTGGTCATAACTTTTCTTCCAAGAAGTAAGCGTCTTTTAACTTCATGGCTGCAGTCACCATCTGCAGTGATTTTGGAACCCAAAAAAAAAAAATTCTGACACTGTTTCCACTGTCTCCCCATCTATTTCCCATGAAGTGATGGGACCGGATGCCATGATCTTCGTTTTCTGAATGTTGAGCTTTAAGCCAACTTTTTCACTCTCCTCTTTCACTTTCATAAAGAGGCCCTTTAGCTCCTCTTCACTTTGTGCCATAAGGGTGGTGTCATCTGCATATCTGAGGTTATTGATATTTCTCCCAGCAATCTTGATTCCAGCTTGTGTTTCTTCCAGTCAGCATTTTTCATGATGTACCCTGCACAGAAGTTAAATAAGCAGGGTGACAATATACAGCCTTGACGTACTCCTTTTCCTATTTGGAACCAGTCTGTTGTTCCAGTTCTAACTGTTGCTTCCTGACCTGCATACAGATTTCTCAAGAGGCAGGTCAGATGTTCTGTTATTCCCATCTCTTTCAGAATTTTCCAAAGTTTATTGTGATCCACACAGTCAACGGCTCTGCCTTAGTCAATAAAGCAGAAAATGATGTTTTTCTGGAACTCTCTTGCTTTTTCCATGATCCAGCAGATATTGGCAATTTGATCTCTGGCTCCTCCTCTGCATTTTCTAAACCCAGCTTAAACATCAGGACGTTCACGGTTCATGTATTGCTGAAGCCTGGTGTGGAGAATTTTCAGCATTACTTTACCAGCATGGGAGATGAGTGCAATTGTGCGGTAGTTTGAGCATTCTTTGGCATTGCCTTTCTTTGGAATTGGAATGAACACTGACCTTTTACAGTCCTGTGGCCACTGCTGACTTTTCCAAATTTGCTGGCATATTGAGTGCAGCATTTTCACAGCATCATCTTTCAGGATTTGAAACAGCTCCACTGGAATTCCATCACCTCCACTAGCTTTGTTCGTAGTGATGCTTTCTAAGGCCCACTTGACTTCACATTCCAAGATGTCTGGCTCTAGATTAGTAATCACATCACCATGATTATCTGCGTCATGAAGATCTTTTTGTACAGTTCTTCCATGTATTCTTTGCACCACTTCTTAATATCTTCTGCTTTTGTTAGGTCCAGAACATTTCTGTACTTTATTGAGCCCATCTTTCTTTTCTGTTATTTCAGCCACTGAATCTATGGTTTCCTATAACAGATCAAACTAAGTCATTAAGTAACAATAAACACAAATAATCTTAAATCAGACCTAAAACTTTAGCCATATAACCTGAGTATGAAAATTGTTAGTCACTCAGTCATGTCTCGTGACCCTGTGGACCTGCTAGGTTTCTCTGTCCATGGAATTATTCAGGCAAGAATACTGGAGTGCATTGCCGTTCCCTTCTCCAGGGGATCTTCTCAACCCAGGGATCAAATCCAGGTCTGCATTGAAGGCAGATTCTTCACTGTTTGAGCCACCAGGAAAACCTGAGAGTGATCTTCTCTATAAGGTTTATGCTGGCCACATTTCATAATGTATTCTCAAAGAATCTTGGACATCATATTTAAATTATGCTTCAAAGATTGTATTTTTATATTTTCTTTTTTTTTGCCCAATTTTTCTTTTTTTTAAATTTTATTTTTACTTTATTCTACTTTACAATACTGTATTGGTTTTGCCGTATATTGACATGAATCAGCCACAGGTGTACATGAGCTCCCAATCCTGAAACCCCTCCCACCTCTCACCCCATATCATCTCTCTGGATCATCCTCATGCACCAGCCCCAAGCATCCTGTATCCTGTATCAAACATAAACTGGCGCTTCGTTTCTTACACGATAGTATACATGCTTCAATGCCATTCTCCCAAATTATCCCACCCTCTCCGTCTCCCACAGAGTCCAAAAGTCCGTTCTATACATCTGTGTCTCTTTTGTTGTCTTACATACAGGATCATCATTACTATCTTTCTAAATTCCATATATATGTGTCAGTATACTGTATTGGTGTTTTTCTTTCTGGCTTACTTCACTCTGTATAATTGGCTCCAGTTTCATCCATCTCATTAGAACTCATTCTATGAGGCCACCATCACCCTAATACCGAAACCTGACAAAGACACCACAAAAAAAGAAAACTACAGGCCAATATCACTGATGAACATAGATGCAAAAATCCTTAATAAAATTCTAGCAATCAGAATCCAGCAACACATTAAAAAGATCATACCAGGACCAAGTGGGCATTATCCCAGGGATGCAAGGATTCTTCAGTATCCACAAATCAATCAATGTAATTCACCACATTAACAAATTGAAAAATAAAAGCCATATCTCAGTATTGATTATCTCAATAGATGCAGAGAAGGCCTTTGACAAAATTCAACATCCATTTACGATAAAAACTCTCCAGAAAGCAGGAATAAAAGGAACGTACCTCTACATAATAAAAGCTATATATGACAAACCCATAGCAAACATTATCCTCAATGGTGAAAAATTGAAAGCATTTCCCCTAAAGTCAGGAACAAGACAAGGGTGCCCACTTTCGCCACTACTATTCAATATAGTTCTGGAAGTTTTGGCCACAGCAATCAGAGCAGAAAAAGAAATAAAAGGCATCCAAACTGGAAAAGAAGAAGTAAAACTCACTGTTTGCAGATGACATGATCTTTTACACAGACCCTCTTTGTGAGACAACAAAAGAGACTCAGAGGTATAGAACGGACTTTTGGACTCTGAGGGAGAGGGAGAGGGTGGGATGATTTGGGAGAATGGCATTGAAACATGTATATTATCTTGTAAGAACGAAGCACCAGTCTATGTTCAGTACAGGATGCAGGATGCATGGGCTGGTGCACAGGATGATTCAGGGAGAGGATGTGGGGTGGGAGGTGGGAGGGGGCTGTGGCATTGGGAGATCGTGGACACCTGTGGCTGACTCATGTCAATGTATGGCAAAACAAATACAGTACTGTAATGTAGAATAAAGTATTTTAAAAAAAAAAAAAGTAAATCTGAAGTAAAAAAAAAAAAAAAAGAAAGAAAAGAAAATCCTAAAGACTCCACCAGAATACTACTAGAGCTAATCAATGAACATAGTAAAGTTGCAGTATATAAAATCAACACTCAGACATCCCTTGCATTCCTATACGCTAATAATGAGAAAGTAGCAAAAGAAGTTAAGGAAACAATTCCATTCACCACTGCAACAAAAAGAATAAAATATTTAGAAATATACCTACCTAAAGAAACTAAAGACCTATATATTGAAAACATATTTTCTTAATATGTAATCAGTTAGTAACTTTTCTTATCTTTCCACGAATCTTAAAAGAAGTTTCTGAAATAGCTTTTTGAAAATTAATTCTTATGGAGTTTATTAGGTAAGATTTTGTTACATTATCCATTTTATATATATATATTTTTGATGTGGGCCATTCTTTAAATGTCTATTGAACTTGTTAAAATGTTGTTTTTGTTGGTTATTTTCTGGTTTTTGTTTTGGTCACGAGCTATGCAATATCTTAGCTCCCTGACCAGAGATGGAACTGTTACCCTCTGCATTGAAAGGCAAAGTCTTAACCACTTGACTGCCAGGGAGGTCCCACCAATATCCATTTTTAGATTTCATGTTTAAGATACGTTTTTTTCTTTCATACAACATTTTCTCCAACCAAATAGCACATTTTGCAGGAGCACTGTTGTGCTTTTACACTTTTAGTTAGAGAAATCAAAGTAACATAAAAAGAAACTTAACAAGAAAGAACACAGAATAAACACTCATATATGAGAAGACTTGATAGAATGGGCAGTAATCAGTAGCACACTGTCCATGGATTATTTCAATGTTCATGACTAATTTGAAAATGGGAATGATTTAATGGCAAAAATGAACCATTGATATATGTGTGCATATACACACACGTGTTCATATGTGTATATATATATATATATATATAAATAGTTCATAGTTCAGTCGCTCAGTCGTGTCCGACTCTTTGAGACCCCATGAATTGCAGCATGCCAGGCCTTCCTGTCCATCACCAACTCCTGGAGTTCACTCAGATTCACGTCCATCGAGTCAGTGATGCCATCCAGCCTTCTCACCCTCTGTCGTCCCCTTCTCCTCCTGCCCCCAATCCCTCCCAGCATCAGAGTCTTTTCCAATGAGTCAACTCTTTGTATGAGGTGGCCAAAGTACTGGAGTTTCAGATTCAGCATCATTCCTTCCAAAGAACACCCAGGGCTGATCTCCTTCAGAATGGACTGGTTGGATCTCCTTGCAGTCCAAGGGACTCTCAGGAGTCTTCTCCAGCACTACAGTTCAAAAGCATCAATACTTCAGCACTCAGCATTCTTCAGAGTCTAACTAACATCCATACATGACCACTGGAAAAAACGATAGCCTCGACTAGACTGATCTTTGTTGGCAAAGCAATGTCTCTGCTTTTGAATATGCTATCTAGGTTGGTCATAACTTTTCTTCCAAGGAGTAAACATCTTTTAATTTCATGGCTGCAGTCACCATCTGCAGTGATTTTGGAGTCCCAAAAAATAAACTCTGACAATGTTGACAGTGTTTCCCCATCTATTTCCCATGAAGTGATAGGACTAGATGCCATGGTTTTCATTTTCTGAATGTTGAGCTTTAAGCCAACTTTTCACTCTCCTCTTTCACTTTCATCAAGAGGTTTTTTTAATTCCACTTCACTTTCTGCTGTAAGGGTAGTGTCATCTGCATATCTGAAGTGACTGATATTTCTCCTGGCAATCTTGATTCCAGCTTGTGTTTCTTCCAGTCCAACGTTTCTCATGATGTACTCTGTAATTTAAATAAGCAGGGTGACAATATACAGCCTTGACGTACTCCTTTTCCTATTTGGAACCAGTCTGTTGTTCCATGTTCGGTTCTAACTGTTGCTTCCTGATCTGCATACAGATTTCTAAGAAGGCAGGTCAGGTGGTCTGGTATTCCCATCTCTTTGAGAATTTTCCACAGTTTATTGTGATCCACACAGTCAAAGGCTATGGCATAGTCAATAAAGCAGAAATAGATGTTTTTTCTGGAACTCTCTTGCTTTTTGGATGATCCAGCATATGTTGGCAATTTGAGCTCTGGTTTCTCTGCCTTTTCTAAACCCAACTTGAACATCTGGAAGTTCACAGTTCACGTATTACTGAAGCCTGACCTGGAGAATTTTGAACATTCCTTTACTAGTGTGTGAAATGAGTGCAATTGTGTGGTAGTTTGAGCACACTTTGCAACAAAATGAGCAATCAACTTATTAAAAATAGGCTATTTCTCTCTCTCTCTCTCTCTCTTTTTACTTTATTCTATGTTACAAGAATGTATTGGTTTTGCCATATAATGACATGAATCAGCCACAGGTGTACACGATCTCCCAATGCTGAAGCCCCTTCCTACCTCCCACCCCACATCATCTCTCTGGATCATCCCGTGCACCAGCCCCAAGCATCCTGTATCCTGTATTGAACATAGACTGGTGCTTCGTTTCTTATGTGATAGTATACATGTTTCAATGCCATTCTCCCAAATCATCCCACCCTCTCCCTCTCCCTCTCCCTCAGAGGCCAAAAGTCCATTCTTTACCTCTGTGTCTCTTTTGTTGTCTCACATACAGGGTCATCATTACTATCTTCCTAAATAGGCTATTTTGATAGTGTATGGACATAATGTAGTTCATTGGAGTAGGGAATGACAAACCACTTCAGTATTCTTGCCTTGAGAACCCCATGAACAATATGAAAAGGCAAAATGATAATCCAGAAGAGGAACTCCCCAGGTCAGTAGGTGTCCAACACACTACTGGAGATAAGTGGAGAAATAACTCCAGAAAGAATGGAGGGATAGAGCCAGAGCAAAAACAATACCCAGCTGTAGATGTGACTGGCAGTAGAAGCACGGTTCAATGCTGTAAATAGCAATATTGCATGGGAACCGGGAATGTCAGGTCCATGAATCAAGGCAAATTGGAAGTGGTCAAACAAGAGATGGCAAGAGTGAATGTCAACATTCTAGAAATCAGCCAAATAAAATGGATTGGAATGGGTGAATTTACCTCATATGACCATTATATCTACTACTGTGGGCATCCCTCAGAAGAAATAGAGTAGCCATCATGGTCAACAAAAGAGTCCAAAATGCAGTACTTGGATGCAATCTCAAAAACGACAGAGTGATCACTGTTTGTTTCCAAGGCAAACCATTCGATATCACAGTTATCCAAGTCTGTACCCCACCCAGTAACACTGAAGAAGCTGAAGTTGAACAGTTCTATGAAGACCTACAAGACCTTTTAGAACTAACACCCAAAAAAGTTGTCCTTTTCATTATAGGGGACTGGAATGCCAAAGTAGGAAGTTAAGAAACACCTGGAGTAACAGGCAAATTGGCCTTGGAGTGCAGAATGAAGCAGGGCAAGACAAATAGAGTTTTGCCAAGCAAATGCACTGGTCATAGCAAACACCATCTTCCAACAACACAAGAGAAGACTCTACACATGGACATCACAAGATGGTCAACACCAAAATTAGATTGATTATATTCTTTGAAACCAAAGATGGAGAATCTCAATACAGTCGACAAAAACAAGACCAGGAGCTGACTGTGGCTCAGATCATGAGCACCTTATTACCAAATTCAGACTTAAATTGAAGAAAGTAGGGAAAACCACTAGACCATTCAGGTATGACCTGAATCAAATCCCTTTGATTATACAGTGGAAGGGAGAAATAGATTTAAGGCCCTAGATCTGATAGATAGAGTGCCTGATGAACTATGGAATGAGGTTTGTGACACTGTACAGGAGACAGGGATCAAGACCATCCCCATGGAAATAAAATGCAAAAAAGCAAAATGGCTGTCTGGGGAGGCCTTACAAATAGCTGTGAAAAGAAAAGAGGCAAAAAGCCAAGGAGAAAAGGAAAGATATAAGCATCTGAATGCAGAGTTCCAAAGAATAGCAAGAAGAGATAAGAAAGCCTTCTTCAGTGATCAGTGCAAAGAAATAGAGAAAAAGAACAGAATAGGAAAGACTAGAGATATCTTCAAGAAAATTAGCAATACCAAGGAACATTTCATGCAAAGATGGGCTCGATAAAGGACAGAAATGGTATGGACCTAACAGAACCAGAAAATATGAAGAAGAGGTGGCAAGAATACACAGAAGAACTGTTCAAAAAAGATTTTCATGACCCAAATAATCATCATGGTGTGATCACTCTTCTAGAGCCAGACATCTTGGAATGTGAAGTCAAGTGGGCCTTGGAAAGCATCACTATGAACAAAGCTAGCAGAAGTGATGAAATTCCAGTGGAGCTGTTTCAAATCCTGAAAGATGATGCTGTGAAAGTGCTGCACTCAATATGCCAGCAAATTTGGAAAACTCAGCAGTGGCCACAGGACTGGAAAAGTCAGTTTTCATTCCAATCCCAAAGAAAGGCAATGCCAAAGAATGCTCAAACTACTGCACAATTGCACTCATCTCACATGCTAGTAAAGTAATGCTCAAAATTCTCCAAGTCATGCTTTAGGAATGCGTGAACGGTGAACTTCCTAATGTTTAAGCTGGTTTTAGAAAAGGCAGAGGAGCCAGAGATCAAATTGCCAACATCTGCTGGATCATGGAAAAAGCAAGAGAGTTCCAGACAAACATCATTTTCTGCTTTATTGACTAAGGCAGGGCCATTGACTGTGTGGATCACAATAAACTTTGTAAAATTCTGATAGAGATGGGAATAACAGAACACTTGACCTGCCTCTTGAGAAATCTGTATGCAGGTCAGGAAGCAACAGTTAGAACTGGATAAAGAAAAACAGACTGGTTGCAGATAGGAAATGGAGTATGTTAAGGCTGTATATTGTCACTCTGCTTATTTAACTTATATGCAGAGTACATCATGAGAAATGCTGGACTGGAAGAAACACAAGCTGGAATCAAGATTGCCAGGAGAAATATCAATAACCTCAGATATGCAGATGACACCACCCTTATGGCAGAAAGTTAAGAGGAACTAAAAAGCCTCTTGATGATAGTGAAAGTGGACAGTGAAAAAAGTTGGCTTAAAGCTCAACATTCAGAAAACCAAGATCATGGCATTCGGTCCCATCACTTCATGGGAAATAGATGGGGAAACAGCGGAAATAATGTCAGACTTTATTTTTGGGGGTCTCCAAAATTACTGCAGATGGTGACTGTAGCCATGAAATTAAAAGACGCTTACTTCTTGGAAGAAATGTTATGACCAACCTACATAGCATATTCAAAAGCAGAGACATTACTTTGCCGACTAAGGTCCATCTAGTCAAGGCTATGATTTTTCCAGTAGTCATGTATGGATGTGACAGTTGGACTGTGAAGAAGGCTGAGTGCCAAAGAATTGATGCTTTTGAACTGTGGTGTTGGAGAAGACTCTTGAGAGTCCCTTGGACGGCAAGGAAATCCAACCAGTCCATTCTGAAGGAGATCAACCCTGGGATTTGTTTGGAAGGAATGATGCTAAATCTGAAACTCTAGTACTTTGGTCACCACATGCGAAGAGTTGACTCATTGAAAAAGACTCTGATGCTCGGAGGGATTGGGGACTGCAGAGCGTGATGACCGAGGATGAGATGGCTGGATGTCATCAGGGACTCGATGAAGTGAGTCTGAATAAATTCCGGGAGTTGGTGATGGACAAGGAGGACTGGCGTGCTGCGATTCATGGGGTCCCAAAGAATCGGACATGACTGAGTGACTGAATTGAACTGAACTAAACTGAAGTCAGCACTGCAATAGAAGTTATTTTTACATGGAAAAGTGAAAGTAAAGTCTCTCTTATCACTATCCCAGTGATATTGTCTCTGCCTCCCTGTAGCAATGGGTCAGTATAATGCGTACTCTAAATTCATATGTACATTCCTAGGATTAGAATAGGTTCAACGGCTGAGATAAACACAACAAAGAATTGTCAGTATTTTTGAAGACTCCTTACTAAAATCCCTGTAAGTAATTGGATCATTAAACAACCATGTACATGTCTATTGTAAAATAAGCCTTTATGTGTTCATTGGGCACTAATTATTAATGACCAGGAGGCCACTCCTTAATATGCAGACGTACTTCACCCTGAAACTGAGAGTGTGGTCCTTTATGTTTGTTAAGTTTATTAATGCTCATTGAATATCATTGCTATGACAATATTGTTTAACAAATCAGATATGAGTATGAAAAAGAAGAAATATTCTTTAAGGATCCTTATCTGAAAGCTGTAGAAATAGCAAAATAAGATTCTAAAAGTTACTATTCCTTTTTATTAGTAGATTGCTATAAGGCCACTACGAAGTAGTGATATGGATGATCCATTTATATTCATTATCCCTTCAAATTACTTCCTGAGAATTTTGAAGTGCTTACTTGAATTTAAAGAAATCCAAATCTGTCACTTATAGGAGAGAGAACTCACTATCCTTAGATCCATATTCAAAGCTTCAATTCTATGTTAAATGTTAAGCAAAGAAATTGCTACTTATTTATTTTAAAGTAAAATCAAATATTTGAAACAGACACAAAAGACTTTTAATAACTTATTGTTTAACCACTTTTTAAATTAGAATTAGGATTTTGAGATTTTGATTGCTTTAATAGAGTTTTATAATATCTGTGATAGTATAATAAAAAATAACACTGAATTGAGAATGAAGAAGAATCTGTCCACTATTCATTAATCACACTCATTTCTGAAATTCATGTTCCTCTTCTTTAAAATAGTTATATTGGATTTAATGATCCCCAGAAATATTTATATAAATGGTTATCATAGTAATTGGAAAGTGTCTGATTCCCTCCTTTGCACCTAAACAAAGAGTGTTTTGGAGACTGATAAAGCTTTAGGAGATTAAGAAACAATTTTGGAATATACTTTAGTCTATCAACAGTAGAAGATTTTGAAGAGCAAAAAATTGTTATATCCAGGCTTCATACCTTGGGGCATGTTCATTTTGAGAGACCTATCATACAGCCAAGAGAAGAACATTATACATAAATTGACATAAATTATCATGTAGGATTCTTTTTATAATAGGCCCCTGTTGGTTATCTATTTTAATTACAGTAGTTTGTAAATGTTAATCTCAAACTTTCTACGCTTCCCTCACTGGTAACCACAAGTTCATTCTCTAAGTCTATGAGTCTGTTTTGATTTTGTAAATAAGTTCATTTATATCATTTTTAAGATTCCACATATAAGCAATATCATATGACAATTATCTTTCTCTGGCTGACTTACTTCATTTAGTGTGATAATCTCTAGGTATATGAATGGATCCATTTAGGTCCATATATGTTGCTGCAGACGGCATTTACTTAATTATTTTTAATGGCTGAATAGTATTTCATTGTGTATGTATATATGAACATCACATCTTTTTTGCCATTCATCTGTCAGTGGGCATTTACGCAGTAGATTGCTTCTGTATCTTGGCTATAGGAAACAGTGCTACAGTGAAATTTGGGTGCATGTGCCTTTTGAAACCAGGCTTTTCTCCAGGAATATGTCCAGGAGTGGGATTGCAGGATCATAAGGTAGTTCTATTTTTAGTTTTTAAGAAACTTCCATACTGTACCCCATAGTGCTTGCACCTTTTTACATTCCCTTCCACAGTGTAGGAGGGTTCCTTTTCCTCCACACTCTCTTCAGTATTTATTGTTTGTGGGTTTTTTTATGATGGTCATTCTAACCAGTATGAGATGAGATCTCACTGTAATTTTGATTTGCATAGTAATTAGTGATGTTGAGCATCTATTCATGTGCCTCTTGGCTGTCTTTGCATGAAATGTTCCCTTGGCATCTCTAATTTTCTTGAAGAGATCTCTAGCCTTTCCCATTCTGTTGTTTTCCTCTATTTCTTTGCATTGATCACTGAAGAAGGCTTTCTTATCTCTTCTTGCTAATCTTTGGAACTCTGCATTCAGATGCTTATATCTTTGCTTTTCTCCTTGGCTTTTCGCCTCTCTTCTTTTCACAGCTATTTGTAAGGCCTCCCCACACAGCCATTTTGCTTTTTGCATTTTATTTACATGGGGGTGGTCTTGATCCCTGTCTCCTGTACAATGTCACGAACCTCATTCCATAGTTCATCAGGCACTCTATCAGATCTAGGCCATTAAATCTATTTCTCACTTCCACTGTATAATCAAAAGGGATTTGATTTAGGTCATACCTGAATGGTCTAGCAGCTTTCCCTACTTTCTTCAGTTTAAGTCTGAATTTGGTAATAAGGAGTTCATGATCTGAGCCACATGGGCTTGTTTTTGTTGACAGTATAGGGCTTCTCCATCTTTGGCTGCATAGAATATAATCAATCTGATTTCAGTGTTGACCATCTGGTAATGTCCATGTGTAGAGTCTTCTCTTGTGTTGTTGGAAGATGGTGTTTGCTATGACCAGTGCATTTTCTTGGCAAAACTCTATTAGTCTTTGCTCTGCTTCATTCCGCATTCCAAGGCCAAATTTGCCTGTTACTCCAGGTGTTTCTTGACTTCATCTTTTGGAGGTGTTAGTTCTAAAAGGTCTTCGTAGAACCGTTCAACTTCAGCTTCTTCAGTGTTACTGGTTGGGGCATAGACTTCGATAACTGTGATATTGAATAGTTTGCCTTGGAAACCAACAGAGATCATTCTGTTGTTTTTGAGATTACATCCAAGTACTGCATTTTGGACTCTTTTGTTGACCCATGATGGCTACTCCATTTCTTCTGAGGGACTCCTGCCCATAGTAGTAGATATAATGGTCATCTGAGTTAAATTCACCCATGCAACTCCATTTTAGTTCACTGGTTCCTAGAATGTTGATGTTCACCCTTGCCATCTCTTGTTTGACTACTTCCAATTTGCCTTGATTCATGGACCTGACATTCCTGGGCTCAATACAGGACAGAAATGGTATGGACCTAACAGAAGCAAAAGAGGTGGCAAGAATACATGGAAGAACTGTACAAAAAAATTCTTCAAGACCCAGATAATCATGGTGATGTGATCACTAATCTAGAGCCAGACATCTTGGAATATGAAGTCACGTGGGCCTTAGAAAACATCACTACAAACAAAGCTAGTGGAGGTGATGGAATTCCAGTGGAGCTGTTTCAAATCCTGAAAGATGATGCTGTGAAAGTGCTGCACTCAATATGCCAGCAAATTTGGAAAACTCAGCAGTGGTCACAGGACTGGAAAAGGTCAGTTTTCATTCCAATCCCAAAGAAAGGCAATGCCAAAGAATGCTCAAACTACCGCACAATTGCACTCATCTCACATGCTAGTAAAGTAATGCTCAATATTCTCCAAGCCAGGCGTCAGCAATACAGGAACTGTGAACTTCCTGATGTTCAAGCTGGTTTTAGAAAAGGCAGAGGAGCCAGAGATCAAATTGCCAACATCTGCTGGATCATGGAAAAAGCAAGAGAGTGCCAGAGAAACATCAATTTCTGCTTTCTAGACTATGCCAAACCACTTGACTGTGTGGATCACAATAAACTGTGGAAAATTCTGATAGAGAGGGGAATGCCAGACCACCTGACCTGCCTCTTGAGAAATCTGTATGCCGGTCAGGAAGCAACAGTTAGAACTGGACATGGAACAACAGACTGGTTCCAAATAGGAAAAGGAGCACATCAAGGCTGTATATTGTCACCCTGCTTATTTAACTTATATGCAGAGTACATCATGAGAAACACTGGACTGGAAGAAGCACAAGCTGGAATCAAGATTGCCGGGAGAAATGTCAATCACCTCAGATATGCAGACGACACCACCCTTATGGCAGAAAGTGAAGAGGAGCTAAAAATCCTCTTGATGAAAGTGAAAGACGAGAGTGAAAAACTTGGCTTAAAGCTCAACATTCAGAAAACAAAGATCATGGCATTCGGTCCCATCACTTCATGGGAAATAGATGGGGAAACAGTGGAAACAGTGTCAGACTTTATTTGGGGGGCTCCCAAATCACTGCAGATGGTGACTGCAGCCATGAAATTAGAAGGCACTTACTCCTTGGTAGAAAAGTTATGACCAACCTAGATAGTATATTCAAAAGCAGAGACATTACTTTGCCAACTAAAGTCTGTCTAGTCAAGGCTATAGTTTTTCCTGTGGTCATGTATGGATGTGAGAGTTGGACTGTAAAGAAGACTGAGCACTGAAGAATTGATACTTTTGAACTGTGGTATTGGACAAGACTCTTGAGAGTCCCTTGGATGGCAAGGAGATCCAACCAGTCCATCCATTCTGAAGGAGATCAGCCCTGGGATTTCTTAGGAAGGAAGGATGCTAAAGCTGAAACTCTAGTACTTTGGTCACCTCATGTGAAGAGTTGACTCATTGGAAAAGACTCTGATGCTAGGAGGGATTGGGGGCAGGAGGGGAAGGGACAACAGAGGATGAGATGGCTGGATGGCATCACAGACTCTATGGACGTGAGTCTGAGTGAACTCCAAGAGATGGTGATGAACAGGGAGGCCTGGCATGCTGCGATTCATGGGGTTGTAAAGAGTCGGACATAACTCACCGACTGAACTGAAGTTGGCTGTCTGTATGTATTCTTTGGAGAAACGTCTTCTGCTCATCTTTTTTTTTTTTTATTTTTAAAATTTTTATTATTTTTTTTTACTTTACAATACTGTAATTGTTTTGCCATACATCATGTTTTGATTGGGTTGTTTTTGGATGTTGATCTGCATGAGTTGTTTGTAAATTTTGGAGACTAATCCCTTCTCAGGAAATGATTGTAAGATAGAAGGAAAGTAAAGAAAATGCTGAAATTTATGTTTAGCAATGAAAACATTCAGAATATGGAAACAAGTTAAAACTAGATTTTCAAACAAACAAAATTGTTTATATATTGCTTATGTTCCATACCCTGTGCTAGTCTTAAATGCTGTAACAAACATTTTCAGACTTGTGCAGTAGTTCTTCCAAAGCGCCAGCATTGTTTTTTTCCTTTTTTTTTTTTTTTTGGTACAGGAGACTGGTACTCAGAGCTTAAACATTTTGCCAAACAGAACATGTAGGATTAATAAGTGACAAATTCAGCAGATAATTAGAATAGATTAAGTTCTTATTAAATAACCACTAAAAGTTACCCTGATTATTCCTCTTCAGAGAATAAAATTTAGAACCAATATGTTCACTATCTTGCTTGAACTCTCACAGAAGTGAACTGGTGGAAACACAATTTCAGTACTGTTGGATAGACATGCAGAGACCAAGACTATAAACAATTTTTTATCAATTGCTTCTTCTAAATGAGCAAGCATTCACAATGAAATATTGGGCTGGCCAAAAATTTCATTCAGGTTTTGGCCAACCCAATACTTTCCATTCTAGAATTCATGTATCTTCCATTTTTCCAGATGTTTTCTTTTGTTTCATGAAACTTAAGGAAGGATCAGAATCACCTGGAGAGTTTATCACATACAGATTCTTAAATCCTGTCTCCCGGAAGTTCTGATTCAGTTTGTCTTAGTGGTGACTTAGTAATTTCTATTTCTAACAAGCTCCCTGAAGATGCTAAGGATGACACCTCTGTTTTAGAAAATGTATTTTGAGAACCATTGCTCTACTGTACTCTATGTAATATTTACATATAATATTGTGAATTGATACTTTTGAATTGTGGTGCTGGAGAACACTCTTGAGAACCTCTTGGGCATCAAGGAGATCAAACCCAGTCAATCCTAAAGGTAATCAACCCTGAATATTCATCGGAAGGACTGATGCTGAATTTCCAATAGTTTATCCACCTGATATGAAGAGCAGATTATTGGAAAAGGCCATGATCTTGGGAAAGACTTAAGGCAGGAGGAGAAGGGGACGACATAGGAGGAGATAGTTGGATGGCATCACTGACTCAGTGGTCATACGTCTGAGCAAACTCAAACTATCCAAGAGACAGTGGAGGGCAAGGAAGCCTAGCAATGCTGCAGTCCATGGGGTCACAAACATTCCGACATGACTTAGCAACTGAAAAACAACAAGCTTTTCTTTCAAACATTGTAAATATTTAACCTGGCAATTGTCATAATTTCCTTCAGAGCCACTGTTTTGGCAGCATAAAACCATTAAAGATTTATGATAATGTGATTTAAATTTAAGGATATATTTAGTGCTTTTTGCCTTTCAAATGCAATTTGTTTACATATTGGGAAACACAGATTATATCTCTGCCTAGAAACACAGAAACCTCTATTTTCAGCTCTGCTTCATAAGTGGAGATATTGTGTTTCTCTTTTCCAAATAAATGTTAACACTGATTTTCAGAACAATTTTTAAAGAAATTTTACTGCTTAATGTTGCTGCTCATCTTGATCATAGCTGTTTTTAAATTCTTCAGTTACACACATGACAAAATTTGTTAAAACAAAGGCCAACAGGCAAATACTCACATAATTGTTTGTACCATATACTACCCACAAAACATTTTGTATCTAACACTATTGCATACAAAACATAATAAAATGGGGTCCATTTAAAGTCTTGTGGTAGATGAATGAACTCAAATTCATAATAAGGGGAACAGAATCTGATCAATTTCCTCTGCTAAAAACCAGAGAAGCAACATTTGAACTCAAACACTGAAAAGAAGTATGTTCAGAATATTGAATTTTTTCCCATATTTTATCCTTAAAATGGGTTTTATTACCATGCCAATATGTAAATTATCTTCATTAAAATTATGACTTTATTTATTTATTTTTTTAAAGTTATGACTTTAACCTTTGGAAACCACCAGCAGTATAACATTCCTGACCTTAGAAAAGTTCTGGCATATTTTAGCTGAATTTTGAAGAACTCAGCTTATGTAGGAAATAACCCTTGCCAGCAAGGCACTAATTTCTATGCTATTATTGTTTTCCATTACCCCTTTAATAATTCATTGCTTTCTTGTGCTATAATCTCACCAAAAAAATCACTTGAGAATTTTAAGCATATATTTCCCCCATATCTATTCTTTTCTTTATGCTTAGACAAATTTTAACCTTAAAGTTTATTTAAAGAATATTTTGCTTACATTTATTAAAAAAGACATCAAACCCTTGAAACTGACATCATTTATGTTTTGCTTTGCTGTATCAGTCATATTCTTTGTTAACCTACCAGTGTTGTAGATAGCAGAATTGATAGTGTAATCCAACTGTATTGTATTTCTGAAACAAATATATCTTAGTGTCATTAAAAAATTACCTTATGAATACACAAATTATAGTCCCATAATTAGCAAATGTAAAGTTAGATAAATTCTGAATTTATTATAAAATTGTTTTATAAAATGCAACTTCCTGAAATTTTAGTGATATTTATTTTTATTCCTTCAGTTGAATTGTATAGGTTTATACTTCATTTGAAAGAAAACACAAGTCAAGGCATAAAGTGTAGTCTGTGTTTTCTCAACTAGAGTTTGTTCACCTTCTTTCCCTTGTCTAAGGGTACCAGGGTCTCCTTTATAAAACAATTTCCCTTTTCTTTTTATTTCTAAAAATTTTATATTGAAGTATATTTGAAGTACAATTTTGTGTTGGTTTCAGCAAGGTGATTCAGGTATATATACATATATATATATGTGTGTGTGTGTGTGTGTGTGTGTGTACATATATATATGTATATATATACACATATATACATATATACACACACACACACACACATACATAGGGTGCATGTACATGTACATATATCTATTCTTCTTCAGAGTCTTTTCACATAGAGGTTATTATGGAATACTGAGTAGAGTTCTCTGAGCTATACAGCAGATCCTTGTTGGTTATCTATCGATATATAAACAGTAGTGTGTGTTCTGTGCTTAGTTGCTCAGTCAAGTCCAACTCATGTGACCCCATAGATTGTAGCCTCCTAGGCTTTCTCTGTCCTTGGAATTCTCAAGGCAAGAATACTGGAGTGGGCTGCCATTTCCTTCTCCAGGGGATCTTCCCAACTCAGGAATTAAACCTGTGTCTCTTGCACTGCAGGCAGACTCTTTACCAGCTGAACTAGTGTGTACATGTTAATCCCAATCTCCTAATTTATCCCTTCCAGCAGCTTTCCCCTTTGGTAACCATAAATTTGTTTTCTATGTTTGTGAGTCTTGTTTCTGTATTGTAAGTGCATTAATTTGTATCATTTTTTAGATTCCACGTATAAATGATATCATGATATTTGTCTCCTTTGTTTGACTTATTTCACTTAGTATGATCACCTCTATCTAGGTCCATCTGTGATGCTGCACATGGCATTATTAATATTCCATCATATATATGTATCACATCTTCTGTGCCCATTTCTCTGTCAATGGACGTTTAGGTGGTTTTCATGTCTTGATAATTATAAGTAAGGCTGCTATGAATATTGCACTGCAAATATCTTTTCAAAGTATTATTTTCTTCAGATATATGCCTAGGAATGAGATTGCTGGGTCACATGGTAGCTATGTTTTTGGTTTTTTAAGGAACCTTCACACTATTCTCCATAGTTGGCTGCACCAAGTTACATTTCCAAGTCTACTTTATATCACCACTGCACTTGATTTTTTTTTTTTTGCTGGAAGATGCCATGAGCATATATTTTCCTCCAGCATCCATGAGTGATCCAATAACCAAATCCAAACTGATACTATACATCCCCACACAGTCCCTAAAGACTGGTTATGTGTCAGTGCTAGAAATCTCAGGACACCTTCCCTGTGAACATTTCCTATGGCACAGGATCAGCCAAAGCCAGTTTACTATCAGCAGGACAAAAGTGGAAACATGGCTGAGAGTAGGATTCGGTGATATTTAATACCAATCCCAGAAAACTTTGGTCAAAATGTATCTACAGTGTAATCAATTTATTGCTTACATCAGTTAAAACTGTACTTTCTGTTGCTTTCAAACCAAAGTGTACTGTTTTACATAAAATTTTCAGCAGGGCATAAGATCAGTAGGAAAAGTGATAGGTCACTGTAGGATAAGCTGAGTCAAGGAGGCAGAACAGAGGAAGTGATGATATCTTGTGTTAGGAGCTATGTCTGGATATCTTGTGCTTTTTCTACAGTGATGAGATGGTTACTGACATTGTGACCTGTTTTATATTTAGACTCAGATTATTTATGTGAAATATGTAGCATTAGGAGCTTAGAGGAACAAAAATAGTAAGGGGCCTAATATGTATTGGATATTTCATAAATTCACTGGGGATAATCAAAGAAAAGATGAACTAAAGTAAGGGATTTGAAAGCTGAAAAGAAAGAAATGCACGTTTTCTAAGAATGGTCTTTTCTGTTTGTGGACTGAAGTTTAAAATGGACCAGTCATAATCTGGAGATTGAAACGTTTAGAAGAGTAAAATGATTTGCCCCACGTGGAGGTTTGTCTTACAGAAATATTGAGACAGGGTTGATTTGGACAAAAGACTTCTTAATCAGGATAAGGCTGTCTTCCCAGACCTTTCTCAGATATAGTGGGTTAAGTATTTAATGGGAGACATATGAGTGGGGCGGGCAGGGGCGGGGAGGCAATGATGGGAGGCAATGATGGAATGCTAGTTATAGAAAGAAAAGATGAGAGATACTGATACCTTTGAAATGGCAGCTGATTTAGAGCTTGACCTACAATAAAAATTTGGGGCAACTGCACCAAGGTACTGGTTTTGCATTGCTTGTCTCGAAAAGTGGGAAATTTGGAGGTAAAGATTAGGAGAGGTACAGAGAGAAGGGCACAGAGGTACCAAGATGTTAGTAAAATACTTAGTAGCATTTCTGGATCTCCAGAACTCTAGTTAATGAAGTCAACCAAAAGCAAATAAGCCCTGAAGCCCCTACCCCCACCCCACATATTTCAGAGTCATATGAGATGCCAGGAAAAATTCAGTCCTGGACAACAGCTTGGGCTTGCCCAACAGTGTAGGAAACCCACAGTCAGGCATCTGACAGGAATGAGTAACAAAGGTGCCTGTGAGTGTTTGCACCCTCTGGCTTCCTCAAAATGCCTACTGCAAGGTACAGTAAGTCCCCTGCATATGAACCTTCAAGTTGCAAACTTTCAAAGATGTAAATGTGCCCAGAAAAAGGATGATGCTTGACTAGAAGAAGAAGAAATAACTGAAGAACTGAAGAGGTTCATGATGCAGGAAATGGAACGGGAGTTTTCTTTATCTGAGGGGCACACTTGGTTGTTAAGGTACAGGACCAGAGTCTAGAATGGTACGTGAAGGTTGTAAGAACTGTTCATAAAGCAATCTTCATTATTATGTCATCTATGAAGAGGGAGAAAAAAAAAAAAAAGTACTGCTACCAAGACATCACTGGATCATTTTTTCAAGAGGGGTAGATAGAATAGAATCCAGCAAGTAACCAAAACCTGTGCCATCAGTGTCAGGTGTGAGTGACATCGCAGCTTGCCCTCTGTCTCCCGTTGCTGACAATCCTTCAGCTCTACCATCTCCCAACACCTCTCCCTTCTCCAGTCAGCAACTCTTCTTGCCAGTTCACCTGATGCAGCCCCTGCATGCCAGCTGTTGTACTGTACTACTGTACATTTCAAGGTACTCTAAGATTAAATATGTTTTCCTTGTTTTTTGTGTTTGTCTTTTATCTATAAGTTGTGTGAAAATTATTGTAAACCTACTATAGTATAGTTCTATATAGCCAATTGTGTTAATTGGGTTGTTGTTGTTCAGTTGCTAAGTTGTATCTGACATTTTCCAACCCTGTAAACTGCAGCACACCAGACTTCCCTGTCCTTCACTGTCTCCCAAAGTCTGCTCAAACTCATGTCCATTGAGTTGATGATGCCATCCAACCATCTCTTCCTCTGTTGCTCCCTTCTCCTCCTACCCTCAATCTTTCCCAGCATCAGGGTCTTTTCCAATGAGTTGACTTTGCATCAGGTGGCCAAATTATTGGAGCTTCAGCTTCAGCTGGTTTGGGTACCTAGGCTTATTTTTCTGGACTTATGAACAAATTGGACTTATGAGCAAGCTCTTGGAGCAGAACTTGTATGCAGGTAGAGGACTTACTGTACAGCAATGGAAGGCAACAGCTGGGAGAGATCTTCTAGAAATTAAAACTTCTTATTACATGAGAAGGGTTGGGATTTCTTAATGCTTTTCTATACAGCAAGGTATGTGGGTGACCACTTTTTCTTTTCTAGCCTTTCCTTCTCCAAATGGAAAATGCAGTAACCTCTAAGCAGGGAGCCAGATATGGAGTTGATTGCAATTCTTTTCAAAGAAGTTATAAAGGACTCAGTGTAAATAACAATGGAAAAAGAAAGCAGAAAAGGACTCTGAGGTTAATTTGTATTTTTCAAAAATTATTAGCAGTCTCTAAAAGTACTAGGGAAAATAGGAATAATGAGATTCACAAAAGTTTCAGTTACCATACAACATTACAGAAGATAGATAAAGTTTAAAGATAAAGCAGATAAAATTATGGTTCAAAAAAAAAAAACATTTTGGTAAGAAAGTGACAGGAGCTGAGAGTATAAAGGTGGTATATGAAGAAGTGAAGGGTTTTAAAAGCTTAAGAAAGAGGAAGAAGGAAAGAGAAGGAATAAGGTATGAAATTGATAGAAATGATTATGAAGGTTAGATACGCTGTCATTTGTTTAATTTCTTTGAAGAAGCCCAGATTATAATAAGATTAAAAGTACTGTCTAGGGACTTCTGGCTGGCCCAGCAGTTGTTGTTTAGTTGCCAAGTTGTGTCAGAATCTTTTGTGTCCCCATGGAATGTAGCCCATCAGGCTTCTCTGTCCATGGGATTTCTCTGGCAAGAATATTGGAATGGGTTTCCATTTCCTCCTCCAAGGGATAGTCCTGACCTAGGGATCAAACCTTTGTCTCTTGCATTGCCAGGTGAATTCTTTACCACTGAGCCACCAGAAAAGCTTTGGCCCATCAGTTAATACTCTGCAATTCCAATGCAGGAGCTGTTGGTTCAATCTCTCCCTGAGGAGTGAAGGCCCCACATACCATGTGGCAAGGCCAAAAATAAAAAAAAATAAATAAAAATAAAGGGAGTAAAAACTAAATAGAAAATTACATTAAAAAGCATTCTCTAAAGAGGTAACATGCTGAGAAGGAGTAGATAGCAGGGCATAGAAATTAAAATGTATTGATCTTATAAAACTTATCTGTTCTCTTGGTATGTATGTAGATACAGAAGCCATCTAAGATCATGGCATAAAAATAATTTGTGATCCAGGAAGCAAATTCTCAAACAGTTTGGACTAGAATATTATAGGTTTGGTGCTTCTGAGATGGCTCAGTGTAAAGAATCCATCTGCTGATGCAGGAGATGCAAGAGATGTGGGTTCTATTCCTGGGTTGGGAAAATACCATGGAGTAGAAAATCGCAACCCACTCCAGTAATCTTGCCCAGAAAGTTATATGGACAGAAGACTGGTGGTCTACAGTCCATGAGGTCATAAAGAATCATACATGAATGAGCAACAGAGTGCATGTACACACATGCATGCACACACACACACATTATAAGCTCAAGATATTATGCTGATGAAGACATACTGAAGATGCAAATGGTAGCAAAAGGGTCTTGGTGACAGCACCAGACCACCTTGGACATTAGGGGCATGGGTTACAAGAAAATTAGCAACTTCCATACATGACATAGGAGAAACAGTGCCCTCAGAGAATCCAAATTTTGGCTCAGACAAGGAGGAAGGACAAAGTCTTAATAAAGATGGTACCTTTGATGAGGGTGGAGAAAGTTCTTTAAAATGGAACTAAAGTTAGGCAGAAAGATGGAAGCTTCTAGAACGTTGGCACTGGAAGACAAGTTTGGAGAGAGAAAGCATAAATCATTTGTGTGTGCTTCTATGAAAGAATTTGATGAAACAATTGTATTTAGGAATATGGTGCAGAGTAGCAAGAATGAGAGGTTCCAGTCAGACTCAGGCTGAAGAAACAACTATGAAAAACCTTAAAAATTATGGTTTGGGTTTTGAAGTGTTGAAACTTTCTGACAGTTCAGATATCTCAGCACTGTTAACCAGTGTGGTTCACTCGCTAGTTGAATGGTCCTAGATGCAACTTTTAAGATCTGGGCATGGATTTTTTCACACGGTGCTCCAAATAACATCAACATCCTGCACTCAGACAGCAGAGCTGCTAATCCTGATGGTCAGCCCTGCCAGGCTGTGTAGCATTTCTAGCCATGAATCTGGAGACCCATCAGGAAGATAGTGTCTGGGTAAAATGCCTTGTGTGTGTGTGTGCTCAGTCGCTCAGTTATGTCTGTTTCTTTGCAACTTCATGGACTGCCAGTCGTCTCTGTCCATGGTATTTCCCAGGAAAGAATGCTGCAGTGGGTTTCCATTTGCTTCTCTAGGGGATATTCCTGACCCAGGGATTGAACCTGAATCTTTGCATTGTAGGTGGTTTCTTTGCCACTGGGCCACTGAGATTCAAAAGATATTCTTGAATACAAGTTTCTAAATTGTTACATGCCTTTTCATCACTTTCCTGCACCTTTAAATGACTGTTTCTAACAATTTTGTTCAGCTTTTGTTGTTGTTGGTGGTGGTGTTACTTGTTTGGAAGAACACTTTGCTCTACTCTCCTGGAAGAACACCCCCCATTGACATAGCCTTTTGTTGCATCTTCATCAGGCAACTCTTTTGGTCAGGAATTCATCCCTGGTCAAAAGCTCTGGAGTTCTAGAAGATAACACATTTTGACAGTTAATTTCCAAAGGTTGATGGGGTCAATTCACATCTTCTCTTATTAAATACTCACCTTAGCAGGACTTTGACAATGTACTGACCTTATCCCACAGCCATTAATGGTTTATGCTGCTGGTACAAGTTAAGGCACTGATCGTCTTCATGTAAAATCCCAGGTTTGCCTCCTGACCACTTCTGCTCCATATTGTAGCCATTATTCAGACATACACACACGCACACACACACACAATTCATGACACTGCTTTGCCTTCAGGGGGACTTTACTGATTTATTGATTTTAAAAAAATTTGTTATATATTTTAAAATCTTTATATTGGACTGTAGTTGATTTCCAATGTTGTATTAGGTTCAGTTATAGCAAAGTGATTTTGTTATGCATACATCTATTCTTTTCAAATTATTTTTCCATTTAGGTTATTACAGAATATTGAACAAAATTCCTTGTTCTATACAGTAGATACTTCTTGGTTTTTAATTTTTTTGTAAGTGCTATTAATTCCTCAGATACTTACTCCTTTTTGTCTTCAACAATTTTGTTTTGTTTTATTTTTTTGTGGTAGGGGGTGGGTGTTGAATTGGTGAATTTCCAAGTAGAAGAAGCAGTAGGCTATACTACTAAATGTAAACTTTTCCTTACTTATTGAAAATTCACTGAGTGAAATAATCAAATTTGCCTCCAACAATCAACAAAATTACCCACTTTCAAAAATTTCCCCTAATCATCCAGAAGATATGAGCACACATGCATTACCAATTAACTATGATGCAATCTGGAAAATATCCATACTGCATCCTCGGTCTTTCCTTACTGGGTTTCCTGATCCATATTTGAAACAACAGGTCCCTAAGTGATGACTGTGGAAATCATTTTACAGAAAGGGAGCTATTTTTCTCTTGAAACATCTTCATATTCTACTCAAATAACTGCATAAATGAGCCTAACATTTTCCAGTGGACCATCTCCAGTGGGGTTTAGATGTATGGCTGCTGGATGATTAGCAGATTCTCTAGATGACTTATAGGAAATAATGACCTAAGGGAAGGAATATGCATATTTTAGTTAGATATATTTTAGACAAAATGCATATTTTAGACAAAAAGAGAGGTGGAACTCTTTTTAGAGATTGGTATGTTTCTTTACACTAGAACCAAGTGTCAGGGGAAAGTGGAAATGACATGCTGTTACATGTTAACAATTGGCTCTGTGGTTGTGGGGATGGTTTTCAAGCCCTGGTTTAATAGCGTAGGCAAATCTTTGTGATGTAAACACAAGCTAACAATGTAGTGTTCCTGGATTTGGAGTAGGAAAGGGATATACTCAACTGGTGCTCAAAGAAAAAGTTTGAGCCAACTCTAGCACACCACTGCCAAAGTCTCCTTTAAAAAAAATAATAATTAAAAAAATATATATATCCTAAGAAGCCCAGACAGACAAGAAGCATCATGCCAAGAGTATCCCATGGGTTAAAACTCTCATTATATTCCTCTGGTTGAAACTACCCAGCACAATTGATGAGCATGTTTGCAATTACTTACCCTTATAGCAAAAAGTGAAGAGGAACTAAAAGCCTCTTGATGAAAGTGAAAGTGGATAGTGAAAAACTTGGCTTAAAGCTCAACATTCAGAAAATGAAGATCATGGCATCTAGTCCTATCACTTCATGGGAAATAGACTGGGAAACAGTGGAAAAAGTGTCAGATTTTTATTTTGGGGGCTCTGAAATCACTGCAGATGGTGATTGCAGCCATGAAATCAAAAGACGCTTATTCCTTAGAAGAAAAGTTATGACCAACCTAGATAGCATGTTGAAAAGCAGAGACATTACTTTGCCAACAAAGGTCCGTCTAGTCAAGGCTATGGTTTTTCCAGTAGTCATGTGTGGATGTGGGAGTTGGACTGTGACGAAAGCTAAGCGCCAAAGACTTGATGCTTTTGAACTGTAGTGTTAGAGAAGACTCTTGAGAGTCCCTTGGACTGCAAGGAGATGCAACCAGTCCATTCTGAAGGAGATCAGCCCTGGGATTTCTTTGGTAGGAAAGATGCTAAAGCTGAAACTCCAGTATTTTGGCCACCTCATACGAAGAGTTGATTCATTAGAAAAGACTGTGATGCTGGAAGGGATTGGGGGCAGGAGGAGAAGTGGACGACAGAAGATAAGATGGCTGAATGATATCACCAACTCAATGAATGTGAGTTTGAGTGAACTCTGGGAGTAGGTGATAGACAGGGAGGCCGGGCGTGCTGTGATTCATGAGGTCACAAAGAGTTGGACACGACTGAGTGACTGAACTGAACTGAACTGATGACAAAATAATTTTTGCATTTTCCTTTCTCCTCCAGTACTATCAAGGTAAGGAGGATAGGATACACTCAAGCTGACATCCATTTTATTCCCATTTATATCTGTCTTTTCCTTTCAGACCTAGAGATAGATAAGTGTATATATATATATATATATATATATATATATATACATTTTATACAGAATTTATATATATTTTAATCCTCAATAAAGACTTGCTTAAAGCGAGTTTTCTCTTTAAAATTGAGGTGCCTATATTTCTGCATATATTGCTTGAATTGTTTTATTAATCTTCATGTAGAGTTCCAAAGAATAGCAAGAAGAGATAAGAAACCCTTCCTCGGTGATCAATGCAAAGAAATAAAGGAAAACAACAAAATGGGAAAGACTAGACATCTCTTCAAGAAAATTAGAGATACCAAGGGAACATTTCATGCAAAGATGGACTCAATAAAGGACAGAAGTGGTATGGACCTAACAGAAGCAGAAGATATTAAGAAAAGGTGGCAAGAATGCACAGAAGAACTGTACAAAAAGATCTTCATGACGCAGATAATCATGGTGATATGATCACTAATCTAGAGCCAGACATCTTGGAATGTGAAGTCAAGTGGGCCTTAGAAAGCATCACTATGAACAAAGCTAGTGGAGGTGATGGAATTCCAGTGGAGCTCTTTCAAATTCTGAAAGATGATGCTGTGAAAGTGCTGCACTCAATATGCCAGCAAATTTGGAAAACTCAGCAGTGGCCACAGGCCTGGAAATGTCAGTTTTCATTCCAATCCCAAAGAAAGACAATGCCAAAGAAAACTACCGCACAACTGCACTCATCTCACATGCTAGTAAAGTAATGCTCAAAATTCTCCAAGCCAGGCTTCAGCAATACGTGAACCGTGAACTTCCTGATGTTCAAGCTGGTTTTAGAAAAGGCAGAGGAACCAGAGATCAAATTGCCAACATCCGCTGGATCATGGAAAAAGCAAGAGAGTTCCAGAAAAACATCATTTTCTGCTTTATTGACTAGGGCAGAGCCTTTGACTGTGTGGATCACAATAAACTGTGGAAAATTCTCAAAGAGATGGGAATACCAGACCACCTAACCTGCCTTTTGAGAAATCTGTATGCAGGTCAGGAAGCAACAGTTAGAACTGGACCTGGAATGACAGACTGGTTCCAAATAGGAAAAGGAGTACGTCAAGGCTGTATACTGTCACCCTGTTTATTTAACATATATGCAGAGTACATCATGAGAAACGCTGGACTGGAAGAAACACAAGCTGGAATGAAGATTGCTGGGAGAAATATAAATAACCTCAGATATGCAGATGACACCACCCTTATGGCAGAAAGTGAAGAACTAAAGAGCCTCTTGATGAAAGTGAAAGAGGAGAGTGAAAAAGTTGGCTTAAAGCTCAACATTCAGAAAACAAAGATCATGGCATTCGGTCCCATCACTTCATGGCAAATAGATGAGGAAACAGTGGAAACAGAGTCAGACTTTATTTTTTGGGGGCTCCAAAATCACTGCAGATGGTGACTGCAGCCATGAAATTACAAGATGCTTAGTCCTTGAAAGAAAAGTTATGACCAACCTAGATAGCATATTGAAAAGCATAGACATTACTTTGCCGACAAGGTCCGTCTAGTCAAGGCTATGGTTTTTCCAGTGGTCATGTAGGATGTGAGATTTGGACTGTGAAGAAGGCTGAGTGCTGAAAAATTGATGCTTTTGAACTGTGGTGTTGGAGAAGACTCTTGAGAGTCCCTTGGACTGCAAGGAGATCCAACCAGTCCATTCTAAAGGATATCAGCCCTGAGATTTCTTTGGAAGGAATGATGCTAAAGCTGAAACTCCAGTACTTTGGCCACCTCATGCAAAGAGTTGACTCACTGGAAAAGACTCTGATGCTGGGAGGGATTGGGGGCAGGAGGAGAAGGGGACGACTGAGGATGAGATGGCTGAATGGCATCACGGACACGATGGATGTGAGTCTGAGTGAACTATGGGAGATGGTGATGGACAGGGAGACCTGGAGTGCTGCGATTCATGGGGTCGTGAAGAATCGGACACAACTGAGCGACTGAACTGAACTGATTTTGTTTTAGCCTCACAATTTTATTATGAAATTCAATAGCTAATACAAAACCAGGATTGTCTGTTTTTACAGTTTCTTTTTAGTTGTGTTTATTTTCAGTCAAATATTATAGATTGATATATTAAAGTATATTTGACAAAAAATGAAACACAAATTTAGTTTAAAATTCAGTTCAGTTCAGTCGCTCAGTCGTGTCCATCTCTTTGCGACCCCATGAATCGCAGCACGCCAGGCCTCCCTGTCCATCACTATCTCTCGGAGTTCACTCAGACTCACGTCCATTGAGTCCGTGATGCCATCCAGCCATCTCATCCTCGGTTGTCCCCTTCTCCTCCTGTCCCCAATCCCTCCCAGCATCAGACTCTTTTCCATTGAGTCAACTCTTGGCATGAGATGACCAAAGTACTGAAGTTTCAGCTTTAGCATCATTCCTTCCAAGGAAATCTCAGGGCTGATATCCTTCAGAATGGACTGGTTGGATCTCCTTGCAGTCCAAGGGACTCTCAAGAGTCTTCTCCAACACCACAGTTCAAAAGCATCAATTCTTTGGAGCTCAGCCTTCTTCACAGTACAGCTCTCACATCCATACATGACTACTAGAAAACGATAGCCTTGACTAGACGGACCTTAGTCAGCAAAGTAATGTCTCTACTTTTGAATATGCTATCTAGATTGGTCATAACTTTTCTTCCAAGGAGTAAGCGTCTTTTAATTTCATGGCTGCACTCACCATCTGCAGTGATTTTGGAGCCCAAAAATAAAGTCTGACACTGTTTCCACTGTTCCCCATCTATTTCCCACGAAGTGATGGGATTGGATGCCATGATCTTCGTTTTCTGAATGCTGCGCTTTAAGCCAACTTTTTCACTCTCCCCTTTCACCTTCATCAATATGCCCTTTAGTTTAAAAGATAAAGCATAACTTTTTTTTTTTTTTAACCAAAGTGAATTGCTACTGGATATGGAGAAATTATGGTTGTAGTGTGGAATTTTGCAGTTTTCAGAACAGACACAAAGAGGAAGCTGATGTCAATTACTCAAGAGCAGAAGAAAGTAGTAATGAGCATATGTGTAACTTTCCAAAAGTATCATTTAAAGTACTGACAATTTATGTAAAAAGACAGTAATATTGTAAAAACTGTATTTTTAGAAATAATTTGCATATTTTAAGTCACGTCATTAAGATTATGAGCTTCTTTTGAGAGCTATATTATATAATTATTTTTCTTGAAATTATTTCAAAGAAATTCAGTGAGCACTTTACTGGCATATCAAAATAATTGTATTACAATGAAAAGAGAAAACATTTTTCTCTTGCTAATATTATATGAGGTATGATCTCTGCCCTTGAGGAAGAAAAGTTTCATTCTGTATTCTGTGTCTCAGCTTTGATTCCTGTTTCTAAAACCTTTTATTAATCAGAATGGCTGAAAATAGATTTTGTTATATTTATGATTCTTTCAATTTTCTTAGGTTTACCAAAGCTTCAAGGAGCTTATAAACCATACATTTTCTGGTTAGTCTTGGATTGGATTGAACCTATTGTAATTTTAACAGGAATTTTCAACAGTGTCAGTTACTTTGGAGACATTGGTTTAGTACGATATAAAATTAAAAGTAATTTTACCTATTTCTTCATACAGTGTACTGTCTACTATTCTAATTTTTAGTATGGTTTTATTATATTTTCATCGGGTAATGCTTGATTAGTGTATGACCGTGAGGATGGGAAGCTAAAAAAATGGAGGAAAATATTTGATCTGTGGAATTTAGAAATGCCGGAAAAATTGCTGTGTGGAAAATCACAATGCCTGTGTTGTATAAAAAGATAGTAAATCAGATACTCAAGTTAGGATAGTCATTACAAGGCAACAGCTAAAAGGTGAGTGAATAGAGTGGGAAAAATGTGAAAATGTTCTTCAAAGGATTTGAAGTCTCTAAAAATGGAATAAAAATGCTATGGAAATAGGAATGGTTCAGTTCAGCTCAGTTCAGTCACTCAGTTGTGTCCGACTCCTTGTGACCCCATGCACTGGAGCACACCAGTCTTTCTTATACATCAGCAACTCCCAAAGCTTGTTCAAAGTCATGTGCATTGAATTGGTGATGCCATCTAACCATTTCATCCTGGGCCATTCCCTTCTCCTCCTGCCTTCAATATTTCCCAGCATCAGGGTCTGTTCCAATGAGTCAGTTCTTCTCGCCAGGTGGCCTAAGTATTGGAGCTTCAACTTCAGCATCAGTCCTTCCAATGAATATTCAAGACTGATTTCTTTTAGGATTGACTGGTTTGATCTCCGTGCAGTCCAACAGACTCACTCTAAAGAGTCTTCTCCAACACCACAGTTCAATCAATTCTTCATCACTCAGCTTTCTTTATGGTCCAACTCTCACATCCATATATGACTACTGGAAAAATAGAGATGGTAACTTCCTATATAGTCATCTTACTAATATAATGTTCTTTCTTTCTGTGTTTTTACAGCTAAGAGCTATTTTTTTTCAACAACAGCTCTCAATAAAAGGATCATTTGAGAAGTAAGTTCAAGTAAGGATGACTTCACATGTATTTTACATGATAAAATAAGCACTGGCAAATGTTATACTATCTAGTATCTTAAAGTTTACTGCCACCAGTATGGACACCATTTAAAATCTCCATCTCACACATAAGTGTCCATCTATCAATATGAAAAGTTTTGCTACTTATAATGAAAAATAAACAATTTGAAAAATATCAAGGAGATGGAATGTGGTCATGCAAGTTAAATTCTACATGAATGGTGCTGCTGGATTTGGAGAGTGTACAAATCTACTGTGTTTAATGTTGCAAAGTGAAAGTGAAGTTATGCTAAATGGATTGTAAACATCATGTAACAGTTGGTATAAATGCAAATGTGTTTTTCATTCTTTTTCCTTTGTTTTCATTTTGAGAAGATTTTAAATTGTGTGTGTGTGAAAAACAGTGTGTTGATTATTATAGACTTTATATACAAGGCTTATTGGTATTGAGCTTATCATTTAAAACCATTCAATTGATGAATTTATGGAAAGAGAAAATTTAATATATTTTCATTAAATGACCAGTGTGTACAAATATCAGTACCATTCACTTACAACTGAATTGTATGAGTTTTATGGTAAAGGGCTTTCTTTGTGGCTCAGCTGGTAAAGAATCTGCCTATAATATGAAGGACCTGGGTTCGATCCCTGGGTTGGGCAGATCCCCTGGAGAAGGAAAAGCCTACCCACTCTAGTATTCTGGCCTGAGGAATTCCATGGACTGTATAGTCCATGGGATCACAAAGAGTTGGACATGGCTGAGTGACTCACTCATTCATGGTAAAATATGGGTATTTTAGGCAGTTTAATAAAAGAAAATATAAACTTAGATATCTATTAATCTTCTCATTGCACATATAATATTATAGAAGTGGGATTTCCCATTCTTTAAAAAGTTTCACTGGTTTCCACCTATAGTTGCCTGTATCTATTATAGTATCATGCTGTTCAAACGAGAGTTAATACACTTTTCTGTCTCTCCTGCTTTATGAAGCTAAGCTTCTGAATGAAAAGGGTATGTGTTTTAATGGAATTCTCCTACGGGGCACATCAAGTCATTTTATACAATGACATGTTAAGAAAGGCAAATTATGATATGTGACTAACTCTAACGCAATGTCATCATTTCATTTGTTTTCCATTAGTCAGAAAAAGATATATGAACTACATAGAAATCTTTTTATTGTACTCCATGGAAGGTTTGAAATATATGAGAATTCTGGTGGAACACAGTATACCATAAAGTTTATGAAAAAAATGTTTAAAAACATTTTATCTTAAAATATCTAGCAAGAACTTTGAAACATTCTCAAAGGACATCTAAAAAACTTTAATGGCAAATTCTTTACAAAACAGACTTTGAGAGATACATGTTGGGTTTAGAACTTTCATCAGTACTTTAAAAAAAAAGTATTTGTTTTAATTGGAGGCTACTTAATTTAAATATTGTAGTGGGTTTTGCCATACATTGCTGCGAAAGTGCTGCACTCAATATGCCAGCAAATTTGGAAAACTCAGCAGTGGCCACAGGACTGGAAAAAGTCAGTTTTCATTCCAATCCCAAAGAAAGGCAATGCCAAAGAATGCTCAAACTACCACACTCCTCTCACACGCTACTAAAGTAATGCTCAAAATTCTCCAAGCCAGGCTTCAGCAATACATGAACCATGAACTTTCTGATGTTCAAGCTGGATTTAGAAAAGGCAGAGGAACCAGAGATCAAATTGCCAACATTCACTGGATCATGCAAAAAGCAAGAGAGTTCCAGAAAAATATCTATTTCTGCTTTATTGAGTATGCCAAAGCCTTTGACTCTATGGATCACAATAAACTGTGGAAAATTCTGAAAGAGATGGGAATACCTGATCTGCCTCTCAAGAAACCTATATGCAGGTCAGGAAGCAACAGTTAGAACTGGACATGGAACAACAGACTGGTTCCAAATAGGAAAAGGAGTACGTCAAGGCTGTATATTGTCATCCTGCTTATTTAACGTATATGCAGAGTACATCATGAGAAACGCTGGGCTGGAAGAAACACAAGCTGGAAATCAAGATTGCCAGGAGAAACATCAATAACCTCAGATATGCAGATGACACCACCCTTATGGCAGAAAGTGAAGAGGAACTTAAAAGCCTCTTGATGAAGGTGAAAGAGGAAAGTGAAAAAGTTGGCTTAAAGCTCAACATTCAGAAAACGAAGATCATGGTATCTGGTCCCATCACTTCATGGGAAATAGATGGGGAAACAGTGGAAACCGTGTCAGACTTTATTTTTGGGGGCTCCAAAATCACTGCAGATGGTGACTGCAGCCATGAAGTTAAAAGACGCTTATTCCTTGGAAGGAAAGTTATGACCAATCTAGATAGCATATTGAAAAGCATAGACATTACTTTGCCAACAAAGGTCCGCCTAGTCAAGGCTATGGTTTTCCAGTGGTCATGTATGGACGTGAGAGTTGGACTGTGAAGAAAGCTGAGCACCGAAGAATTGATGCTTTTGAACTGTGGTGTTGGAGAAGACTCTTGAGAGTCCCTTGGACTGCAAGGAGATGTAACCAGTCCATTCTGAAGGAGATAAGCCCTGGGATTTCTTTGGAAGGAATGATGCTGAAGCTGAAACTCCAGTACTTTAGCTACCTCATGTGAAGAGTTGACTCATTGGAAAAGACTGTGATGCTGGGAGGGACTGGGGGCAGGAGGAGAAGGACCAACAGAGGATGAGATTGCTGGATGTCATCACTGACTCAATGGACCTGAGTCTTTGTGAACTCTGCGAGTTGGTGATGGACAGGGAGGCCTAGCATGTTGTGATTCATGGGATCACAAACAGTCGGACACGACTGAGTGACGGAACTGTACTGAATTGAACTACAGAGGCATGGGTCAACACTGGCCAGCCGCAGGGACAGGGACTCTGGCTGCAGCAAACCTGGTTCACACAGACTTACCTACCATGTAGCTGCCAAGCAGAAGACCCACAAACTGGAGAACAATGATTCCAAAGAAATTCTCACACAGTTAAGAAAGTTCTAGGACCCACAACAAATTTCTCAACCTGGGGATCAAGCAGAGACTGAGAACCCCTGGGAATCGGACTTTGGAAGCCAGTGGGATTTGATTACAGAACTTCCACAGGACTGGTGAAGCAGACTCTTGGAGGACACAAAAACAATAAACCTTGTGCCCACCAGGAGCCAGGAGAAAAAGAGTCCCCAGAAAAGACTGGATCAGACTTGCCTGTGAGTGTCTAGGAGTCTCCAGGGAGGTGTGGCCCTACAGTTTGGCCTCAGGCCAGACAACAGGGAGGGAACACAGTCCCACCCATCAACTGAAAGTTGGATTAAAGATTTACTGTTTATGGCCCTGGCCATCAGAATAGGAGCAGACCCAGTTTCCCTCACAGTCAGTCTTTCCCATCAGGAAGGTTCCATAAGCCTCTTATCCTTATTTGTCTGAGGGAAGATAGAATGAAAGCAACAATCACAGAAACTAACCCAACTGATCTTATGGACAGTAGCTTTGTCTAGCTAAATGAAACTATGAGCCATGCCCTCTAGAGCCACCCAGGACAGACATGTAATGGTGCAGAATTCTGACAAAACATTGTCCACTGGAGAAGGGGATGGAAAACCAATATTCTTGCCTTGAGAACCCCATGAAGAGCATGAAAAGGCAAAAAGACATGACCCTGAAAGATGAACTCCCTCAGCTCAGTAGGTGCTCAATATGCTACCAGAGAAGAGTGGAGAAATAACTCAAGAAATAATAAATAGATGGAGCCAAAAGGAAAACAATGCCCGGTAGTGGATGTGACTGGTGATGGAGATGAATTCTGGTGCTATAAAGAACAATATTGCTTAGGAATGTTAGATTCATGAATCAGGGTAAGTTGGAATTGGTCAAATGGGAGATGACAGGAATGAAATCAACATTTTAAGAATCAGTGAGCTGAAATGGACTGGAATGGGAAAATTTAATTCAGATGACCATTATATCTACTATTGTGCACAAGAATCCCTTAGAAGAAATGGAGTAGCCCTCATAGTCAACAAAAGAGTCCAAAATGCAGTACTTGGGTGCAGTCTCAGAAAATCACAGAATGATCTCTGTTCATGTCCAAGGCAAACCATACAATATCACAGTAATGCAAATCTATGCCTCCAGCACTAAATCCAAAGAAGATGAAGTTGAATGGTTCTAGGATGACCTACAAGATCTTGTAAACACACGCACACACAGATGTCCTTTTCATCATAGGGGATGAAATGAGAGAGTAGGAAGTCAAGAGATACTCGGAAAACAGGTAAGTTTGTCCTTGCAGTACAAAATAAAACAGAGCAAAGGCTAACAAAGTATTGCCAAGAGAACTCACTGGTCATAGCAAACACCTTCTTCCAACAACACAAGAGAAGACTCGACATGTGAACACCACCAGATAATCAAAACCAAAATCAGATTGATTATATATTTTGCAGACAAAGATGGAGAAGTTCTATGCAGTAAGAAAAAAAAAAAAAAGAAAGAAAAGAAAAACTGGAAGCTGGCTGTGGCTCAGATCATTAACTCCTTATTACAAAATTCAGACTTAAATTGAAGAAAGTAGGGAAAATCACCAGACCATTCAGTTATGACCTAAATCAAATCCCTTACTATTATAGAGTGGAAGTGACAAACAGATTCATCAGATTAGATCTGATAGAGTTCCTGAAAAACTATGGACAGTTTTGGGATAAAAGAGTACAGGTTTGTACTGTACAGTACAGCAGGTAGTGATCAAGACAATCCCCAAGAAAAAGAAATGCAAAAAATCAAAATGGTTGTCTTAGGAGGCCTTAGGAATAGCGAGAAAAGAAGAGAAGCAAAAGACAAAGGAGAAAAGGAAAGATACACCTATCTGAATGCAGAGTTCCAAAGAGAAACATGGAGAGATAAAAAGCCTTCCTGGGTGATCAGTGCAAGCCAATAGAGGAAAACAATAGAATGGGGAAGACTTGAGGTCTCTTCAAGAAAATTAGACATACCAGTGGAACATTTCATGCAAAAATGGGAACAAAAGGACGGAAATTTATGGACCACAGAAGCAGAATATATTAAGAAAGGATGGAAAGAATACAGAAGAACTATATAAAAAAGCTCTTAATGACCCAGATAACCACAGTGGTGTGATCACTCACCTAGAGCCAGACATCCTGAGTCCAAAGTTAAGTGGGCCATAGGAAGCATAACTATGAGCAAAGCTACTGGAGGTGATAGAATTCCGGCTGAGCTATTTCACATCTTAAAAGATGATGCTGTGAAAGTGCTACATTCAATATGCCAGCAAATTTGGAAAATGCAGCAGTGGCCACAGGACTGGAAAAGATCAGGTTTCATTTCAATCCTAAAGAAGGACAATGCCAAAGAATGTTTAAACTACTGCAGAATTGTACTCATCCCACAACCTAGCAAAGTAATGCTCAAAATTCTCCAAGTGAAGCTTCAACAGTATGTGAACTGAGAACTTCCAGAAGTTCGAGCTGGATTTAGAAAAGGCAGAGGAACCAGAAATCAAATTGCCAGGATGTGTTGGATCATGAAAAAGCAAGAGAGTTCCAGAAAGACATCTACTTCTGCTTCATGGACTACACCAAAGCCTTTGACTGTGAGGATCAGTACAAACTGTGAAAATTATGAAAGAGATGGGAACACCAGACCACCTTACCTGCCTTCTGGGAAATCTGAATGCTGGTCAAGAAGCAAGAGTTAGAACCGGATATGGACTGGTTCTAAATTGGGAGAGGAGTATGTCAAGGTTTTATATTGTCATCCTGTTTATCTAACATATATGCAGAGTACATCATGAGAAATGCTAGGCTGGATGAAGCACAATCTGGAATCAAGACTGTCAGGAAAAAAATCAATAACCTCAGTTATGCAGAAAGTGAAGAAGAACTAAAGAGCCTCTTGATTAAAGTGAAAGAGGAGAGTGAAAAAAGTTGGCTTATTTTCTTGGGCTCCAAAATCACTGCAGATGGTGACTGCAGCCATAAAATTAAAGGTGCTTGCTTTTGGAACAAAAACTATGACCCACCTAGGCAGCATATTAAAAGGCAGAGGCATTACTTTGCTTACAAATATCCATCTAGTCAAAACTATGGTTTTCCAGTAGTCATGTATGGACATGAGAGTTGAACCATAAAGAAAGCTGAGTGCTATGTTTTTGAACTGTGGTGTTGGAGAAGACTCTTGAGAGTCTTTTGGACTGCAAGGAGATCAAACCAGTTCACCCTAAAGGAAATCAGTCCTGAATATTCATTGGAAGGACTGATGCTGAAGCTGAAGCTCCAATACTTAGGCCACCTGATGTGAAGAATTGCCTCATTTGAAAATACCTTGATACTGGGAAAGATTGAAGGCATGAGGAGAAGGGGACAACAGAATCTGAGATGGTTGAATGGCTTTTGAGCATTTCCAGGAGTTAGTGATGAACAGGGAGTTGGTGTCATACTGCATGGGTTTGCAAACAGTCAGATATGACTGAATGACTGAATTGAACAGACTGACCCTCTGTTTTTACACTATGTATTTTAATGTTATTTACACTAGATTTTTATTTCCACTAATGCTTCCACCTTTATTTGTCCTCCGTTGATCCTCTTCACATGTCTACACTCTTTGCATCAATTTAGATAAGCTGCAAACTTCAGCTCTTTCATCAAATGAGGTGGCTCATTCAGATTCTCAGAATTCATTCTGAATGTACAGGAAGTAATGCAGACTCCTGCAGAAAGATGAAATTAAAATATAAGAAATACATAGCACACTTCTTTTACATTCATTTGTTGATGAACATTTAGGTTGCTTCCATGTCTTGGCTATTGTAAATAGTGCTGCCATGACCATTGGAGTTGTACTTTTTTCCCCTCGATACATACCTAAGAATGGGGTTGCAGAACCATTTGTTGTTCAGTCACTAAGTCGTGCCCAACCCTTGGTGATCCTATGTAGCACACCAGGCATCCCTATCCCTCACTATTTCCCAGAGTTTGCTCAAGTTTATGTCCATTTAATTAGTGATGCTATTCAACCATCTCATCCTCTGCCACCATCTTCTCCTTTTGCCTTCAGTCTTTCCCAGCATCAAAATCTTTTCCAGTGAGTTGGCCCTTCTCATCAGATGGCCAGAGTATTAGAGCTTCAGCTTCATTATAAGTCCTTTCAATGAATATTAAGGGTTGATTTCCTTTGAAACTGACTGGTTCGATCTCATTGCTATCCAAGGAACTCTCAAGAGTCTTCTCCAGCACCACAATTTGAAAGCACCAACTCTTGGGCACTCAGTCTTCTTTATGGTCCAACTCTCACATCTGTACGTGACTACTGGAAAAACCGTTGTTTTAACTCCACGGACTTTTGTTGGCAAAATGATGTGTCTGCTTTTTAACACTCTAGCTTTCCTTTAATATGCTTTCCTTCCAAGGAGCGAGCATCTTTTATTTCATGGTTATAATCACCTTGTGCACTGATTTTGGAGCCCAAGAAAATAATATCAACCACCATTCCCATTTTATCCTCATCTATTTGCCATGAAGTCTTGAGAGCAGATGCCATGGTCTTGGTTTTTGAATACTGAGTTTTAGGTTAGGCTTTTCACTCTCCTCTTTCACCTTCATTAAGAGACTCTTCACTTTCTGCCATTAGGGTGGTATCTTCTGTATATCTGAGGTTGTTGACATTTCTCCCATAATCTTGTGGTAGCTCTATTTTAGCTTTTTAAGGAACCTCCATACTGTTCCCCATAGTGGCTTCAGCATTTTACATACTCACCCGACAGTATAGGAGGGTTCCTTTGCTGCATATCCTCTCTAGCATTTATTATTTGTACATTTTAATGATGGCCACTCTAACCGGTGTGAGGTCATAGCTCATTGTAGTTTTTGATTTGCATTTCTCAAATAATTAGCAGTGTTGAGCACCCTTTCTTGTGCCTTTTGACCATCTGTATATCTTCTTTCCAGAAATGTTTATTTAAGACTTCTGTCCGTGATTTGATTGGGTTGTTTGGGTTTTCTTTTTCTGAT
This sequence comes from Nanger dama, assembly GCA_917880005.1. Lineage (NCBI taxonomy): Eukaryota > Metazoa > Chordata > Mammalia > Artiodactyla > Bovidae > Nanger > Nanger dama. The sequence goes on along the minus strand of CAKJTW010000047.1, from coordinate 16,583,380 downwards.
ATTCAGGTATAGATGCTATTTATAAACTTTAGGCATTAATCCCTTTTCAGTTGAATCATTTCAAAAATTTTCTCCCATTCTGTGGGTTTTATTTTCATATATATATATATATATATATATATATATATATATATATATATATATCTTTGCTGTGCAAAAGCTTTTAAGTTTACTTTGCTCTCATAGGATTAATTTTTATTTCCATTACTCAAGGAGATAGATCTAAAAGATATTGCTGAAATTTATGTCACAGTGTTCTGCTGTGTTTCCCCCTAAAAATTTTATAATCTGGATTATATTTAGGTCTTTAATCAATTTTAAGTTTATTTCTGTGTGATGTGTTAAAGAATACTCTAATTTTATTCTTTTCCATGTAGCTGTTCAGTTTTCCCAGAACCATTTATTAAAGTGATTTCTCCATTGTACGTTCTTACCTCCTTTGTCATAATTTATTGACCATAGTTCTGGGTATTTTTCTTTTGATTCCTTCTGGGTTTTTAATTCTGTTCCATTGATCTATATGTCTATTTTTGTACCAGTACCATACTATTTTGTTTCAACTACTGTACCTTTGCAGTACAGGAAGCCAGATCCCTCCAGCTCCATTTTTCTTTAAGATTGTTGTGACTATTCATGGTTTTTTATGGTTTCATAGGAATTTAAACATTTTTAGTTCCTTGAAAAATGCCATTGGCAATTTGATAGGGTTGCATTCAATCTGTAGATTGCTTTTGGAGGTATAGTCATTTTCATGGTATTGCTTTTTTCAATCCAAGAACATTTTATATCTTTCCATTGTTTGTGTCATCTTTGATTTCTTTCATCAGTGTCTTATAGTTTTCAGAATAAAATTCTCTTGTCTCCTTGAAAGTTAAAGTTAAAGTCACTCAGTCGTGTCAGACTCTTTGTGACCCTATGGACTATACAAGGACTATATGTGGATGGCATCATTGACTTGATACACATGAATTTGAGCAAGCTCTGGGAGTTGGTGATGGACAGGGAAGCCTAGCATGCTGCAGTCCAAGGGGTCTCAAAGAGTTGGGCATGACTGGGCGATATGGTCCATGGAATTCTCTAGGCCAGAATACTGGGTGGGTAGCCGTTCCCTTCTCCAGGAGATCTTCCAAATCCATGGATTGAACTAGAGTCTTCAGCATTGCAGGTAGATTCTTTACCAGCTGAGTCACAAGGGAAGCCCAAGGAATACTGGAGTGGCTAGCCTATCCCTTCTCCAGTGGATCGTCCCAGCCCAGGGATTGAACCAGTGTCTCCTGTATTGCAGTGGATTCTTTATCAACTAAGCTATCTGGGAAGCCCTTTTGTCTCCTAAAATAGCTTTGTTTCCTTGTTTTTATTCTCTGTTTTTATTTATTTTTATTGTGATAGTAAGCGGGGTTGTTTCCTTACACCATGATCAACTGGGACTTATCCAGTGATGAAAGAAATTTTTCAATATCTTCAAATTAATCATTCAAAAAACCTCTCCAGAAAGTGGACATAAAAGAAACATACTTCAACATGATAAAGGCAATATATGACAAACTTACAGCTAACCACCATACTCAATGGTGAAAAGCTGAAAGTATTACCTCTAAGATTAGGAAGAAGGCAAGGATGGTCCACTATCACCACTTTAGTTAACATAGTTTTAAAAGTCCTAGCAGAAGGATGGGATGGGGAGGGATGTGGTAGTGGATTTCAGGATGGGGAACACATGTACACCCATGGCTGACTCATGTCAATGTATAACAAAATATTACCATATTGTAAAGTAATTTGCCTCCAATTAAACTAAATAAATTAAATTAAAAAATAAAAAGTCCTAGCATAGCAATCGGTGAAGAAAAAGAAACAAAAGAATTCAAACTGAAAAATTAAGAAATAAAATGTCACTGTTTGTAAATGACATGATATTGTATATAGAAAAGACAAAAAAATTATACCAGAAACTACTAGAGCTTATCAATAAACTCAGTAAAGTCATTTGATACAAAATTCATATGGAGAAATATTTTTTTGCATTTGTATGCACTAACAACAATAAATCATTTCTTAAAACATTGTTGAAGAATTTTGCATCTAAGTTCATGAGAGATACTTGTCTATGGTTTTCTTTTTTGTAATGTCTGATTTTAGTGTAAGGGTAATGCTGACTTTTACTGCTAAGATGGCAGAGTAGAGGATGTGCCCTCATCTTCTCCTGCGAGAACTCCAAAGCTGCAGTTCATTGCTGAACAGCCATTGACAGGAGAATGTTGAATCCCACCAAAAAAGATATCCCATGTCCAAGGGCAAAGGAGAAGCCCCACAAGATGGTAGGAGGGATGAAATCATGTTTAGAATCAAACCCTATATACACCAGAGACACTCCAAGCACTCAAACAAAACCTTATATGCACCAGGACCCAGAGACCCTATAGAGACTGAGCCAGACATGACTTTGAGTGTTTGAGTTTCTCCTGCAGAAGTATGGGTCAGCAGTGGCCTGCAGCAGGGACAGGAGCTCTGGCTACAGTAGACCTTGGAGGCACAAACTGTGGCATAAGACCTTTGGAGGAGGCTGCCATCCACCCCATCATAGACCCACTGAGCCAATGATCCACAAACTGGAGAACAATTATTCCAAAGAAGTTCTTGCACTGTTACAAAATTTCTAGGACCCACAGCAGATTTCCCAGCCTGGGGATCCAGCAAAGGGACTTAGAGGCCCCCATGGAATTTGACTGTGGAGGTCAGTGGGATTTGATTACAGCACTTTGACAGGACTTGGGAAACAAACTCTTGGAAGGCACAAACAAAACCTTGTGTGCACCAGGAGCCAGGAGAAAGGAGCAGTGATCCCATAAGAGACTGAGACAGCCTTGCCTATGAGTGTTCAAGAGCCTCTGGTGGAGGCATGTGTTGACACTGGCCTGCCACAGGGTCAGATGCACTGCATACAACAGTGCTGGCCTAAGTCCTTTGGAAGGAGGTTGCTATGGTGATGGACAGGGAAGTCTAGTGTGCTGCAGTCAATGGCATGAAAAGTGTCGGACATGACCGAGTAACTGAACTGACCAAATGCTGGCCTCATAGAATGAGTTAGGAAATATGCTCTCTGCTTCTATCTTCTGAAAATTTTATAGACTTAATTTTTTTCATAAATGTTCTGTAGATTTCACCGATCACCTATTTGATCCTGGTGGTTTCTGATTTGGAATGTTAATAATTATTGATTCAATATTTTTTTAATAGCCAAAGGATTATTCATGTTGTATATTTCATCTTGTATGAGTTTTGATAAATTTTATCTTCCAATTAATTGGTCCTTGCCATCTACTTTAGCAAATTTTGGGACACAGAATTATTAATAGTATTTATTTATTATCCTTTCACTGTCTATAGTATCTGTAGCAATTTCCCCAAATGTACAATTTTCACCATTAAGTATGATGTTATCATAGACTTTTAAGACAAATATCAAATTAAGATAGTTCTTATACTACCTATTCATCTGTTTTTTCTAAAAATTGTAGAATTAGTGTTGATTCTTTTTAAATATTTTGGTAGAGTTTCAAGTGAAACCATCTAGGCCTGGATATTTCTTTTGGGGAATTTTAAAATTACAAATGAAATTTTCTTAATAATTATAGGACCAAACAAATGATCCCTTTCATACAGGGATGTGTGAGTTGGTGGTGAACATAAACCATTTTATCTAGGTTGCTGAATTTATGTGTATAGAGATGTTTGTTGTATTTCTTTATTATTCTTTTAATTTCTACAGTCTATAATGATATATCCTGTTTCCTTCTTAACATTGGTATGGTCTTTTTCACTTTTTTCTTTAGTTTACCAGTTTTGCTAAAGATTTGTCAACTTAATCTTCTTAAAGAACCAGAACATTGTTTTCTTTTTTTCTATTGCTTTACTCTTTTAAATAATTTGTTCTTGTTGTCATCTTTTTACTTGTTATTTATGCTCCTTTGGGTTTATTTTGCTCTTTTTCTAGTTTATTGAGGAATTGAGCTGATAATATTGATTTGAGACTTTTATTTTTAATGTAACTATCAGTCAGTTCAGTCAGTTCAGTCACTCAGTTGTGTCCGACTTTTGCAACCCCAGGAACTGCAGCACACCAGGCCTCCCTGTTCATCACCATCTCTCAAGGTTCACTCAGACTCACGTCCATTGAGTCCATGATGCCATCCAGCCATCTCATCCTCGATCGTCCCCTTCTGCTCCTGCCCCCAATCCCTCCTAGCATCAGAGTCTTTTCCAGTGAGTCAACTCTTTGCATGAAGTGGCAAAAGTACTGAAGTTTCAGCTTTAGCATCATTCCTTCCAAAGAAATCCCAGAGCTGATCTCCTTCAGAATGGACTGGTTGCATCTCCTTGCAGTCCAAGGGACTCTCAAGAGTCTTTTCCAACACCACAGTTCAAAAGCATGAATTCTTCGGTGCTCAGCCTTCTTCACAGTCCAACTCTCACATCCATACATGACCACGGGAAAAACCATAGCTTTGACTAGACGGACCTTAGTCGGCAAAGTAATATCTCTGCTTTTGAATATGCTATCTAACTTGGTCATAACTTTTCTTCCAAGGAGTAAGTGTCTTTTGATTTCATGGCTGCAGTCACCATCTGCAGTGATTTTGGAGCCCAAAAATAAAGTCTGACAGTGTTTCCACTGTTTCCCCATCTATTTCCCATGAAGTGATGGGACCAGATGCCATGATCTTCGTTTTCTGAATGTTGAGCTTTAAGCCAACTTTTTCACTCTCCTCTTTCACCTTCATCAAGAGGCCCTTTAGCTCCTCTTCACTTTCTGTCATAAGGGTGATGTTATCTGCATATCTGAGGTTATTGATATTTCTCCCGGCAATCTTAATTCCAGCTTGTGTTTCTTCCAGTCCAGCATTTCTCATGATGAACTTTGCATATAAGTTAAATAAGCAGGGTGACAATATACAGCCTTGGCATACTCCTTTTCCCTATTTGGAACCAGTCTGTTGTTTCATGTCCAGTTCTAACTGTTGCTTCCTGACCTGCATACAGATTTCTCAAGAGGCAGGTCAGGTGGTCTGGTATTCCCATCTCTTTCAGAATTTTCCAAAGTTTATCGTGATCCACACAGTCAACGGCTTTGGCATAGTCAATAAAGCAGAAATAGATGTTTTTCTGGAATTCTCGCTTTTTCCATGATCCAGCGGATGTTGGCAATTTGATCTCTGGTTCCTCTGCCTTTTCTAAAACCAGCTTGAACATCAGGGAGTTCACGGTTCACATATTGCTGAAGCCTGGCTTGGAGAATTTTGAGCATTACTTTACTAGCATGTGAGATGAGTGCAAATTGCGGTAGTTTGAGCATTGTTTGGCATTCCCTTTCTTTGGAATTGGAATAAAAACACCTTTACCAGTCTTGTGGCCACTGCTGAGTTTTCCAAATTTGCTGGCATATTGAGTGCAGCACTTTCACAGCATCATCTTTCAGGATTTGAAACAGCTCCACTGGAATGCCATCACCTCCACTAGCTTTGTTTGTAGTGATGCTTTCTAAGGCCCACTGGACTTCACATTCCAAGATGTCTGGCTCTAGATTAGTGATCATATCATCAGGATTATCTGGGTCGTGAAGATCTTTTTTGTACAGTTCTTCTGTGTATTCTTGCCACCTCTTGTTAATATCTTCTGCTTCTGTTAGGTCCAGACCATTTCTGTCCTTCATTGAGTCCATCTTTGTATGAAATGTTCCCTTGATATCTCTAATTTTCTTGAAAAGATCTCTAGTCTTTCCTTTTCTGTTCTTTTCCTCTATTTCTTTGCACTGATCGCTGAAGAAGGCTTTCTTGTCTCTTCTTGCTATTCTTTGAAACTCTGCATTCAGATGCTTATATCTTTCCTTTTCTCCTTGGCTTTTTGCCTCTCTTCTTTTCACAGCTATTTGTAAGGCCTCCCCAGACAGCCATTTTGCTTTTTGCATTACTTTTCCATGGAGATGGTCTTGATCCCTGTCTCCCGTACAATGTCATGAACCTCATTCCATAGTTTATCAAGCACTCTATCTATCAGATCTAGGTTCTTAAATCTATTTCTCACTTCCACTGTATAATCATAAGGGATTTGATTGAAGTCATACCTGAATGGTCTAGCAGTTTTCCCTACTTTCTTCAATTTCAGTCTGAATTTGGCAATAAGGAGTTCATGATCTGATCCACAGTCAGCTCCTGGTCTTGTTTTTGTTGATTGTATAGAGCTTCTCCATCTGTGGCTGCAAAGAATATAATCAATCTGATTTCAGTGTTGATCATCTGGTGATGTCCATGTGTAGAGTCTTCTCTTGTGTTGTTGGAAGAGGATGTTTGCTATGACCGATGCATTTTCTTGGCAAAACTCTGTTAGTTTTGCCCTGCTTCATTCTGCATTCCAAGGCCAAATTTGCCTGTTACTTCAGGTGTTTCTTGACTTCCTACTTTAGCATTCCATTCCCCTATAATGAAAAGGACATCTTTTTGGGGTGTTAGTTCTAAAAGGTCTTGTAGGTCTTCATAAAACTGTTAAACTTCAGCTTCTTCAGTGTTACTGATTGGGGCATAGACTTGGATAACTGTGATATTGAATGGTTTGCTTTGGAAACAAACAGAGATCATTCTGTCGGTTTGAGACTGCATCAAGTACTACATTTTAGACTCTTTTGTTGACCATGATGGCTACTCCATTTCTTCTGAGGGATTCCTGCCCACAGTAGTAGATATAATGGTCATCTGAGTTAAATTCACCCATTCCAGTCCATTTTAGTTCAGTGATTCCTAGAATGTCGATGTTCACCCTTGACATCTCTTGTTTGACCACTTCCAATTTGCCTTGATTCATGGACCTGACATTCCAGGTTCCTATGCAATATTGCTCTTTACAGCATTGGATCTTGCTTCTATCACCAGTAGAATGATATAAATTTGTCTCTTTCCTTTCTTTAAGTTTATTTCACAATTTTGATATATCATAATTTCATTCTCATTCAGATCAATATATTATTTGATTCATTTGACTCTCTTGCCTTTATCTTATAAGGATCCTTGTGGTTATATTGGTCCCACCCAAATAATCTAAGATGATCTTTCCATCTCAAAAAACATAATTGTATTTTCAAAGTTTGCTTTTCTATATAAAATAATATATTTATAGATTCCAGAAATTAAGACTTGGAAACATTTGAGAAGAGGACATTGTACAGTATACTACAGTACGATATAAGACCCCAAGAGAAGAGATCACAAAATAGAGTCTAACAGCATGGACTGTTGAAGAGAAAATTTGAACCACGGTAGAAGATAGGTGCTGTGCTCAGTCACCTCAGCCGTATCTGACTCTTTGCAACCTATGGACTGTATCCCTCCATGCTCCTCTGTCCATGGGATTCTCCAGGCAAAAACACTGGAGTGGGTTACCATTTCCTTCTTCAGAGGATCTTACAAGCCCAGGGATTGAACCCACATCTTTCATGTCTCCTTCATTGGCAGGCAGTTTCTTTACCACCAGTGCCATCTTGATTACTGCTCAAAACAGCATCTCCTTAGAGAAGGAGAGGAACAAATCCTATGATTTTTTTCTCTATCTTACAATCTTCTGTTAATACCTCCCTATGGTGGGTCTAGATGGAAAGAAGGTAGTATTGGAGCCTAGGAAATGCATTGAATGTGCTAATTCCCAAAGATATAGAGCAAAGAAACATGGAAGAAGGTATAGTATCTCAGTGGAATTCTTTGAATCAGGAAGGGAAATGAAAAAAAAAATCATAATAATTCATAATGCCAGAATCTTTCATCCTTTTCTAGAAAGTACACACACACACAAAATGAGAGCTGTTTTGTTTCTAGTTCTTCATGGTTTTACAATAAAATAATGCCAATGCAATAAAGCACTTTGTAAACGTATTATTTGCTTTAAGATGCCGTGGTTCATTTAATCAAATGTGCTTTTATTACTAAGAATTCAGTGGACTGGTTAGTCTTTTTTTTTTTAATTTTTATTTTCAGTACATTAAATTTACTCATAAAAACATTCTAAAAATGTACAATTTTTCCTTTTTAACAAAGTATAATAAAACATAAAACCCCAAAACAGAATACTTGACATTTACAATTCAAAATCAAATTAGCAGAATATTAAATATTTACAAAACCTATCTTTTAAAAATATTTATAAAGTTACATGCAATTTTGTAGAATTGACATAAAAGAATGGCTCAAAAATGGGAGAATTTTCCTTCATTCCTAAAAAGAAATATGTCCAATAGAAGCTGTGAAGATTCTTGAGTACACGAGGTCTTCAGTTTCAGTACCAAAGCCTGTCTTTGTGCATCTAAGAACTTTGCGCATGAGGGGCTCCTCACAGCAGTGGGATGGACTGGCCGGCGCTCCCCTCCTCCAATAACAGTGTAGTAACATTGACCTTTGGCCTCAACCAGCACAGTACGTAGTTTGCAAGTGTTGATTAAAGATACTCACTTTGATTCAGAACCTCGGGACTTTTAAGTAATTGAGCCTCTTCAGAACCCATGGATGTAAATGTCACCTGCCTCATTCTTTGGGGGTCATCTGCACTTTGGAAAGGACGGCCATCTTGCTCAGGGTCCACAGGCCCATCCACTGGACGGGGTGGTCAAGCTGAGCAGGGCCACGGTTTCCCTTACAACCTTTAAGACTCTTGGACACGTAACGCCATCGGTTATCAGTGTGTAAAACTAGCAAGGCATCTAGTAAGCCACCATGGAAGCAGGAAGAGTGACAATGACAGGGATCGAGGAGGGTGCAACCCAATTCCCGCTCAGAAAAGTGCTCACTAGCAAATCTGGAGTGAGTGGACAGATGCAAGCCTCGGTCAGCCCATGCTCAGACGGGAACGCATTACAGCCGTGTAACGTTAGGCAAAGTTACTACCCGCTCTGCACCTCCATACAGTGTGCAGTATAAACTAACTGTGGGACTTCTTGTGATAAAGGACCTAGAACTCTAAATTGGTAAATTAAAATACTGAACCTACTTGACTACTATATTAACAAGCTGAACTCAGGTAATTTTTTGGAGATTATAATTGATGCTGTTTTTTTTTTTTTTTCCTCCTCCTGGAATTGCCAATTTTATTTTTTTTCTTTTTTTTTTTCTTTTTTTTTTTATAATTAAATTTATTTTTTTTTAATTACAATACTGTATTTGTTTTGCCATACATTGACATGAATCAGCCATAGGTGAACACAATCTCCCAATGCCGAATCCCCTCCCACCTCCCACCCCCCATCCTCTACTTGAATCATCCTGTGCATCAGCCCCATGCCTCCTGCATCCTACATTGAACATAGATTAGCGTTTCATTTCTTACAGGAAAATATACATGTTTCATTGCCATTCTCCCATACCATCCCACCCTTTCCCTCTCCCTCAGAGTCCAAAAGTCCACTCTATACCTCTGTGTCTCTTGTTTTTTTTTAAAAACATCCAATCACATACCTGCTTTCAAGAAAATAGTTTTGTCTTTATTATTCTAAGTGCTAACTCCCATTTTCTCAATTCTCTTTAGCAATTAGAAGTTTTTAACATTTATACACTTTGCAATTTTCAATATCATAAAATAAAAATTAGAAAATAAGGTAGAAAATCGAGTGTTCTGCTTTAAAAACAACAACAAAAAAAAAGATTAGTGTTTTATCCCAACGTTGTATCTACTTCAATCTGTACATTCCACTTTCCCCATTCTTGGGGATAGAAACTTTAAAATATGACAGACTACACAGAGCAAAGTGGCTGGGGCCACACCTACCTGGGGCCGCAGCATTTGGAAACTGAGCCCACAACTTCAGTGACTAATTGAAAGGGTCAGTCTGATCTGTGTTCTAGCTGATGAGGACATCCTCTGAGGAAATGCCAAATTCTCTTTTAGGCTCACTGACTGTGGTTGCTTCTGGAGAGAAATTTCATCAGAGACAATAGTGCTAGCAAATATTCCCAAGTTCAAGTATGGGACTCACTCACTCCAGAAGAGGTCTCACGGTTCGGCAGCTGAATGCTTTGTGCCTGTGTGTCCCGTGTTCACGTTTTACAATTAGCAACTCTGAGTGGCCACACACCCATTTTCAAAGACAGCTAGAAGTTTCTCTGAGACTTCTGATGACTGGAACACAGCCACACAATGTCTGAACCTGTTTCTCTCAATTTGAATGTCATACTTCAAGCTGAAGTTTCTTCTGATTTTTTGTTGTATTTGACGCTAACCTCTAATATTTATCAAAACAGTTATAAGGGTAACAACAGATACTTTCATTCCCCAATACTGACGACTAAAACAAAAAAAACCTAATATGATTTTTCTCTTTTGTTATGAGACAGTTTTCAACAATTTCACTGTGTTGAAATAGGATTTATTTAAAATAGTTCTTTGTTTAAAAAAAAAAACAAAAATTTTAAAAGTTTGGCTTTCAGCACATATCCAGGGCACTGTAACGGCCTTCAGAAATATTAAAATCATAAACATCAATGAACACTCCAAGTCTTCCTTAAACATAATATAACAAGTTCCAGTCTAGTACTCTTTAAGGCAAAGTTGTGTCAGTTCTCACAATTTTGACATTTTGTAGTGTTTATAATTTAAGAGATCAATGTAACATTCCCCCAAAACGCTGTTGTAAGCATCATCATTACTTCAAAATTGTAGGTAATACTGTGTGCCAAGAAGAGAGAGAATACAGAGGTCTGTCAATTCTGCATTGCATAGAAATAAAACTCTACTAAAATAAAATTCTAAAAACTCTACTAAAAGCCTTTCATTAAAAAAAAGTAACAACTTTCTGCTTTAGTTTCCAAGAAGCCAGGAAACTAATCTCAAAATTTGAAGCCTTACAACACAATGCCTCAAATTCTAGGGTACTCGATTTATACCAATTTTGCATGAGGCTGATTGTCCCATTTTAAGAATGGTCTGAGTCTTATTTTTTTCTTCTCTTTTAAATATTCAACTGGAAAATCCCTGGGCAAGGCTTTACCAATCAGTATTTTAACACTGAAGGCTGTAGCATTTAAAACAGTATTATTGAAGCACAAAATTCCCTTTAGCCATGAAGCTTTAAGTCCCTAACTTTCACAACAAAAGCTCTCATTGCAGTGGGGTAAAACAGAGCTGCGTGGTGGGCTTTATTTCCCACTTTGATAAAACTAGACTTCTGCAGATCTTGTAGCTCTGTCCTGTCGGTGTAGTCTCTTTCAGAGTCTTAACCACTTTCTATCGTAGTTTTCCGGTAATTTTTTTAATGGAATTAACTATTGATACAGAGCCTAATACAAAAGAAGTTGACAGGAGAAAATTTCAGTCGTTTGCTCAGAGATTGTAGGACTGTATTATTGTTGAAAGGTCTGTCTCAAGTGTGAATCCGTTAGCAGTGAGCCTTGGGGTCCTTGGGAAGTCCATGGGAGATAAAATAACTTGCAAACTTGGCTAAGGATACGCAGCCTCCCGTCAGTGCCGCTCACGAGGCCATGCTGCTATCGCGTCTGCCAGGGCTCCTTCATGGGGAAGACGACAGGACTCAAAGCTCTGAAGGGCTGGGAAGGAAGGTGTCCTCAAAGCTTTGACAGCTAGGGATTCTCTAGGACTCGGACCCTTTTAGAAATTAAGTTGTTGCAAGTAACTATTCTATTTAATAATGTAGTTTAAATGTATTTGCAGGAAAAAATAAAAATAAAAACCTGAAACTGCTGCAAGTGCTTTCCAGGAGGGAAGAATACTAGAATCTCTGTTGTGTACTAAGCCATGTAGCCTGCTGGTGCCGGCTCTAAAGACGGGTTCTCTGAGTGTCTTGCACTGACTGGTCTCAGGGAGTCTGTCTCCCAGAACTGCAGAGATTGACATCAGTTTACATTCTTCTGTAGTGCAATCCTTAAAAAGCCCAGAGATTAGTGCCTAACCACTGTAAGAACGAAACAGAACAAACAGAACAAAACAAAGGCGACATTTTCCCTCACCAGGGGTGTCAAGAGTCCGACTGGTAGAACTCCACTTGGAGAACTCAAGGGAATGGTTTTACAAATTTTTGTTCTTTATGACAGTCAGACACTGCTTCAGCATCATGTCTGTAATCAATGTCCAGAGATTTCAAAGGCCTAAGGTTTTGAAAGCCTAGCATTTAGTTCCCGCCTTTGCTTTCTGGAAGTACCTAATACAAATCAGACTACATCTTTGTTGAATGTGGTGTAACTGCAATCTCTGCTGTCTGTTCAGTTCAGTTCAGTTCAGTGCAGTCGCTCAGTCATGTCCGACTCTTTGCTACCCCATGAATGGCAGCACACCAGGCCTCCCTGTCCATCACCAATTCCAGGAGTTCACTCAGAATCACGTCCATCAAGTCAGTGATGCCATCCAGCCATCTCATCCTCTGTTGTCCCCTTCTCCTCCTGCCTCCAATCCCTCCCAGCATCAGAGTCTTTCCAATGAGTCAACTCTTCACATGAGGTGGCCAAAGTACTGGAGTTTCAGCTTTAGCATCATTCCTTCCAAAGAAATCCCAGGGCTGATCTCCTTCAGAATGGATTGGTTGGATCTCCTTGCAGTCCAAGGGACTCTCAAGAGTCTTCTCCAATACCACAGTTCAAAAGCATCAGTTCTTTGGTGCTGGCCTTCTTCACAGTCCAACTCTCACATCCATATGTGACTTCTGCTGTCTGTTAGCACATTCTAAAATACAGGCAAAGCTGCAACAGGAACTGGCACCTGCAGCCCATGTAACCCCCAGTAGAACAAAATACACTCAACTGTGTTCAGAGGGTAAAACAAACAATGGAGGCACACTATTTCAGAATGCAAATGCACCTATAACCGCAATGGAAAGTGACTTACTTTAGATAGGCAAATCCAAGACCTACAATTAAAATAACTGACTTTTCACCAGAATGGTTCTAATGCTGTGTAATAGTCACATCTTTAATCTGTTAATTTGTTGAGAGTTACATAGCATTCCAGAGCTGTTATAAATGGAAAAAGATAGTTACTGTATTTATGTAGAATAATTGGACCTTAAAATGCTACTGTATTGATTATATTGATTGACATATTTGGAACAATAAATTAGAAAACCACTACATCTAATTTGAAGAGGCATATTTTGAAATTCAGGATTCATGATTCTTCTTTGTGCATAAAGTCAGTTACATTTTTGACTTATTTACTCCACAATGTGCACACATTAAAACTGGTTATGTGTGTGTATGTGTTTGAATTTGGGAGGTTATTAAATACCCCCTCTTTTATACATTATATAACCCTTATCAATAATTCTTATAAACATTAATATTATTACAAATCAAGGCTCTGAAATTAAGTAACAGTAGATAGAATACTGAAGTTGAGAAGTCATATCTGTGGGATTGGAAGTTTTTAAAATAAAACAGTCTTATTTTAATGTTCCATTGGTACAATCATTTTGAGTTTAAACAAGAGTGTAGTTTGCTAGATCTAAAGTTAAATTTCTTTAACTTTTGAATTTCTTTCTGACAAATAAATGACTCTTTGATTTCATTTTAAAGAAGTAACTACTACTAAAATTTTATTATGCATTTTTAATCTCACCAAAATCTAATAAATAAATTTTAGAAATAAAAAGACTGGGTAGATTTTTCCACAATGAATTTGAGTAGTATATGTTCTCATCAGAACAGTATGCAATAAGTTAGACCAGGAAGAATTCTCTGAGTAAGCAGCTCCAATTCTTTAGTTCAAGCAGAGATGCACATTTGAGAGCAAGTATCTTCATCTCCTTAGTTACCATGTTTCTGGATTCTGGAAGGACTGGATCTTTGTAAGGGAAACTAATTTGTACAGTGAGGGAAACCAATCTGGAGAGGAAGAGAGAAAGGAGAAACAAAGTGTCAGAAAGCTGTTACATGGGGGAATTCAGCCCTTCCTGTTTCTCCCAAAATTTCAATATAAATCTATAATAGGTGAGGAATATCACTGAAGATAGTGACCACGGCCATGAAATTAAAAGACACTTATTCCTTGGAAGAAAAAATATGACCAATCTAGACAGCATATTAAAAAGCAGAGACATTACTATGCTGACAAAGGTCCATCTAGTCAAAGCTATGGTTTTTCTAGTAGTCATGTATGGACGTGAGAGCTGGACCATAAAGAAAGCTGAGTGATGAAGAATTGATGCTTTTGAATTGTGATGTTGGAGAAGACTCTCTGCTAGGAGCCATCACGGGAGATCCCTCCTATGACAAGGCCATGTGGAAGAGCCTGACAGGGCAAGGCGGATCAGGTCTCAAGGGGTCCTCTGCCCAATCATCTACCCCGAAACCAAAATATCTCTGTTTACTGTCTGCTATACTACACTCTTCCGACATTAACAAGGGCTATCCATGACCACCTTTCTCTGAAGAAAACAACTTAGAGCTTTAAAATAATTCTCCTGGGCATAGTAAGAGTGTTCCAATCCAAACCCCTCTGATGATTTTCTAAGTAACCTGACAGGTTTGTTCAGGCTCCTGCAGTTATGCATGTGATTTTTATGGCCTCCCAACCACGAGAGGCACTGGAAGCCTATAATATTCTAAAAACAAAGTCTTATGGGAAGTTAAGAAATTAGTAGAATAGCACTGGTGGAGGGTTTCACTGTTGAGCCAATATTTGCTGCTGTTTCCATATCCCTTACCCATTATGTTTTTGAGAACATACATTAATTAGTATAGTTCGTATGTGGAAAAATAAACTGTAGCCTTTGATTTAACCACATCAGAAATTCTTTCCCTGTTATAGCCCACTTCACCCTTAACCTATGGAAATGTAACCTTTTCTAGTGCTTTCTGAGAGTGGCGTCTGACTTTAAAATAATCACCTTTGGAGAAAATAAGTTTTCTGGTTGACTAATCATTATCAGAAAGGGTCATAAAAATGTTAGCAGGCCTTCTGGCAAGTAGATGATGTAAATCACCTGAGATCTCTGTATTTCTATGTACAGCTCAAGGTATATAAGTCCCCCTGGAAAATAAAGTTTGGGGCCTCACTCAATGATTCTTGGTCTCCCTGTGTCAATTCTTTCTCTCTCTCTCTCTCTCTTTCTCTCCCTCTCTTTTTCAGGCTGATCCCTTGGAGCACAGAAGCTTTCTGTGTTCACTTTTCTGCCTGGGCTTCTAAGACCTGACCAGTAAGACACTCTGCATCTTCACTCCTTTGGGAGACCAAGAGGGTGCCTGCAGCCTACGTGAACAGAGCAAGTTCCTTCTCTGGAGCTTTATTGGCTTTTTGGGTAAACCAAGGAATATTGACCTCTTTCTCTCCTCTGATTTCTTAACTGTAACATTTCTTCCTTGTCTCCCTCTAGATCTCTAATTAATATCTTTCAGACACCAATGCTGTCCCCCTGAGGATACCCTGGATTCAACCGGGGTTGGACCCTAGTAACTCTTGAGAGCCCCTTGGACTGCAAAGAGATCAAACCAGTCATTCCTAAAAGAAGTCAGTCTTGAATATACATTGGAAGGACTGATGCTGAAGCTGAAGCTCCAATACTTTGGCCACCTGATGAGAAGTACTAGCTCACTGGAAAAGCCCCTGATGCTGGGAAAGATTGAAGATAAGAGGAGAAGGGAGTGACAGAGGATGAGATGGTTGTATGGCTCCACTGACTCCATGGACATGAGTTTGAGCAAATTCTGGGAGTTGGTGATGGACAAGGATGCCTGGTGTGCTGCAGTCCTCAGGGTCTGAAAAATTCAGACAGAACTGAGCAACTGAATGGACCTAATGGATGTTTTACAGGTAAGATTTCTTATGAAAACCAGTGAAATGTAGAGTCCTTGATGTGGGTTAAATAGGCACAAAAGAGAAATAACATGTATGGAGAGAGAGAAAATTCCTCCCCATAGAGTAGACTGAAAAAGTAAAGTGAAAATATTAGTCTCTCAGTTATGTCCAACTCTTTGAGATTCCTTCACTGTTTAAGCTACCAGGGATTCACCTTGGTGGAAAATAAATCACAGTACACCTGATAGGAAATTGTCACCTTGATAGCATTGGCTAAAAGGCTATTTGTAACCTAGACCATATTTAACCTACTATTTTTGTTTAGTTGCTTTACTTTTCATATTAAGCACTAGACATCAAAGCCTGTCTTTATGTGAATGTGCCTTATTATTTTATAC
This sequence comes from Nanger dama, assembly GCA_917880005.1. Lineage (NCBI taxonomy): Eukaryota > Metazoa > Chordata > Mammalia > Artiodactyla > Bovidae > Nanger > Nanger dama. The sequence goes on along the minus strand of CAKJTW010000047.1, from coordinate 16,567,211 downwards.
ATCCGTGGCTTTATACAAGAAACTCTCTCTTATGAAACCCTATAGTCCTCTTTCCCATCTCTTCCCCATAATAACATTTAATTATCCTTCTAATTTCAGCTTTTCCTAAATGCCAAGTCATTGACTCAACTTCATTTTGAGAGAGTTCTGGCATACCCTGTAGTTAATGTCTACCATCCAGGTTTTAACTTACATTCTTATCATCTGTCTGTGAAATGAAATATCTTCTGCCACATAGGTGGGCAAAAAGTGTCACAGCCATCAATGATTTCTGACCTCCTAATGTGAATGAGCAGAGAAGGCAATGGCACCCCACTCCAGTACTCTTGCCTGGAAAATCCCATGGACGGAGGGGCTGCAGTCCATGGGGTCGTTAAGAGTCGGACATGACTGAGTGACTTCACTTTCACTTTCATGCATTGCAGAAGGAAATGGCAACCCGCTCCAGTGTTCTTGCCTGGAGAATCCCAGGGACAGTGGAGCTTCATGAGCTGCTGTATATGGGGTTGCACAGAGTCGGACACGACTGAAGCAACTTAGCATCAGCAGCAATGTGAATGAGGGCTTGCAAAGGGAACACAGTGCAGGTGATCCAGCAGATGCCACTACACTCCATGGTGATGCTGAGGAACTCATAGGTGGTACTGGAGGAAGCAAGAAGCAAAAAGCAACCATCCACCACACTTACCACACCTTATGATGACGGAAAACAGGATTTGGCTCCAGATAACTGAGGTGTATATGAAAGGAATAAATATTAGTGAAAGCAGAGGCTTGCTTTTTCCCATACAAAGTAGAGTGCTAAATTCCTTAGTTTGATATCTGGTTTTCTTTACTGTTTAACAATAATCTTTGATGCTCAGACTGCCTGCCCCCTTTGTTATACTAGTATATAGCTTGACTTCCTCTCCTGCCTCCTTGGATAAGTTTTCTCAGGACTACTGAGATGCTGCTTCTCAGATTGAGATTCCTTAAGCTTGCCACCAAAATGCAATATCTCTCTACTTTCAGGTTGTGACTTTTTTTCTTCTCTAGTTGATATGTCTATTGATCTATTACCTGATTTGCAAGTAAAAATTCAAAATCAGGATTCTATATTATTGCTAATGCAACCATCAAATGATATAGTAGGAACTAAAAGAAAAAAGTCTTGAGTGAAAGAAAGAGTAACATTTTTAAAAGATGATTTTTTTCCCCTTGAGAACTTCTTTGAATGCAATTATTTATACATCAGAAAAAAATATATGGCATGCTAGTGAATAAACCTGTCAAAAATAAAAGCAATACCCTTTATGGTGTAATTCTTCATTTTGTTAAAATGTTACACTATATAATTTCCTTATAATTGTCAACATTATAGCCTACTTCTTTTACGTAGTTGGGGAAATAATTCATAGGACTTTTGAAATATTAAGCTGGGGCATTCACAAGGACAATGAATCCAAATCATTATGATATCTTCTGGCAACACTTCAGAAATAAATATGTAGAGAAATTCCAGAATGAAGAGATTTTTATTGGTTGCTGAATGCCTTGAGGGGTGCATACAAAATATAATTTCAGTGGTTTGAACTGACTTTGATATGACTGACAATTTTTCTCTAAGTGCTCTATGAAAATGTGCTTAACATACCTAAGTTGTTTATGCTTATACTATAGGAAACCTGGTTATATATCTAATAATGCCCCCAAAGGGCTTGGTACATAGGCCCCACCTTAGCATACAGTTGAATGTCAGACATTCCTTATAACCCAATAGACATTTTATTCATCAGCTCCTTCCAGGTTGCAAATACAAATTGCCTTAGGACCCAGTCCCCTCTAAATGGTTTTAGAGCTGGTTTTACATCTACTACTAAAAACCACCAGGACCAATCTCTTCAGACTCACCAGACTACACAGTTTCTCCATCCACTAGACAGTTCTCTCTGGGTGTCTAGGAGAATGCTGGTTTCAGGACAAATTGTGACACACTGAAACCTGTGAAAATTCATCCAATGTCCCCTCTGAAACTGAACGTGTGTCAAAAGCCAACTTTTCTAATAACATCAACCACTTTGTAGAATCATCCCTTTGACTCTTCTGCTCTTTCTAAAATTAGGTTTTCTTCTTCATTCCCACCCTGTTTTGCAATCCAGCATCCCTGTGACTCACTGAATAATGTAATTTCATATTATTTCCCATAATCTCTAGTCTTTGATAAGGGTGGATGTCTTTTCTTGGCCTGAATTATCATTTCCAGATATTTCTTTAATGTACAATGTTTGAAGGAGGAGGTGTTGGACTTATGTTCCAGGCATTCATTATGATTGATGCCTCTAATTCATAGCACCTGGCTTATGATCACTCTCCCCAGTATTAATAGTTGTCACCACTTGTGGGAATTAAAAATCCACATAGAGGATCTAACCATACCTCAGTTTATTGATCTCTTAGGTTCATTTCCATTGATGAATGTCCTCTCCTCCACTTCAATGATCCTCTTCTAAATGATTCCATGTAAAATCCTTAATATCATACATCATTAAAACATTATGACCCTCTTTTCTCTCTTTTCCAATTGCCTTTATCAGGAAACACACAAAATGGATTGGATGAAATATCTGCAGATTGAGTAAAATATCAGTGGCAACATTTCCATGAAGTTTAGTTAATGACATTTTACAAATTAATATATTCATTTTTAAATTTATTCTACTTTAAATGTGATTTGAAGTTTTGTCTTTGCGAGGAAATCTAGATGCACATATACTTTTTTCATAACATATTGTTATAATGGATTTACTGCTAATGTATTTAGTGTAAGATGCTCCTATTCATCTAAAAAATAATAAAAATATTTTTCACACTTCACTTTCTTCTCATGAGTGTGTATCATCAAAGAGGTGAAATCAAGAGTTTCATGAATACTGTCAAGGCTGACATTTCTAGCTCTCATGGACCAGCAGTGATTAGATTTACCTTTGTAAAACCAAAGTAAACAGTGAAATATTCAAACATTGGCATTTCAGATGCCAGCCAGCAGTCAACATAGGAAATCAAGCCCTGAGAGAATGGAAGCTTATAGACAGAGGTACCTGGTGGGCTATAGTCCAAGAGGTCACAAAGAGCTAGAAAATTAGGTTTTTATTTTGTTTTCTTAATATTGTTTGTTTACTTGGAAATTAATCCTGTGTTGTTTACATTGTTGGCAAATATTTCTCCCATTCCATGAGTTGTCTTTTCATTTTGTTAAGAGTTTATGGAGGAAGAGATCCAAGTGAAGCTCAGATTGGTTCATGAGCTGAGGAGACAGAGCTGAAGAGAAAGAGCTGAGATGGCTGGAGTTCATAAAACAGAATATCAGAAAGGAGAGAGCTGTGCAAAGGGAGAACCCCAGAGATCTGGGGAAGCTTCTTCTGTAGGCAACTGATCTCACCTGCAGGGGATGAAAGCTGGGGAAAGAAGGGTCTGAGAGGATTAAAGGGAACAGTGCTAAGAGCTTAGCCAAGAACAGTACCTGTAACCGCTACCCACTAGCATCACCAACTCAGTGGAGATGAATCTGAGCAAATTTGAGAGATAGTGAAGGACAGAGGAGCCTGACATTTTGCCATCCATGGATTCACAAAGAGTTGAACACAGCTGAGTGACTGAACAACAACAACCACTGCCCACACTAGAAGCACTGGATTCACAGCATAATATGGAAAATATTCAAGAAGGTTTTGCTTCAGCTGTAGGTAAAAATTAGCTCTGGACTGAACACTTTTCTTAGTTCAGTTTCTCAGTCATGTCCAACTCTTTGTGATCCCATGGACTGCAGCACACCAGGTTTCCCTGCCTATTGTCACCTCCTGGAGCTTGTTCAAACTCATGCCCATCAAGTCAGTGATGCCATCCAACCATCTCATCCTCTGTCTGGAACTGCCTAAAAACATGAACTCAAGATGAAAAAGGAACAATTTTCTAGTTATAGAACTGTAAAAAGAAATATGCCAAAGATTTATAGGCATCACCAGCTGTGTTTTCCAAATGGCCTCAGAAATCAGTTAGATCTTTACAACTGTACTATTGGTTAAAGCAGTAGTAAACTTAAAGGGAATAAAATCAAAGAATTTGGAAGTCATGTTTTTAACTTCTTCAGTTATATCTCAAGTCATGTTACTGCATGAATATTGCCCCTTGATTTACTCAACAAATTATAGAAATTACTTGATGAAATCATGATTCAGAGAAAAAAGGCTACTGAGGTAGGCAGAAGAAAATGAGGATTAAAGATTTCAGTACACATCAAAAAAATTTACATATAATATATGAGCTTTCTTGGTGGTTTAGATGTAAAGAATCTGCCTTTAATGCAGGAGACCCGGGTTTGATCCCTGGATGGGGAAGATATAAGCTACCCACTCCATTATGCTTGCCTGAAAAAAATCCCATGGACAGAGGAGCTTAGTGGGCTATAGTCCACAGGACTTCAGAGTTGGACAGGACTGAGCAACTAACATATATCAGTCAGTTCAGTTGGTAAGTTGTGTCCAACTCTTTGAGACCCCATGAAGTGCAGCACGCCAGGCCTCCCTGCCCATAACCAACTCCCGGAGTTCACTCAAACTCACATCCATCATGTCAGTGATGCCATCCAGCCATCTCACCCTCGGTCGTCCCCTTCTCTTCCTGCCCCCAATCCCTCCCAGCATCAGTGTTTTCCAATGAGTCAACTCTTCACATGAGGTGGCCAGTGTACTGGAGTTTCAGCTTTAGCATCATTCCTTCCAAAGAAGGTCCGACTGTCAGCTGGAATAATGACAACTTTTGTGGTCAATGTAGAAAATCACAGACAAAAGCATTTTATCTTTACTCACTGTTGTATACCAATCACCATAGTATATTAATTTGATCTGATAGAAATACTGTAATAGGAACAGAACAGAAGCTACAACCCCAGCTGCTAATTAGTTTTCAGCATTTCATCAAATTTTCCTAGATTTTGCCATGGGCAAAACTGGGGAATTAAATATGGAAGAAATAGGAATAGCATAGCTTATGAAATTAGTGAAAGCTTGGATCACATTGATATGTTTGAGATGTGGATATTATTATCATATTTAATTCCCCATATTGAATTCCCCAGTTTTGTCTATGGCACAATCTAGGAAAATTTGATGAAATGCTGAAAAATAATTAGCAGCTGCGGTTGTAGCTTCTGTTCTGTTCCTATTACAGCATTTCTATCAGATCAAATTAATATAGTATGGTGACTGGTATACAACAGTGAATCAAGATAAAATGCTTTTTTCTGTGATTTTCTACACTGACCACAAAAATTGTCATTATTCCAGCTGACAATCCTAAATGATTCAAGTAAATCAACATGAAATAAATGCTCATACCACAGTCACCTATAGCAAGGAATGTCTAAGAATTGAAAAGACAATTTACATGCTTTGATCATTCTGTCATTACTTTCATATATGACCTAGTTCTAAATATTTTATACATTTACAGTATACAGATAATTAAACTGTATGGAGAAGTATACCTTTGGTTTGAGTGAATGCATTTGCAAATTAATGTAACAGTGGTAAATTTCATGGTCTTAAAATCTGAAGGCCATGAAAATATCATTTTCAAGAATATTAATGTATCATAGAAAAACCAAATTAATAGCTAGGAGTTTTCTCTTTTAGATCGAGAGATACAATTTGGATACATAGACATGTGTGTTCAAGCTCTGTCACTCAGTCATGTCTAACTCTTTATGACCCCATGGACTATAGCCCACCAGGCTCCTCTGTCCTTAGAGTTTCCCAGGTAAAAATACTGGAGTGGGTTGCCATTTCCTACTCCATAGGATCTTCATGATTCAGGAATCAAACCGTGTCTTCTGTGGTTCCTGCATTGACAGGCAGATTCTTTACCACTGAGCCACCTGACATGTACTTGCTTAGAGCTTCCCAGGTGGCTCCAGTGGTTAGAAACCTACCTGCCAATGCAGGAGACATAAGAGACTCGGGTTTCATCCATGGGTAGGGAAGATCCCCTGGAGAAGGAAGTGGCAACCCACTTCAGTACTCTTGCCAGGAGAATCACATGGATGGAGGAGCCTGGCTGGCTATAGTTCACTGGATAGCAGAGAGTCAGACACTACTGAAGTAACTTATTGAAAATTGACATGCACATAGGGGATTATAAATTTAAGATAATAATGTGGCAAAAATGCCATGAAATGTGGTAAATGGAATAGTTCCTGCCATATCAATAAGCAAGGATGTCACAGTCATCAGCAATTCCAGCCCTCCAGGACCCTCAAGAAGGAGAATCTCTGTGATCAGCAGCCATCAGGCTTCAGTCACTCCCTATCCAGGAGCCCTGAGGAAGTTCAGGCTGTGCAAACAGGATACTGGCCCAGATGGCTGAGATGATATGAAAAGAATGAGTTCAGTGAGACTAGACTCTTGCATCTTCCCGTACAAAGAAAGGGCTTCCTGGTAACTCAGATGGTAAAGAATCTGTCTACAATGCAGGAGACCAGGGTTCGATCTCTGAATTGGGAAGATCCCGTGGAGGAGGGCACGGCAATGCACTCTAGACATCTTACCTGGAGAATCTTCAGGGACAGGGAGGCCTGGCGGGCTGCATTCATGGGGTCACAGAGAGTCCCAGAACACGCAGGACAGGACTGAGTGACTGAGCGACTAAGCATTAGCATAAGCATACATAGAAAAGCACTGAATTCTTTAATTCACAAAAATACTTTTGATGTTCAGACTACCTGCCCTTTGTTTCAAACTTCCATATAATCTGACTCCTACCCATCCCTCACCCTGCCTCCTTAGAGCAGTTCTCTCAGGGATACTTGAAATGCTGCCTCCAGGCTTATGTCTGAAAAATTTCCACTGTGGCGGGGGGGACACATAATTCTTAACTTTTAGGTTGTGATTATTTTTTAAAGTCAACAAATGGTAGTGTTTTTTTGTTTGTTTGTTTGTTTTTTTTTTTAATTTCCATTTAGAGTAGACAACCTTCCATTAAAAATCTTACATATTTTCTTTAAGAAAAGCAAGATAATTTATAACCTTGAGATAACATGATCTTAACGATATGGGGTAAACATGCTGTCATTTTAGTTGTTTCTGACTTTGTGACTCTATGGACTATAGCCTGCCAGGCTTCTTTTTCCATGGGAACTCTCCAGACAACAATAGTGGAATGGGTTGCTATGCTCTCCTCCAGGGGATCTTCTCAACCCAGGGATTGAACCCACATCTTTTATGCCTCCTGCATAGGCAGGTGACTCTTTACCACGTTTCAAATATTTATTAATAACATTTGCATTAATCTAAAAAATTTTAAAGCTATTTTATATCATTTATATTCATCTTAATATTGATTTTCATCTTTCTAATATGGCACCTTAAGGTACATCTGTAGCTACACCATTGTTCTTTGATATAAGGTTAGTCAGGTTTTCTGTGAATCTGATTGACTCACGTTGTTCCAGACAATGAATTAAAAATGTGTCAAGATCGAAAGGAAGGCAGAAAACTTATGCAAACATCTAAAGAATGCAGTGTTGAAACTCATGACATAATTTTATAAGCAGGTTATGTTTTCACCTGTCTTTCTAGAAGAGCTTATGGTCAACAACTTATTGCTAATAATCATAGTCTTCAAAGAGTAAGGCATTCCAATAATCTTGCATACGGAACATATCATATTTCATTAACTCTAAAATGAAGCCAGTTTTAGGATTTCCTGTATATTACAGAAGGAAACATTTCTCCACTTGAATGATGTAATAATGCTTTTTCACTACTCATGTATTTTCCTTATTTTGTACACAATGGATGTGGTCTTTTATTTGCGTTATTCAGGGTTTTCTGCAAAAATAAAATAAAAATATATAAATTGCTTCTAAAAGACATGCACAAAATCCATCTCTTTCAAATAACTTTCTGACTGATTTGTTGTTCAGTCACTAAGTCATGTGTGATTCTTTGTGACCCCATGGAGTGCAGCACGCCAGGCCCCTTTGTCCTTCACTATCTTCTGGAGTGCGTTCAAATTCATGTCTGTTGAGTTGATGGTGCTTGCTGATTACACTTTGCTATAGATACAATTTTCTGTGTTATCAAGAGCATTGGTGATGCCATATTTATTGAAAGGTGAAACTTCTCTCTTAATGATTTTTCCCAAGCAACAGTGGAGTAGCTAGAAGATCACTGTTCAGTTTCAGATTGTCAAGCAAGTTAACATTAGATTTTCCCAACAATAATTTTCAGGAATGTTGCAGAACAGAGAGCACAGTAACACAAGAGAAGGTCATGTAAACAGAAGAAAGCTGAAAGATCAAGAGACTTGCAGCTTAAAATTCCTGCTAGTAAACTTGCACCTGAAAGAGTGTGGATCTAGTGTCATTTTAATGCTGCTAAAGTCATAATTTACACCTTATGTTTAAAAAATCTTAACAACTAGTTTTTAAGCCTTGGAAACATTCTCAGATCAGTAATCACTATACAATAACCTCAGGAACATGCTCTTTTGTCTCTAGCTGTGTGAATGGTTTCAATCAATATTTCAAGAAGTTTGATTAGGGACAAATATTCCCTTACTTCTCCTTAACACTAGAGTCAAGTTGTGGAGCCTTTCTCCTAGTATCTTTGTCTTATTTGGCACTGTTTTCACTGCCTGATTAAGCCTACAATTCATGTCTTTCTTTTGTGTTGTTACATCTATTTTTATTTAGATGTAGTCACACCTATTTGGGTTGTTCTTTTATCTCCATTTCTCAAGGTATTAATCTCTATGCTTTCTACATCCTGCCACTCATAATAGGTTTTAAAAATTTTGACAATACTCCAGAATTTTCTAGAGGTTTCTCTAATAGAGTTAGAATTATAAACCAGAGTCATGTAACCAAAACTAGAAATGACTCCTTGCTTTTTAACCCATTAGTAAACTCTTTTGAGGTATAATTGTTACTGTCTCTCACATAGTTCTGAACTAAATTATTTAGATGTAAAACATCAAGTTTTAGGTGGAATCTTATCGTTTAAAGGATTTCTCTCTGGCCTTATTGGTCCCCATGGAAGAGTAACCTTTGGAGTTATACATATGTCCACCCTAGTTGTTTCTCTTTGTATCTCCAATTATGATTTAAAATGGGTCCAAGAATTCCAAACCCCATCCTTCCTTTTCAGGTTGTAATGAAAGCATAATTTTCTTTGTAGGATGATAGAATATATCTCATATAATGCTTTGTCTTGATTTATGTATTTTAAATATTTAGATACATGGTACATGAGCCTTCATTTTTATGCTTGAGATGGTTAGAGACTAGTTTTATTTCAGGATTCAATAAATACGAGTATGCAGAAATACTCATAAATCTTCCTTCAGGTTGATTTGATGCAAATAAAATGGGTTATATATTTCTGGGTTTATCAGTTATTTGAATAATATTTTCTCCAATGTTCACTTCCTTCTGATTGTGTAGCTGTTCATACTTTTTTTTTGGTTCAGAAATCATTTGTAATAAAACTGGATCAATTTAGCATGAGAAGTTTTTTAAACTTTTCCCCTTCAACTCATCCTTTTTTTTTGGTAGTAAAATGTAGCATGTGTAAAAATGAAATTAACACTAATTATTCATTCAGATTGTCACAATTTTCACCTCCTAAAATTAATGAGAATTTTGGGCAACTTCCTGCCAGGTTTCTCCCAGGAGTGGAGGTGTTAATAACATCTGTAATACCTCATGCTGAGGCAGATAAATAATGAAGTCTCTAGCTCAGACACCCTATTGTCTCATAAGCCACAATTTCTAAATAAAGCACCTGGTAAATTTTTAGTACATTTGAGTTTGGGAAGATTATTAAAGGAAATTATGCACTGATTATTTCTAGCATTTTCTTTTATCTAACAAACTGAAATGTAATCTGTGGGTGTAATAACATGCCATCTATAATTTTGTTACTTTCTTTTTTTAATTTTTATTTTTTTAGATTCTCTTTTTAAAATTTATTTTTAATTAATTTATTTATTTTACTTTACGATATTGTACTGATTTTGACATACATTGACTTGAATCGGCCATGAGTGTACATGTGTTCCCCATCCTGAACCCCCCCCCCACCTTCTCCCCATCCCATCCCTCTGCGTCATCCCAGTGAACCAGCCCCAAGCACCCTGTATCATCCATCAAACCTGGACTAGTGATTCATTTCACATATGATATTTTACATGTTTCAATGCCATGTTCCCATATCACCTCACCCTCGCCCTCTCCCACAGAGTCCAAAAGACTGTTCTATACGTCTGTGTCTCTTTTGCTCTCTGGCATACAGAGTTATTGTTACTTCTTTCTAAATCCCATATATGTGCATTAGTATACTGTATTGGTGTTTTTCTTTCTGGCTTACTTCACTCTGTATAATTGGCTCCAGTTTTATCCACCTCATTAGAACTGATTCAAATGTATTCTTTTTAAAGGCTAATACTCCATTGTGTATATGTACCATAGCTTTCTTATCCATTCATCTGCTGATGGACATCTAGGTTGCTTCCATGTCCTGACTAATATAAACAGTGCTGCGATGAACACTGAGGTACACGTGTCTCTTTTGATTCTGGTTTCCTCAGTGTACACCCAGCAGTGGGATTGCTGGGTCATATGGCAGTTCTATTTCCAGTTTTTAAAGGAATCTCCACACTGTTCTCCATAGTAGCTGTACTAGTTTGCATTCCCACCAACAGTGTTAGAGGGTTCCCTTTTCTCCAACCCCTTTCCAGCATTTATTGCTTGTAGACTTTTGGATAGCAGTCATTCTGGCTGGCATGAAATTGTACCTCTTTGTGATTTTGATTGGTGTTTCTTTGATAATGAGTGATGTTGAGCATCTTTTCATGTGTTTGTTAGCCATCTATATGTCTTCTTTTGAGAAATGTCACACAATGTTTCACAAAGAGTCAGACACAACTTAGCGACTGAACTGTTCTTTGGCCTATTTTGTGACTGGGTCATTTATTTTTCTGGAATTGAGCTGCAGGAGTTTCTTGTATATTTTTGAGATTAATTCTTTGTCCATTGCTTTGTTTGCTATTATTTTCTCCCATTCTGAATGCTGTTTTTCACCTTGCTTACAATTTCCTTTGTTGTGCAGAAACTTTTGCTTTTAATTAGGTTCCATTTACTTATTTTTGCTTTTGTTTCCAATATTCTGGGAGGTGGATCATAGAGGATCCTGCTGTGGTTTATGTCGGAGAATCTTTGCCTCTATTTTCCTCTAGGAGTTTAATATTTTCTGGTCTCATGTTTAGATCTTTAATTCATTTTGAGTTAAATGTCTCTATTCAAAAATGCCTTTAAAATTAAAATGACAAACCGGGAGAGGGAGAGGGTAGGATGATTTGGGAGAATGACATTGAAACACATATGTTATCATGTAAGAAATGTATTGCCAGTCTAGGTTCGATACAGGATGCTTGGGGCTGCTGCACTGGGATGACCCAGAGAGATGATATAGGGGAGGGGTTCAGGATTGGGAACTCATGTACACCTGTGGCAGATTTATGTCAATGTATGGCAAAACCAATACAGTATTGTAAAGTAAAATAAAAATAAATAAATAAATACAAATGGGGAAAAAATGAACGAATAAAACACACAGACACACACAAAATAAAATAAAATAAAATAAAATGACAAGTCATTCAGTCCTAAAGGAAATCAACCCTGAATATTCATTGGAAGGACTGATGTTGAAGCTTCAACACTTGGGACACCTGATGCAAAGAACTGACTCATTGGAAAAGACCCTGATGCTGGGAAAGATTGAAGGCAGAAGGAGACAGATGACAAGAAGTTTGGAATGCATCACTGATTCGAAGGACATGAGTTTGAGCAAACTCTAGGAGATGGTGAAGGACAGGGAAATCTGGCATGCTGCAGTTCATGGGGTCACAAAGAGTCAGACACAACTTAGCAATTGAACTGTTGCAGGAAGGGTAACTGTTTTCAGGGCCCGAAACTGGGCTCTTGTCTAACATTCAGAAATGAATTGTCTGAGGAGATACATGTGCTGACAAAGCAGGAGATTTTATTAGGAAGGGGCACCTGGGTGGAGAGCAGTAAGGTAAGGGAACCCAGGAGAACAGCTCTGCCACATGGCTCACAGTCAAGGGTTTTATGATGATGGGATTAGTTTCTGGGTTGCCCTTGGCCAATCATTCTGATCCAGAGTCCTTTTGGTGGTGCATGCCTTGTTTAGCCAAGATGGATATCAGAGAGAAGGATTCTGAGAGGTGGTCAGACATGTGTCACCTTTTGACCTTTCCTGAACTCTTCTGGTTGGTGGTGGCTTATTACTTTAGTGTTCCTTACCAGGACCTTCTGTCATAAAACAACTCATGCAAATGGCTACTATGGTGCCTGGACAGGGTGGGCAGTTTCAGTCAGTGTGCTTTGCCTAACAGGACAACAGAAGTTTACTATTTTGAGTATTATTTTAGATAGAATATTTTTGATGAATTTAAGAATTTAAAGTTTTACTTCAATACTTTGGTCAATTTAAACAAGTCTACAGCTTATCATTTCAATAAATAATTGAAAATTTTAGTTAAATTGATTGAAGAGGACTAATCCAATTAGAATGATAAATTTAATCAAGAAGTTCTTAAATTTGAATTAGCACTATTTATAAGGCAAACTCGAAATTTGCCTTATGCATTTTCTTAAGCCATAGGAAATAAAATAACACAGTCAATTTGTAACATAAGCAAAAATTCTAAGGAAGAAGTTTCTATCAGTTCAGTTCAGTTCAGCTCAGTCACTCCGTCATGTCTGACTCTTTGCAACCCCATGAATTGCAGCATGCCAGGCAGGAAAGTTATGACCAACCTAGATAGAATATTGAAAAGCAGAGACATTGCTGTGCCAACAAAGGTCCATCTAGTCCAGGCTATGGTTTTTCCAGTGGTCATGCAGGGATGTGAGAGTTGGACTGTGAAGACGGCTGAGCACGGAAGAATTGATGCTTTTGAACTGTGGTGTTGGAGAAGACTCTTGAGAGTCCTTAGGACTGCAAAGAGATCCAACCAGTCCATTCTGAAGGAGATCAGCCCTAGGATTTCTTTGGAAGGAATGATGCTAAAGCTGAAGCTTCAGTACTTTGGCCACCTCATGCTAAGAGTTGACTCACTGGAAAAGACTTTGATGCTGGGAGGGACTGAGGGCAGGAGGAGAAGGGGATGACAGAGGATGAGATGACTGGATGGCATCACTGACTCAATGGATATCAGCCTGAGTGAACTCTGGGAGTTGGTGATGGACAGGGAGGCCTGGCGTGCACGACTGAGCGACTGAACTGGAAGTGAACTGAGGCCTAAGTGTCCATCACATATATATGTATGAAAGTGAAAGTGAAAGTGAAGTCGCTCAGTCGTGTCCGACCCTCAGTGACCCCATGGACTGTAGCCCACCAGGCTCCTCGGTCCATGGGATTTTCCAGGCGAGAATACTGGAGTGGGTTGCCATTTCCTTCTCCAGGGGATCTTCCCAACCCAGGGATCGAACCCAGGTCTCCCACATTGCAGGCAGACGCTTTAACCTCTGAGCTACCAGGGAAGACCATATATATGTATATGTATGTATATTATATGTATATGTATATTATTATGTATATACACATATATACACATTATCATATATTATATATTATTATATAATTATTATATGTATTATATATGTATATTATACATACGTATATATATATGTATAATAGGCTTTAGATTCATCCACCTCATTAGAACTGAGTCAAACGTGTTCCTTTCTATGGCTGAGTAATATTCCATTGTGCATATGTACCACAATTCTTTATCCATTCATCTATTGATGAAAATCTAGGTTTTTCCATGTTCTAGTTATTGTAAACAGTACTGCAATGAACATTGGGGTACATGTGTCTTTTTCAGTTTTGACTTCTTCAGGGTATATGCTGAGGTGTGGAATTGCTGGGTCATATGGTGGTTTTATACATGTATGTATGTATATATATATATATATATATATATATACATATGGAGAAGGCAATGGAATCCCACTCCAGTACTCTTGCTTGGAAAATCCCATGGATGAGGAGCCTGGTGGGCTACAGTCCATGTGGTCACACAGAGTCGAACATGACTGAGCAATTTCACTTTCACTTTTCACTTTCATGTACTTGAGAAGGAAATGGCAACCCAGTCCAGTGTTCTTGCCTGGAGAATCTCAGGGACAGGGGAGCCTAGTGGGCTGCCATCTATGGGGTCACACAGAGTCGGACATGACTGAAGCAACTTAGCAGCAGCAGCACAGACACACACACACACACACACACACACACACACACACACACACATATATATATGGAATCTAGAAAGATGGTAGTGATAAATTTATTTGCAAGGCAGCAATGAAGAAACAGACGTAGAGAACAGATTTATGGACATGGGGAGAGGGGGAGGAGATGATGAGATGTATGGAGAGAGTAACATGGAAACTTTGCATTACAATATGTAAAAGAGGCAATGGGAATTTGCTGTACGTATCAGGGAACTCAAATAGGGGCTCTGTATCAACCTAGATGGATGCAATGTGGAGGGAGATGGGAGGGAGGTTCAAGTGGCAAGGGACATATGTACATCTATGGCTGATTTATGTTGATCTTTGACAGAAAACAACAAATTTCTTCAAAGCAATTATCCCTTTATTAATATATTAAAGCACTGTCTTTGTTTGGCTTCTGGTATTGTTGCATCATACTCTGCCTTATCTTCTACTGTCTCTCTTGTCATTAGAGTCCTATATTGAAAATGTAACTGAATATACTTCCTTTGTTTACCTCTTATATATTGCTGCACCCATGTTCCCCTAAAAACCTGTTTCTTATCTTGTTCTAATGCACCCTTCAGTTTTGAACTTATTTCTTCCATGATGTCAAATACTTTCTATGTAGGTGATTTTAGGTTATTAATTTAGCCCAAAGAATCTTCAAAAGTTTTGTCCTGTATATGAGTACTTACTTGACAACTCCAATTAAAAAAAAAAAAATCTATCTATCTATCTATCTATATATATCTTTCTACTATTCCTATATTTCTTTTCTTGATGGCAAATGCTTTTCTCTATAAAGACATTCAGGAAATATGCTTGGGAGCTATCTTTTAAACTTTCCTTTACCCCTTTCACACAGGTTCTAAATAAGGTTTATCTTTGTATGCCTTTTGTTCATTTGTTCAGTTCCAATGCCACAGTTAATATCTTCGTTCAGATTCTCTCAACTATTGTCATTTTCCAAAATTGTTCTCTTAAATTTCTCTATTTGTCATCTACATAGATATCAGAGTAATATTCCTAAAATTCATGATTTACCATATTACTTCATTGTGAAAAACTCTCCAGTGGGGCACAATTTCATACAGTATAAAACTCAAAATTAAGAGTGAATTGTACTCTCCATGATGTGGGTGTTCCAAGCACCCAGGACTTTCCTTGCTTTGCTCCAATCCTCTCCAATTCAATGAAATAAAAATATTTATAGTTCTTCAGGGCACCACAGTTATGGCTGGGGTGCCTTTTTTGGGTTATCTTTAAATTCAAAACAGACTTTATTTACTAGTTCATTCACTCAATAGTATCCGACTCCTTGCAACCCTAGGGACTGCAGCATGCCAGGCTTTCCTGTCCATCACCAACTCCCGGGGCCTTCACAAAGTCATGTCCATAGAATTGGTAGTGCTATCCAGCCATCTCATCCTCTGTTGACCCCTTCTCCTCTTGCCTTCAATATTTCCCAGCATCATGGTCTTTTTAATGAGTCAGTACTTCACATCAA
This sequence comes from Nanger dama, assembly GCA_917880005.1. Lineage (NCBI taxonomy): Eukaryota > Metazoa > Chordata > Mammalia > Artiodactyla > Bovidae > Nanger > Nanger dama. The sequence continues at coordinate 16,551,357 of CAKJTW010000047.1, read as the reverse complement.
GTAGCCAAAGTATTGGAGTTTCAGCTTCAGCATCAGTCCCTCCAATGAATATTCAGGACTGATCTCCTTTAGCATTGACTGGTTTGATATCATTGCAGACCAAGGGACTCTCAAGAGTCTTCTCCAACACCGCAGTTCAAAAGCATCAAGACTCTGGTGCTCAGATTTCTTTATGGTTCAACTCTCACATCCATACATGACTACTAGAAAAACCATAATTTTCACTAGAAGGACCTTTGTTGGCAAAGTAATGTCTCTGCTTTTTAATATGCTATCTGTACTGGTTATAGCTTTTCTTCCAAGGAGCAAGCATTTTTAATTTCATGGCTGCAGTCATCATCTGCAGTGATTTTGGAGACCAAGAAAATAAAGTCTGTCACTGTTTCCATTGTTTCCCCATCTATTTGCCATGAAGTGATGGGACTGGGTGCCATGATTTTAGTTTTTTGCATATTGAGTTTTAAGCCAGCTTTTTCACTCTCCTCTTTCACTTTAGTTCCTCTTTACCTTTTGCCACAAGAGTGGTATCATCTGCATATCTGAGGTTTTTGATATTTATCCCTGCCATCTTGACTCTAGCTGGTACTTATCCCACCTGGTATTTCGCATTATATACTCTGCATACAAGATAAATAAGCAGGATGACAAAATACAGTCTTGCCATACTCCTTTCCCAATCTGGAACTAGTCTGTTCTTCAATGCCTGGTTCTAACTGTTGCTTCTTTACCTACATACAGATTTCTCAGGAGGCAGGTAAGGTAGTCTAATATTCCCATCTCTTGAAGAATTTTCTTCAGTTTGTTGTGATCCATACAGTCAAAGGCTTTAGCATAGTCAATAAAGCAGAAGTGTATGTTTTTTCTGGAACTCTCTGGAACTTTCTGGAACTGATTTTGGTTTTGACCATCTGGTGATGTCCATGTGTTGAGTCATCTCTTGTGTTGTTGGGAAAGGGTGTTTGCTATGAGCAATGTGTTCTCTTGGTGATACTGTTAGCCTTTTCCTTACTTTATTTTGTACTCTAAAGCCAAACTTGCCTGTTTGTCTAGGTAACTCTTGACTTCCTACTTTTGCATTCATGTCCCCTATGATGAAATGGACATCCTCTTTTGGTGTTAGTTCTAGAAGATCTTGTGGGTCATCACAGAGAAATTCATCTGCACTTTCTTTAGTATTAGTATTTGCCTCATAGACTTGGATTACTGTGAGGCTGAATTGTTTGCCATGGAAATGTACAGAGATCAATTCTGTCATTTTTGAGATTGCACCTAAATTGTGGACTCTTTTGTTGACTATGAGGGCTACTCCATTTCTTCTAAGGAATCTTGCCCATAGCAGTACATATAATGATCATCTTAATTAAATTTGCCATTCCAGTCCATTTTAATTTACTGATTTCTAAAATGTCGATGCTCACTCTTGCCGTCTCCTGTTTGACAACTTCCAATACCTTGATTCACAGGCTTAATAGTCCAGGTTCCTATACAATATTATTCTTTTACACCATTGGACTTTACCTCCATCACCAGTCACATCCACACCTGGGTATTGTTTTTGCTTTGCCTCCATCTCTTCATTCCTTCTGGAGTTATTTTTCTACTGATCTCCAGTAGCATATTGGGCACCTACTGACCTGGGGAGTTCATCTTTCAGTGTCATATTTTTTTGCCTTTTCATACTGCTCATGGTATTATCAAGGCAAAAATACTGAAATGGTTTGTAATTGTCTTCTCCAGCAGACATTTTGTCAAAACTGTCCAACGTGACCCATCCATCTTGGGTGGTCCTACATGGCACAGCTCATATTTTCACTGAGTTAGACAAGGCTGAAATCCATGAAATTAGTTTGGTTAGTTTTCTGTGATTGTGGTTTTTATTCTGTCCACCCTCTGATGGACAAGGATAAGAGGCTGTTGGGAGGAACTGGCTGTGGGGGAATCTGGATCTTGCTCTGGTAAGCAAGGACATGCTCAGTAATTTTTAATTCAATTTTCTGTTAACAGCTTTGCCTCCCTGTTGTTTGGCCTGAGGCCAACCTATGGTATGGGTAATCATAGTAATGGTGACCTCTTTCAAAAGACTTATGCTAGCACTGTTGTATTCAGTGCCCCTGACCCTGTGGCACTGTCAATCCACATCTCCACCCAAGACTCTTGGACACTCACAGGCAAGTCTGGCTCAGTCATTAGTGGGGTCACTGCTCCTTTCTCTTGTGTCCTGGTCCACACAAGGTTTTGATTGTGCCTTCCAAGTGTCTGTTTCCCCAGTCCTGTGGAAGTTCTGTAATCAAATCCTGGCTTTCAAAGTCAAATTCCCTGAGGGTTTTCCTGGATCCCCAGATTGGGAAATCTGTTGTGGGTCCTAGAACCTTTATAACAGTGTGAAAGCTTCCTTGGTATAATTGTTCTCCAGTCTGTGGGCTGTCTGCTTGGTGGCTATATGGTGGGGCTAATGTCCTCCAAGAGGACTTACACTACATGTTGTGTCTTCCAGGTATGCTGCAGCCAGAGACTCTGCCCCCATGGCAGGCCACTGCTAACCCATGTCTCCATAGGAGGAGACACTCAAATGCTCAAAGCAGACACTCAAACCCCAAACCTGCCAGAAACACTTGTAGTGCTCAAACAAAACCTGTGTGCACCAGAACCCAGAAACCCCACAGAGACTGAGCCAACCCACCTTTATTTCTAACTAGCAACCAATCATCCATTAGCATTCAACTCATTTTCTTGCTTTCCTGAAGTCTTCAAGTGAAATGACTAATTTCTCCTTTGTGACCTCACTATTTCCTATACATCCTACTCCTACCACATTTAACAAACTTATTTATTTCCACTTTTATTTCTCCCTATTCAGCCAGCCTAGATCAGAGAGTCACTCAGCAAGTATTTAATGAAAATTTTCCTTGATAAGATTAGGGTCTATGAGACAAGTGTGACAAATTTTTGGAAATCATAATATTAGAAGTTATTTTCCCTCCATTATTCACAGGATCAACCACTTGAACTTAACAGACAGTAGAAACATTTTACGGTGTTTTCCATTTGCCAAGTTATGTCTGACTCTCTGCAACCCCATGAACTGAAAAACTACAGGTTCCCTGTCCTTCACTTTCTCCCTGAGTTTGCTTAAACTCATGTCCATTGACTTGGTGATGCCATCCAAACATCTCATCCTCTGTTGACTCCATCTCTTCTTGCCCTCAATCTTTCCCAGCATCAGATCCTTTCCAGTGAGTTGGCTTATTGCATCAAGTGGCCAAAGTATTGGAGTTTCAGCATCAGTACTTTAAATAACCATTCAGGGTTGATTTTCTTTAGGATTGACTGGTTTGATCTCCTTGCTATCCAAGGTACTCTCAAGAATCTTGTCCAGCATCAAAATTCAGTAGCATCAGTTCTTCAGCACTCAGCCTTCTTAATGTCATATCTATATGTGACTACTTGAAAAATCATAGCTTTGACTATATGGACCTTTGTTAGTAAAGTGATATGTCTGCTTTTTCTAAAGTGAAACATTTTAGTGATATCTAAAGTGGTATGCTGTCTAGGTTTGTCATAGCTTTTCTTTCAAGGAGCAAGTGTCTTTTAATTTCATGGCTGCAGTCACCAACCACAATGATTTATGAAAAGGCAAAAAGAAATATTATACACACACACAAACACACACGCACATATAGGGTTTCACAGCTAGCTCAGTGGTAAAGAATCTTTTAGCAATGCGGGAGATATGGGCTCAATCCCTGGTTTGGGAAGATACCCAGAAAAAGAAAATAGCAACCCACTCCAGTATTCTTTCCTGAATTATCCCATAGACAGAGGAGCTTGGTAGGCTATAGTCCATAGAGCCACAAAGGGTCAGACACAACTGAAGTGATTCAGCATACACGCATATATATATATATATATATATATATATATATATATGGAAGATTCAGTAAAATTGTAATTGAATTAGTAAACGATTGATTTATTGATAAATCATTACAGTTGTATATAAAATCACGTTCCCAATTTCCCTATATATACCTTAATCTTGTCTATTATATAAGGTTAATTCGGTTAGTTTGTGAGGTCTGGAATCATAGTCTAGCTGTAGTTGTCCGTGTTGTCTAGGCTTCCATTAATGTTTCTAGATTTGAGTTTGTCTAGACTTCCAAGAATGTTTCTAGATTTGGGGTAGAGATGGCTATTTTGTAGTCTTATTTTAGATACTTGGGGTGTTATAGTGCATTTTGGTTGATTTGGTCCCCAAGTTCCTCTTTTAAAATTATAAGGTGTTTACTCCACCCATGTGACCTGTAGCAATATTTTGCTTCTCTTTGCGTCTGCATTTCTTAGTCCTATTAAAAGCAAAATTACTGCTAGGATGAGTAACTTTTTTTTTTTTAAAAACATGCCAATGTCTAACACAGTGTTTTATATTTTAAAGTTGCTTAAATCACTTATAGAATGAATATATTGAATGGATATATTCATTTTACACACTGGGCCCTTCACCTTATAAAGTACAAACACTCTTGTCATGAATACACACAGACCCAACGCATACATGTGAGGCTACTGAAGAAAGGATTCTTCCACTGGATTGGGAAATTATATTATAAGCATTTAATCTATTTTTGTTGTTGTTGTTGCTGCTAATAAAAACAGAAAGAGTCTTGTTCACAATAATGGGGAAAAAAAAAGAAACAAAAATACAAACTAAAAGCTCTGTTGTAGGAAGGGGGCCCTTTCTAGGGCCCAAGAGAAGGCTCTTGTCTAACACTAAGATATGAATTTTCTAGGAGACACACATATTGCCAAGCAAGAGGTGTTTTTGGAAAGGCTACCTGGGCAGGGAGAAGTAGGGCAAGAGAATCCAGGAGAACTGCTTTGCCACATGGCTTGCAGTCTTGGGTTTTATGGTAATGGGATTAGTTTCCGGTTGTCTTTGGCCCATCATTCTGACTCAGAGTCCTTCCTGGTGGCACACACATTGCTCAGCCAAGATGGCTGCCAGCGAGGATTCTGGGAGGTGGTTGGATATGTGGTTTCCTTTTATCTTTCCCAGACTCTTCTGGTTGGTGGTGGCTTATTAGTTCTGTGTTCCTTACCAGGACCTCCTGTTGTAAAGTAACTCATGCAAATGGTTTCTATGGTGGGGTCAGGGTGGGGGGTTCAGTTGGTGTGCTTCCCCTAACAGCTCCAGAAAAAAAAAAAAAAATCAGAAAGAACAAGAATTATATAAGGAATATATTGAATTTTATTTAAAAATATAAAATATAAATGGAGCAAACAGAAAGATATACTGTGCTCTTATATGGAGGATGTAGATTGTCAAAAATATGCAGTTATTTACATCCAAATGGGGTGATGGGATTTGGAAAAACAGAGCATTCTGGTCAGATATTAATACTGTTACACAGCTTCATCTTAACTTTATTTTCTGGAAAGAATAATTAGGGAATGTGCTGTATTGTAAACTACTGCATTTTGAAAGTCCTCAAGTAGAAGCTAAACAACAAACTTCAGGAGACGTAATAGAAGAGAAGATTGCATGGGTGTGAATAGGAGCACAAAACTCTTAACACTTCTCTCAAAAAAAGTAATACTCTGATTTTATCAGTCCTCAAAGATTGTACTTTGGGCCAATACCATTGTTACCTTAATGGTATTCTTTACCTAAAAGGTTATGCCAATGAAAACTAAGTTTAAATTTCAGAAACACAAAGGATGGAAATAATTTGCTTTGCAAAAATAGTACCCCTCACACCTTTTATTTTTTATAGAACTAATATTATATTAAAAATACAGTTTCAAGGAGCAAGTCCCAAGAATAATATTGCATAATTTGGTATTTTTTAAGCATGCCACATATTGTCTAAACTTTCATATGTATAGACTAAAAAGTACTTATTTTTTATTCAATTGCTCACTTTAAATTTTTGACCCAATACAACTTGTTTAAGAAGAGAGAAAATAAAACATATTTCTCACATATGTCAAGTTCAGAAGGACTGGGATATTGTTTCAAGGACAGTTTTCTTTCTAGTTTAGAATTAACATAGCACATCACACTATGATTAGTCTCTAAACATGAACACATATCTTCTTCTTAGACTTCCCAGGGGGCTCCAGTGGTAAAGAGCCCTCCTGCCAACGCAGCAGACTAAAAGATAGAAGTTTGAACCCTGGGTCTGGAAGATCCCCTGGAGGAGGGCAAAGCAACCCACTTCAGTATTTCTGCCTGAAGAATCCCATGGACAGAGGAGCCTGGTAGGCTACAGCCCATAGTGTCACAAAGAGTCAGACATGACTGAAGCAACTTGGTACAGCATCTTCTTAGATGAATTGTTTCCTTTCTCCTGCTCTTCATAAGCAGATCCTGCCCTTTGAGTAGTTTTGTTTTGCCTCACTAGAAAACTGAGTGGTCCCTTCATACCAGCTTTTTTTTTTTAAGTCAGCCACCAAGGTCCCCAGGTCTTTGTGTAGCACTTGAATGGCTCCTTAAAAATTAATGAACCTCAAGGATATTCTTAACAGTCCCAACCAAGTCCCATGAATCCACTTACACTGATTATGCAACACATTTTAAAAAGGAAGACTTTTTTTTTTTTTTTTTTTAGTGTACGCAACTCCTTCTTTTTCAAAGGATGCATATCAGAATGGGATTGAAATAGATGAGAAAGTACATTCTCAACTGCACAGTCCATGTGGATGCAACACCACAAAGATTAAATTTTCAGTTTTAAGTGCATTGTAGGAATATTTAATATAAAATATTCTCTTTTTCTTGTTGCTAGATCATACTACTACTGCTTCTATTCTACAACTATTACAATTAATACAGCAACTAACACAGTGTGAGCCTGATTTCATGAGACACCATTGTCACAGTCATTATTTTAAAGACTAGTAAGCTGAGACTGGCTTCCTTGGTAGCTCAGCTGGTAAAGAATCTGCCTTTGATGCAGGAGACCTCTGCTCGATTCCTGGGTCAGTAAGATCCCTTGGAGAAGATATAGGCTACCCAGCCCAGTATTCTTAGGCTTCTCTGGTGACTCAGACAATAAAGAATCTGCCTGCAATGTGAGAGACCTGGTTCAGTCTCTAGGTTGGGAAGATCCCCTGGAGAAAGGAACGGCTACCCACTTCAGTTTTCTTGCCTGGAGAATTCGATGAGGTTGCAAAGAGTTGGACACGACTGAGCAACTAAGCACACACACAAGCTGAGATAAAGAGGTTAAGTACAATGAAGAGAAAAGATTACACGAAACTGGTACACGGTATCTCTTTAAATCAAGAGAGGATCAGAAAACATGATGCAGGGACTGACATTTTACTTCCATTCTTCATTCAGTTTGTCTATTCTTATTATAAATATCAGTGTAGAACCAGCTTGCTTTCTGGTTTCTAAATGCATGAAGCTTCTCCAGTGTGTATCTGGAAATACACACTTCTCTGGGATATCACCACCCTAGTAGTGCTACCAGTATAACTGTGCAGTGCACAATGTCCCATTTCAGTCACAATGAGTTTTTATTTAAAAAAGAAAAAGAAAGAAAAAGTTCTCTAAAACAGTCACAATCAGTCAAGAAAATATTCTACTAAATGTTATGATTTCAAAAATAATTATGTACTTTAATACCTATACTATGTTCCAGTTTAAAAAAAAGAAAAGAAAAAATGCAGCTTCCTAAGATTTAGAAGTCACTAGATGTCACCATGCATTTTATTTTGGTACATAGGTAGCTTTTGTGACACTGTGATATGTTTAACAACTAAGAGTAATAGAAATCTACAAACTAAAAAGGACATTTGTTTTTATATTTAAAATAAAATGCAGTTTAACAAAGTTTTTTCAAGCCATTGATGACTTCACACAGATTCAAAATATACTGGTAGAGAAATCAATTAATTTTTAGAAAAATTTTAAGAGGTCTGGACATAAAGTATCTAAGGTTGAGGAATTTCAATGTAAATTGCCTGTAGGTCACACTTCTAAATTACTAACTGTATAAACTTTGATAAACTGCTATAACTCTCTAAAGTGGGAATAATATAAACTGAATCACAGTGTTGTTTTAAATATATGAACTAATTTATGTAAAGCAAGATACACTTTATTGCACCCCATAAGAATTGAGTTAATATTAGTTTATAATTGTTAAAAATATTTTGGTGCATGATATTTTTAATTAAATTTTTTTAATTTAGTAAGTATCCTTACTAAAGTGGAAGAAGTGGAAACAGTGGCTGACTTTATTTTTCTGGGCTCCAAAATCACTACAGATGGTGATTGTAGCCATGAAATTAAAAGATGCATGCTCCTTGGAAGGGAAATTATGACCAACCTAGACAGCATATTAAAAAGCAGAGACATAACTTTGTTAACAAAGGTCTGTCTAATCAAGGCTATGGTTTTTCCTGTGGTCATGTATGGATGTGAGAGTTGGACTATAAAGAAAGCTGAGCACCGAAGAATTGGTGCTTTTGAACTGTGGTGTTGGAGAAGACTCTTGAGAGTCCCTTGGACTGCAAGGAGATCCAGCCAGTCCATCCTAAAGGAGATCAGTCCTGGGTGTTCATTGGAAGGACTGATGTTAGAGTTGATACTCCAATATTTTGGCGACCTGATATGAAGAGCTGACTCATTTGAAAAGACCCTGATGCTGGGGAAGATTGAGGGCAGGAGGAGAAGAGGATGACGGAGTATGAGATGGTTGGATTGCATCACTGTCTTGATGGACATGGGCTTGGGTGGACTCTGGGAATTGGTGATGGACAGGGAGGCCTGGCATGCTGTGGTTCATGAGGTTGCAAAGAATTAGACATGACTAAGTGACTGAACTGAAGTATCCTTCATACATTTACTTTGTAGAGTCTTGTGAATGCTTCTAATAATTCAAAGAAGCATTATTATTGTATATGGCATAGAACACTGCTTTATTTATGTGTTTTATCCATAATTATTTCTTCAACAGCCCAATTCTAACTAAGTTTGAGATGAAAGTCATAACTGAAAACAAATTTCTGATCTGATAGAAGAAATTATTAAAATGCTATTTTATGTTATTTTCATATTTTATATTTCCTATAATATTCTATGAAAATTGACTTTAAAAAGTATTTTAATTCTGTGTATTTTAATTTTAAACACTTATTAATATCAACAATAGTCATTAAACATGAACATTAATTAAATGATAAACAATAAATGTCACATAATCACCTGGTTTCTCTAAACATTGTCTTGGTTATGTTAAAATTTACTTCTGGGGCTAAGAATTCCAGGGGAGATGAAGGGCAATTAATTCAGATTTCTTCTGAAAACCTGAAAATTAACAGACATCATTAGATTTATTACAGAAACTGAGATCACTATGCTCAGAATTAATACTACTGAAAAAAGGAAGATGTGTGTGATTATAAATCGTATGAGTTAATGTATTTAAATAAACTAAATAGATAGAAAAGGTGGTTACTTTTGTGAATATTAATAACACATATATCTTGAAATTATGCTTAAAATTTGACAGTCTATAAAGATGCTGGGTTTAACAAAGGGCATATTTACAAAGTAAAATAAAATTTCCACTTGATCACAAATACATAAAACTACGATTCCTTGCCCAATATTCCTTGAGTACTCTTTTATCGTTCTCATTTCCACTCTAGTATTTATGATTGTCTAAGGCAAACTAAAGCAAAAACATTACTTTTCATGGTGTAATCTGCATTTTGCAATATCTATTGATGTTAAAAGTAGGAAGACTCTATGACCTAGCAACAATACACAGTAATGGAAATGGTTAATCTCCAGCTACATCCAACAAACTGGATGAAACATTCAAACATGATGTTTAGGTTTTTTAAAAATTATTATTATTTTAAAGCCTTGCTACATATTGCATGTTTCCCTTTATATAGTTTTAAAAATGAGAAACTATGGAGTTAGAAGTCAAAGCAGCAGTTAAATTTGAGAAGGAGAAACAGAATTGCCATGTGGAGAGGGGAGAATGAGGCTTGTGGGTGATGAAGAAGTTTAACTTGATGCTATAGAGTTATTTGGGCTTCCCCAGGGGCTCAATGGGTAAAGAAGCCACCTGCAATGCAGGAAACACAGGAGAACTGGGGATGGGAAGATCCCTTGGAGGAGAAAATGGGTAACCCACTGCAGCATTCTTGCTTGGGAAATCTCATGCGCAGAGGAGCCTGGCAGGCTACAATTCAAAAGGTTGCAAAGAGTCAGACACAACTGAGTGACTGAGCATGGATGGATATATGCTAGTGGTATTTACCTAGTTGTATTCATGTTGTAATATTTCTTCAAGATATAAAGTTGTAAATTATGTACTTTATTTATATTTTATCAACATAAATTTTGCTCAAATTCTTCCTAGCTTTTTAACAGGCAAGCTTGGTTCTAAGGTCTTTAACTGACTTGTGACCCTCCTAATATCTTTTCAATGTCCCTTTCTGCTGAAACTTGCTAGAATGGATTCCGATATTGGTAGCTAAGCAACTTGTTTATTTTAATAATTACTTTGATCATCAACTTGATGATTCTGTAAAGGTTTCTAGTTTTAAAATTTTTATATGAACATTCCTTCTCTGATCTTTGTCTCATCTACACCAGTAAAACCCATGACTATTTAGAAGTGAATCCTGATGCACCAGCTTGTGGCATCTCATGGAGAAAGAACTATTTAGAGTAGCCTGGTGAACTACAAGCCACAGAATCTCAAAGAGTGGGAGATGACTTAGTGACCAAGCATGCATGCATGATGTCTAGTGCCCATGGGGTATCTGGAATTGTGTGTCCTAGAAAATGGACTTTTTCTCACACAGAGGCTTTAAAAAGGCTGCAAATTAATTGTTGGGTGTGAGGGATAAAAATGAAGAACAAAATGATGGAAAGTAACTAAGTATAAGTATCTTTGATAATCCAAACATTGAAACATAGGAACAAAACATTAACACTAAATTTTGGACAGAGAGTGTAAAGAAAAAAAGGATTCGGAATAAGTCAATCTGCTGCTGCTGCTGCTGCTAAATCACTTCAGTCATCTCCAGATCTGTTCGACCCCATAGACAGCAGCTCACCAGGCTCCTCCTTCCCTGGGATTCTCCAGGCAAAAATACTCTGATACAATTCGGACGTTAACAAAATAAGCAGATACAATTGAATATAAATTTAAATATGAACCTATCATTGTTGTTCAGTCAGTATGTTGTGTCCAACTCTTTGCAACCCCAGGAACTGAAGCATGCCAGGTTTCCCTATCCTTAACTATTTCCCTGAATTTGCTCAAATTCATGTTAATTGACTTGGTGATACCATCCAACCAGGTCTTTTCCAGTGAGTCAACTCATTGCATCAGGTGGTAAAAATATTGGAGCTTCAGCTTCAGTATTATTCCTTTCAATAAATATTCAGGGTTCATTTCCTTTAGGATTGAATGATTTCATCTCCTTACTGTCCAAGGGACTCTCAAGAGTCTTTTCCAGTACCACAGTTCAAAAGCATAAATTCTTCAGCACTCAGCTTTCTTTATGGTCCAACTCCATATCCATACATGAGTAATGGAGAAACCAAAGCTTTGACTAAACAAAACTTTGTCAGCAAAGTGATGTCTCTGCTTTTTAATATGCTGCGTAGGTTTGTCATAGCTTTTACTCAAGGAGCAAGCATCCTTTAATTTCGTGGCTGCAGTCACCATCTGCAGTTATTTTGGAGGTCAAGAAAATGAAATCTGTTACCCGTTCCACTCTTTCCCCATGCATTTTCCATGAAGTGATTGGACCAGATGCCATTTTTCAGTTTTTGAATGTTGAATTTTAAGCCAGCTTTTTTACTCTCCTCTTTCACCTTCATCAAAATGCTCTTTAGTTCCTTTTTATTTTCTCCCATTAAGGTGGTATCATCTGCATATATGAGGTTGCTGATATTTCTCTCAGCAAATTTGTTTCCAGCCTGTGAGTCATTCAGTCCAGCATTTTGCATGATATATCTACATATATGCTAAACAAGCAGGGTGACAATATATTGTATATTTCCCAGTTTAAAACCAGTCCATTGTTCCATGCCCAATTTTTACTGCTGCTTCTTGTCCTGCATATAGGTTTCTCAGGAGGCAGGCAAAGTAGTCTGGTATTCCCATCTCTTAACAAATAATGTAATATTTATAGGAGAATCTGTCACAAGTCATATATTTACAAGAAAAAGACAAAGGACCCTCTAAAGAATATTCAGCCTTGAGAATATCCTATGTTTTTTACGTGGAATAATTTATCCTCATTCTTCCTCCCCTCCCCCCTCCTCCTCATTATTTCCAAACTTATTTTAGTGATTTCATTTCAAGCAGTTTGAAAACACAAATATTTGACTTTAGTGAATAAATTTAGAATTCACCAGAAAGTATAGACTTTCATGATCAGGAAAGAGACAACATAAAAAAAAAAAAAAATCCTACTCATCATTAAGATCTATGATTACAATAACTTCCTTTCCCTACTTAGATGATTGATTTATAGCACTATTCAATATTTGACAAAGGTTTAGATACTGCCAAAACATTGGAATCCTTTACAGACAAAATATTCACTTTGTTTCATTATATTCCATGGCTCTTTGTTTTTTTTTTTATTCAAAAAAATCAATCAGCTGGCTATACTTTAGTTCCAGCAGCTAGAAAGTAGTATGATTTAAAAGCCAGTGAGTTAATTTGATCATCTCTTTATTTTGCTTCATATAATAGTCACCATGAAGAGTACAGAAAGATTAAAACAATTTAATATTTTTATCTCTAGATACAATTTGTATATTAATATTCTTAGAAAATATCCCATATACAATTATACAGTTCTATCTGCACTGCTAATTTCTGAGCTTATAAATTTATATAGCCTTTTAATTATGCAAGTCAGATAAGATAGGAGATAACTACAAAGCTAATGTGTCATTTTTGTAAGATTATCTTACTGGTAGATTACTACCTTTGTCAATATAATTATATTGGAGTGGGTAGCCATTCCCTTCTCCTGGAGATTGAACCCTGGTCTCCTGCATTGCAGGTAGATTTGTTACCAGCTAGCTGAGCCAACAGGAAAGCCCAAGAATCCTGGAGTGGGGAGCCTGTCCCTTCTCCAACAGATCTTCCTGACCCAGGAATTGAACTGGGGTCTCCTGCATTGCAGGTGGATTCTTTACCAGCTGAGCTACCAAATAAGCCCCCAAGAATTGTCTTTAATAAAACTTAAAAACTAAAGCTTAGTTCTTCTTTTATTTGTTAAAATGATATCTAAGTAGTTAATTTGCCCCCATATCCCTAACCAAAAAAAAAAAAGGCCTTATAAATGGAAAAAGTTTTGAACACAGTTTACAATAGATGTTTATTCTATTCATATTGTTATTATTATAATGTAAAAATAGCTATTGTAATAAATTTCTTATACATAGTGGTAATTGAAATTGAAAAATAATAAACTTGTGCTGACTGGCCCCACTAGATATCTTACTTTTGGATACTTTTAGATAGAACAAAATTAATAGAATTTCTCTATTTATATAGACATGGCTTAAATTATTTGGAGAATAAGTGAATTCTTAAATGAACTCTTCATTTATTCATAATTCAGCATTTTTTAATGTATCACAGTATATCATTTCTGCTCCTTTTGGGAAATAGATGTACTTTTGAAGCTTATTAATATATTATGCAACGTAAGTTAGCATATATTTGTTACTCTAGAGTAGTACATTTTTTCCAGTTTCTAACCTAGACTTTTATTTTAAAAAATGGAATTATATTAAGACTCTTGGTAACATTTAGATTTGTTATTTTAACTTAATTCTATTTAGGCTACTTGAAACTAGTGTATACTTCCTGAATGAACAGAGATTAATAAAGAAAAATCTACATTTGTGTTTTTGGCCACCATGCAGTTCCAACAGTGCTCAGTCGTGTCCAGTTCTGTGCAGCCCCATGGATTTTAGCCCGCCAGGCTCCTCTGTCCATGAGATTTATCAGGCAAGAATACTGGAGTGGGTTGCCATTTCCTGCTCTATAAGATGTTTCCAATCCAGGGGTTAAACCCACATCTCTTTCATCTCCTCCACTGGCAGGCAAATTTTTAGCACTAGTACCAATTCCAATAGCAGGACCTGGAACTGCCCTTTTCCTTTAAGTTGTTGTTTTTGTTGTTGTTGTTTTAATTATGATAAACAGTTTCAAATGGTAGAAACCAGACAACACAGGAAATTGTTTCTATAGAAAAAGGTCATGAAGTTGGTAAATCCTCCTTTGGTCCAGGTTATTGCCTAGGGAGACTTTACAGGTTTAAGTGTTACAAAACAGAGAAGGGAAACTCACACAGAGCTTGGTAGACTTACTGAGCTGAGGAGACTTAGATGTGTCACAATTAGATGACAACATAGTGGAGAGGAGGATGCTGGGACAAGAGGGGAGCCCAGGAGATCTGCATTTAACTGTCTACTTGGGTCCTGTGCAGAGTTCTCAACTGTGCGTAAATGGAAAGAAAGCTCCTCAGCTGGGAAAGGAACCACAGAAAACAAGTCGGCAGGAGAGTCCCTGGAGCTAATGTGACTTGGTGATAGTTCATACTCTAACCAACCAGAAAGAAAAGCCTCCTGTTCTGTGGCATTTCATAGAATATTTTTGTTTCACTTGAGGTGTAAAATTAGTACTCGAGTAAAGGATGCTCTGGACCTCTCCTATAAAAAGCTTAAAAGGAGCTCTTTAAATAGGAAAAGGAGTGCGTTAAGGCTGTATATTTTCACCCTGCTTATTTAACTTCTATGCAGAGTACATTATGAGAAACGCTGGACTGGAAGAAACACAAGCTGGAATCAAGATTACCAGGAGAAATATCAATAACCTCAGATATGCAGATAACACCACCCTTATGGCAGAAAGTGAAGAGAAACTAAAAGCCTCTTTATGAAAGTGAAAGAGGACAGTGAAAGGCTGGCTTAAAGCTTGACATTCAGAAAACGAAGACCATGGCATCTGGTCTCATCACTTCATGGGAAATAGATGGGGAAACAGTGGAAACAGTGTCAGACTTTATTTGGGGGGCTCCAAAATCACTGCAGATGGTGAGTGCAGCCATGAAATTAAAAGACGCTTACTCCTTGGAAGGAAAGTTCTGACCAACCTAGATAACATATTGAAAAGTAGAGACATTACTTTGCCAACTAAGGTCCGTCTAGTCAAGGCTATGGTTTTTCCAGTAGCCATCTATGGATGAGAGAGTTGGACTGTGAAGAAGGCTGAGCGCTGAAGAATTAATGCTTTTGAACTGTGGTGTTGGAAAAGACTTGAGAGTCCCTTGGACTGCAAGGAGATCCAACCAGTCCATTCTAAAGGAGATCAGCCCTGGGATTTCTTTGGAAGGAATGATGCTAAAGCTGAAACTCCAGTACTTTGGCCACCTCATGTGAAGAGTTGGCTCATTGGAAAAGACTTTGATGCTGAGAAGGATTGGGGGCAAGAGGAGAAGGGGACGACAGAGGATGAGATGGCTGGATGGCATCACTGACTCAATGGATATTAGCCTGAGTGAACTCTGGGAGTTGGTGATGGACAGGGAGGCCTGGCGTGCTGCGATTCATGGGGTCACAAAGAGTCGGACACAACTGAGCGACTGAACTGAACTGAAAGAATCAAATACATTAAAAGTTAATTAACTTTTTATATTTTAAGAAGTATAACAAAATTTAGCACCAACCATAGTAAAATCTAAGATGGCTAGAACTAAATTAAAAAGTCACCAGTCATCCTTAGAAGTAGAAAAATAGACTCATAAGCAGAATAAATTCAGTCAATAGGAGCAGACATAGAAACCACTCAGATGACTGAAAAGACAGACTTGGGTAATAGTAACCTTATTGTGAATATACTCCATGTATTTAAGAAAGTAGACAAAAAACTTGGGGAGGAGCAACATGAAACTACTAGTGGTGAAAAATATATCTTAAATGAAAAGTACACTGAATGGCATTATAGAAAAATATATTATTGTACTTAAAGACATTACAAAAGAGATTATCCAAATAGATGACAGAGAAATAAGAGACTAAAACAAAGAAAAAGAACAGTGAGCAGAGCACCAGTGAGTTGTGGGTTAATCAGTTGTCTAACATCATACATTTGGAATCCCAGAAGAAGAAGACAGAATTGGAGGAGGAAAGTGGAAAATATATTTGAATTAATAACGAATATACTATTTGAGGGCTTCCCAAGTAGCACTAGTGGTAAAGAACCTGCCTGCCAGTGTAGGAGATAAGAGACTCAGATCTATTGGTGGCTCAGGAAGATCCTATGGGGAAGGGCATGGCTTCCCACCCAACTATTCTGGCATAGGGAGTTCCATGGACAGAGGAGCCTGGCAGGCTACAGTCTATAGAGTGGCACAGAATCAGACATGACTGAAGTGACTTAGCATGTACACATACATACAATTTGAAGAAAAATGGATTTGTTTTGAAAAAAATTAAAAATCACTGAATTAGTTTCTCATTGCTGCTGTAGCAAGTTATCACAAGTCTGTTGCTTAAAATAACACAAATGTTTATTTATTTATTTCTATTTTGTTTATGAGCCACAACTTTGTGACATCTGGAAAGGTGAGCAGGGATTCTCTATCATTGATCATCTTTTTCTCTCTCCCTCCCTCTCTCTCTTTCTTTTTAACTTTATTTTACTTTACAGTACTGTATTGGTTTTGCCATACATCAACATGAATCCACCACGGGAGTACACATTCCCAATCTTGAACCCCCGTCCCAGTTCCCTCCCCATACCATCTCGCTGGGTCATCCCAGTGCACCAGACTCAAGCATCCTGTATCCTGCATTGAACCTAGACTGGCAATTTGTTTCTTATATGATATTATACATATTTCAATGCCATTCTGCTGAATCATCCCACCCTCTCCCTCTTCCACAGAGTCCAAAAGCCTGTTCTATACATTTGTGTCTCTTTTGCTGTCTCTCATACAGGGTTATCATTACCCTCTTATTAAATTCTATATATATATGTGCTAGTATACTGTATAGGTGTTTTCTTTCTGGCTTACTTCGCTCTGTATAATCAGCTCCAGTTTCATCCACATCATTAGAACTGATTCAAATGTATTCTTTTTAATGGCTGAGTAATACTCCATTGTGTATATGTACCATAGCTTTCTTATCCATTCGCCTGCTGATGGACATCTGGGTTGCTTCCATGTCCTGGCTATTATAAACAGTGCTGTGATAAACATTGGGGTACATGTGTCTCTTTGAATTCTGGTTTCCTCAATGTGTATGCCCAGCAATGGGATTGCTGGGTCATAAGACAGTTCTATTTCCACTTTTTAAGGCATCTCTGAACTGTTCTCCATAGTGGCGGTACTAGTGTGCATTCCCACCAACAGTGTAAGAGGGTTCCCTTTTCTCCACACCCTCTCCAGCATTTATTGCTTGTAGACTTTTGGATAGTAGCCATTCTGACTGGTGTGAAATGGCACACCTAAACATAGAAAACTATAAAACACTAATGAAAGAAATCAAAGAGGACACTAATAGATGGAGGAATATACCATGTTCATGGATCAGGAGAATTAATATAGTGAAAATGAGTATACTACCCAAAGCAATCTACAGATTCAATGCAATCCCTATCAAGGTACCAGAGGTATTTTTCACAGAGCTAGAACAAACAATTTCACAATTTGTATGGAAACACAAAAAACTTCAAATAGCCAAAGCAATCTTGAGAAAGAAGAATGGAACTGGAGGAATCAATCTGCCTGACTTCAGGCTCTACTGCAAAGCTACAGTCATCAAGAGTATGGTACTGGCACAAAGCCAGAAATATAGATCAACAGAACAAAATAGAAAGCCCAGAGATAAATCCACAAACCTATGGACACCTTAACTTCGACAAAGGAGGCAAGAATATACAATGGAGTAAAGACAATCTCTTTAACACGTGGTGCTGGGAAAACTGGTCAACCACTTGTAAAATAATGAAACTAGCACACTTTCTAACATCATACACTAAAATAAACTCAAAATGGGTTAAAGATCTAAACATAAGACCAGAAGCTATAAAACTCCTAGAGGAGAACATAGGCAAAAACTCTCTGACACATCACAGCAGGATCCTATATCACACACCTCCCAGAATACTGGAAATAAAAGCAAAAAAAAAAAAAAACAAAACAAATAGGATCTAATTAAAATTAAAAGCTTCTGCATAACAATAGCAAATGAAGCAACTGACAAACAACTGATCTCAGGAATATACAAGCAACTCCTGCAGCTCAGTTCCAGAAAAATAAATGACCCAATCAAATAATGGACCAAAGAATTATATAGACATTTCTCCAGAGAAGACATACAGATGGCTAACAAACACATGAAAAGAGCTCAACATCACTCATTATCAGAGAAATGCAAATCAAAAACACAAATGTTTTATATTTAATTTCTAATGATCTAAAGTCTAAAATGAGTCTCAGTTCAGTTCAGTCACTCAGTAGCCTCCGACTCTTTGCAACCCCATGAATTGCAGCATGCCAGGCCTTCCTGTTCATCACCATCTCTCGGAGTTCACTCAGACTCACGTCCATCGAGTCTGAGATGCCATCCAGCCATCTCATCTTTGGTCGTCGCATCAGAGTCTTTTCCAGTGAGTCAGCTCTTCACATGAGGTGGCCAAAGTACTGGAGTTTCAGCTTTAGCATCATTCCTTCCAAAGAAATCCCAGGGCTGATCTCCTTTAGAATGGACTGGTTGGATCTCCTTGCAGTCCAAGGGACTCTCAAAAGTCTTCTCCAACACCACAGTTCAAAAGCATCAATTCTTTGGTGCTCTGCCTTCTTCACAGTCCAACTCTCACATCCATACAAGACCAGAGGAAAAACCATAGCTTTGACTAACCAGACCTCAGTCGGCAAAGTAATGTCTTGGCTTTTGAATATACTATCTAGGTTGGTCAGAACTTTCCTTCCAAGGAGTAAGCGTCTTTTAATTTCATGGCTGCACTCACCATCTGCAGTGATTTTGGAGCCCCCAAAATAAAGTCTGACACTTTCAACTGTTTCCCCATCTATTTCCCATGAAGTGATGGGACTGGATGCCATGATCTTCGTTTTCTTAATGTTGAGCTTTAAGCCAACTTTTTCACTCTTCTGTTCACCTTCATCAAGAGGCCCTTTAGCTCCTCTTCACTTTCTTCCATAAGGGTGGTGTCATCTGCATATCTGAGGTAATTGATATTTCTCCCAGCAATCTTGATTCCAGCTTGTGTTTCCTCCAGCCCAGCATTTCTCATGATGTACTCTGCATATAAGTTAAATAAGCAGGGTGACAATATACAGCCTTGCCATACTCCCTTTCCTATTTGGAATCAGAATATTGTTACATGTCCAGTTCTAACTGTTGCTTCCTGACCTGCATACATATTTCTCAGGAGGCAGGTCAGGTGGTCTGGTATTCCCATCTCTTTCAGAATTTTCCCCAGTGTATTGTGATCCATATAGTCAAAGGCTATGGCACAGTCAAGAAAGCAGAAATAGATGTTTTTCTGGAACTCTCTTGCTTTTTCCATGATCCAGAGGATTTTGGCAATTTGATCTCTGGTTTCTCTGCCTTTTCTAAAACCAGCTTGAACATCAGGGAGTCCACGGTTCACTTATTGCTGAAGCCTGGTTTGGAGAATTTTGAGCATTATTTTACCAGCATGTGAGATGAGTGCAATTGTGTGGTAGTTTGAGCATTCTTTGGCATTGTCTTTCTTTGGGATTGGAATGAAAACTGACCTTTTCCATTCCTGTGGCCACTGCTGAATTTTCCAAATTTGCTGGCATATTGAGTGCAGAACTTTCACAGCATCATCTTTCAGGATTTGAAATAGCTCAACTGGAATTCCATCACTTCCACTAGGTTTGTTTGTAGTGATGCTTTCTAAGTCCACTTGACTTCACATTCCAAGATGTCTGGCTCTAGATGAGTGATCACATCATCATGATTATCTGGGTCTTGAAGATCTTTTTGTATAGTTCTTCCGTGTAGTCTTGCCACCTCTTCTTAATATCTTCTCCTCCTGTTAGGTCCATACCATTTCTGTCTTTTATCGAGCCCATCTTTGCATACAATGTTCCCTTTGTATCTCTAATTTTCTTGAAGGGATCTCTAGTCTTTCCCCATTCTGTTCGTTTCCTCTATTTATTTGCATTGATCACTGAAGAAGCATTTCTTATCTCTTCTTGCTATTCTTTGGAACTCTGCATTCAGATGCTTATATCTTTCCTTTTCTCATTTGCTTTTCACCTCTCTTCTTTTCACAGCTATTTGTAAGGCCTCCCCAGACAGCCATTTTGCTTTTTTGCATTTCTTTTCCATGGTGATGGTCTTGATCCCTGTCTTCCATACAATATCACGAACCTCATTCCATAGTTTATCAGGTACTGTGTCTATCAGATATAGGCCCTTAAATCTATTTCTCACTTCCACTGTATAATCATAAGGGATTTGATTTAGGTCATACCTGAATGGTCTAGCAGTTTTCCGTACTTTTTCAATTTAAGTCTGAATTTGGTAATAAGGAGTTCCTGATCTGAACCACAGTCAGCTCCTGGTCTTGTTTTTGTTGACTGTATAGAGCTTCTCCATCTTTGGCTACATATAATATAATCAATCTGATTTCGGTGTTGACCATATGGTGATGTCCATGTGTAGAATCTTCTCTTGTGTTGTTGGAAGAGGGTGTTTGCTATGACCAGTGCATTTTCTTGGCAATACTCTATTAGTCTTTGCCCTGCTTCATTCTGCATTCCAAGGCCAAATTTGCCTGTTACTCCAGGTGTTTCTTGACTTCCTACTTTAGCATTCCATTCCCCTATAATGATATGGACATCTTTTTGGGGGTGTTATTTCTAAAAGATCTTGTAGGTCTTCATAAAACCATTAAACTTCAGCTTCTTCAGTGTTACTGGTTGGGGCATAGACTTGGATAACTGTGATATTGAATGGTTTGCCTTGGAGATGAACAGAGATCATTCTGTCGTTTTTGAGATTGCATCCAAGTACTGCATTTTGGACTCTTGTTGACCATGATGGCTACTCCATTTCTTCTAAGGGATTCCTGCCTTCAGGAGTAGATATAACAGTCATCTGAGTTAAATTCACCCATTCCAGTCCATTTTAGTTCACTGATTTCTAGAATGTCGATGTTCACTCTTGCCATCTCTTGTTTGACCACTTCCGGTTTGCCTTGATTCATGGACCTGACATTCCAGGTTCCTATGCAATATTGTTCTTACAGCATTGGATCTTGCTTCTGTCACCAGTCTCATGCACCTCTATGTATTGTTTTTGCTTTTGCTCCATCCTTTCATTCATTCTGGAGTTATTTCTCCCCTGATCTCCAGTAGCATATTGGGCACATAATGACCTGGGGAGTTCCTCTTTTGGTGTCCTATCATTTTGCGTTTTCATACTGTTCATGGGGTTCTCAAGGCTAGAATACTGAAGTGGCTTGCCATTCCCTTCTCCATTGGACCACATTTTGTCTGCCCTTTCCACCATGACCTGCCCGTCTTGGGTTGGTTTCATTGAGTTAGACAAGGCTGTGGTCCTAGTGTGATTAGATTGACTAAACTTCTGTGAGTATGGTTTCAGTGTGTCTTCCCTGTGATGCCCTCTTGCAACACCTACCATTTTACTTGGGTTTCTCTTACCTTGGGCGTGGGGTATCTATTCATGGCTGGTCCAGCAAAGCACAGGTGCTGCTCCTTACCTTGGATGAGGGGTATCTCCTTACCATCACCATTCCTGACCTTCAGTGTGGGATAGCTCCTCTAGGCCCTCCTGTTCCTGTGCAGCCACCACTCCTTGGTTGGCTCCTCCCGGCAGCTGGCCTTGGCCTCGGGCTCGTGGTGGCTCCTCAGAGTCACTGCCTCTGGCCTTGAGCACAAAGTGGCTTCTTACAGCCGTCCCTGACCTTGGACGCGGGGCATCTCCTCCCAGTCACCATTAACCTCGGATGCGGTTTGTCTCCTCCCGGCCGCCACTGGCCTCGGATGCGGGGTAGCCCCTCCCAGCTGCCACTGACCTTGGACACAGGGTAGCTCTTTTCGGCTGCACTTAGTGCTCCGGCCTGGCTCTCGCAGCCACCTGTGCTTGAGTCTCAGTGGCCTAATATCAAGGTGTCAGCAGTATTACATTCCCTTCTGCAGTGAGGAAGGAACTGTGTTATTTTTTGCCCCTTCCAGCTCTTAAAAATTGCATGCACTCTTCGGCTGGTGCTTCTTTTCCATCTTCAAAGCCACCATTGGCCACTGAATATTTCTCATACTGTGTCACTCTGATGACTTTTCTATCTTCACTTTCCATTTTTATTTATATTTTTTTCAGTTTCCATTTTTAAAGAGCCTGATAATTACTTTCAAAAATATAGAAATAGTGAAAAATAAAACCACTAACTAAATAGGATTTCTTAAGGATCTATTGTGCATTTAACACCAGTTCAAAAATAGGGACTTTTGAAAATAAAAACTGATGTGAAGCTCAAGAGCATGAAGCTTCAGAATGAGTGTAAAGTGAAAATGAAGAAGTTTTTTTAATAATATTTATTTATTTACTTTGGGCTTCCATGGTGACTCAGTATAAAGAACCCACCTGCCAATGTAGGAGATGTGGGTTCAATTCATGGGTCAGGAAGATTCCCCTGCAGAAGTAAATGGCAACCTACTTCAGTATTCCTGCCTGTATTCAGTATTTTTGTCCAAGGCATCAGCAAAGAGTTGGTCATGACTTAGCAACTAAACAGCAACAAAATAATTAACTGTGCTGGGTCTTAGCTGCAACATGTGAGATCTTTAGTTTAATCCATACAATGATTGGCTATTATAAAGAGAGTTTCCAGATGACATGGGATTGTTTAAAAGTGATTATGGCATACCGTTTTTAGAGAGATAACTAAAATTGCCTTTATGATTGTAAAAAAAAAACATTATTTACAAAAATAATATGTTTCATTTGCTTTCATAAAATAAAGAGCTTAGTTTCATTTGTGTAGCTTAAATAATTTTGTCTGCTTAGGAACTTCTTAAATCTGTCCTCCATTTTGATTTTAATGTTAACATTACAGTGGACCCTCTGGATCATCATTGATAATGTCCTTGCCTTAAAGTCAGATTATTTTCCTTAATTCCTTAATTCCATCTTCAATCTTAATTCTCATTTTCCATGTAACATATTAACAGTTTCTGTGGCTTTGAACTTGGCTGTCTTTGGGGGTTCATTAAGCTGACTATCAAACATATGAGCTTCCCTGGTGGCTCAGATGGTAAAGAATCTTAAGTTCAACATAGCTCTAAGAGGAAGAAGCATGAAGAAAGCCACATGAAGAAGACACACCATAATCACATTTCCAGAATTGAAGTAAAAGAAAAAAACTAAAAAGCAACCAAAGATTTAAGGTATACAACACTGTAAATTATGTTGCTTCCAATAAACTAACTGTAGCCTATAGAAACAAATATGTAACCTACAAAAGCATAGCTTGTCTTTTTTGTTGTTGTTGTTTTGATTAAATACCAGAAATGTATTTTCTCACAGGTCTGGAAGTTAGAAGTCCAGATCAAGATGTCAGCTGGGTTGGTTTCTTCTGAAGCCTCTCTCTTTGGTTGGCAGACAGGCACATTCTTGCAGTGTCCTTGTGATATTTTCTCTTTGCCTGCCTGTCTCTGGTTATACCTTTTCTTGAACACATCAGAGTGCATATTTCAGAGGACAATGGAATACCCTGACTTACAAAGATGGAGAAGTCATTGAAATAAAATGGACTGGGGAAGGGAAGGCTCAAATAAAATCAGCCCCCCAAAATGGGAATCTCTCTAAGATTGTAGTTGTCCCAAGTCAATAGAGAACATTGTTGCCCTAATCACAGACTTTGCATCAAGTACAAACAACCCTAAAGCTACCCAGGGTGGAGGGCCAACATCATGAAGAGAGACCCTGTCTGTGGTCAGGTGAGCAGTAACAACTGAAAGCTGAGTGGGCAGCAGTCAAATGGAGAGAAACTCTAGGACTCCAGTCCCTACCCTGAACACAAGGCAGAAACAACTGACCATCAGAAAACATTGAAATAAGAGCTGCACTGAAGGTGATGATAGTAACAACACAACATAAACACAGTTCAACATCTGACTATAGTGAGCATCATTGTTAAAGCCTGAGGGATATGCCTCTATTCAGGTGTAAAGATTACCTTGCTGAGGTCTTATATGAAGTATGGTAAGTGTGCTAAAGAAGTATATGATAAATACTAATGTAAATGATAAACTTCTTTTTAATGTGTTTATTTATTTATTTATTTTTATTTTTACTTTATTTTACTTCACAATACTGTATTGGTTTTGCCATACATTGGCATGAATCTGCCATGGGTGTACATGAGTTCCAAATTCTGAACCCCTCTCCCACCTCCCACCCCACACCATCTCTCTGGATCATGCCCATGCACCAGCCCCAAGCATCCTGCATCGACCATAGACTGGTGATTTGTTTCTTACATGATAGTATACATGTTTCAATGCCATTTCCCCACATCATCCCACACTCTCTCTCTCCCTCAGAGTCCAAAAGTCTGTTCTATTCATCTGTGTCTCCCCTGCTGTCCCGTATACAGGGTTATCATTACCATTCCTCTAAATTCCATATATATGTGTTAGTATACTCTATTGGTGTTTTCTTTCTGCTTACTTCACCCTCTATAATCAGCTCCAGTTTCATCCACATCATTAGAACTGATTCAAATGTATTCTTTTAATGGCTGAGTAATACTCCATTGTGTATATGTACCACAGCTTTTTTATCCATTCATCTACTGATGGACATCTAGGTTGTTTCCATGTCCTGGCTATTATAAACAGTGCTGCAATGAACATTGGGGTACATGTGTCTCTTTCAATTCTGGTTTTCTCGATGTCTATGCCCAGCAGGGGGATTGCTGGGTCATAAGGCAGTTCTATTTCTGGTTTTTAAAGAAATCTCCACACTGTTCTCCATAGTGGCTGTACTAGTGTGCATTCCCACCAACAGTGTAAGAGGGTTCTCTTTTCTCCACACCCTCTCCAACATGTGTTGCTTGTAGACTTTTGGATCACAGCCATTAATACTACACAGAAAAATAAACTCAAAATGGATTAAAGATCTAAACATAACACCAGAAACTATAAAACTCCTAGAGGAGAACATAGGTAAAACACTCTCTGACATAAATCACAGCAGGATCCTCTATGATCCACCTCCCAGAATACTGGAAATAAAAGCAAAAATAAACAAATGTGATCTAATTAAAATTAAAAGCTTCTGCACAACAAAGGAAACTATAAGCAAGGTGAAAAGACAGCCTTCTGAATGGGAGAAAATAACAGCAAATGAAACAACTGACAAACAACTAATCTCAAAAATATACAAGCAACTTACGCAGCTCAATTCCACAAAAATAAATGACCCAATCAAAAAATGGGCCAAAGAACTAAATAGACATTTCTCCAAAGAAGACTTACGGATGGCTAACAAACACATGAAAAGATGCTCAACACCACTCATTATCAGAGAAATGCAAATCAAGACCACAATTCACACCAGTCAGTATGGCTGCAATTTACATTGTAAACTTTTTAACCACTGAAAATCAGTATTTGCAATATGTACTTACAAATAAGCCAATGGTGTAGGACTGAATTTTATGAAGAACAGGTTAAGAATTCATACATTTAATGAAATTTCCCTCTATGAGAGCAAATTCTGCCTAGGATTTGTAAGATTTTTCTCTAAATATGATTTTATTATTGCAGACTATAGCCAATTTCAGTTGTTCCTACTGGTCAATATGGGCTCTCCTGGTAGCTTAGACTAAGAATCAGCCTGGACTGTCTGGAGAATCCCAGGGACAGGGGAGCCTGGTGAGCTGCCATCTATGGGATTGCAGAGAGTCAGACATGACTGAAGTGACTTAGCAGCAGCAGAAGCAGCAGCAGGAGACCCAGGTTTGATCCTTAGGTCGGGAAGATCCCTTGGAAAAGGGAATGGCTACCCACTCCAGTATTTTTGCCTGGAGAATTCCAAGGACCGAGGAGCCTGGTGAGCTACAGTCCGTGGAGTTACAAAGAGTGGGGAACAACTGAGTGACTGGTAAATATATGATGTAAATTTACATTAAAATAACTATGGCTATACTTGTAAAGTTATTCATCCTGATTATTATTACATTGCATTCACTCTAGCTTGATTAAACACTTGATTAAAACTCAGTTTTGAAATTCACTACTTACATACATTTTCCTTAATTTTAGTCATTAAAACAGTGAAAAATTAACAAAAGGGGGATAATATATAAAAACACTTACACTTGTTGAGTAATCAATCATTGTGAGTAGGAAACATAGCTATTTGAAAAACCACAGCTAACAGTTACTTTTACTTTTTGCCCTTAAAATAATCTAGCTATTTTTAAATTTTATCTGTTTTAATTGGAGGCTAATTACTTTACAATATTGTAGTGGTTTTTGCCATACATCAACATGAATCAGCCATGAGTGTACATGTGTCCTCCCATCCTGAACACCCCTCCCACCTACCTCCCCACCCCATCCTCTGGGTTGTCACAGAGCACTGGCTTTGAGTGCCCTGTTTCATGCATCAAACTGGTCAGATTTTACATATGGTAATATACATGTTGCATTGCTATTCTCTCCAATCATCCCACACTCGCTTTCTCCAACATAGTCCAAAAGTCTATTTGCATCTGTGTCTCTTTTGCTGTCTTGCATATAGGATCGTTATTACCATCTTTCTAAATTCCACATATATGTGTTAATATACTGTATTGGTGTTTCTCTTTCTGACTTACTTCACTCTGTATAATAAGCTCCAGTTTCATCCATCTCATTAGAGCTGATTCCAATGAATTCTTTTTATATTCCAGTGAAGAATATTCCATTGTGTATATGCACCACAACTTCCTCATCCGTTCATCTGCTGACTGACATCTAGGTTGCTTCCTTGTCCTGGCTATTATAAACAGTGCTTCAGTGAACATTGGGGTACATGTGTCTCTTTCAATTCTGTTTTCCTCAGTGTATATGCCCAGCAGTGGGATTGCTGGGTTGTATGGGAGTTCTATTTCTAATTTTTTAAGGAATCCCCACACTGTTATCCACAGTGGCTGTACTAGTTTGCATTCCTAACTACAGTGTAAGAGGGTTGCCTTTTCTCCACACCTTCTCCAGCATTTATTGTTTGTAAACTTTTTGATAGCAGCCATTCTAACAGGCATGAGATGGTACCTCATTGTGGTTTTGGCTTACATTTCTCTGATAATGAGTGATGTTGAGCATCTTTTCATTTGTTTGTTATACATTTGTATGTCTTTGGAGAAATATATGTTTAATTCTTTGGCCTACTTTTTGATTGGGTCGTTTATTTTTCTGGTATTGAGCTGCATGATCTGCTCGTATATTTTTAGACTAATTCTTTGTCAGTTGTTTCATTTGCTATTATTTTCTCTTATTCTGAAGGCTGTCTTTTCACCTTGCTTATAATTTCATTCATTGTGCAAAAGTTTTCAAGTTTAATTAGGTCCCATTTGTTTATTTTTGTTTTTATTTCCATTACTCTGGGAGGTGGGTCATAAAAGATCTTGCTGTCTTTTATGTAAGAGAATGTTCTGCCTATGTTTTCCTCCAAGAGTTTTATAGTTTCTGGTCTTACGTTTAGATCTTTAATCCATTTTGAGTTTATTTTTGTGTATGGTGTTAGAAAGTGTTCTAGTTTTATTCTTCTACAGATGGTTGACCAGTTTTCCCAGCACCACTTGTT
Organism: Nanger dama; assembly: GCA_917880005.1. NCBI lineage: Eukaryota > Metazoa > Chordata > Mammalia > Artiodactyla > Bovidae > Nanger > Nanger dama. The sequence goes on along the minus strand of CAKJTW010000047.1, from coordinate 16,523,471 downwards.
AAAGAGATTGTCTTTTATCCATTGTATTTTTTGCCCATTCTTTTAACTTATGGAAATGATGCAGACAACCTTTTGGATAGAGGACTTGACAAAGTACCAAACGTATAGCTATTATGGAAATCTAATTTTAACATTAAATTCTAATGACACACAAAAAAGGAGTCATTCAGTTCAGCACCTATGTTAGGATATATAGACAGCAACGTGGGTCATTTAATATATTTGAATTATCTCATTTAATTTATCATGGCCTTAATAACATAGGTGCTCTTTTAAATGGGCCATGTTGTAAACATTTCAAGATCCAAGAATTTATGAATTTCTACATATCATTAGAAAAATTTGTACAAATTATCCTGCATAACTGTTTACATCAATATAACTGGGCAGATAAGCTGTAAACAGTTCCCCTTATACTCTGTAGGCAGACTATCTCTGAACGTAAACCTGAATTAATGTCTCATTGTTAAATAAAAATATGTTTACAAAGGTCAGTTTCATAGACATGTGGAAATAAAAATTTGTTGTTGTTTAGTCACTAAGTCATGTCTGACTCTGTGCAACCCAATGGACTATAGCCTGTCAGGATCCTTAGTCCATGGGATTTCCCAAACAAGAATACTGCAGTGAGTTGCCATTTCCTTCAACAGGGGATTTTCCCTATCCAAGAATTGAACCTGAATCTCTGGCTTGGCAAGCAGATTCTTTATCACTGAACCACCAGGGAAGCCCCAGATATAAGGATACAGAATCAAATAATTTTACTTTTTGTAAGAAGTAAAAGCAGAGAAAGGAAATGCTAACTCTCATTGCTTGTGAACTGTTCCCATAGGTCACATATTTCAGTTGAAAATAAATATTGTGATTAGAAAAGCCAGTTTTTAAGACAATGACAAGTTCCAGTAATCCTACAAATTCAGTGAAAGCTTAGAAACTTCTTTAGGTTTGTATATAAATGAAAAACTATTTGTGTTTGTGAGTATATGCATATTTGTGTATTTGTAAGTTGGATCATCCCCAGTTCTTAATAGTCTTTAAGAAACATCACTTGCAAAGGTAAAAGTAATACTTTCCTGACATGCTTACTTAGGCCATCAGAACAAGTACCACTACCACTACGTCATGGAAATACAGAGTTAGTTTATTTGCAAAAATAAATAAATAAAGCTCTAGTAATAAATTGGTAAGGCATACATGAAGTCCCAGATTGTCAGTACTCACAAGATGGTCTGCAGGTACTATGGCCAATATCCCAACTGAGAGACACTCATAGTCATCCCACTTATTTATGCGATAAGGGTAGGAGACACTAGGAGTCATGGGACAATGGAAGTCCTTGATCCAGGAGGTATCCTCATGAATATTTCTCCTGAGCTCAGCAACTGGAATCAGCCTAATGTCTTCTTGATTCAACTCAACCTGCTGAACTGTTTCTTCACTAAACTACTAAAAATGAGCAGAAAAACCAGCCACCAAAATTGTCTAGATTTGTCTCTCCTCCCTCTCAAGAGGTAACATCATTTAAATAACACTGGTTATATCTTTGATTGAATGTCTGATAGAACATATCTTTAAAATACCTTGCCTGTAAGACCCTTTTGGAGATATTTTGCCAACTTTATAATCTTCATTGTCCTTATTAATGAGAATAGAGATTAACTATGCTGCTGTATTTGTAATGATTAGGCAGACTGAAATATCTGAAAATAAAACCCTTAATAAACAAATGTTATAATTTCAAGAAGTACAGTTGGGCAGGGATGAACAGTGAGTCTCCAGAGTCATAGTGATATTTTTAAGTATATTGAAAAAAACAAAGAAAAAAAAAAAAGAGCTGTGTGCTAAGAAAACCTGAGGGAAGAAGACTAACTCACACTGTCAGTTATCTTCTTCACAACAACTGCTGTCATGTTCTTCTTTGCTATCCTTTATTAAAAACAGAGCAACATACAAAACATGGACAAAAAAATTAATGTAAACACATAAAAGGAAAACATAAAAGAAAAATATTTTTAAATTAGAAGTGGATAGTAAAGTATTGGAAAATTATAGACAAAAAATGTAGGATCAAGTGGCATTAATTATAAAAAAACATTAGTCCTTTTTATTGAAGTATAGTTGATTTATAATGTTTGATTAGCTTTAGGTGTACAGAACAGAAATTCAGCTTTATATATGTGTGTATGTATGTTGTGTGTGTGTGTGTGTGTGTGTGTGTGTGTATAATTTTTAAGATTCTTTTCTCTTATATATAATTACAAATATTGAGTATAATTCCCAGTGTTATATGGTGGGTCCTTATTGCTTATCTATTTTGTGCATAGTAGAGTGTATATGTTAATCCCAAACTCCTAATTTATCCTCCCCCCCTCTTTCCACTTAGCCACAAGTTTGTTTTCTATTTCTGTGGGTCTCTTGCTGTTTTATAAATAAATTCATTTGTACTTCTTTTTTAGATTCTATATATAAAGTACCATATGATATTTGTCTTTTCCTGTCTGGTTTGCTTCACTTAGTGTGATAACCTTTAGATCCATTCATGTTACTGCAAATGGCATTATTTCATTCTTTTTTGGCTGAGTAATATTCTAGTAATATTCCACATCTTTATCCATTCCTCTATAGATGGACATTTAGGTTGCTTGAATGTCATGGCTATCCTAAATAGTGCTCCAGTGAACATTAGGGTGTATGGCTCCTTTTAATTATACAATTTATTCACATTAATATTTTAATAAATTAAACTTAACTATTTAAAAATAAGAATATAAACATGAAATTTAAAGCTAACTTAAAGACCCAAAGTTAAAGGACGTTAACATTCAGATAAGATATATCAGTGTTGAAAAATCATGTTAAAAGAGAAAAGTTTAAGATTTTATGACAATTTATGGTACTATAAGACGTTTTTAAAAAGAAATTTGAACATAGACTGGTGCTTCGTTTCTTACATGATAGTATACATGATTCAATGCCATTCTCCCAAATCATCCCACCCTCTCCCTCTCCCTCAGAGTCCAAAAGTCCGATCTATACCTCTGTGTTTCTTTTGTTGTCTCACATAGAGGGTCATCATTACTATCTTTCTAAATTCCATATATATGTGTCAGTATACTGTATTGGTGTTTTTCTTTCTGGCTTACTTCACTCTGTATAATCGGCTCCAGTTTCATCCATCTCATTAGAACTGAATCAAATTTATTCTTTTTAAGGGCTGAGTAGTACTCCATTGTGTATATGTACCACAGCTTTCTTATCCATTCATCTGCTGATGGACATCTCGGTTGTTTCCATGTCCTGGCAATTATAAACAATGCTGCAATGAACATTGGGGTACATGTGTCTCTTTCAATTCTGGTTTCCTTGGTGTGTATGCCCAGCAGGGGATTGCTGGGGGGCTGGTGCACGGGATGATCCAGGGAGATGATATGGGGTGGGAGGGAGGAGGGGGCTTCAGCATTGGGAAATCATGTACACCTGTGACTGATTCATGTCAACGTATGGCAAAACAAATACAGTACTGTAATGTAGAATAAAGTATTAAAAAAAAAAAAAAAAAGACTTTCAGGGCTGGTGCACTGGGATGACCCAGAGGGATGGTATGGGGAGGGAGGTGGGAGGGAGGTTCAAGATGGGGAACATGTGTACACCTGTGGCAGATTCATGTTGATGTATGGCAAAACCAATACAGTATTGTAAAGTAATTAGCCTCCAATTAAAATAAATAAATTTATATTAAAAAGGAAATTTGATGAGGGAATGCACACATAAAATACTAGGAGTAGAGAAATAAGATTTAAAATACTATGTATACTTTAGATGCCACCTCCAAATACTCCTGCTGTGTGTAAGGATTGTCATGTCCCTAGAAAGAGAGAGATTTCCTCCAGCTACAGTCAAGTTAGATCTTAATTTTCATCATGTTTCTTAATAAATGTGTAATATCAGGTAGAGGGGAGGGAATAAAGAAGAGGAAATACAAACACAGGGGCACACACACAGCATATGAGTAGCAAAGTGTCGGACACAATCTGTCATCTCTTAGAGTTTACTACGGTGCTTAAGTGGAGTTTACTACCGTGCTTAATTTTAATTTCAGAAAATGAAATGACAGATTAAAAAAAAGCAACAGCAACAAAAGATGACTTTACACTTTAATATGATTATTCTCTAACTTCAGTGGACCTCATGATAACCTTAAGAGTTTGAACAAATGTAAATTTTGAGTCTATGGAATAAAAATTTCAATCGGTTAGTATCGTTGTTGCCAGAGAATGTTCATTTTTTATGCTCCTCAACTTAAAGTTTAAGAAATGCTACTATATTCCTTCAAGGAGAGCCTGCAATTCCAGGGAGTCTTCAGTTCAGTTCAGTTCAGTCAAGAATACTGCTGTGGGTTGCCTTTTCCTATTGTAGGATCTTCCCCAGGAGTTGAACCTGTGGCTCCTGAATTGACAGGCATATTTTTTCAAATGTGCCACGTGGGAAGCCCACAGAGGACTTTTCAGTTCAATTCAGTTCAGTCGCTCAGTCGTGTCAGATTCTCTGTGACTCCATGAACCACAGCAAGCCAGGCCTCCCTGTCCATCACCAACTCCAGGAGTCCACCCAAGCCCATGTCCATCAAGTCAGTGATGTCATCCAACCATCTCATCCTCTGTCTTCCCCTTCTCTTCCTGCCCTCAATCTTTCCCAGCGTCAGGGTCTTTTTTTTTCAAATGAGTCATCTCTTCTCATAAGGTGGCCAAAATATTGGAGTTTCAGCTTCAACATCAGTCCTTCCAATGAACACTCAGGACTGACCGCCTTTAGGATGGACTGGTTGGATCTCCTTGCAGTCTAAGGGACTCTCAAAAGTTTTATCCAATGCCACAGTTTGAAAGCATCAACTCTTTGGTGCTCAGCTTTCCCTGATAGTCCAACTCTAATATCCATACATGACTGCTGGAAAAACCATAGCCTTGATTAGATAGACCTTTGTTGGCAAAGGGATGTCTCTTCTTTTAATATGCTGTCTAAGTTGGTCATAACTTTCCTTCCAAGGATTAAGTGTCTTTTAATTTCATGGCTGCAGTCACTATCTGCAGTGATTTTGGAGCCCCCAAAATAAAGTTTTCCACTGTTTCCCCATCTATTTGCCATGAAGTGATGGGTCTTATGTCTCCATTTATGAAGCAATAATGAAGGTCTGTACGGTGTTTTAAAAATGTATTTGCTGTAGTCGAAAACATTAAATGTTTACTACAATAGGTCCTTGATAGAATGACAGTAAGGACTTTTTCCAATACCAAGATGATATGAGCAATATTTTATTGGTTGATACAGTTATTATGTTATTATTTTCATTTCAACCAGTTACTTTTTACCTTGTTGAAAATTGCAAGGTTAATGTGTATGAAAGTTGCTCAGTCATGTCCAACTCTTTACAGTTCCATGGACTGTATTCCACCAGGCTTCTTTCTACTGGAAATACTCCAGGTAATAATTCTGGAGTGGGTCGCTGTTTCTCTCTCCAGAGGATCTTTCGACCCAGGGATCAAACCCAGGTATCCTGCATTGCAGGCAGATTCTTTACCATCTGAGCTATCAAGGTTAATGAGTAAGTTAAAAATAAATTTCTATTTAAAATATAAATACAAGTTTCTATAAGGCATCTAATCACTTGCATTAAAAACATTAAGATTTCCATTCTCTCAAGGAATCTGCTACTGAAAATTGTCTGACATTTTGTTTTTATTAAGTGTAGTTTAATTTAAAAGTCAGAGAAGCAATGGCAACCCACTCCAGTACTCTTGCCTGGCAAATCCCATGGATGGAGGAGCCTGGTAGGCTGCCATCCATGGGGTTGCAAAGAGTTGTACACTTTCATAATTTTGAGTTCCATATTCTGTCACTATAACATTTATAAATAACATTAAAAAAATCAAAATTGCACCTGAAAAGACCTACTTGGAGGAGACTGCTATGGGAAACAGCAGTCAGTGCCCCACAGCCCTGATCAAATTCCACCGAGCTGAAATAGTACAGATCTTTTTCTGTGTGGGAGACATAGTTCCTTTTTAGCCCATTTGGTACTGCTTTCTTCCTTTGGGGGAAGAAATCTCTTCACCAACTTTCTCCAGAGACCTTGATTCTGCTTTGGGGATGACTTATAGCTCAGTCATCTCCACAGCAGAAACAGAAGCAGGCAGTGTGTACACCTGTCTTGGTGGCTACAAAGCTTTTACAACCTCTACACTGTTGTGGTATTTTTGAGGGCCCAAGAGTTTCTTTAGGAATTGAATAACCAGAGAATATTTCAGGTTAGACTTTTTATCTCTGCGGCAATAAATTCCTCAAAATTAATAGACCAGCTTCTTGGCTTCTGGGCAGTTCTGCAAGCAGGCAATCATAGGCAGATGCTAAACATATTTAAGGCCTCAAGACCCTGGTCTTTTACTCACTGGACTCAGTATTACGGCCATCACCACCACCAACTGACTGGTAGCTCTTCTGAGGCCATCTGAGGCAAATTACACTCCTATTCAGATCTCTGCTGTGTTGGTCCTGATGCTTGGTATAGGACTCAATGTAGAGGTGCTTAAAAAAATGCATGGGACACTCTTATGTTAATGACACCACTATGAGCATCTCTTTATCATTGTTTCTTTTTGTGAAATAGGTGGTTTTAAAACAGCAAACCTTACCCAGATAATAGAAAACAGATCACCCTCAGCAGACATATTCCTTTCATTTCTGTCTACAAGCTATTTCTACGATTTCAAAAACTAGAATAGAAGAAATTGACATTAAGACCAGAGCACCCTGGTGTTGTTTATTAAAGTTTTGATCAAATATTTTTCTACAGTGCAATAAAGATTATTGTTTTCTCCACTTGCAAATTTAGATCTTTGAAGTCTACTAAGTTAATGCATAGATTTTTATTTAAGTGTATCTTTTCTAATGTAGACTGTTGTTGTTCAGCCGCTCAGTCATGTCTGGCACTCTGTGACCCCATTTCTTCTTCTACATACCATTTCTTAGAACCATTAGACCAGATTTACTGGATCCCAGGGTATGGAAACCCCAGCTGTTGCCAGAAGGGCTCATCCTGACATTAATCCTGGCAATTTCATGTCTCAGGATAGTATACAGTAGAGAGAACATGATTTGGATCAAACAGCTTCAAGATGTATTATTGCCTACATTCCAAGCTACCAAACCATGGATGTCAAGCAATGCCCAAAACAAATTAGTCTCAGAGAGACAAGCTTACACAGTTATTTTGTTAACTATAAAGTATTTTCTCCAATTTTATTCCCATAGCAACCCCAAAATAAAAATTGCCCAAGGAAAGATGTCTAACATTTAGCCTGTCCATAGGTCTTTACTTGTCTATCAACGTTTCACTCTAGCCGCATCACTATTTGCCATATTCTGTTCATTAAAAACCTAAATCACTTAGATTTTATTTGGTAACTAGTGAAGTTGTCCTCCTTGCAGTTGATAATCACCTGAGGTCATGTTGGAAAAGTTAGGTGTCCTTTGGTGGTTATAATGATCGGGGATCCTTATTGATATTCAGTTGTCAAGGACCAGAAGTTCTAACTCTAGCCTTCCTGAAATGATCAGGAGAGTCATATATTCACTTGTGCAGAAAATATGAATATTTTGTGAAAAATAGTTTATAATTATCTGATCCTAAATCCTAACTTGGGCTTCTGTGGTGTTTCAGTGTTAAAGAATCCCCCTGTCAATGTAGGAGATGCAAGACACTCGGGTTTTATCCCTGGATCAAGAAGATCCCCTGGAATAGGAAATGACAACTCACTCTAGAATTCTTGGCTTGAAAATCCCATGCACAGGGAGCCTGGAGGGCTACAGTCCATGGGGTTGAAAAGAGTCTGACATGATTGAAGTGATGAAACAACAATAAATCCTAATGTAATATAACTTATAAAACATGCTTTTGCACAGCTTTAATTATTTACACTGAATTTTCCAGGAATGCATTTACATTGAAATGTTTGTACTTTGACCTGAATCTTTATCTAGAGTTGTTCTTAATTTATAAAAAGTATCATATGATGGAGGACACTGGCACCCATGGTAGAATTTTAAATGTATCAGACTGCATTCTGTGTTGTGTGCTCAGTCGCTCAGCTGTGTCCAACTCTGTGACTTCATGGACTGTAGCTCGCCAGGCTCCTCTGTTCATGGGATTTCTCAGACAAGAATACTGGAATGGGTTGCCATTTCATACTCTAGGGAATGCATTCCATGTTAAGGCCTTTCATATAAATATCACACTACTTTTTTTTTTTTTTTTCTGTGACTTTCTTTTACATAGTATAACAGCATATAAATTCATGGTAATTTAATTAATCTGTTATTTTATAAATAATTATTTGTTTCTAGTGTTTGCTATTATCTTTTCTAAAAACTACTGTAATTATTTTTGGACATGTCTACATGTATCAATATTTGTGTCTTCCTAAAATTCTTATATTGATACCCTAACTCTCAATAGTCGGACAAGACTGAACGACTGAACTGAACTGAACTGAACCCTCAAGATGATGCTATAGGAAGTGAAGTCTTTGAGATTTGATTAGGGTGTGAATGGGAAACCCTCATGAATAGGAGGGTTTGAATAGTACCCTTTAGGTAAGTTCTGAAAGATCTCCTTCCTCCCTTCCACCCTGTGAAGTTATGACTAGAAGGTGCTTTCTACAAACCAGGAATTCAGTTCTCACCAGAATCTGACCATACTGGCACCCTGATACTGGACTGCCAGCCTCCAGAATTATAAGAAATAAAGTCTGTTATTTACAAGCCACATAACCTATGGTATTCTTGTGAGTCAAGTTAGCCCATGACTACTTTAGTCAATGACAAGACTTCACAGATATTCACCTGGACTTTCTGTTATAAAGTTTGTGCAGGAATGGTATTCAAGATATTTAATGACTGTAATGTCACAGGCAGTGCCCTATTAGGATGGAGGCCAGCAATCAGCAACTTACTTAGGTGGTTTAAGTTATTTCTATTTTCTTAATATATGCATTTATTCCTATAAACTTTTGCTAAGAACTACTTTTGCAGTGTCTCTTAAGTTTTGGTGTGTGGTGTGTCCATTTTCATTTCTTTCTCAGTATTATCTGAGTTCCCCTTTTGATTTCTTCTTTGACCCACTCTTTTTCAGGAGTGTGTTGTTTAGTTTCAATATGTGTTTTTAGTTTCAACATATCTGTAAATTTTCCAAATTTTCCTCTTAATATTGATTTCTAGTTTCATACCGTTGTGATCAGAGAAGACATTTGGTTTGATTTTAATATTTATAAACATTTTATGACTTTTTGCCCAATCTCAGTATCTATCACATAGACTGTTCCATATGCACTTGAGAATAATATGTATTGTGCTGCTGTTGGATGAATATACATATATGTGTGATGTGTATATGGTGTATATATGATCCACTTAAAGTACAGTTGAAGTCCAACATTTACTTATTGATTTTCTGTATGGACCTATTTTCTGTATGGATCTATTGATTGTTGAAAGGGAGGTATTCAAATCCCCTACTATTCATGTATCATTGCCTATCCTTTCAGTTCTATTCATATTTACTTACTATTAACAGGTGTTCTAATGTTGGGTGTATATATATTCACAATTGTTATATTTTTGATGAGTTGAACTGCACTGAATAAGTTTTTCTGTCTGCATGGTTTATTTCTCTGTTTTCATTAAAGTTGAAGTGGGTCTTTTATAGACATCATATCATTCAGTTTTCTCTTGTCACCTTCTCTGATCTTTACAAGTTGTCTTCAGGTGGGAGATATTAATACTTGCCGTTGGTCCAATTTATATCTAGGTCTTTCTCCTATCTTGTTTGGATACACCTATTCCATACTTCTTGCTCTCTCTTGTGACAGAATTCTTAAGCTTTTATATTTTCTCTAGATCTTACTACTTACCAGACCAGCTGCTGAAAACCTATCTTTTGTTTTCTTAAAGGCAGCACTTCAGTTCATTGGTGTTTCTCCTTTTACCACAGATCCTGGCCTTTTTTCTGTGTGTACTCCCTTTCTACCGAAACTCATTCTCCCTGCAGCCCACAGAAGCACAAACAAGGAGCTGGTCTCAGAGTGGGAGGTGGTTTGGTTTGGCAGTTAGCACATCACTGTTGCCATGAGGGCCTGGTAAGGGTCATCCTTGTGTGAGGATTTTCCAGTGACTTGTGGATGGGTTTCCTGCTAGAGGTCAGAACACGAGAGGGACCACATCCATTTAACAAACAATAGTATTCTTATATTCTTCTCTCAGGATCCCCTTCCTCCTTCTAGTCCTGGGGATTCCACCCCCATACTTGGTGCTAAGGGAGAGAAATGAGTTTTTATAGCAGTGTCCTGCAAACTAGGGAACTCAGGAGCTCACTTAATGCTCTCCCATCTCCCAGGAGAAAAGTCACCATTGACTAGTTCAACTGCACACTGCGCCTCCTGGGGGACAGGTGATGATGACAAAGTTCTTCTTATCCTCTCCAGTGTGTCCAAACTTGTATATATCTTTTATATTGCAGTGAAGTGCTGGAAGCTGTCCTTAGTAACTTGGATTTCTACAAAGTTTCCTCTATCTTCAGGTATCTGACCAAGTTAGCACTCTGTAGGTGTCCATGACTGTGGCCAAAAAGACTGAGCAGGTTCACAGATTCCTACTGGTTTTGCTGCTTTTCTGAGTTCTGTCCTCCTAGTGCACAGGTAGGTGATACTCTTCCCAGGTCCTTACTTCTCCCAGGTCCCTTGGCAGATGGTGTTGGATTCAATATCTCCACAGAGATAACTTTGTTCATAGATGGATGATGAATTTTAGTTCTTAAATGGTGGGGCAGATAGGAGGGACTCTCATAATGCCTTGATGCTGACATCATTCACTGTAGGACACTTTGGTTAACTATTTATACTTTGAGAGAGATCTCAGTTGTTTCCAGTTTTTGACTATTATGACCAAAGATTCATAAACATTTATGTTCAAGTTTTTATGTTGCTACATATTTTTATTTCTCTAGGAAAAATGTCTAAAAGTGCAATTTTTGGATTGTATGGTAGTTGCATGCTGAGTTATTTAAGAAACTAAACTGTTTTCTAGAAGCTCCTTGTTTCATATTCCTATCAGCAATGTTTGAGTTGCTGTCTGTTCTTAAGGAACATTTGGAAGTGTTGCTAGTTTTTTTTTTTAATTTAAATTTATTTATTTTAATTGGAGGCTAATTACTTTACAATACTGTATTGGTTTTGCCAGTGTTTTTTTTTTTTTAGAGGCTCTACAGATAGATGTGATATCCATTGTGGTTTTAATTTGCATTTTCCCAAAGTCTAACAAAGTTGAACATGTTTTCATGTACTCATTTGACATCTGTATATCATCTGTGGGGAAATGTCCCTTCTTATCCTTTGCTTATTTTCTAATTGGATCATTTTTACCTCTAGAGTTTTGACAACACTTTACACAATCTAACAAAGGATAGATACTACCTTTATTATATGTGTAGCTTGTATATATTTTCTACTAGTGTAGGTTGCATATATTTTCATTCTCTTAACTGTACTTTCACAGACCAAATGCATTTAAGTTGGAAGTACAGTTTGTCAGTACTCATATAAATTATAAAATTTGGGGGCTCCAAAATCATTGCAGATGTGACTGCAACCATGAAATTAAAAGACAGTTCCTCCCTGGAAGAAAAGCATGACCAATCTACACAGCATATTAAAAGCAGAAACATTACTTTACCAACAAAAGTCTGCCTAGTGAAAGCTATGTTTTATCCAACAATCATATGGATGGGAGAGTTCAAACATAAAGAAAACTGAGTGCCAAAGGATTGATGCTTTTGAACTGTGGTCTTGGAGAATAATCTTGAGAATCCCTTGGACTTCAAGGAGATCCAACCAGTCCATCTGATGCCGGGAGCCAGCGTGAGGAATCCCTCCCCATGACAAGGTCAGGCAGCAGAAATCTGATGGGCAAGGTCAAATCAGATCTCAGGTTTCCCTCCTGGTATTTCCTGAGCATGTACGCCAAAAATAAGAATATGCCTGCCTTATTGTATTGTACTTTTCCACTCTTCTGACACACTCTGGAAAAGGTCAACTCAAGGCTTTAGTCTTCTGCATTTGAAAGGGTGTTTCAATCCAAAAACCCTCTGGTGGCTTTCTAGCCTGCCTGCAGGACTCCTACAGCTGTGCATGTGATTGCTTGAGGCTTCCTGACCGCCTGAGGCATAGGAAGCTTAAAACATCCGAGGAATGTAGGGGCTTCTGAGGAGTCAAAATTATTAGGATAGGACTGATTAAAGGTTTCATTTGTTGAATGAATACTTGCTGCCAAAATTTCATATCCTTTATTTTTAGATATCAGTTCAGTTCAGTTCAGTTGCTCAGTCATGTCTGACTGTTTGTGACCCCATGAATCGCAGCACGCCAGGCCTCCCTGTCCATCACCAACTCCTGGAGTTCACTCAGACTCACGTCCATCGAGTCCATGATGCTATCCAACCATCTCATCCTTGGTCGTCCCCTTCTCCTCCTGCCCCCAATCCCTCCCAGCATCAGAGTCTTTTCCAATGAGTCAACTCTTGGCATGAGGTGACCAAAGTACTGAAGTTTCAGCGTTAGCATCATTCCTTCCAAAGAAATCCCAGGGTTGATCTCCTTCAGAATGGACTGGTTGGAGCTCCTTGCAGTCCAAGGGACTCTCAAGAGTCTTCTCCAACACCACAGTTCAAAAGCATCAATTCTTCACTGCTCTGCCTTCTTCACAGTCCAACTCTCACATCCATACATGACCACAGGATAAACCAGAGCCTTGACTAGACGGAAGTTTCTTGGCAAAGTAATGTCTCTGCTTTTGAATATGCTATCTAGATTGGTCATAACTTTTCTTCCAAGGAATAAGCGTCTTTTAATTTCATGGCTGCAGTCACCATCTGAGGTGATTTTGGAGCCCCACAAAATAAAGTCTGACACTGTTTCCACTGTTTCCCCATCTATTTCCCATGAAATGATGGGACCGGATGCCATGATCTTCGTTTTCTGAATGTTGAGCTTTAAGCCAACTTTTTCACTCTCCTCTTTCACTTTCATCAAGAGGCCCTTTAGCTCCTCTTCACTTTCTGCCATAAAGGTGGTGTCATCTGCATATCTGAGGTTATTGATATTTCTCCCGGCAATCTTGATTCCAGCTTGTGTTTCTTCCAGTCCAGCATTTCTCATGATGTACTCTGCATATCAGTTAAATAAGCAGGGTGACAACATACAGTCTTGATGTACTCCTTTTCCTATTTGGAACCAGTCTGTTGTTCCATGTCCAGTTCTAACTGTTGCTTCCTGACCTGCATACAGATTTCTCAGGAGGCAGGTCAGGTGGTCTGGTATTCCCATCTCTTTGAGAATTTTCCACAGTTTATTGTGATCCACACAGTCAAAGGCTATGGCATAGTCAAGAAAGCAGAAATAGATGTTTTTTCTGGAACTCTCTTACTTTTTCCATGATACAGCAGATGTTGGCAATTTGATCTCTGGCTCCTCTGACTTTTCTAAAACCAGCTTGAACATCAGGAAGTTCACAGTTCATGTATTGCTGAAGCTTGGCTTGGAGAATTTTGAGCATACTTTACTAGCATGTGAGATGAGTGCAATTGTGCGGTAGTTATAAAAACAAGTAGTGGACATGATATTAGCAACATTAGATCTTTGAGTTGAGTGCTTTCTTTGGTATAACCCACTGCACATTTGTTCTATAGGAATATAACTTTATTTAGTACTTTGAGGGTGATGCAGAGTAAAGAAAAAACCCTCCTAGGGAAAAAGAGTTTTCTGGTTGATAGACAATTATCCAGGAAGAGAGCCATAAAGACGTTAACAGGCCTCTTGGACAGAAGATAATGTAAATCACCTGAGACCTTTTGTATACAGGAGGGCATGCAAAAAGAAAACCTTGTCTCAGTGAGGGTCAGGACTGCTGCCCCTGCATAACCTTGCATATTCCATTATTTCTTTATGTACAACTTGGGGTATATAAGCTGATTTTGAAAAATAAATTGTATGGAATCTTGCACCAATGCTGGGCTTCCCCATGTCCATATTTTCTCCCCTTTTTCAGCTGAATTGCCATCTGGGGCATGGAGGCTTGCCATGTCTACTTACTTGTCCTGGCTTCTAAGATCCGTAAGAGAGAGAGCCCATGGTGGGGCACTCTCCAATATTCAAACAGGTGCCAGTGGCCCAACGTAGATGGTGCAAGATCCTTGTCTGGAACTTCATTGGTTTTCCACGTAAACCAAGTTATTCAGCCTCTTTTCTCCACTTAATTTTCCTGCTACACTAATTCTTCCTAATCTTATATCTCTAAATAAGTAAATTTTTCCTCGCCAATGCCATCCCTGCTTCAAATCACCCTGTATCCATCGGGGCTGGACCCCGGCACCATCCTAAAGGAGATCAGTCCTGAGTGTTCATTGGAAGGACTTATGCTGAAGCTGAAACTCCAATACTTTCACTACCTGATGTGAAGAACTGACTCATTGGAAAAGACCCTGATGTTGGGTAAGACTGAAGGCAGGAGGAGAAGGGGATGACAGAGGATAAGATGGTTGGGTGGCATCGCTGACTCTGTGACTATGAGTTTGAGAAGGGAAGCCTGGTATGCTTCAGTTCAGAGAGTCATAAAGAGTCAGATATACCTGAGCAACTGAACTGAACTGAACAGTATGACAATACTTTTATAAATTATACTTCTTGTGTTAAATTTAATGTGAGGATTAAAAAGATCTATGCCTTCCTTAGATCCCAGTGTTACTCCTATACGCTTTTTCTAAAATGAGGTGGGGGGACGGTCCTAAGATGGCAGAGGAATAGGACGGGGAGACCACTTTCTCCCCCACAAATTCATCAAAAGAACATTTCAGTGCTGAGTAAATTCCACAAAACAACTTCTGAATGCTGGCAGAGGACATCAGGCACCCAGAAAAGCAGCTCACTGTCTTTGAAAACAGGTAGGAAAAAAATATAAAAGACAAAAAAAGAGACAAAAGAGGTAAGGAGGGAGCTCTGTCCCTGGAAGAGAGTCTTAAAAAGAGAGAAGTTTTGAAACACCAGAAAACACTCTCACTGCTGAGTCTGTGGTGAGCCTTGTAAGCACAGAGGGCAACATAACAGGGAGGAAATAAATAAATAATTAAAACCCACAGATTACGAGCCCAACAGTAACTCCCGCAGTGGAGAAGCAGCACAGACGCCTGCATCCACCACTAGCAGTGGGGGGTTGGGCAGGGAGGCATGGGCTGCATTGCCCTTTTTTTTTTTTTACCAGTTTTATTTTTTATTTTATTTTTTTAAATACTTTATTCTACATTACATTACTGTATTTGTTTTGCCATACATTGACATGAATCAGCCACAGGTGTCCATGGTCTCCCAATGCCAAAGCCCCCTCCCAACTCTCACACCACATCCTCTCCCTGAATCATCCCGTGCACCAGCCCCATGTGTCCTGCATCCTGTATTGAACATAGACTGGCGCTTCATTCTTACAAGATAGTATACATGTTTCAATGCCGTTCTCCCAAATCATTCCACCCTCTCCCTCTCCCTCAGAGTCCAAAAGTCCGTTCTATACCTCTGAGTCTCTTTTGTTGTCTCACATAGAGGGTCTTCATTACTATCCTTCTAAATTCCATATATATATGTCAGTATACTGTATTGGTGTTTTTCTTTCTGGCTTACTTCACTCTGTATAATCGGCTCCAATTTCATCCATCTCATTAGAACTGAGTCGAATTTATTCTTTTTAAGGGCTGAGTAGTACTCCATTGTGTATATGTACCACTGCTTTCTTATCTATTCATCTGCTGATGGACATCTAGGTTGTTTCCATGTCCTGGCTATTATAAACAGTGCTGCAATGAACATTGGGGTACATGTGTCTCTTTCAATTCTGGTTTCCTCAGTGTGTATGCCCAGCAGTGGGATTGCTGGATCATAAGGCAGTTCTATTTGCAATTTTTAAGGAATCTCCACACTGATTTCCATAGTGGCTGTACTAGTTTGCATTCCCACCAGCAGTGTAAGAGGGTTCCCTTTTCTCCACATCCTCTCCAGCATTTATTGCTTGTAGACTTTTGGATGGCAGCCATTCTGACTGGTGTGAAATGATACCTCATTGTGGTCTTGATTTGCATTTCTCTGATAATAAGTGATGTTGAACATCTTTTCATGTGTTTGTTAGCCATCCGTATGTCTTCTTTGGAGAAATGCCTATTTAGTTCTTTGGCCCATTTTTTTATTCGTTCATTTATTTTTCTGGAGTTGAGCTGCATAAGTTGCTTGTATATCTTTGAGATTAGTTGTTTGTCAGTTGTTTCATTTGCTATTGTTTCCTCCCATTCAGAAGGCTGTCTTTTCACCTTGCTTATAGTTTCCTTTGTTGTGCAGAAGCTTTTAATTTTAATTAGATCCCATTTGTTTATTTTTGCTTTTATTTCCAGTATACTGGGAGGTGGATCATAGAGGATCCTCCTGTGATTTATGTCGGAGAGTGTTTTGCCTATGTTTTCCTCTAGGAGTTTTATAGTTTCTGGTCTTACATTTAGATCTTTAATCCATTTTGAGTTTATTTTTGTGTATGGTGTTAGAAGGAGATCTAGTTTCATTCTTTTACAAGTGGTTGACCAGTTTTCCCAAAACCACCTGTTAAAGAGACTGTCTTTACTCCATTGTATATTCTTGCCTCTTTTGTCGAAGATAAGGTGTCCATAGGTGTGTGGGTTTATCTCAGGGCTTTCTATTTTGTTCCATTGATCTATATTTCTGTCTTTGTGCCAGTACCATACTGTCTTAATGACTGTGGCTTTGTAGTAGAGCCAGGCAAGTTGATTCCTCCAGTTCCATTCTTCTTTCTCAAGATTGCTTTTGCTATTCAAGGTTTTTTGTATTTCCATTCAAATCTTGAGATTATTTGTTCTAGTTCTGTGAAAAATACTGCTGGTAACTTGATAGGAATTGCATTGAGTCTGTAGATTGCTTTGGGTAGTATACTCATTTTCACTATATTGATTCTTCCAACCCATGAGCATGGTATATTTCTCCATCTATTAGTGTCCTCTTTGATTTCTTTCATCAGTGTTTTATAGTTTTCAATATATAGGTCTTTAGTTTCTTTAGGTAGGTATATTCCTAAGTATTTTATTCTTTTCGTTGCAATGATGAATGGGGTTGTTTCCTTGACTTCTTTTTCTACTTTCTCATTATTAGTGTATAGGAATGCAAGGGATTTCTGAGTGTTGATTTTATATCCTGCAACTTTACTGTATTCGTTGATTAGCTCTAGTAGTTTTCTGGTCGAGTCTTTAGGATTTTCTATATAGAGGATCATGTCATCTGCAAACAGTGAGAGTTTTACTTCTTCTTTTCCAATTTGGATTTCTTTTATTTCTTTTTCTGCTGTGATTGCTGTGGCCAAAACTTCCAGTACGATATTGAATAGTAGTGGTGAAAGTGGACACCCTTTTCTTGTTCCTGACTTTAGGGGAAATGGTTTCAATTTTTCGCCATTGAGGATAATGTTAGCTGTGGGTTTGTCATATATAGCTTTTATTATGTTGAGGTACGTTCCTTCTATTCCTGCTTTCTGGAGAGTTTTTATCATAAATGGATGTTGAATTTTGTCAAAGGCTTTTTCTGCATCTATTGAGATAATCATATGATTTTTATTTTTCAGTTTGTTAATGTGATGAATTACATTGATTGATTTGAAGACATTGAAGAATCCTTGCATCCCTGGGATAAAGCCCACTTGGTCATGGTGTATGATCTTTTTAATGTGTTGCTGAATTCTGATTGCTAGGATTTTGTTAAGGATTTTTGCATCTATGTTCATCAGTGATATTGGCCTGTAATTTTCTTTTTTGTTTTGTCTTTGTCAGGTTTTGGTATTAGGGTGATGGTGGCCTCATAGAATGAGTTTGGAAGCTTACCTTCCTCTGCAATTTTCTGGAATAGCTTCAGTAAGATAGGTGTTAGCTCTTCTTGAAATTTTTGGTAGAATTCAGCTGTGAAGCCGTCTGGACCTGGGCTTTTGTTTGCTGGAAGATTTCTGATTACAGTTTCAATTTCCATGCTTGTGATGGGTCTGTTAAGTTTTTCTATTTCTTCCTGGTTCAGTTTTGGAAAGTTGTACTTTTCTAAGAATTTGTCCATTTCTTCCAAGTTGTCCATTTTATTGGCATATAATTACTGATAGTAGTCTCTTATGATTCTTTGTATTTCTGTGTTGTCTGTTGTGGTCTCTCCATTTTCATTTCTAATTTTATTGATTTGATTTTTTTTCTCTTTGTTTCTTGACGAGTCTGGCTAATGGTTTGTCATTTTTATTTATCCTTTCAAAGAACCAGCTTTTGCTTTGTTGATTTTTGCTATGGTCTCTTTTGTTTCTTTTGCATTTATTTCTGCCCTAATTTTTAAGATTTCTTTCCTTCTGCTAACTTTGGGGTTCTCTATTTCTTCCTTTTATAGTTGCTTTAGGTGTAGAGTTAGGTTATTTATTTGGCTTCTGTCTTGTTTCTTGAGGTATGCCTATATGGCTATGAACTTTCCTCTTAGCACTGCTTTTATAGTGTCCCATAGGTTCTGTGTAGTTGTGTTTTCATTTTCATTCATTTCAATGCATAATTTGATTGCTTTTTGATTTCTTCTGTGATTTGTTGATTATTCAGAAGGGTGTTGTTCAGCCTCCAAATGTTGGAATTTTTAATAGCTTTTCTCCTGTAATTGAGATCTAACCTTAGTGCATTATGGTCAGAGAAGATGCTCGGAATAATTTGGATTTTTTGAATTTATCAAGTTTAGATTTATGACCCAGGATGTGATCTATCCTGGAAAAGGTTCCGTGTGCACTTGAATAAAAGGTGAAATTCATTGTTTTGGGGTGAAATGTCCTCTAGATATCAATTAGGTCTAACTGGTCTATTGTATCATTTAAAGTTTGTGTTTCTTTGTTAATTTTCTGTTTAGTTGATCTGTCCATAGGTGTGAGTGGGGTATTAAAGTCTCCCACTATTATTGTGTTATTATTAATTTCCCCTTTCATGCTTGTTAGCAATTTTCTTACATATTGTGGTACTCCTATGTTGGGTGCATATATATTTATAATTGTTATATCTTCTTCTTGGATTGATCCTTTAATCATTATGTAGTGGCCTTCTTTGTCCCTTTTCATAGCCTTTGTTTTAAAGTCTATTTTATCAGATATGAGTATTGCTACTCCTGCTTTCTTTTGGTCTTTATTTGCATGGAATATCTTTTTCCTGCCCTTCACTTTCAGTCTGTATGTGTCCGTTGTTTTGAGGTGGGTCTCTTGCAAGCAGCATATATAGGGATCTTGTTTTTGTATCCATTCAGCCAGTCTTTGCCTTTTGGTTGAGGCATTCAACCCATTTACATTTAGGGTAATTATTGATAAGTATGCACCTGTTGCCATTTACTTTAATGTTTTGGGTTCAGGTTTATACGTCCTTTTTGTGTTTCCTGTCTAAAGTGTATCCTTTAGTAGTTGTTGGAGAGCTGGTTTGGTGGTGCTGAATTCTCTCAGCTTTTGCTTGTCTGTAAAGCTTTTGATTTCTCCTTCATATTTGAATGTGATCCTTGCTGGGTACAGTAGTCTTGGTTGAAGGTTATTATCTTTCATCACTTTAAGTATGTCTTGCCATTCCCTCCTAGCCTGAAGAGTTTCTATTGAAAGATCTGCAGTTATTCTTATGGGGATCCCCTTATGTGTTATTTGTTGTTTTTCCCTTGCTGCTTTTAATATTTGTTCTTTGTGTTTGGTCTTTGTTAGTTTGATTAGTATATGTCTTGGGATGTTTCGCCTTGGGTATATCCTGTTTGGCACTCTCTGGGTTTCTTGGACTTGGGTGATTATTTCCTTCCCCATTTTAGGGAAGTTTTCAACTATTATCTCCTCAAGTATTTTCTCATGGTCTTTCTTTTTGTCTTCTTCTTCTGGGACTCCTATAATTAGAATGTTGGAGCGTTTCATATTGTCTTGGAGGTCTCTGAGGTTGTCCTCATTTCTTTTAATTCGTCTTTCTTTTTCCCTCGCTGATTCATTTATTTCTACCATTTTATCTTCTATTTCACTAATCCTATCTTCTGCCTCAGATATTCTACTCTTTGTAGCCTCCAGAGTGTTTCTGATCTCATTTATTGCATTATTCATTATATGTTGACTCTTTTTATTTCTTCTAGGTCCTTGTTAAACCTTTCTTGCATCTTCTCAATCCTTGACCCCAGGCTATTTATCTGTGATTCCATTTTGATTTCAAGATTTTGGATCATTTTCACTATCAGTATTCGAAATTCTTTCTCAGGTAGATTCCCTATCTCTTCCTCTTTTGTTTGGTTTGGTGGGCATGTCTCCTGTTCCTTTGCCTGCTGGGTATTCCTCTGTCTCTTCATCCTGGTTATATTGCTGCGTTTGGGGTGGCTTTTCTATATTCTGGGAATTTGTGGAATTCTCTTTATTATAGAGCTTCCTCTCTGTGTGTGGGGTTATATCAGTGGCTTGTCAAAGTTTCTAGATTAGAGAGGCTTGTGTTGAGGCTCTGGTGGGTGGTGTTGGATTTTCTCTCTCTGGAGTGCTGTGAAGTGTCAAGTAATGGGTTATGGGACGTCAATGATTTTGGAGTATTTTGAGCTGCCTGTGTATTGAAGCTCAGGGGCTTGTTCTTGTGTTGCTGGAGAATTTGCGTGGTATGTCTTGCTCTGGAGCTTGCTGGCCCTTGGGTGGTGCTCAATTTCAGTATAGGTATGAAGGCGTTTGATGAGCTCTTATTGGATAATGTTCCCTGTATTCAGGGATTCTTTGATGATCTCAGGATTTGGACTTACACCTCCTGATTCTGGTTTTCAGATTTATTTTTACAATAGCCTCATGATTTCTCCATCTATTCAGCACTATTGCTAAAACATCTGGGTTAATGATGATAGGTTTCTCCACTTTGAGGGTCATCCCTAGAGGATCGCTGAGTTACTTGGAGGAGAGAAGAGGGAGGGGGGTAGTTAGAGGTGAGTGGAAGGGGCTGAGGTGGAATCAAAAGAGGCAAAGTAAACTAGCCTGTAACCACTTTCTTGTGTGTGCTCCAAAGTCTGGACCGCTCAGAGGTGGTCACAGAGTTATACATGGAAGAGGAGAGGGAGGAAGTAGATAGAGGTGGTCAGGAGGATGAAAGAGGGAGATGCAAAGGAGGGATACAGATCTGGCCAGTGACCAGTTCCCTGAGAATTCTCCACCTTCGGGAGCACACAGAGATTCATAGAGTTGGGGAGAAGAGGAGGGGGGAGGGATGAGACAAAAGTCACCTGGTGGAGAAAAGAGATTCCAAAGGGGGAGAGAGTGGTCAAGCCAGTAGTCTCGCACTCATGTAAAATTGGGTACTGAAGATTAGGTTTTTAAAAGTACAAAATTGACAACAAATACCAAAATGTTGAGATTAAAAATCTGGACTAGAGATTGGATTTTCAAAGATAAAATATTAAAGATAAGAAAAGGAGAGAAAAATTAAAGAAAAATTGAGAAAAAAATAATAATAATAGAATAAAATAAAAGATTCCAGAATTATTAAAAGACAACTTCCACCACCAATAGGACTATATACAGCGTTTGCTTTAAAGATAGGGTTTTTTTTTTTTTTTTGTAATGTAATAATAGGTTATAAAGGTAATAGATAGAAATATAGAAGACTTAAAAGTTTAAGCAAGTTTAGAGAAAAAAACGAAAAAGAAAAGAAGAGAAAACAAACTTAAAAAGAAAAAAAAATTAAAGAAAGAAAAAAATTCTTAAAAAAAAATCACGCTTCCACATCATCCCCCCAAAAAAAAAATTGATCATAAAAGTAGTAACGGTATATCTGGCGCTTTCTCTGTTATAGACTGTGTGGGGTCGCTACCAAGGCAATTCCCTCTGTTTGACTTCCTCTGTTTGCTGGTCTCTTCCCTGTCTGATTTCCGTCTTGACACAGGGAGGGTGGTGGTGGACTCTGCACTGGGCTTGCCCCTTCTTGCTCCTTGGGATAACCTTGTGGGGCCTGCCCTATGCTTCATGCACTTCCCTGGTCTTTGGCGCTCAGGATTGGCGGTCAGGAAGCCCTCCGAGACTTGAATTTGGTTGAACAGGGGCTTTGTTCCCTTCCCAGGTCCGAGTGGCTTGGGAGTTTGGCTCAGGCTATTGTGACTTCTGGGCTTCTGGGTCGCTCAATTTTCTGGGAACTCCACCAGGGCTCTTTCTCAGGCCGATGATGACTGTTCAGAGCCCCCCAGCAGTTTCAATAGAAAAGAAATCAGTTTGCAATTTGGTAGGTAACGTCACTCTTGAGCTGCGATTGCCCCCTTCCAGCACTTAAGGCTCTGGCTGCCTGTTGCCAGAGGGGGATGGTCTGTAGCTGGCTATTGCCAATCCGTCCTTATATTGGAGCATTCCGCGTGTTGGCTATCCCACAGTCTGGTTTGCTAGACCAAGATAGTTCTTTCTAGCCACGCACGGATCCAATTCTGGCCCGGTTATGCCCCGATTTTCGAGATAAGCCCTGTAGCCTACGTCTCCCGCGGCCCAATTCGTTAAAAGCTCTGTCGCGGGCGTGCTCCTCCCTGCCCAACCCCCACTGCTGTCGGACGCAGGCGTTTGCGCTGCTTATCCGCTGGGGGTTATACTGTTGAATTCATAATCTGTTGGTTTTAATTATTTATTTATTTATTCTTCCTTCCTGTTATGTTGCCCTCTGTGCTTCCAGGGCTCACCCCATACACAGCTGTGAGAATGCTCCCCTATTTTAGGGAGCCTCTCTTTTTAAGAGTCTCTTCCTGGGACAGGATTCCCTTCCCAGGACGAGATTCCCCTTCCCGGGACGGGGCTTCCTCCCTACCTCCTTTGTCTCTGTCTTTGTCGTATGTATTAATTCCTACCTGGTTTTGAAGCCGATGATCTGCTTTGCTGGATGCCTGATGTCCTCTGCCAGCAGTCAGAAGCTGTTTTGTGGAATTTACTCAGCTTTGAAATGTTCTTTTGATGAAGTAGTGAGGGAGAAAGTGTTCTCCCCATCCTATTCCTCTGCCATCATTTTTCATCCTCTGATTTAATTTTCATTAGTTTCTTGAAGTCAACAATTTTAGGATTTCCTCTAGATATTTTAGCAAAAGCATATGACATGAAATAAAATAGTGAAATATCATTTATTGAAAACAAAACAAAAGAGGATATCCTGTTCCAGCTAGAGTCTGGTACATCACTTAATCAGGTGATTTTCCTTTGGTTGAGTTTTGCTGATGTTCTCACTGTTTTACTTTTGTAATCATATTACATTATATCATCACAATAAGAAAAATACATTTGAAAGAACAAAGAAACATGAAGATATTAGAAAATGTAGAGGTAAAACATCACCAATTAAGATAAAATACCTTTTAATGTATGAAATTCTAGGTTTGTTCATTTTAATACATTATTTTTACATTTTATCCTATGACAATCTTAGATTTATGTTAAAGTTGGCCTAAATTTTGTATTTAGCATAGCCCAATTTTATATATAAAAATGTAGAACTTATAATTATATTTAAGATTGAGCCATTTAGTAACACATACTCACTGTGCTGTGCTGCACCTAGTCATTCAGTCATGTCCAACTCTTAACATATACTTTAAAATGGTCATTACATAAGAGGAAAACAAGCTGCTTGCTTTGCTAAAGGGAATTGGCAAAAAAAAGTGATCACATAACTTATATCTCTTTTTGCACATACTGTGCCAGGAGAAAATGCTTATAAGGCTATTTCACTTGAATATTTTAATGTGCAGTCAATTATGAATAATAATATAACCATAGCTTCCTTACAGTAATAAGGACAATAATAATAGAAATAACACATATTGTTTAGAAGGGGTTTCCCCTGTGGCTCAGTGATAAAGGATCTGCCTGCCAAGCAGGAGACACAAGTTCAGTCCCTGGGTTCAGAAGATCCCCTGGAGAAGGAAATGGCAACCCACTCCAGTATTCTTGCCTGGGAAATCCCATGGATAGAGGAGCCTGGCAGGCTGCAGTCCATGGGGTGGCAAAAGAATTGGACATGACTTAACAACTGAAAAACAACAATACTTAAGATAGCAGAGTCAGTTTCTCATCAGATTAAATACATAGAATTTAAATAACAAGAGTTGTGCAATTTAGTGAATGCAATATGACATTTTCAGCAGCATTTGTAGTTGTTCATAATACTGAAGAATAATAAATTATTTCTAGGAGGAGACAATAAATCTCTAAATGCTATTTGATTAGACAACACATTTTGGTGTCAGGCTTAAAAAAGGCTATATTCTATTGTGGTATATATATATTTACATTATATTATACACATAAATATACCTATTCATATACCTATTTATATCTAGATTATGAATGAAGTGAAAGTGTTAGTTGCTTAGTCATTCTGATTCTTTGTGACTCCATGCACTGCAGCCCACCAGGCTCCTCTGTCCATTGGATTCTCCAGGCAAGAATACTGGAGTGGCTAGCCAATCCTTTCTCCAGGGTATCTTCCAGACCAGGGATAGAACCTTGATCTCTTGCACTGCAGGAAGATTTTTACCATCAAGCCATCAGGAAGCCCTAGATTATGAATACACCTATTCATAATCTAATATAGATGCATTATTTTGACTATTTCAATTGTAATTTAAATATATGATTTTGAGGATAAATGCATCTAATATACCTGACTAAGTTACCTGTGGAATTAATTTTTTTTTACCATATGTTAGTTAAATAATGAATTTATCTAGGTTAATAAAGCATATTAAGATCCACAAGAATATATTACCATTGAAACTAGATAATTAAAACCTCAGGAGAATTTATTGCAGATTTTTTTTTTTTCATTTTATTTTACTTTACAATACTGTATTGGTTTTGCCACACATCAACATGAATCCACCACAGGTGTACATGAGTTCTCAATCCTGAACCCCTGTCTCATCTCTTTCCCCATACCATCTCTCTGGGTCATCCCAGTGCACCAGCCCCAAGCATCCTGTATCCTGCATCAAACCTAGATTGGCGATTTGTTTCTTACATTATATTATACATGTTTCATTTCAATGCTATTCAAGGAAATGTATGCAAAAGTTTCAAAAACAAATGATACCAAAGAGTTTGCAGTGACAAGTAAAAGATCGATATCTTGTGTCTTCTGTCCTAAGCTTACAAATCAATTTATAAATTTTAGAGAAGTACTTATAGTTGTCTGATATGATAGAGGATTGTCAAGTTCTTCTTTCCTCAATAATTATATTACAAACCCTCAATAGTCACCTTTTCCTATGACAAGAATGTTCATAAATTTTTTTTTCACAGAGTAGAATCTTACAGATCATTATAGGATGTTGTAATACTTACCCTTCTCTCCACCACTTTTAATTTATTTAATTCTCTTCTTTTATCTGTTGTATCTTTGTTTTTACATTTTATGGCATTACTTGATTATTATTAGGCAAATTCTGTTCACTTCACTACCAGGACTCAATGGGAAAGTGTATATTTTCTCCTAGAATTATTCAAGTTAAAATCTTTACATCATGTATTGGAACTGTCACAAGTGTAGAGTTCAGATGGAGTCTCTTATTTAACACTAGTCCAGATCACCTTCCAGGCTCTTGATAACTACAGCTAATCTACAAATTTCCCTCCTGTCCCTCCTTACTTCCATAATATTCTATTCACCTGATCCAATTCAGATGCACTGATTTCCAGGCTGCCTGTGAGTATGCTTTTTAGGTTCTTCTCTTCACCTTTCTTCTATGTCTGATCCAGTACATTGAACATAATTTTGCTTTCTTTTTGTATCTTCTTTTCCTAGAATACATTTTCAAGTAGATGTAGAGAAATTGTACTTAACTTTATGAATCCTTCCAATGGCCAAAATATCTTTTGGTGATTTCATATGTACTTCAATATTTTGGCTTAATATATAATTCTTAGTTTAAAAATAATGCTCAGCACATTGAAGGGAGAAATGGACTAAGATATAAGTCATATATAACCTATTATAAAGTTGGAAGTTATATGAATAAATTCAAATTTTTATTTTTAAAAACCTGTCAGTCAATACTGCTATCCATTAAGAATAATAACAAATACAAACTTAGATTCTTAATTTATATACCCATTCATTTAATAAATACTTTTAGGACATATTCTGTGCCAATTTGGATATTGGTAATGAAGAATATATTGTTGAACAAAACAGATATGATAAAGGCAAAAGCATGAAATAAAGCCAAGGGGTTATGTTCTTACTAGGTTTTAAAATACTACAGCAGGAATGCTGAATATCAAGTATTTAGTAGAAAGTGTATATTATACTTTAAATTTACATATACTGATTGAAAGAATAGATAGGAAATGGAATAATACAGTAACATTTACTAATAATAGAGAAAATAAAAGCAAAATTTGTGAAATTAGTGAAAAAATATATGTGAGAGAGCTACAAAGAGTGGGCAACTTTGACCCACATAAAAGTTTGAGCTATATTTGAAATACTCTTTTAAATTATCTGTAACGTTATTTAATACACACTTTATCTTTTTTCCTCCCCTACTTCCTGACTCTTGTTCCAAATTCATAAAAAGTATTAACACTACATATATAAGAACTGTTTGAAACTTTTTATGTTCTGTTGGCAACTGATGGGTGCTTAAGGAATGTTAAAATACGGTGATTTGATCTTTAAATCAGGATATTCTCTGTAGAGATTTTGGGACAAAGAGTTTAAATGAGCTTTTAAAAAGCTGAGGGAAAGAACATACACACGATACACCAACACAGTCACTTCTCTTGACCTTAGAAAAATCTCTGGAGGTTGCATGATAAGGTCTATTATAACATGGACAATAGTTAAAAGGGCATTTAGGATTTGAGGTGACTCCTTTTAAAGAAGATTCTATTGTCTCTTCTATATTAATTATGCTTTGATTGGCTTTCTATATAGAAGATATGCTTTTTATTGTGTAGAATTTCTATGCCTGAAATTAAGCATTTAAAAAAGAGTTATAAATATACTTGAGTTAAAACTGTTTAAAATGAGGAACTGGTTCTGTAAAAAATGCTAATAATAAAGATGACAGCTATCTATTCCTAACCAGATATTTGATTAGTGTAGTTAAATAAGACTTTGTTTCCCAGAATGCCACCTATAGGATTTGTGCTAAATAGAATTTCAGTACTTCTGGAACTGCCTGAAATCTATAAATATTAATCTGTTCTTAAGGAATATTTTAGTCGGGGCTTTGTGGAAGATAGAACTTGAAACAAAACTTAATATCGATGCTTTATTTATTGTGTAATGTAATTCTAGAACAGGAGAGAGGGAAAATGGAAGCAGAGAAAGCTGGAAAGCAAATACAAAGTTTTCTGAAGTATTGAAGCAGGTTGGTTCTGATGCTGTAATTGATCATCATCATTTACTTCTCTGCTCAGTTCAGTTCAATTCAATCGCTCAGTCATTTCCGACTCTTTGTGACCCCATGTATCGCAGCACGCCAGGCCTCCCTGTCCATCACCAACTCCCGGAGTTCACTCAGACTCACTTCCATCAAGTCAGTGATGCCATCCAGCCATCTCATCCTCTGTGGTCCCCTTCTCCTCCTGCCCACAACCAGTCCCATCAGAGTCTTTCCAATGAGTCAACTCTTCACATGAGGTGGCCAAAGTACTGGTGTTTCAGCTTTAGCATCATTCCTTCCAAAGAGATCCTAGGTCTGATCTCCTTCAGAATGGACTGGTTGGGTCTCCTTGCAGTCCAGAGATGCTCAAGAGTCTTCTCCAACACCACAGTTCAAAAGCATCAATTCTTCGGTGCTCAGCCTTCTTCACAGTCCAACTCTCACATCCATACATAACCACAGGAAAAGCCATAGCCTTGACTAGATGGACCTTTGTTGGCAAAATAATGTCTCTGCTTTTGAATATGCTATCTAGGTTGGTCATAACTTTTCTTCCAAGCAGTAAGTATCTTTTAATTTCATGGCTGCAGTCACCATCTGAGGTGATTTTGGAGCCCCACAAAATAAAGTCTGACACTGTTTCCACTGTTTCCCCATCTCTTTCCCAGGAAGTGATGGGATCGGATGCCATGGTCTTCGTTTTCTGAATGCTGAGCTTTAAGCCAGCCTTTTCACTCTCCTCTTTTACTTTCATTAAGAGGCTTTTTAGTTCCTCTTCACTTTCTGCCATAAGGGTGGTGTCATCTGCATATCTGAGGTTATTGATATTCCTCCTGGCAATCTTGATTCCAGCTTGTGTTTCTTCCAGCCCAGCGTTTCTCATGATGTACTCTGCATATCAGTTAAATAAGCAGGGTGACAATATACAGCCTTGACGTATTCCTTTTCCTATTTGGAACAAGTCTGTTGCTCCATGTCCAATTCTAACTGTTGCTTCCTGACCTGCATACAGATTTCTCAGGAGGCAGGTCAGGTGGTCTGGTATTTCCATCTCTCTCAGAATTTTCCAGTTTCTTGTGATCTACACAGTCAAAGGCTTTGGCATAGTCAATAAAGCAGAAATAGATGCTTTTTTTCTGGAACTCTCTTGCTTGTTCCATGATCCAGCAGATGTTGGCAATTTGATCTCTGGTTCCTCTGCCTTTTCTAAAACCAGCTTGAACATCTGGAAGTTCACAGTTCACGCATTGCTGAAGCCTGGCTTGGAGAATTTTGAGCATTACTTTACTAGCATGTGAGATGAGTGCGATAGTTTGAGCGTTCTTTGGCATTGCCTTTCTTAAGTCAGCTTTTTCACTCTCCACTTTCACTTTCATCAAGAGGCTTTTTAGTTCCTCTTCACTTTCTGCCATAATGGTGGTGTCATCTTATCATAATACCCCTTTGGTTCTAACCAGTAACATGGCTGTTGGGTTGTCTAAGAGGTCTTGTCTTCATTGGATTATGGTCATTGTAACTAATAGTTGATAGTTATTAATGGGCATGGTATATGAAGTGATGGCCCCAGGGAATGACTGAACTCCAGATATTCTGCCTTTGCTCTATTTTGTATTTGGAACCTGACATCTGCATCGCAATTCAAGATGAATGCCCCAGACAATGTATCTCCTTTCACCTATTAACAACTGGAGCTCAACACGGCCAGATGGTAGTTGTACTTGTCAGATATGTTCACTTCTAGGAAACAAGACTCCTAAGCCAGCACAACCTAATGTTGTTGGAATAAGAACCCCAAATGGACCCGTGAATCTGTGGAGAACAGATCCTCTCCTTTGCTATTCTCTCTCAGATAGTGTTGAACATGATGCATTGACTATTGACAATTTAGTGTATATTCTGCGTTCTAGATGGCAGAGCACTAACCCTGCAGAATGATAAGTCAAAGGTGATATCTTCAATGGACTGCTCCATCATACTTATCAGGAATGCTACCTCTGGCAAAGATAAATGAATCTTGTGTCATAAACCAATTCTTTTATTTTTATTTCTTCTCATTACATTAATGTAATTGTATCGGAGTAATAGTGCCTCTGTTCTTTTCATTTGCTTTGCACTTGTCTCATTAAAGCATCTTATATGTGATACTAATCCTCAAAATGGCTTTGTCCCTTGGTATTCTCACTCTTCTAGTCCTTTTCATTCCAACAAACAAATCATCTTTCAGAGCTCTCAGAACTTTCATACCAATCTACCAAAAATAAAAAAAGTCACACTGTTCCATTTCTTAAGAGCTTGCTATGAATTGATGATATATAGAGGAGGAAATGGCAACCCACTCCAGCATTCTTGCTGGGAAAATCCCATGGACAAAGGAATATGGCAGGTGACCATCCGCAGGGTTGCAGAGTCAAACATGACTGCAAGACAGAGCACATGAATCAATAATATAGTTTTGGACTGGATTTTAAAATTTGACACATATTCATTTCTTGTCTACCCTAGAAAATAATTTGGCTGTTTTTTTTGTTTGTTTGTTTTGTTTTTGTTTTTATTTTTGCTATTCCAAAAATAATATCATTTATATTTCTTACACTGGCTTTCACTCATTTATCATATCACATGTGCTTGGACTAACTAGAAATTTTAGTTTAATACTCTAGTATAAATAAAGTTTAAGAATGTTACTCCAGTATTTTCATTAGATTTTCATTTTAATCAAAATCAAAGCCTTAGATGAAGAATGATGAAGCAGTAGTAATAGAGTACTGGGGCAGGGGGAGTATTTCTCTTTATTACTGCATTTAAATAAAACATCATTTTGAGCTTTATTTTAATGCCTTCAACTAAATTCTATTCTTTAGGTTTCTAAACTTCAAAACATTTCACAGATTCAATCTAAATTAAACTAGCTAATATGTTTTGTTTCAAAATAACACATTTCTAAAACAGATAAGAAAATAGTATATGTACTAAAATGCATTCTTGTTAGGCAAAATAGCTATGAACTTAGTTTATAAATATTAAAGAGCACTGATTTTGTATTAGTACCTATAGAAATATTATACTTGTCTTCCAGGAACTTATATTCTGAATAAATAAAACAGTGCCACAAATCACTCATGTTTTATTTAATTGCTTTTAAATTTTCTCCTAAGATGTGTGAAGCTTGAGTATTTAATCAAAAGAAGTATAATATTTGGGAAACTATTGGGAAGAATATTTTCATAAATAAATTTGGGAGTCTGTTGACTATATAGGACTTACTGAATAATTTTACTAATTTAAAAGAAACAAGTTTGAACCAGAAAAAAAGCCAGTGTTGTTTCTAGAAAGATCAGAGAAGTGTTTAAGAATTTTACACATTTATGGTGAAATAATAAAATATTTTTCTGTGTGTAGACTTTAATAAAACTGGAATAAATTCAGTATAAATATTTCCTAGTTATTTGTAACTTTTATTTCCAACAAAAATCACCAATATTTTATACTTGACATAGAAGTAATTATGCATGCTCAATATGAAAAAGGAAATGTTATACTGTACAGTCCAATGAAAAACATGAACTAATCACATGAGCATTCCAAATTATTTTAAGGCACAGAAAATGAGTCTAAAGTACAGTTCAGAAGTGCTCATTCTGAAAATATAATTCAGTGAAGCATCATGTTCATTATGAATGGAAGTCAGTTTACCCCAGAGCTGTGACAGTGACGCATATGGGACTAAGGAAATCTATCCCAGCTTTTCAGTGAATCCACACAATTAATAGAGATTTAGGTAAAACTGTGTTGACAAGAACATCCTAACTCTGTGCAGTAAATCAATGATATTGATTTCAATTATGTCTGATTTTTACCTTGGGACTAGCAATTTAGAGTTCAGGCCCCAGTTAAGCATTAACTGGCCCCTTGTTCATCCCATTCCTCATATGTTTCCCACTGAATAATCAAGATTCCACTGATGACTTAGAAAACTGTGTTAGCTTAACTATTCCTAATGAACACAGGAAGTGAATCCTAAGAACATACTGGACTTACTTAATGGAGGTTTACATGAACCTACTTCCTGACCTGCATACAGATTTCTCAAGAGGCAGGTCAGGTGCTCTGGTCTTCCCATCCCTCTCAGAATTTTTCACAGTTTTTTGTGATCCACACAATCGAAGGCTTTGGCATAGTCAATAAAGCAGAAATAAAGGTTTTTCTGGAACTCTCTTTCTTTTCCATGATCCAGCGGATGTTGGCAATTTGATCTCTGGTTCCACTGCCTTTTCTAAAACCAGCTTGAATGTCAGGAAGTTCACGGTTCATGTATTGTTGAAGCCTGCCTCTTGAGGAATCTGTATGCAGGTCAGGAAGCAACAGTTAGAACTGGACATGGAGCAACAGACTGGTTCCGAATAGGAAAAGGAGTACAACAAGGCTGTATATTGTCACCATGTTTACTTAACTTCTATGCAGAGTACATCATGAGAAATGCTGGGCTGGATGAAACACAAGCTGGAATCAAGATTGCTGGGAGAAATATCAATAACCTCAGATATGCAGATGACACCACCCTTATGGCAGAAAGTGAAGAGAAACTAAAAAGCCTCTTGATGAAAGTGAAAGAGGAGAGTGAAAAAGTTGGCTTAAAGCTCAACATTCAGAAAGTAAAGATCATGGCATCTGGTCCCATCACTTCATGGGAAATAGAAGGGGAAACAGCGGAAACAGTGTCAGACTTTATTTTTTTTTGAGGCTCCAAAATCACTGCAGATGGTGACTGCAGCCATGAAATTAAAAGATGCTTAGTCCCTCGAAGAAAAGTTATGACCAACCTAGATAGTATATTCAAGAGCAGAGACATTACTTTGCCAACTAAGGTCCATCTAGTCAAGGCTACAGTTTTTCCAGTAGTCATGTATGGATGTGAGAGTTGGACTGTGAAGAAGGCTGAGTGCTGAAGAATTGTTGCTT
This sequence comes from Nanger dama, assembly GCA_917880005.1. Classification (NCBI taxonomy): domain Eukaryota; kingdom Metazoa; phylum Chordata; class Mammalia; order Artiodactyla; family Bovidae; genus Nanger; species Nanger dama. The sequence continues at coordinate 16,490,979 of CAKJTW010000047.1, read as the reverse complement.
TTGAACTGTGGTGTTGGAGAAGACTCTTGAGAGTCCCTTGGAGTGCAAGGAGATCCAACCAGTCCATTCTGAAGGAGATCAGCCCTGGGATTTCTTTTGTAGGAATGATGCTAAAGCTGAAACTCTGGTACTTTGGCCACCTCATGCGAAGAGTTGACTCATTGGAAAAGACTCTGATGCTGGGAGGGATTGGGGGCAGGAGGAGAAGGGGACGACCGAGGATGAGATGGCTGGATGGCATCACGGACTCGATGGACATGAATCTGAGTGAACTCCGGGAGTTGGTGATGGACAGGGAAGCCTGGCGTGCTGCGCTTAATGGGATTGCACAGAGTCAGACATGACTGAGTGACTGAACTTAAGTGAATGAGAGTCAGAGGAAGCACATACTTGACAGCATCTCTGTTCTCTACAAATACATTATTCAGGAAGCTTGGGACAAGGAAAGTTTCTTTATGTTTGATACTAAGTTTATTCTGTTCTGAACTGATCTGTTTCTGTTTCAAAGAGAAGTAGACTGTGTTTGGAATTATAGTTCTCCTTTGTCCCTTCATATGCTAATGAATGAAAGTTGAATACTAAATCATTCCACCATGCTACTGGTTAAGCCCACTTTTTTTTTTTTTTTTTTTTTTTAAGCAGGCTTGTATAAAAACACTGCTGCTGCTGCTGCTAAGTCGCTTCATTCGTGTGCGACTCTGTGCGACCCCATAGACAATAGCCCACTAGGCTCCCCCATCCCTGGGATTCTCCAGGCAATAACACTGGAGTGGGTTGCCATTTCCTTCTCCAATGAATGAAAATGAAAAGTGAAAGTGAAGACACTCAGTCATATCCGACTCTTAGCGACCCCATGGACTGCAGCCTACCAGGCTCCTCTGTCCATGGGATTTTCCAGGCAAGAGTACTGTTCTTTTCTGGAGACTTGATTTTGTATATGCTCTGATCAAAACTTACTTAAATGATTCATTGCAGGAAGAGGTTTGTATTATAGGGGCAGAATTCTTTTATCCTTAAGAGCAATTTGAGGCTGCCACTACTTAGACTCATTGATTGGACACAGAAATAAGCAGTCATCAAGGCTTGGGTTTCATTCCCAATGGTACCTGCTACATGATTTGCAAAATACTCAAGGTCTGTATGTACAAGGATACAAAAGATTTCTAAATATTTTAAACAGTTCACCTGTACTACTAATCTCAACAAAGAAGTCTCATTTTTATAGCCTATACAAGCCACTAATTTCATACTTGGACATGCCCTCATAATACTAATCATATTTAGCAAACCTTTTAATATTAATCAAATAAAACACAACAAAATGCATGAGGTTGTCATATCAGCAGTGTGAGCTTTCTGCTTAGAAAGTTTGTAGACTCTCCAGGAACATAAACTGACCTCATACACACATGCCAGTACATAGAACATCCAAAAATAAGACATATTTCTTCAAGTGAATATTTAATAACTTGTGATTTTCTCAGAATAAAGCACAAATGGAAAACTGTTCAACTTCCTTTTGGTTGAGCAAATGAGGGAAAACAGTCATGGGAAGGGAATATTTAATATTAGTAAACAGAGTCAAACACAGGATTGAATGCATTAGGAAAAACTGTGTATTTCTAGGTATGCTGAATTTGGAAAACAGCTTCTTTCATTTCTTATTTCAGAATGAGGTTAATATGAAGCTGGGCAGTTAGAATTAAGAGTGTATGACTTAGGTGGAACCGAAACTAAAGTATTCATTTGATCTTTAAAGTAAAGACAAGTTTTTTTTTTTTTTTAATATAAATTTACTTATTTTAATTGGAGGCTAATTACTTTACAATATTTTATTGATTTTGCCATACATCAACATGAATCCACCACAGGTATACACGTGTTCCCCATCCTGAACCACCCCCTCCTCCCCTTATCATCCCTTTGGTATGTCTCAGTGCACCAGCCCCAAGCATCCAGTATCATGCATCAAACCTGGACTGGCGATTCGTTTCATATATGATATTATACATGTTTCAATGCCCTTTTCCCAAATTATCCCACCCTCTCCCTCTCCCACAGAGTCCAAAAGACTGTTCCATACATCTGTGTCTCTTTGGTGTCTTGCATACAGGGTTATCGTTACCATCTTTCTAAATTCCATATATATGTATTAGTATACTGTATTGGTGTTTTTCTTTCTGGCTTACTTCACTCTATAATCAGCTCCAGTTTCATCCACCTCATTAGAACTGATTCAAATGTATTCTTTTTAATGGCTGAGTAATATTCCATTGTGTATATGTACCACAGCTTTCTTATCCATTCATCTGCTGATGCACAAGTTTTGTAAGAAGATAGCTTCTTCTCTAAAAGAGTATTTCTCTCTTAAATACTTTAGAAGAGTGTTTCTATCAAAGGGCAAAGCAAACCCATAGTGTAGACAGAGGGGAAATTGGCATTTTAGAGGGAGAAGCATGAAATATTGAGTTTCTTTCTATGTGATAAATTCTGTTTGCCAGTTTAATTAAATAATCAATAATTTAAATTTCAAGCACTTTTAAAGAATAAATAAATGCATGTAACTAAAAGAGCAGAATTCTGTATCATCACAGAAATTAAGTATGCCGTTTGTTATCTCAATGAGTCCTAGGCAGGAGGAGGAAGAGAAAAAGTCCTCAATAAGGCATTGGTATCAATTCATTTCTGCACATAAGTAAATGAGTGTAAATATGTATATTTAATTCCATATATGTGTATCCTTCTATTTCAGAAATATTGCTAGTGGTCTCTGGAGTCCTAGTGTCATTACTTGACCCTGCTGGTGGTTATACTGTATGTTTTATTCCGAGGAAGATTATGTCCACTCTGTGGGGCTCTATTTCCATTTCAGTAATACTGCAGGAGAGGAAGGCTTGAGTCTGTGATGTTACCCAGGTTCTAGAATTCTTTGATTCTCCTTATCATTAATTTAAAACTAAATTGTTTTAAAATTGTGTGCCCTTTATAGATTACCATCAATGGCTAACACTCAGAAAAATAAAGTCTGGAAGGCTGGATTACTTGATACTTTTAAAACTGTTTATTTCTTGGAGAGTTGTATTCCCAGAAACTTACAACAGGAAACCATTGTGCTTTTAGGTCTCATCTTAAAGCAAGGTAGCACTTTGCTAATTCAAAGATGATAGGATAGGCGTTAGCTCTTCTCTAAATTTTTGGTAGAATTCAGCTGTAAAGCCATCTTAACCTGGGCTTTTGTTTGCTGGAAGATTCTGATTACATTTTCATTTTCCGTGCTTGTGATGGGTCTGTTAAGATTTTCTATTTATTTCTGGTTCACTTTTGGAAAGTTGTACTTTTCGAATTTGTCCATTACTTCCACGTTGTCCATTTTATTGGCATATAATTGCTGATAGTAGTCTCTATTCTACTCAAACTCTTTCAGAAAATTGCAGAGGAAGGTAAACTTCCAAACTCATTCCATGAGGCCACCATCACCCTAATACCAAAACCTGACAAAGATGTCACAAAAAGAAAACTGCAGGCCAATATCACTGACAAACATAGATGCAAAAATCTTTAATAAAATTCTAGCAATCAGAATCCAACAACAAATTAAAAAGATCATACATCATGATCAAGTGGGCTTTATCACAGGGATGCAAGGATTCTTCAATATACACAAATCAATCAATGTAATTCACTACATTAACAAATTGAAAAATAAAAGCCATATGATTATCTCAATAGATACAGAGAAGGCCTTTGACAAAATTCAATATCCATTTATGATAAAAACTCTCCAGAGAGCAGAAATAGAAGGAACATTCCTCAACATAATAAAAGCTATATATGACAAACCTACAGCAAACATTATCCTCAATGGTGAAAAATTGAAAGCATTTCCCCTAAAGTCAGGAACAAGACAAGGGTGCCCACTTTCACTGCTACTATTCAACATAGTTCTGGAAGTTTTAGCCATAGGATTCAGAGCAGAAGAAGAAATAAAAGGAAATCAAATTAGAAAAGAAGAAGTAAAACTCTCACTGTTTGCAGATGACATGATCCTCTATATAGGAAATGCTAAAGTCTCCACCAGAAAATTACTAGAGCTAATCAATGAATATAGTAGAGTTGCAGGATATAAAATCAACACACAGAAATCCCTTGCATTCCTAAACACTAATAATGAGAAAATAGAAAAAGAAATTAAGGAAGCAATTCCATTCACCATTGCAATGAAAAGAATAAAATACTTAAGAATACATCTACCTAAAGAAACTAAAGACCTATATATAGAAAACTATAAGACATTGGTAAAAGAAATCAAAGAGGACACTAATAGATGGACAAATATACTGTGTTCATGGATTGGAAGAATCAATTTAGTGAAAATGAGTATACTACCCAAAGCAATCTACAGATTCAGTGCAATCCCTATCAAGCTACCAGCGGTATATTTCACAGAGCTAGAACAAATAATTTCACAATTTGTATGGGAATACAAGAAACCTCGAATAGCCAAAGCAATCTTGAGAAAGAAGAATGGAATTGGAGGAATCAACCTGCCTGACTTCAGGCTCTACTACTAAGCCACAGTTATCAACACAGTATGGTACTGGCACAAAAACAGAAATATAGATCAACAGAACAAAATAGAAATCCCAGAGATAAATCCACACACCTATGGACACCTTATCTTCGACAAAGGAGGAAAGAATATATGATGAAGAAAAGACAATCTCTTTAACAAATGTGCTGGGAAAACTGATCAACCACTTGTAAAAGAATGAAACTAGAACACTTTCTAACCCCATACACTAAAATAAACTCAAAATGGATTAAAGATCTAAATGTAAGACCAGAAACTATAAAACTCCTGGAGGAGAACATAGGCAAAACACTCTCCGACATAAACCTCCCAGTATACTGGAAATAAAAGCAAAAATAAATAAATGGGATCTAATTAAAGTTAAAAGCTTCTGCACAACAAAGGAAACTATAAGCAAGGTGAAAACACAGCCTTCAGAATTCGACAAAATAATAGCAAATGAAGCAACTGACAAACAACTAATCTCAAAAATACACAAGCAATTTATGCAGCTCACTCCCAGAAAAATAAATGACCCAAACAAAAAATGGGCCAAAGAACTAAACAGACGTTTCTCCAAAGAAGACATACAGATGGCTGACAAACACATGAAAAGATGCTCAACATCACTCATTATCAGAGAAATGCAAATCAAGACCACAATGAAGTACCATTTCACACCAGTCAGAATGGCTGTGATCCAAAGTCTACCAGCAATAAATGCTGGAGAGGGTGTGGAGAAAAGGGAACTCTCTTATACTGTTGGTGGGAATGGAAACTAGTACAGCCACTATGGAGAACAGTGTGGAGATGCCTTAAAAAACTGGAAATAGAACTGCCTTATGACCCAGCAATCTCACTGCTGGGCATACACACTGAGGAAACCAGAACTGAAAAAGACACATGTACCCCAATGTTCATTGCAGCACTGTTTATAATAGCCAGGACATCAAAGCAACCTAGATGTCCATCAGCAGATGAATGGATAAGAAAGCTGTGGTACATATACACAATGGAGTATTACTCAGCCTTTAAAAAGAACACATTTGAATCAGTTCTAATGAGGTGGATGAAACTGGAGCTGATTATACAGAGTGAAGTAAGCCAGAAGAAAACAAAACCAAAGACACCAATACAGTGTACTAATATATATATGGAATTTAGAAAGATGTTAATGATAACCCTGTATGTGAGACAATAAAAGAGACACAGATGTATAGAAGAGACTTTTGGACTCTGTGGGAGAGAGAGGGTGGAATGATTTGGGAGAATGGCATTGAAACATGTATACTATAATGTAAGTAACGAATTGCCAGTCTAGGTTCAATACAGGAAACAGGATGCTTGGGGCTGGGGCTGGTGCACTGGGATGACCCAGAGAGATGATATGGGGAGGAAGGGGGAGGGGGGTTCAGGATTGGGAACTCATGTACATCCTGGCAGACTCACGTCAATATATGGCAAAACCAATACAGTATTGTAAAGTAAAATTTAAAAATAAAATAAAATAAACATTGAAAAAAAAAAGATGATAGGAAAATAAAATATGGAATTATGTGATTTTTCTTACCAAATACTAATCCTATTCTCAAGGACAAATGTATTTCATGTGATAATACTTAAAAGTAACTGTGTTTTTGTTTTTTGTTTTTTTTAAATGACTACATTGTGTGAACATCTTGTTTGTGTGAACTTGCAATATATGAGTTTTTTTTTTTTTTTCTAAAAGTTATCATTAATATTCTGGATTATACTAAGGAGTGAAAATAAAGGAGAGTTCACTAAAGAAAAATGCCCCTAATGTGACCTATAATTAGAGTGAATTCATAAGATATGCTGCTTTTTACTTAACATTTTAAAGATATTCATAGCAGTTTTATTCAGAAAGCCTCAGCTTTTATGAAATGGTGAAGGGGACAGTGGAAGATCTACAAGTCACTTCTTTCTCTGCCCCTGTTACTAACATAATTTCAGCTCTTCCTTTACCCTTAACTGTCTCCATGTTTATTAGGAATGGAACTGGACTAACTGGAGACTTTATATTACAGTATTATACATCACAGTTTGATATGTTAAACTCATGGCTTCTTAGCACATTGAAATTAGCCTCTTAACCAAAGAGTGTGTTTCTGTTTAAGCTTGCAATATAAGTAGGATAAAATAATTTCTTAAATAAAATGAAAATGGAAATTAAATAGAAATTTAAGTATTAGCCACTGTGATTCAGACCACAATCATACATTTGTACTTCCATTAAAATGATGACATGAGTCTTTTCAGCATTCATGATTTATAAACATATATTTAAATGATTATCATATTAGAAAAGACACAAAGCTTTTAAAATTTTGTAATTAAGACTATGTGTATAAATTTTAAAGACATCCTTGTTAGTTTGTTATGACATTATTCTAATATAATTATGCCATGATTATCACAACTCACTAATATTTTTCCTAGCTATTATAAAATATTCTGTCATTTTTAGCCCAAATTATTTTACTGGGTCAGAAACCATCTAACAAGTGATGCTTTGGAGACAAATATATCATTTGTGATTTGAGGGAAAATTTTACCTAATTGAAGTTATGTCATCTGTAATTATCAGAGAAGACAACCCACTCCAGTACTCTTGCCTGGAAAATCCCTCGTGGGCTGCAGTCTATTGGGTCGTGTAGAGTCGGACACTGTTGAGCGACTTACTTTCACTTTTCACTTTGATGCATTGGAGAAGGAAATGGCAACCCACTCCAGTATTCTTGCCTGGAGAATCCCAGGGATGGCAGCATCTGTAATTAGAATTATGTTGTTAAAATCTTAAATGATTTCTTTCTATAAAGTCAACCATTTATGCAGTGAAGTGAATTTGCATTTTATTGTTAACAGGAAATTGTAAGTTATCAATTACTATTTGTATTATTCATAAAATTGAGTTTTATTATAAAAGTAAAAAAGTTTTATCATTTTATACAAATGCATACAAACCAAGAAACAATTATGGTAATATTTGCACTTACAATTTAATCAAAATTTTTATTTGCTTTCTAGTTTTCATTTAATTTTTATGTATGCTTAGTCCTTCAGTCATGTCCGACTCTTTGTGACTCTGTAGGCTGTAGCCCACCAGGCTCTTCTGGCCATGGGATTATCCAGGCAAGAATACTAGAGTGGGTAGCCATTTCCTTCTCCAGGAGATCTTCCTGACCCAGGGTCAAACCCACATCTCTTGCATCTCCTGCACTCAGGCAGATTCTTTACCATCTGAAGCACCAGGGAAGCCCTTAATTTTTATGTAATATACATATTTTGAAAGAAGTAATTATTAAAACCACTTGGTCAAATATTAAAATTCCATATTAACATTAGAAAAGAACGCACTATGATTCTGTTTAGCAAATTGTTTCTTAATAGTAAACATCAGTTTGTTCCTTCAAATCTTCATGATATAGAGTACCTGTAGCCAAAATATGTCTTAATTAATCAACATTTTATTTATTAATATTTACTGTTGAGAGTAAATATTGGACTACAAGGGGCTCCAACCAGTCCATCCTAAGGAGATCAGTCCTGGGTGTTCGTTGGAAGGACTGATGCTAAAGCTGAAACTCCAATACTTTGGCTACCTCATGCGAAAAGTTGACTCATTAGAAAAGACCCTGATGCTTGGAGGGATTGGGGGCAGGAGGAGACAGAGGATGAGATGGGTAGATGGCATCACTGACTCGATGGACATGAGTTTGGGTAAACTCTGGGAGTTGGTGATGGACAGGGAGGCCTGGCGTGATGGACAGGGGAGTCACAAAGAGTCGGGAATGACAGAGAGACTGAACTGAACTGAACTGAACTGACTGTTGAGTAAAAATATAGATACAAAATACTTATAAAAATTATGAAAATCATTATATTTTATGTTAGTTTGAAAATAAAATTTGCTATTGCATCACATAATCTAAAAGCTATAGAAGTTGAGGTATTTGTTGACATGGAGTCTAACAATTATTTTATGTTAAATGAAGAATTACTTTTAAATGGCAGAAAAGGCAGTTTTATTTGTATTAATCATAATCAAAATAGAAAATCTTTAACATCTCTACATTCAAAATAAGCTCTCTTTTTGAGCCAATAAGAAAATAACTCAGAAAGATAAAAGATACAAAGGACATGAAAAGACTATACAGGCAAAATTTGAGTGAATGATATACACTTCTTAAAATGTGAATATAACATTTTATAATATAATTAAATGTGAATTTATATTGAATTAAAAAGAGGCAGAGGATGTAAAGAGGCATTTCACAGAAGAGGATATGCAGATGACTGGAAGCAATGTAGTACATTTGTATAAAATACAGTAGTGACAATCTAATATACATTCTGAAAAGCAGAAATAATGTAAAGATTATTCACTGTTCAAGGGAATTGTGAATAAGATTATTCAGAGTGCTGTTGGTAGGATGGTAATTTGCTGTTTCCTGATCTGGATGCTCATTGCATGAATGTGATTACCAGTGAAAATATACTGAGTTGTGCTATTGTTACAATTTGCTTTCCAGTATGTATATTATGCTTCATTTAAAATTGAATGGGGGAGGATGAGGGGAATTACAGAAAGAGCAATGTAATCTATTCTTCATGTAATTTTAGAGAAGAAACCATAGAATCATACAATAGTTTGTGATTCACTTTGAGATATATGGGAAAAGAAAAAAAATGCAAAGAAATTAAATAATTAAAAGAGAATGCTGCTGCTAAGTTGCTTTAATACAATGGCATAACAATTAAAGGATGAACTATAGACAGACTTATACCACATAAAAAGATGGAAATCTCTTATAAAATAACAGAAAGATTCATCCCAATATTGTAGTTAAAGGAATGTTTAGTAAAAACATAGATCCTCATCAGTAGAAGACTGATTAATACATTTGATATGTATAATCATTTTTCTAGGCATCTTGAGGAGATTTTTCTCAGATTAATCATATTGCTAAAAACATGAAGCCCAAAACATGCTCTCCTTTACTCCAGTTCTTAAGACTTTGCTCCTTGCCTTTTGCTATTTCAGTAACCTTTTATGTTGATATCAGAGAGTCCACATGCATAGTGACATCTCTCTTGTAATTATTCCCAGCTTACAATGGGTAGATACTACCAAATTTTCAAAGATATTATCCTTACGTATTATCAACCCTTAGTGCACTTCCCAATGCCTTTTTTGAAGAAAGTATTTTCTGTGAAATCTGAGGGCAAATGCTTTTCTGTATATTAAGCAGTTTTCACACACATCAATAGTCCTATCTCCATAAGCTCCATGATTCCTTCTTTCACATTACATGGAATTATGGTCTTTCCAACTCATTCAGTACCAGGCATATTTGAAGCCACAATTTAGTTAAATGAATAAATAAATAAATTGTTAAAACCAGCTATGAAGCTAACACTGAATTCAGAATACTGAATCTGTTTCTGTAAGTAAACCATTTTGACAAGATCAGCCTGATCCAGTGTTATGCTCCTCCTTCCCTGGTCTACCACCTTTAGATATTTCTGCATGTATTCCTGTGATCTTGACAGTATAACTTATCCAAATGATACCAGATTTTGGTGTGTATCCCAATGTAAACATTGTACTTGCACCCCCTCCCCAAACGAGATCCACTTGGATTTAAATTTAACTGTAGACAATGTGGGGCTTCCCAGGTAGCACTAGTGGTAAAGAACTCACCTGCCAATGCAGGAGACATAACAGACATGGGTTTGAACCCAGATCCTTGAAGAAGAGCGTGGCAACCCCCTCCAGTATTCTTGCCTGGAGTATCCCATGGACAGAGGAGCCCAATGGGATACAGTCAGACATGACTGAAGTGACTTAGCATGCACTCACACACATAGGTATTATAGTAATGAGAGATGCTAGAGGTAGGTTTTGAGGAAATGTGCTTATATGGAAACAGCTCAAGAGAAATCTTTAGAGGGGATTAAACACAGGGCAGCTAACTTTAGAATAGGAAGGGAATATTCCTTCCCCAGGAAAAGAGGTTCAAGAGAAATAGGGTTCATCACACATAGATTCATCAGAATTCCCCATATTGTCCCATTGTTCCCCAAACCCTAAATAGCTAATTATAGGACTGGAAATGCTGTGAATTATAATTCAGTAAACTGTAGGCTCATAATCTGTGTCTAATTTTCTGAAATTTTGCATTGTGGCTAATAAGAGCTAAGAGAATTTCAGGGAAATCATAGAAGCTCTCTCATTCTTTGAGGATGACTTGAAATGGAAATTAAAATTCATTTCATTGTCTATTTCTGTAATCTCTCAAATGCAGTCAAAAGAACTAACTCAAAACAAAGTATTCTATTCTCTATGCCAAAATATCATTTTAATTTTTAAATAGTTTCTATTTTTTAAATTATGTTTCATTTTTTATTGACCACACTTTGTGGCATGTCATATATCTTATTTCCTTGACCAGGGATCAAACCCATGCCCAGTTGTGGAAGCACAGTCTTAACCACTGGACTACCAGGGAAGTCCCTATGCCATAATATGTTATTGCACTAGTCACTTGTCTCTTACTACATGGATAGTAAATAGCAGCTTTATTTCATATCATAAATAGCAGCTTTATTTCATATCATAAATAGCAGCTTTATTTCCTTCACCTTCAGGTATAAAATTATGAAAAACACCCTTTACACTGTATGCTATGCTCCTCGAGAGTCCCATTTTCACTTTTGGTTTAACTTCTGCCTTCAAATTTCTTAAGGTCAGATAATCAACCTTAACTTCCTATCTTCATGGCTCTATTTACCTAAAACTAGTATAGTAATAAGCAAAGGCAAGAGTTTGCCTTGCTGAGAAAGGTCCGTATGTATAGTAAAAGCTATGGTTTTTCCAGTCATGAATGGATGTGCGAGTTGGACCATAAAGAACCCTGAGCACCAAAGAACTGATACTTTTGAACAGAGATGCTGGAGAAGACTCTTGAGAGTCCCTTGAACTGCAAGGAGATCAAACCAGTCAATCCTAAAGGAAACCAAGTCTGAATATTCATTTGAAGGATTGATGCTGAAGCTGATGCTCCAATACTTTGGCCACCTGATGCAAAGAGATGACTCCTTAGAAAAGACCCTGATGCTGGGAAAGACTGAAGGCAAGAGAAGAGGGCGAGAGAGAATGAGATGGTGAGATAGCATCACCTTCTCAATGGACATGAATCTGAGCAAACTGCCAGAGATAGTGAAGGGTAGGGGAGCCTAGTGTGCCGCCATTCATGAGGTTGCAAATTGGATATGACTTAGAGACTGGACATCAGCAATGTTTTCATTCCTAAATAGTGTGCTTATTAAAAAACAGAAGACACTCTTTTAAGTGTCTAATATTTTGATGTCTGAGTCCACACAATTGAGAAGTCTTCCTGTTTATTTCTGAAAATATTTTTGTTTGTTTGTTTCTTTTTAACATTTACAATATGTTCAGTATTACAGTGTAAGCACTCTCATCTTCGTATTTCTTTACAGATGTGAAAGCAAGCAGATTTGCCTACATTGAAACATTTGCAAATAGGTTTGGAGTTCAGATTTGGTCTCACTTCAAAGCTTCTTCTTTTCCCTTGATAAAATTGAGCCTCCTGTTTATACTGTGTTCTAATTCATTGTCTTTTCATGTCCCCTATTCCTACCAATAGACTCTAGTTCTGTGATGTGTTAAGACCTTTTGAATTACTTTTAATGATTTGGAGCAACATGCAGAAGGAATAAAGGCAAATACTAGAAATAACCACAGAAATTATGAAAATATATGCCCCAGAGACAAAATTATGCTCAGAAGATCAGAAAGAGAGCCAAGAACTGAGCCTTGCATCATAGAATTCTTAATGGATTTGAGCTAAAATGAGTTTGATTTTATATTCCATAGCTATCTACTTAGCCTGCAGCTACAGAGGAAGAGAAAGTTTCTGATTATAAAATTTATACATCCAGTATTGTAAAAAAATTATACATCCCAACTGAAGAATATTTGGAAATCTCAAAATTCACATAAAATTAAAAGCATGCACAAGTAAACAATGAAAGACAAAGACTGCATATATTTTTCATGCTCCCTGAATTAAATTATTTTTTAAACATTTTCCCTGAATGTAACATTCATTACAAATTTTAACATATACTTTTTGCATAATATGGTTATAGAATGCCTGCTACATGCTTAACATTTCTATGGGGTTAGTGGAATTATGCTCTGTTACTTAGTAAACCATATCACTAGTTCAGATGTTTAGTTTGTTTCTAACTTTTCAGTTCAGTCGCTCAGTCATGTCTGACTGTGACCCCATGAATTGCAGCACGCCAGGCTTCCCTGTCCATCACCAACCCCCAGAGTTCACTCAAACTCACATCCATCGAGTCGGTAATGCCATCCAACCATCTCATCCTCTGTCGTCCCCTTCTCCTCCTGCCACTAATCCTTCCCAGCATCAGGGTCAAGAGTCAGCTCTTCGTATCAGGTGGTCAAAGTATTGGAGTTTCAGCTTTAGCATCAGTCTTTCCAATGAACACCCAGGACTGATCTCCTTTAGAATGGACTGATTGAATCTCCTTGCAGTCCAAGGGACTCTCAAGAGTCTTCTCCAACACCACAGTTGAAAAGCATCAATTCTTTGATGCTCAGCTTTCTTCACTGTCCAACTCTCACATCCATATGTGACTACTGGGAAAACCATAGCCTTGACTAGACAGACTTTTGTTTCTAACTTAATCATATTCAATTGTGATCATTTTCTCATAAGAATACGTTTCAATTATATATTCCATTGCTTGTTATTATAAAAATCTCCTTTAACCCCCTCCCAAAGAAAGATTATACCTATTTATATTTTTATACTTAGAATGGGGCTCCTTAGGTGGCATTAGTGGTAAAGAAAACCCCACCAATGCAAGAGACAGAGGAGAGTACAAGTCCAATCCCTTGGTTCAGAAGATCCCTTGGAAAAGAGCATGGCAACCCACTCCTGTATTTTTTTCCTGGAGAATCCCATGGACAAAGGAGCCTGGCGGTATAGTCCATAACATTGCAAACAGTCAGACTTAGCATGTACACATACTTAGAATACACTCCATGATGGAATAGTCCCACTGCAAATTTTATATCTAAGAGAAACTCATAAATGTATACCACAGAACATAGATAAGAAAACTTATAGCAGTATTTTAATTAAGAGCAAAAATTAGGAAAATTTAAATATTGATTAGAAAGTAATTATGTAATAAATCTGTATTTGGAGTATTGCAAAACAAGGAAACAAGCCATATAAATGTACACAAAACAACATGCAATTCTGAATGAAATAAAAGGTATAGTCTTCTAAGACAGGGCAACAACCAGAAACAGAGAGCACTCTCATTTTACAATAATTCCAGGCAGATGTACCGATGAAGCTGGGAAAGTGAGAAAAAGTGACATGTGGGATGTAGCAGGCACTAAGTAGCTACCTCCTTTGGGGACAGCCTCTGCCACTTGTACCCAGTGCCCACTGGAAGCTACTCTCTTAAAATCTAGTGAGAAATTTTTATTTATTTTTGAATAAAAAATTATAATTTAGAATAGCCCAACAAATTTTTGTTTTGATTTAAAGAAATGGGTTCTAGAAGATACATTACAAAAATCATAGATAACTTTTTGTGTGTATTGTTATTCTTTATCTTTAATTATTATTGGATTGCTGTTGCTGTACAATATCATGTTAGTTTCTACTGTACAGGAGAGTGAATCAGCTATATGTTTACATATACCTCTTCTTTTTTGAATTTTAGGTCATCACAGAGCATTGAATAAAGTTCCTTGAGCTAACAATTGTAGAGACAACTCTGGAAAGAAGTAAATACTTCTACCAAGAATGTTAAGTGTTTTGACGTATTTTTTTTTAAATACTTTATTCTACATTACAATACTGTATTTGTTCTGCCATACATTGACATGAATCAGCCACAGGTGTCCATGATCTCCCAATGCTGAAGCCCCCTCCCACCTCCCACCCCACATCATCTCCCTGAATCATCCTGTGCACCAGCCCTATGCATCCTGTATCCTGTATTGAACATAGACTGGTGCTTCATTCTTACAAGACAGTATACATGTTTCAATGCCATTCTCCCAAATCATCCCACCCTCTCCCTCTCCCTCAGAGTCCAAAAATCCGTTCTATACCCCTGAGTATTTTTATAATGCTTCTATTTTTTGTGAAAATAAGAATTTTTCTACAGATGTAGAATAAGATGGCTTGAGAAAAATGACTGCGCTTTTTATAAACCAAGAAAACTTTTTCACCAACTCAATATAATTTGGTGAAATGTGCTGTTAAAAATACTGAGGTGAATAAAATACTGTCTTTGCATGTTATTTGATAGATAAATAAATATTTCACAATGCTTGTGTTTCAATGTGAGCTTTGTAATGGATATGCAGAGAAGGTAAAAATGAATGCAGAGAGAAAAAATATAGCTAAAAGTTACTCCTGTGTTTTAGGTTTTTTATTTTTAATGGCATAAAGCAACATCCATATATGTGTGCTCTTTCTGCAGGATAGAAATCCGGGCATGGCATAGATGGATTCTTTTCCTCTGGTGCACGAGGCCGAAATCATGGTCTTACCAAAACTGTACTTACATTTGTAGAAACATACTCTCTTCCAGGATCACTAAGGTTGTCAAGAGAATTAATTCTTCATGGTTATATGAGTATTTTCTAACTGGTTTTGGCCAAAAGTTGTTCCCAGTTGCTAGTGGGCCTACTCAGGTCTTAGCCCTGTGGCCTTATTACAAAATTCAAGGAAAGTAGGAGAATGTTTCTCTAGCTGTCTACAAGGGAAGTTTGTGTAACATACCTAATGATTGCAGAGACTGCCCCATCATCATTGCCATATATTAAATAATGTGTGCTGGCATGCTCAATTGTATCTGACTCGTTGTGATCCCATGGACTGTAGCTTGCCAGGCTCCTCTGTCCATATGATTCTCCAGACAAGAATATTGGAGTGGATTGCCATGCCTTTCTCTAGGGATCTCCCCGACCCAAGGATCAAACCCATATCTCCTGCATTGGCAGGTGGATGCTTTAACACTGAGCCAACAGAGAAGCCTAGGTTATCTAATGTTACTTATTAATTACCATCAATGTTATTAACCATAGTTGAAATGTAATCTGTATAACTTCAATAATACTTTCATCATGAAATTGCAACTGTCAAGAAATCCAATACATATGAATACTTTTTACATTTATTTTTGCTACCATGAGAGATGAATTATATCACCTTTAAAGCTACATTTTGCTGTAAAATTTGTAATGTTTTGTGCAGAATATATCACATATTTTGATTTGTTCATGCATTCAGATATTTAAAGTAGTCCATTTATTTTCATTTAATTATTGAAAGTTAAGTTGTTAAATGTTTTTAACAAATTTTAATTCTTTGCTATGAACTATGATTGGTACATTTCACATGGAAACTATTTTCTGGAAATATGTGAAAAACTGACTTGGCTATTTAGAAATTATTATAATTTTAATATTTCTACTTCTTATTTTGTTTAACTTAAAGGAATATATAACATCTGGCATTATACGTTGAGACTATTGGTCAAACTGTATAATATTGAGAAAATGAAATATGAATTTCTAATTCACTTGTGAATTATTAACACTAACTTCTAAACCTCAAAAATTTGCTAAGGAATTTCATGCTTAGAAACGTATTTTCTGTCTCAAAGGTTTAATCTTTTATCCTGAACTTATTTTTATTCAAAGCACCTAGGCAAAGTCTAAATGGTCTTTTCATGAGCTGTCCATCATTTACGTTACATGAATAGATACATAATCATAAATCTGGAAGAATGTGCAAAATCAATCAACCAAAGTGCATAGAACTCAAAAGATGTAAATTCTAAATGCTCAAAATGCATTCAACCAAAAACTGTAGCAGCTTCTCTAGTTAGTATATTATTTTATTTTTATTTATATAGTTTATTATGACCTTTTAACTTTAGTCAATATGAGTATCAAAGAGTTAAATAGGAGAATTCTGGCTCTTAATTATTCTTTATTTTTTAAAAGTGGAAAGTATCAGACTTTCTTAGATGAGTGTTTCTGCTAATAAATGATTCAGACTTTTCAATATCAGAAGAAAAATCACTTTAAAGTGAGCAATGTATAAATGGAATATTGTGTGCTTATTTCATCTTTATTACTATTTACTAAATACAAAAATTAAAACTGTCAAACCCTATACATTTGAAACTATGTAGTGCAAATAGAGTCACTGCTAATAAAAAAATAGAGCTATGTCTGTTTAAATGTGTATTAGTAAAATGAATTCTTAAGCATGATCTTCTGCATAGAGTGGTGTTTTTAAAATTAGAAATTATGAATGGTTCTAACATTAGCATCAATATACTTACATGATAGATATGCATTTACCTTTGTACAGAAATATTTTCTCAAACTTCTGGCTGTTAAACTTTATAAATGAATAAATTAAGAAAATCATATATCATCTTTGACCTCAAAACAATTAGCTGATTTGCCTTTAGCAAACCTTAACTGTAGCTCCATCTGTAGAGTAGGTACTTTGAATATGTAAAACTTCTGAGCCTTTCATGCTAGCTCAGTTGGTAAAGAATCAGCCTGCAGTGCAGGAGACCCCAGTTTGATTCCTGGGTTGAGAAAATCCACTGGAGAAGGGATATGTTACCCACTGTGGTATTCTTGGTCTTCCTTTGTGGCTCAGCTGGTAAAGCCTGCAAGGCAGGAGACCTGGGTTCAATCCCTGGACTGGGAAGATCCCCTGGAGAAAGGAAGTGTCTATCTACTCCAGTATTCTGGCCAGGAGAATTTCATGGACTGTATACCCCATAGGGTCACAAAGAGTTGGACACAACTGAGCGACTTTCACTTTTCACTTGAGCCTTCACTTCAGTACTTTCTTGATCTGATTTTCTCCACCAGGAACTGACAGTGAGTTCACTGTCATACACTGTATGAACTGGGCCTGGAATAAATGCTTTTTATCTTAAGTTTCCTCAAAGGTACATGCTCAGCAGTTAGTGAGTGAGTTCTGCTCCAGCTGACCTACAGAGGTAATTAAGAGGCCATGACTCTAGTTAGTTGCCTGCAAAAGTACCCAGTACATTTCTGAGAATTTGCTCCTCAACTGAACTGAGATTTGGGTTTCTGAAAAATACAGTAAGCTCTCAGTTCAATCAACTCTTCATTAAGGACATCTTGTTATAATGAGAATATTTTATATTTGACACCTCATTTTAAGAAAAAGGAAGTTTCCCATAAGCATAGTTTCTATATTTTTCATTTGACCTTTGCAAGATTTTATGGGAGGGTGGCCTAAAATGATTCAGTTCAGTTCAGTTCAGTCGCTCAGTCATGTCCGACTCTTTGCACCCCATGAATCGCAGCACGCCAGGCCTCCCTGTCCATCACCAACTCCCGGGGTTCACTCAGACTCGTGTCCATCAAGTCAGTGATGCCATCCAGCCATCTCATCCTCTGTCGTCCCCTTCTCCTCCTGCCCTCAATCCCTCCCAGCATCTCAGTCTTTTCCAGTGAGTCAGCTCTTCACATGAGGTGGTCAAAGTACTGGAGCTTCAGCTTTAGTATCATTCCTTCCAAAGAAATCCCAGGGCTGATGTCCTTCAGAATGGACTGGTTGCATCTCCTTGCAGTCCAAGGGACTCTCAAGAGTCTTTTCCAACACCACAGTTCAAAAGCATCAATTCTCCAGCACTCAGCCTTCTTCACAGTCCAACTGTCACATCCATACATGACCACTGGAAAAACTATAGCCTTGACTAGACGGACCTTAGTCGGCAAAGTAATGTCTCTGCTTTTGAATATGCTATCTAGGTTGGTCATAACTTTCCTTCCAAGCAGTAAGTGTCTTTTAATTTCATGGCTGCAGTCACCATCTGTAGTGATTTTGGAGCCCCCAAAATAAAGACTGACACGGTTTCCACTGTTTCCCCATCTATTTCGCATGAAGTGATGGGACCACTTAGTTCTCTGAATGTTGAGCTTTAAATCAACTTTTTCACTCTCCTCTTTCACTTTCATCATGAGGCTTTTTAGTTCCTCTTCACTTTCTGCCATAAGAGTGGTGTCATCTGCATATCTGAGGTTATTGATATTTCTCCTGGCAGTCTTGATTCCAGCTTGTGTTTCTTTCAGTCCAGTGTTTCTCATGATCTAATCTGCATATAAGTTAAATAAGCAGGATGACAATATACAGCCTTGTTGTACTCCTTTTCCTATTTGGAACCAGTCGGTTGTTATATGTCCAGTTCTAACTGTTGCTTCCTGACCTGCATATAGGTTTCTCAGGAGGTAGGTCAGGTGGTCTGGTATTCCCATCTCTTTCAGAATTTTCCAAAGTTTATTGTGATCCACATAGTCAAAGGCTTTGTCATAGTTAAGAAAGCAGAAATTGATGTTTTCTGGAATTCTCTTGCTTTTTCCATGATCCAGCAGATGTGGCAATTTGATCTCTGCTTCCTCCGCCTTTTCTAAAACCAGTCTGGACATCAGGAAGTTCACGGTTCACATATTGCTGAAGCCTGGCTTGGAGAATTTTGAGCATTACTTTACTGGTATATGAGATGAGTGTAATTGTGCGGTAGTTTGAGCATTCTTTGGCATTGCCTTTCTTTGGGATTGGAATGAAAACTGACCTTTTCCAGTCCTGTAGCCACTGCTGAGTTTTCCATATCTGCTGGCATATTGAGTGCAACACTTCCACAGCATCATCTTTCAGGATTTGAGCATTATGATTATTTAGCTTTATTTGAGCAATATGATTATTTAGCTTTAATTTCTCTTTAACATAATGATTAAACCGTTTCAGTGGTTGAAACTAACATTTTCACATTATTTAATTTCCATCCCTTAATTATGATGCTGAGGTTAACATGTTTGTTTCTCATTCCATCAAACTATACTGTTTATTTTTTTTCCTGTCATTACTGTGTTCAACGTCTACTGAAACATCACTTGAGAGATTAATCACATTGCAGGTTCTAAACTGAGTCCTAATGGGGAGGCAAATTTACCAGTGCCAAGAAAAATAAATGGGCTGCTGAACCTCTGATTCATTTATTTGAATATTTTCAATTTTGTTGTTTATACTTTATTGATATTCATTATTCTATATTTATAACCAACCTTGCACACATGCATGGTTGTTTCTTAATTAAATATCTACCATATGCATTTGTTTTTCCAATACATTTATGTTTCATCTACCTTTACCTTAACCTTGACTTATGTCCCATTTCGCTTGTTGCCCATCTCAAGTTATTTTATTATGATGTGGTTTTCTTTGATATTAATTTAGCATGATTCAAGCTGTACAGAAAGTTTTCAGTTGCTTACAAAAGTAGCTGCAAATCTATGTGATTTCAGATGCCTTTGATACGTTTTTTGATCTCTTTAGTTAGTGATTAAATTATTCTAAATTCTAGGTGTAATTCCTGGTCCAAATTTTACCAAATGACAGATTGCATACTGTTGGGTTTTATATATGGTTTCCTGTTGTCTAGGACCTTTTCTGATGCTCTGTCCAGGCTCAGTGGAACTGTTGTTCTGTTTATTTACTTATATTGTATCACATATTATTTTAAATGAACAAAAATACAAATATATTTATGTATCCATACTCAAAATGAAGGAGAATTAAGCGCTACATCCTGGTGAGAGAATAATTAACTAATGTGTAGATGAGTTAAAAATCACCACAGAAATTAATATGTCTATTGGAAGAGATACTTTTAGGCTTTTACACTGTTTCTCATTATTTATTTATTCACAAATTTTATAATTCATCATTAGCCTCATCTATAATAATTATTGTGGTATTCTTACAAAGATCTTCTAGTTGCTACATTTCCTCTGCATTTGTGATTTTAAACTGTTTTCCAGAAAAGATTTATCCTTTATACTTCTATTTAATCAGATGGATTCATGGTTATTGTATTTCTTTTCTATTGATGCTTTAAAGATATTGCATACATTTAGCAGCTTACAACAGTGTCCATTTATTATCTCATAGTTCCCATGTGTCAAAGCTCTGGGCATTGTGTAGCTCATCTGGTTCCTCTGCTCTGAAACCCACAAAATATAAAACAGGTGTATACAGGACTGAATTATTTTCTAGAGTCCCTTCCAAGTTCACTTAGGTTTTCAATGGGATTCAGTTACCGTTACCTTCTGTAGGCCCGAAGTTTACTTGCTGGATGTCAGCCAGGCATCATTCTCTGCTTCCAGAGACCACCAGCATTCTCTGACTCATAGTCCCTTACTAAGCCAGCAGTGATGGGTCAGCCCCCTCATGATCTGAATGTCTCTATTGCCTCCCTCTTTTCTACTGCATCTCTCTGCACCCAGCTGGAGAGAAATCTCTTTGCTGTCACAGGCTCATTAAATAGACTGGGCCCATCTGGAGAACTGGGGATAATCTCCTTGTTTTAAGTTTTATAAACTTAATTATATCTGAAAAGTTCTTTTTGCCATGTAGCATCACATATTCCAGACAACAAATATTGAAAGAAAGTGAAAGTATTAGTCCCTCAGCTGTGTCTGACTCTTTATGACCTTATGAATGGTAGCCCACCAGTCTTCTCTGTCCTTGGAATTTTCCAGGCAAGAATAGTCGAGTGGGTTGCTGTTCCTTCTCCAGGGGATCTTCCTGAGCAGGGCTCGAACCTGGATCTCCTGCATAGCAGTCAGATTCTTTACCAGCTGAGCCACCAGGAAACATCACTTTTCCAGGCAGCAAAAATTAAAGAAGCCTAAATCTTCCCTGCTAGTGCTAAGTCACTTCAGTGGTATCCGACTCTGTGCGGCCCCAGAGACAGCAGCCCACCAGGCTCCACCATCCCTAGGATTCTTTAGGCAAGAACACTGGAGTGGGCTGCCATTTCCTTTTCCAATGCATGAAAGTGAAAAGTGAAAGTGAAGTCGTTCAGTTGTGACCGACTCTTCAAGACCTCATGGACTGCCAGACTCCCCGTCCATGCAATTTTCCAGGCAAGAGTACTGGAGTAGGTTGCCATTACCTTCTCCAAAATCCTCCCTACCAACTATTTATTTATTTATTTTTCTGTTTTGGTTTATAAGCAAATAATTTTTACTAGGTTTTGTTGCTCACATTCTTCTAGCTTTGCTCGAAACTTTTTCAGGTTGGTTTCCTTTTCATGGTCCTCCTCCTCCTTTTAGGCAGGTGTAACACTTTGCAAAACTACTGATTGTCCCAAGCTCATCTGCTGCTGCTACTAAGTCGCTTCAGTCGTGACTGACTCTGTGCGACCCCACAGACGGCAGCCCACTGGGTTCCTCTGTCCCTGGGATTCTCCCGGCAAGACTACTGGAGTGGGTTGCCATTTCCTTCTCCAATCAAGCTCATCTAGTATTAACTATTTCCCCTGGTCCCTACAGTGAGCAGTTTCTGTAAGGAGCCCTGCTTTCTTTTGTTCTGAATTTCTTACATATTCAAATCACAAAAACAAAACAAAAAAACCAGATCAATGACAGAGGAGGGATACATTTGAAATAAACAGATGCAGACTACCATATATAAAATAAATAAGCACCCGTTGTATACAATGGGAACTATATTCAATATCTTGTAATAACCTATAGTGGGAGATGCAAAAATGAAATGGTAACCCACTCCAGTGTTCTTGCCTGGAGAATTCCATGGACTGAGGAGTTTGGTAAGCTGCAGTCCATGAGGTCAAAGAGAATGGGAAACAGCTAAAGTGACTTAGCATGCACACATAATGCAATAGAATCTGAAAAAGTATATATATATGAATTACTTTTCTGTATACCTGAAGCGTTGTACATCATCTGTGTGTGTGTATGTGTGCTATCACTCAGTCATGTCTGACTGTATGCTGTTTCATGGACTGTAGCCCACCAGGCTCCTCAGTCCATGGAAGTTTTCAGGTAAGATTAATGGAGTGGTTGCCATTTCCAACTGCAAGGGATCTTCCCAACCCACAGATGGAATCTGTGTTTCTTGCAACTCCTGCATTGGCAGGGGTGTTCTTTACCACTAGTGCCACCTGATATACTTCAATTAAAAATAAAAATTTCTTAAATGATTAAGTAGGAGATAAGTAAAAATCCAAAGTTTACAGCTAACACACAACTAAAAGACAGAGAATACTACAGCTTTCTACTGGTGACTCAGGAGAGACTGCAGCTCAGATTTAGATGTTAATATCCTATTGCTGGGGCTTCTCCAGTAGCTCAGTGGTGAAGATTCTGCCTGCAATTCAGGAGCCACAGGAGAAGCAAGTTACATGCCTGGGTTGGAAAGATCCTCTGCAGTAGGAAATGGCAACCCATCCCAGCATTCTTGCCCGAAGAATCCCGTGGACAGAGGAGCCTGGTGGGCTACAGTCCATAGGGTTGCAAAGAGTTGGACACAACTGAAGTGGCTTAGGACACACACACACATATGCATCCTATTGTTACCTCACCACTTCCTTAAAATTGAGGCAGTTTTTTGACATCATGTCCTTTAATATTGCTTTTCTCCTTTTCTCTTGATTTTTTTTCCTTCTCGAACTTCTTGGAACATCATATCTCTTAGCTTCTGTTTGTATTTACAGTTAAAAATGTTCTACAATGTATTCCAAGTTGTTGGTTTATTATTACATACAGATTCAACTATTATTTGATGCTTGATAAATCTACTGAGATTTTTAAAACATTTCTATTTGATTGTAATTTATAAACATCAGTATAGCAAAAATAGAAGCATCAGCTTATGACTGAAAAACTTAATAAGATTAATTTTGCACTTTATCACAATTTCTATTGAATACATATATATATATATATTCTGTTATTGCTATTAAGCAATGTATACCTAAAATAAAAATATGTTTTTTAGTTTTTCCCCCAATATTTATAATTTTAAAATATATCTCATAAGCTATATTCTGGAAATACTCCAAATTAAAATTTGACAGACTTCTAATTTTAATACAGACTAATTTGATTATTGGGTGTTCCTGATGGTTCAGTGGTAAAGAACCCACCAGCCAATAAAGGAGATATAGATTTGATCCCTGGGTCAGAAGATCCCTGGAGAAAGAAATGGTATTCCACTCCAGTATTCTTGCTTGGAGAATCCCATGGTCTGAGGAGCTTGGCGAGCTACAGTTCGTGGGGTTGCAAAGAGCTGGATACAACTGAACAACTAAGCAACAAAATTTTGACCTCTAACTTAGAACTTAACAAATCCTGACTCCTACTTAGTTAAGTATTGGATAATTCTCATTTCATAAACAACAATGCCGAGACATGCAGCATTATTCACTACTTTATTTTACTGTGAATAATACTGAGAGCTTCTGGTACATGTTGCTTCATGTAGAAAAGCCATCTTGGTTGAAAGAGGAACATGAGAAAATAAAGTGAACTACAACTGCTTTCACAGAATTTGTAACCTATTTAAATATTTCTGGCAAAGTCTAATTAACTAGTTGAAACAAATACTATTATAGAGGACCAAATGCAATGTAAGATCCATACTATGCCTTGTGAACAATATAGGAATAGAGTCTCAATAGCTGTTACCATCAAGAAGTTAATGGCAGATTATGAGTTGTACCTAAAAATTAAACACATGAAACAACACAGAATGATATTTCAAAAAGAGGTATAGAATGTTCCTGTACCTTTTTCCAATATGAATTTAATATGTTCTTAAGCTTTTATTTTTCCTCTTGAAGTCTTCTCTGGCATTTGTGAATGTGTAAAACTCACTGAGTTTATAATCTCACAGCACATATCAACTCTTTGGATTGTTTATAAAGTTATATTAATTATGGGGAGGCCTGAGTAATGTCCATTCTTCCAGCTACACCATATGCTCCATGATAGCTTGAGTCACATTTACTATAATATTTAGTTTTATATCTTTTCTCATGACAGACAGATATCAATAAATTGATTATTAAAAACACAATTTAGAAAATTTCATGTGAGAAAAAACAAATGCATTATATTTTTAAATCATACTTTCCTTCACTTTAACATGTGAGATTTTTTGTTTTATATAATTTTCACTCTTTTTATATTCATTCCCTATAAAATAACAATCTGCTATTAACCTAGAATATTAACTTCAAAATAATGTTTTATAATATAGAGTGGTTGTCTGGTTTCTTCATTTAACCAAAAATGTATTTATGAGTATTAAAGAATAAGTTCCACATTTATGAAATTAAATAAAACTAAATAAAATATTGAAATGCATAAACCTATTCTTATCAATGATTCTTTTCTTATTAGGATTTTTCTTGGCCTAGATTTCCAGCATTGTAATTGCAAGAATTGAGAGGTTACATTGGCATATTGAAAAAGAATGATTTTCACATTATGTAAAATGCTTCCTGAAGGCACTCACATGTGATATTAATAAGGCAGATAGATTTCATAATTATAGTATTTTGACACAGGAAATATAGAAATACTTTTATTATAGAAATTACATTTTAAAAAATATATTTTATTTATGTACTTTCTTGTGTCTGAATGTAGTATACAGTAAGAATTTTTGATTGAATCCAGTATTTGCAAAACAGTTCATTCACAGGAGAACCATTCATGCTTATACTGCAAGTAGATCAAATCAGTCAATCCTAAAGGGAATCAAGCTTGGATATTCATTGGAAGGACTGATGCTGAAGCTGAAGCTCCTGTACTTTGGCCACCTGATGTAAACAGCTGATTCATTGGGAAAGACTGTGATCCTGGCAAAGACTGAGGGCAAAAGGAAAAGGGGGCATTGGAGGAGGAGATGGTTGAACGGCATCACCTACTTAATGGACATGAGTTTGAGCACACTCCAGGAGATAGTGAAGGACAGGAGAGCCTGGCGTGCTACCATCCATGAGGTCACAAAGAGTTTGACACAGCTTATCGACTAAACAACAACATTCATGCTAAGTGTTCTCTGCAATCCTGAAATGAAATGCCATTCAATTTCCTGATACAGGTTTCTTGTGTTGTTTCTTCTCATACTACATCAAAGTTTAGATGGGAAGGAATTGTTAAATTTGAGGATCCATTAGTTGTGTACTTAAATTTTTTTCTAATTATTTCTATTCTCTGAGCTTTTGTCTCAGGTATCAGTATAAATAGTATCAGGAACAGAACACTCCAGATATAAAAAGTGGAAATGGAATTAATGAAGGGAAGTAGAAGATTTATAAAATCAACATATGGCCTGAGGAGTGAGACTCAAGATTCATCACTGAAATTAATGAGTTCAGACACAAACAGTTACAAAACTACGGAAACAATCAAGAGATCAATGGTTGTCAGGGGTCAGAGGAGAGGAACAGGCAGAGCAGAGGACATGTCCGACTCTTTACGACCGTGTAAACTGTAGTCCACCAGGCTCCTCTGTCCATGGGATTCTCTAGGCAAGAATACTACTGTGGGTTACCATTTCCTATTCCAGGGGATCTTCCCTACCCAGGGATTGAACCTGCAACTTCTGCATTGGCAGGCAGAGTCTTTACAACTGCACCACCTGGGAAGCACACAGAGGCCTTTTATGACCTTGAAAATACTCTGTATGCTATTATAATGATAGGTATATGTCGTTATGTTGTTGTTCGGTTGCTCAGTTGCGTCTGACTCTGCGACCTCAGGGACAACAGCATGCCAAAACTGTATGTCATTATAGTTTTGGCTAACCCCATAAAATGTACAACATTAAGAGTGGAAGTTCTGAGGTAACCTATGGCCTTTGGGTGATTATGTGTCAATTTAGGGTCAAGCTTGGTAAAAAATGTATACAATCCTGGTGAGTGATATTGACAGTAAGGAAAGCCGTGCATGCGTAGGAGCAGGAGGTATAAGAGAAATCTCTGAAGCTCCCGGCAAATATTGTTGTTTACATAAAACTGCTTCCCCAAATAGAGTCTTTTTCTTTTTACAATGCTGTAATCCAGGGATCCCAGCCTCAGCTGCTGTGTGCTGTTGACCTAGAAACTGGTCACCAAAATGCTGGCTTGCTTGCCAGAAGACACAGTCACCATCCATGATGCTCTTAAAGACTCCTTCTGGATATCCAACAAAGGGTTCTTAATCTGGAATGTGTCACCTCTCCAGAGGCAAACACAAGAAAGGAGGAAAATGATAGTTTTGAGCTTTTCAGTCTCTAATTTTGGGAAGGTGCACTAGGTTAGAATGAATACTGAAAAATAGTAAGCCATGTCCTACACTGATTTCCCACTAAAGATCTATAGAGCTCTCTATGTATATGTAAAATTCCACTAATAAGCAACAACTGTTCCCACCTAATGTACTGCACTCAATGTGTACACCCCCTACCCCACACACATGCATTAAACATTTTACCAAGAGACATCTAAATGTCCCTTGAATTATGTCATCTATCTGAGGGCTTCCCCTGTGGCTCAGCAGTAAAGAATCTGCCTACCAGTGCAGGAGACTCAGAAGAGGGCTTAGTCCAAGTATCGGAAAGATCCCTGGAGAAGAAAATAGCAACCCACTCCAGGACTCTTGCCTGGGAAATCCCACGGAGAGTAGCCCACCAGGCTCCTCTGTCCATGGGATCACAAAAGAGTTGGGCATGACTGAGTGACTAACCAACAACAACCATTATTACTGTAATTCAAAGAACAGCTAGCAACCACTACATACAACCGCGTTATAAGGTGGGGTGGAGAGAAAAAATAACTCCTGCTGTAGTCCTCATTTATGCAATTGACCATAGTTAATATTTTTCAACTCTGTTTTTCTGCTACATTTCATATGTTCTGTTAGTTTTTCAGATGGCCAGTGTTGTTTATCTGGGGGGTGAAGAATACTAGAATCTCTGTTACTGAGGAGTCATAGCTGGAGAGCAAACCAGTCAGTTGTAAAATAAATCAACCCTGAATATTCAGTGGAAGGACTGATGTTGAATTTTCAATATTTTGGCTACCTGATGCAAAAAGCCAATTCATTGCAAAAGACCCTGATGCTGGGAAAGATTGAAGGCAAAAGGAAAAGGGGATGGCAGAGGATAAGATGGATGGGGTGGCATCACTGGCTCAGTGAACGTGAATTTGAGCAAACTCTGGGAGATAGTGGAGGACAGGGAAAACTGGCATTCTGCAGTCCATGGAGTCGCAGAGTTGGACACAACTTAGAAGCAGAATAACAACATAGCTGTCTTGATATTATGCCAACTTGAGTTATATAATCAGCTATTTTCTTTTACCATTGGGCACAGTGGTTAATACAAAGTGCCTTAGGTCAGGGGTCTGCAAGCATTGTCATTCATGTATGTTGTAAAAGAAATCTGAACTAAAATCTTTTTTTTTAATTTCAAAAATTTGCAATAAAATATGCTTCATTTTAAATTTTACATCTGAAACTTTTCATAATTAAAAGAGTTCCAAGTTTTATAGTTTTTGAGGTGTTGTGACTATTGACATTTTAAAATAAAACTGCTTTTTGTTAGGATACAGTCACAAGAGAACTCTGTTGCATGACGGCCACAGAAACAAAAACATCTCAGAGCTTAGCTGGCAAGAGATCTAATTAACTAAAATCCAAAGAGTGACAAGTCTGTTAGGGGAGGAAGGACACAAAGCCACTGTCATTCTTGGCCGAGCAGCCAGAAATCAAAGGAACAGTCACCAGTTGTGAGAACACCAGTGAAAAGATCAGACGTGTAAAGCCTGAGGGTGGTCTGGCATGAGGGCATGGAATTCCTGGGAGGCAGGGACAACTGGGATCTCCATGCGATTTCCAGTTTTTACCCAGACTTCTACAGAGAGCTCTCAAGGGTGATGGGATGCCCAGCAGGAGGCTGAAAGGGACTCTGTCTGAGGGAAGAGTGCTGATGTATGAGAGTGTGGCAGCAGGAGAGAGAGCTTCCAGGAGCTTCAAGCCTGGGTAGGGAGGAGGCAGCAACTACCTTTGATTTGGGAGGAGGTGGGGAAGACCAGTGAGTCTCCCACAGGTTCAAGGATACAGCTGATATCTGGTGTTGGAGAAACAACTGAGAGAAACCCATAAAATTCCAACCTATTTGCTGATAAAAGACCATCAGAAACACTAAAAAATCTGCTATTAAAGATTAAGCACAGAGTGTTTGCTGAAGCCAAGTGGTGGAAGGGAGCAAAGAGAGAAACCGCACAGGTATCCATATGGGGTACCAAGTCATGGCACAGTTCCCTCGGGCAGGTAGGTACCTGGAAGGGAGGTCCCTGAGGTGAGGTGCAGGTGCTGCTGTGTCTGAAGCTCAGGCAGGAGATATGCAAGTCAAGCCGTAACTTCACACGAGGAAATATTGGCTCCCAAATTACACCTTTCAGACCAGCTCAGTTCCAATTAAACTGACTTTATCACACATGCCAATGGCATGACAAAAGGCAAGGTATGACATTTTCTGGGCATAAATGTTATTATACATAATATATCAATGTTGCTTACTTCAGTCTCCATTGTCCTATTATAAAACCTTATGTTCAAACAAAATTTTAGAAAATCTACAAAAAGTTATAAAATACAACAGAATATCAAAATAAAAAATAATCAGTGGGACTTGAGCCAGAGATGAAACAGAGTTTGGAATTATCAGGCAGAGTTAAAACAAAACAATATAAATATATTTAATATGTTGTAGAACATAAACAGTAAACATGCATAGATAAAGAAATTTAGCATTGTGTGTGCCAATTTGCTTCAGTCATGTTTGACCCAATGGATTGGAGCACACCAGGCTCCTCTGTCCATGGGATTCTCCAGGCAAAAATACAGGAATGGATTGCCATTTCCGACTCTAGGGGATCCCAGCTAGGGATCGAACCTGCATCTCTTATGTCTCTTGCATTCTTAGGTAGGTTCTTTACCAGTGGTACCACCTGGGAAGCCCTTATCAGTGAAACAGATGGATAAAATGTCAAATTAAAATACTGATATTGAAAAATAAGTTATCAGTGATGAAGAATATTTTAGTGGACTAATTGAGCAAAATAGAGGAAATGATTGATACAAATGAAAATAATGATCCCAATAGCACAAAACAAAAGCGAGTGGAAGAATATATTTAAAAGAGTATCCAAGATCTTGAGACAATATAAAAATGTAATTGAAATCCCAGGAAGAGAGAAAGATGGAATAGAATAAAACTTTGAAGAGATAATGTCCTGACGATGTCTCAGCCTTAATAACCTAAACCAATTAAAGAGGTTTAGAAAATCAAAAGAAAAATAATTACACTCTGTTGTGTTTAGAGAACCACTTGTTTTATTTCACTTCTTCTAAATGCTTTATGGCCTTGCATTTGGTCTTTCTTGGTAACCATTTCATATGTGCATGAGAAGAATATGAATTCTGCTACGGTTTTGTCAGATATTCTATAGACACAGAGTAAGTCTAGTTGTTCGATAGTGTTTCCAAGTTTTCTGTACCTTGTTGATGTTACCTCTGATTGTGCTATTGATTATGGAAGATGAGGTACAGAAATCTCTAAATTATATTGTTGAATTATTTATTTCTCCTTTCAATTCTATCAGTTTTGCTTCATGTATTTTGAGTCACTGTTATTAGGTGAATACAAGTATATAGTTATAATACCCAAATATAGTTATTGTTATAAAATATCTATAGTCAAGCAACTTTATTTTTTTATAATTTTATTTTGTATTTATCTGTTTATTTTGGCTATGCAGGTCTTCGTTGCCGTGCTTGGGCTTTCTCTGCTTGCTGAGAGTGGCGGCTGCTTTCCCTTGTGGTGTGTGGGCTTCTCATTGTGGTGGCTTCTCTTATAGCAGAGCACAGGATCTAGGCGTGTGGGCTTCAGTAGTTGTGTGCAAGCTCAGTGGTTGCAGCTCAGGGGGCTCTAGAGCAATGTCCCAGTGGTTGTGGCAAACGGGCTTGTTTGCCTCATGGCATATGGGATCTTTCCAAACCCAGGATTGAGCCTGTGACCCCAGCATTGGCAGGTGGATTCTTAACCATTTCATTTCTTATAGTTTCTGTGTGCATGGTGCATTCCTTTTCCATTCAGTCCATTTGTAATTTTGGATATGAATTTTGTCTTTGGTAAACTATGACTACCTGGAATAGTTTCTGCAATGTAGAGCTGGGTGTGATGAAAGAGGCAGGTGCCCTGGCCCTCCAGGAGCTCATATGCAGCCTTAGACTGGGAGCCTGGGAGCGAGGAAGCCCTGGGTTCTTACCTCTGTCCTCCTGGGGGAGAGCTCTGCCATGCTGAGCTGGGGGCGGAGGGCAAAGGGAGCATGTCATGGCTCTTACTGCTGCTGCTGAGATTTAGTCAATTTTTGTGGTTATATGTTCCTCTCTTTTCTGCTTTTAGGGGAAATTGCAGAGATTCTGATTTTATATATGTGTAAATTTTACCCATTAAACATTCATTTCACTGGGAAGAGGGTCTGTTGACCACCTCACACTGCCATTCTGGAAATCTTTCTCACTTTCACTGTAACGCAGATCTGTGGCAATCTGCCCCATTCTAACCGAAAGCAGAAACTTTGCTTATATTTTAATTTCTTAGCTATCACATTTCATTTTGTTTGGTAGATTCTTGACCAGCAAAAATAGAAAAAAAAAATGACCAAGCTTAAGACACAACATTAGGCTCACCTTTCAGAGGCTCCATTTTCTCTAGCATCTTGACCCCTGAGGTCTGAGGTACCTTCAGATCTCTACTCTCCAGAATCTGTCCAGCTACACAAGACAGTGCTCATTCTGATCCTCTTTTTTTGACCTCTAAGCTGCATACCAATTAAGAGCCAGCATGTGTCTCAAGGAAAAGCAGCAGAAAATATTGGACTCACTTCATTGCTTTTTCTTTGTGATATGCTGACCCTTAAATCTGAGCTGCCTCAGATGCTTTCTAAGGCTTTCAAATGTCAGCATGTGTGTGTGTCACCTGGCTTTTACAGTTGTTCTCATTGTGATATTTCTGTGCTGCTCAGTCATAACCAGCATGCACTTAACTGTCTAAAGAGTGCACCTTGGAGCAAGCTTAGGAAGAAGAATCTGAAATAGGTCGTGACAACTTTATAAATGTACCTATTATGCTTAGAACAGAGATTTTTTTTTCCTCCAAACGTGTAATTTTATGATGAAATCAATGCTTAATATTTTGTGGGGATTTGTTTAGGTAGTCACTTTCTGTTTCAAGTAGTTTTTTTAGCTATGTGTCTATGGAGCTATAATTATCTCAGGTGTTGTGAGAATATTGGAATTTGGGAAGGAAATGAATAAGGAAACAACTTTTGCATGTAGTTTAATTTTATATTTGGAAATGATGTGAACCATGTGTGAATTTGATCATAGGTCTTCACATCATTCTCACTTCAGTTAAATGACATGTGCTGTTGTCAGTCAATGTGTTAAATTGAAGTGACATTTAAGTGTTCAAAAAGACTAGACTCTTTCAGCATTATCATGAAAAATTATTGCATAAAAATCAGAGTGGAGAAGCATAATGATACAACTGAAGCAAACATTCATCTTCAAAAAATAACTAGAATTCCATATATTGCTTAAACAAAACAAGAGTTTTATGTTTATTAAGAAAGAGGTACACTCACAAGTACATAAAACTGGGTTATGTTTTATTACTGAGTTACATGTAGAGAGACTGCCAATCACATGTTAAGCAATGCAAAAGAATATGAATTAGAAAGTCAATGGAAGAAGTGAGAAAAATCTTAACAATGAGAGATAGGAGAAATGCATTGGTTGTGCAGGGTTCTTTTACAGTATTGTATCACAGTTTAATTGCATGATTTTTCTTTCTAAGTTGTATAAGAAACAATGATGCATCTTAATAACTGGTGACATTCTCTAATACATAAAACACTGTAGTGATCAATATTTTCTTCTGTGTGCTTTGTACACAGTGCCTTGTATATAGCATATACCAATGAATGTTTGTATATATTTAAACTACAGCATTTCCAGCTTATACACTCAAATTCTGACTTACCATTTGAAATAATATATAATTGTGTCTTAACTTGAAAAGTTTAAATAGTTAAATTTTACATGTGAAATTTTTATTTCTATTTTATATTTTGAAATCTATTAAGGGTTTGGGATAATTTAAAAAAATATACCTGAGGCTTTTAGAAAAAAATCTTTTGTTATTTACAACAAAAGTCTGATTACTTTTGACAATTTTTACATCAGAGATATATCACTAGAATTTTAAGGCCCAGTTGATAACATGTTGTAATGGGAAATACAGATTAGCTAGAATGATAATCTACATTTTAGAAAACAATTAATGTTTTCTTCCTATAGATTTTAACTATAATATTTTTCTCTAATGTTTCTTCATATTTTGTTTGGAAAACTTCAGCAAATGTAATGATGTTTCTCTCAGGTTATGATCTGGACAACATGACTCTATGAAGAAATCATACCACACACTCATATAGTTATGAAACTGCTCCAGAAATAAAAAGAGTAATCTCTACTGTTACACTATCCAGTCATTAGGGAGGTATTTGGATAAAAGCAGCCTTTTGAGACTTTTGTGTGCTCATCTAAAAACCAAATGTTCTCAACTAATCAGGTATATCCACTGCTTTTTAATTATGATCTGACTACAAATATTAGGATTATTCTTATTTTACAAATCAACAAATACATTGACTTTTTCCCAGTGATCATAATGTTTTGGGGAATGGGGCCCCAAGTGACAGGAAATAGTTTTTAGTAATCTACTTGGACAACTATCTATGATCTGTGAATGTGATGACAGAAATTAATTTTTAGAGCAAAGGCAAGTTCATTGTAAAATTATATGGTATTTCTACTTTTAAAAACTCATAGGAGTTTATTTTTGTGTGTGGTGTTAGAAACTGATCTAGTTTCATTCTTTTAAAAGTGGTTGACCAGTTTTCCCAGCACCACTTGTTAAAGAGATTGTCTTTTCTCCATTGTATATTCTTGCCTCCTTTGTTGAAGATAAGGTGTCCATAGGTGTGTGGATTTATCTCTGGGCTTTCTATTTTGTTCTATTGATCTATATTTCTGTCTTTGTGCCAGTACCATACTGTGTTGATAACTGTGGCTTTGTAGTAGAGCCTGAAGTTAGGCAGGTTGATTCCTCCAATTCCATTCTTCTTTCTCAAGATTGCTTTGGCTATTCAAGGTTTCTTGTATTTCCATACAAACTGTGAAATTATTTGTTCTAGCTTGGTGAAATATACCGCTGGTAGCTTGACAGGGATTGCATTGAATCTGTAGATTGCTTTGGGTAGTATACTCATTTTCACTAAATTGATTCTTCCAATCCATGAACACAGTATATTTGTCCATCTATTAGTGTCCTCTTTGGATTTCTTTCACCAGTGTCTTATAGTATTCTATATATAGGTCTTTAGTTTCTTTAGGTAGATATATTCCTAAGTATTTTATTCTTTTCATTGCAATGGTGAATGGAATTGCTTCCTTAATTTCTTTTTCTACTTTCTCATTATTAGTGTATAGGAATGCAAGGGATTTGTGAGTGTTGATTTTATATCTTGCAACTTTACTATACTCATTGATTAGCTCTAGTAATTTTCTGGTGGAGTCTTTAGCATTTCCTATATAGAGGATCATGTCATCTGCAAACAGTGAGAGTTTTACTTCTTCTTTTCCAATTTGGATTCCTTTTATTTCTTTTTCTGCTCTGAATCCTATGGCCAAAACTTCCAGAACTATATTAAATAGTAGTGGTGAAAGTGGGCACCCTTGTTTTGTTCCTGACTTTAGGGGAAATGCTTTCAATTTTTCACCATTGAGGATAATGTTTGCTGTAGGATTGTCATATATAGCTTTTATTATGTTGAGGTATGTTCCTTCTATTCCTGCATTCTGGAGAGTTTTTATCATTAATCGATGTTGAATTTTGTCAAAGGCCTTCTCTGCATCTATTGAGATAATCATATGATTTTTATTTTTCAATTTCTTACTGTGGTGAATTACATTGATTGATTTGTGGATACTGAAGAATCCTTGCGTCCCTGGGATAAAGCCCACTTGGTCATGGCATATGATCTTTTTAATGTGTTGTCTGATTCTGATTGCTAGAATTTTGTTAAGGATTTTTGCATCTATGTTCATCAGTGATATTGGCCTGTAGTTTTCTTTTTTTGTGGTGTCTTTGTCAGGTTTTGGTATTAGGGTGATGGTGGCCTCATAGAATGAGTTTGGAAGTTTACCTTCCTCTGCAATTTTCTGGAATAGCTTCAGTAAGATAGGTGTTAGCTCTTCTCGAAATTTTTGGTAGAATTCAGCTGTGAAGCCGTCTGGACCTGGGCTTTTGTTTGCTGGAAGATTTCTGATTACAGATTCAATTCCCATGATTGTGATGGCTCTGTTAAGATTTTCTATTTCTTCCTGGTTCAGTTTTGGAAAGTTGTACTTTTCTAAGAATTTGTCCATTTCTTTCAAGTTGTCCATTTTATTGGCATATAATTGCTGATAGTAGTCTCTTATGATTCTTTGTATTTCTGTGTTATCTGTCATGATCTCTCCATTTTCATTTCTTATTTTATTTTATTGATTTTTTTCTCTTTGTTTCTTGATTCTGGCTAATGTTTTGTCGATTTTATTTATCCTTTCAAAGAACCAGCTTTTTGCTTTGTTGATTTTTGCTATGGTCTCTTTTCTTTTGCACTTATTTCTGCCCTAATTTTTAAGATTTCTTTCCTTCTACTAACTCTGGGGTTCTCTATTTCTTCCTTTTCTAGTTGCTTTAGGTGTAGAGTTAGGTTATTTATTTGAATTTTTCTTGTTTCTTGAGGTATGCCTGTATTGCTATGAACTTTCCTCTTAGCACTGCTTTTATAGTGTCCCATAGGTTATGTGTAGTTGTGTTTTTATTTTCATTCGTTTCTATGCATATTTTGATTTAAGATCTAAATGTAAGACTAGAAACTATAAAACTCCTAGAGGAGAACATAGGCAAGAGAACATAGGCAAAACACTCTCCGAAATAAATCACAGCAGGATCCTCTGTGATCCACCTCCCAGTATAATGGAAATAAAAGCAAAAATAAACAAATGGGATCTAAATAAAATTAAAAGCTTCTCCACAACAAAGGAAACTGTAAGTAAGGTGAAAAGACAGCCTTCTGAATGGGAGAAAACAATAGCAAATGAAGTAACTGACAAACAACTAATCTCAAAAATATACAAGTAACTTATGCAGCTCAACTCACAGAAAAATAAACGATCCAATCAAAAAATGGGCCAAAGAACTAAATAGACATTTCTCCAAAGAAGACATACGGATGGCTAACAAACACATGAAAAGATGCTCAACATCACTCATTATCAGAGAAATGCAAATCAAGACCACAATGAGGTACCATTCCACACCAGTCAGAATGGCTGCGATCCAAAAGTCTACAAGAAATAAATGCTGGAGAGGGTGTGGAGAAAAGGGAACCCTCTTACACTGTTGGTGGGAATGCAAACTCGTACAGCCACTATGGAAAACAGTGTGGAGATTCCTTAAAAATTGCAAATAGAACTGCCTTATGACCCAGCAATCCCACTGCTGGGCATACACACTGAGGAAACCAAAATTGAAAGAGACACATGCACCGTAATGTTCACTGCAGCATTGTTTATAATAGCCAGGACATGGAAACAACCTAGATGTCCATCAGGAGATGAATGGATAAGAAAGATGTGGTACATATACACAATGGAGTACTACTCAGCCCTTAAAAAGAACAAAATAAAAATAAAATTAATAAAAAACCTCAAAGATATTTCATTGACAATACACTATACAGGCAAAGGCCTTTATTGTATTTCTCAGTATAAATACAGGTAGTGTTCAATCAAAATTTGCAATAACATACATTTCGATATTTCTTATTCTCTGTGCCTATCTCTGGAGAAGGAAATGGCAACCTACTTCAGTATTGTTGCCTGGAAAATCCCACGGACATAGGAGCATGCCGGGCTACAGTCCATAGGGTTGCAAAGAGTTTGATACAACTGAGAAACTAACACTTAAACTTACCAATTTTAACTTAAACTTTTATCAAATAGTAAACTGATTAAAAACAGTTTTCAGTCTGCCCTAAGATGTATGTCGTATTTATCAGCATCTGCTCTTTATGATGGTAATGGTTTAGAGGCTAAGTTCTATTTGATTCTTTGCGACTCCATGGACTGTAGCCCTCCAGGCTCCTCTGTCCATGGGATTTCCCAGGAAGAATACTGAAGTGGGTTTTCATTTCTTTCTCCAGGCTCCTTATATAGAATAATAATATCAATAATTTGGACTCTTGATTGACCTGAATGGACTAATCTGAGGCTAGCTTTCCTGCAATCTGTTATGCAAAGTTTACCTACCAACAATAAGTAAACCAAATAATTTCAAGAATTGCTTGTCTGCAAATAGCTGAATACCTTGCATTTCATACCTTTGTTTCATCTTTGTAGGATGCAAGTTAAGCCTACCAACCTTATTATCTCTGTCTTTGGCTGTGTCTAATATATTTTGAATCCAGAAAGCCAAATTCAAATAATTTGTCCTTATTTGCAGACTAAACTAAATCACTACTTTATAAAACAATACATAGCTCCTTAATCAATACTGCTTGTAGTTTAACATGCCACAATGATTCTCAAATGTCTAATTATGTTACATAGCCACGACCCAGCTG
Source organism: Nanger dama (assembly GCA_917880005.1). Lineage (NCBI taxonomy): Eukaryota > Metazoa > Chordata > Mammalia > Artiodactyla > Bovidae > Nanger > Nanger dama. The sequence continues at coordinate 16,453,646 of CAKJTW010000047.1, read as the reverse complement.
ATTCAAATAAAATATATGCATATTTGAATGCTTTGGAATTAGAAATTTGCTACTCATTTTTTTCAATAATGTGGTGAATTTAGCTTAATGAAATATATTTGGGTAAATGGTAAATTGAATTCATTCATTGCTGCTATCAAGAATTTGATTCAGTTTAATCAAAACATATTTCTTTAACGGTCTTGATTTCACAGTCCCTGTGTTAATGTAAAAATCTAATAAAGAATAAATGATTAAATGAACATAGAATTTTGAAAAACTATGATAATATATCAAAACAATCTGTCAACAGCACAAACTCACAGTATTTACTAAAAGTGAGCCTCTGATTAAGGCCTCAAGTTGTGAATAATAATCAGTGATGAATGAAAAGCTCTAAAAATTGCCTACCTTTTATAATGCTACCTTTCAAATGCAGAATTGAATTCCTGATTGCTTCTAATATATCTTTGAATTTAGAGCCTTGCTTTTACTAATACATCAAATTCCAATGAAGCAGTATTAGATACAGTAAATTGTGTAGAGTTTCCCTCATTATTTTTTATTGTAAGAAATAGAAAAGACGATAAGTGAGATTTCATTCTGCATACTAATGACTGCAAAGAGTGACTGTGGAGCTTGGAGACTCTGGCTTTGAATCAAGATACTAGGGACCAGGGAAGCAAAAAAATCAGTTAAGAATAAAACCTATATTAGAACTAATGGTTGCTAGTCCCACAACTCAATGACTAAGCTTTATAAACAAATCTAGCCACAAGGAAAGATGAAAATGGGAAAATTTAACAGTCAGTCTCAGATGTTAAAGAATCTTCCTGCAATGCTAGAGACCCGGGTTCAGTCCCTGAGTGAGGCAGATCCCCTGGAGAAGGAATGGCAACCTACTCCAGTACTCTTGCCTGGAGAATTTCATGGACCGAAGAGTCTGACTGGCTTACTCCATGGGCTCACAAAGAGTTGGACATGACTGAGCAAACACATGCACACACATGCTAAATTTATTTTGTTTTGGAATAAGAAAATAGATATGGATGGGGGAGTATGTAACTGGACCACGGGGCTGCCTTAGCTGTTTTTGCTACAATTAAAAATGCACAGGAAATTATATCTAACTAGAGCAGAGAGCTTGAAGAAATAACTAATATTTTATTTCTCCAAGCAATTTTGATAAAAATTGCAAATAACCAAAATAATTTCAAGCTTTAATAAATTTTCATAATAGAGATGCAGTGTTACAAAATGGAACTTTGGACACATTGACCTTAGAGATTAATAGCCTAGAATTTATTCCTGACTTCACCTCTTGTTACCATGTGAATTCACACATCACACAAATATCTTCATCTCTTTGTATCTGTTTCCTCACCTACAAAAATTTAAAACCCTACTAATATTCTATTTTGAGATTGTAAAGATTAGATGAATTACCATTTAGATTGGACCATGGCAAACATTATACATGGGTTAACTACATCTATATCATAGTATCACTAACATTTTCAAGATTTGATAGCTATTTCAATTGTATAGCTTTCCTAACAATATAAATTGCATATTAAGTTTGAAAAGAACAACATTAAAAGAAAACAATTAAAAAAAAAAAACTGAAAGCAAAGACTGAGAAAATATTCACTATCCAAAACAGCTTATTTACATATAAGTATCTGTATCCAAAAAGTATTTGTCACAAGAGAACTGTTTCATTCTAAAAATTGGGAGCTGTAAATTATTGCTATTTTATGCATTTGTTATAGAGAATTGGTAAGCATCTGCCCACTATTTTACTGTAACAAGATGAAGAAGGATCAGGAGTTAAGCAGTACTAACACAAACTTGACTTTTTACCTCGAGGGATAAAAAGTTCTGTGAAGCCACATGAGAAGTAATAGAGGTTTTCATCATCAATAATTCAATGACCTATAGACTCCCTTGGGAAACTGCCTTAAGTTATCTTGAGTAAACATTTCTGTAATATTGCTCCAACAAATACCTATCAATTATCCTGTTTATTTCAATATGCCAGTCAATCCATTGGCTTCTCAGTTGCTTCACTTCTGTGTATTCAAAAATCTTGTCTTATCACTTCATTACTCACCCCCATGTATGTGAACCAGTGTCTCAACCATTGTTTTGGTACCATAATCTCCTCAGCATGTAGGAACACATACAAAAAGTCAAGGTGCGCAGAACATGCAAAATGTCATCCATGGGAGTTTTTAAGACTATAGTCTAAGTAGAGCAAAAATGATGTATATGTGTGTGTGTGCACATGCATGTGCACACTGTCAGTCACACCTTACTCTTCACAACCCCATGGACTATGCCTGACAGGCTTCTCTGTCTATGGAATTTTTCAGGCAAGAATAATGAAGCAGGTTGCTATTTCCTGGAAAGGATCTTCCCTACCCAGGGATCAAGCCTGCATCTCTTGTGTCTCCTGCATTGCAGGCAGATTCTTTGCCACTGTACCATCTGAGAAGCCCCCATATTATACTTGATCTTAGACAAATGACTGAGAAGATGAGCCAAGAATATCTATATCCAGCTTCACTAATTCTGCAAAATCAATGAATGTGGCTGAGAAGATGCATATAACCTGGATATCTTCAGTAAACAACTGCATGGAAAAATACTCTGGTTGGCTGGATTAATTTGTGTTCTATCCACTTAAAGAAGAAAGAGCAATGCCCAGAGTGCACCTGGCTGGAAAGGAAAATGGAGAAGCATGAGGAAACAGGTAAGGTTAGCACAGTCACTGATGTCTATTTAATCTTAACTTGATCACTGTGCTTTATGAAACTTTGTGTGCCTTCTGGGCTACATATAAAATAATTGTTCTGTTAACTATTTTATAAATTGCAGGGTTATTAAAGAACTTGCTGTGCATATTTCCAGTTGTTTCCAAATTCACCCACATTATCAAATAAAATTTTAAAATTATACTTCTCAACTTAAAAGGGACATGATTATAGTTTAATATTGCAAAGTCTCTTGAAACTAGTTCAACTATTAAAATTTTTTGAAAGGTACTAAAATCATTTAACATTTTGTTCTCTGTATAATTAATTTAGATCAAAATATTCAATAATCATTATTACAATAGTACTCAGGAATATTATAATTGAAAAACTTGATATGGTGAAATGTTCATGAAACTATTTCAGGTTATAATGAAAATTTTGAAAATAATTTTAGAAATGTTTAAATGCTAAATTCAATATTTTAAATGTATAAGGTCATTTTAAATGTTCAGCCAAATCTGCACAGCAACAAAAGTCCCCTACAGTTTGTCCTCTGTGCGGTGTAAATTTTAACATTATGCTTCCCACATCTGCAAGTGTAAGAAAAATTGCCCTTGCCACAACTTTACCAACAGCTCTCTCTGCTCTGTAATTTAATTTCACTTTCAAGGATCCTGCCATCTGACTACAAAGAATATAATCAGTCTGATTTCAGTATTGACCATCTGGTGATGTCCATGTTTAGAGTTGTCTCTGAATTAAATTTGCCCATTCCCATCCATTTTAGTTTACTGATTCTTAAAATCTCAGTATTTATTTTTGTCATCTCCTGTTTGACTATGTCCAATTTATGTTAACTCCTTGTCCTAATATTCCAGGTTCCTATGCAATATTATTCTTTACAGCATGGACTTTACCTTCACCACCAGACACATCCATGACTGAGTAATGTTTCAGTTTTGGCCCAACTTCTTTATTCTTTCTGGAGCTGTTTCTCCGCTATTCCCCAGTAGCGTATTGAAGTCAGACATGACAGCAACTGAACAGCAACAAGAATCATCTGACTATAACCTCCTATCTTTCCTTTTCACTGTTTGTGGTACCACAGATCTGAAAACTTAAAAATTCCAGTGGGACCAGAATCCAGTGATCATTACAGTTTATTAAAGATATTAATTTCACATATCCTCACCTCCTTCCTACCCAACTTAGGTTGCATCTTCAACGTGATAATCACACCCTTGAAGATGCATCAGTTTTGTTGCATTGTACCTCAGGTTCTGAAAAAGAAAAAAAAAGATAAATTAAAATAAGTAATAAAACTAAATGAATGATTTAAAACACTAAAGTTTTTATAATTAAAATATTATAGAAAATCTTAGTAACTTTTATTTGGGCAAATGTTTCCTAATATACCCACACAATGAATAAAGGGTATAATAAAATCAACAAATGTATTAACCAAACTTTTGAAAAGATGTTTGGTCTTCATAGATGCTGACAAAAAGAGAAAGAATACATCATAGATTGGGAAGACATATTTACAATATTTGTATGTGAAATATGCACCTGTTGTTGTTAAGTCATATCTGACTGAGTCATATCTCTGCAAGCCCATGGACTATAGCATGCCTGACCTCTCTGTCTTCTACTCTCTCCTAGTGCATGTGTACCCCCATGCACAGTGTCTGACTCTTTGCAACCTTATGTACTCTAACCCACCAGACCCCTCTGTCCATGGGATTTTCCATGCAAGAATACTGGAGTGGGTTGCCATCTCCTCTTCCAGGGGATTTTCCTGTTCCAGTCAAGGATCAAACATGTATCTCCTGTGCTTTCTGTATTGCAGATGGATTCTTTACTGCTGAGCCTTCAGGGAAAACTGTCTCTCAGAGTTTGCTCAAATCCATGTCCATTGAGCCACTGATGCTGTCTAAGCATCATCTTCTACTGCTCCCTACCCCTTTTGCCTTCAATCTTTCCCAGCTTCAGGGTCCTTTTTGCATAGTTGACTCTTCATATCAGGTGGCCAAAGTATTGAAACCTCAGCTTTAGCAATAGTTCTTTCAGTGAATATTCAGGGCTGATTTCTTTTAGGATTAACTGAGGACTGACAATACATTTGAATATTTTATTTTATATGATGATTAGAGTATCACTAAAGAGATCAGGTTTTCTGGGATAAGTGTTATAATTTGCTTTGTTTTTATGTTAAGAAAAGAGAAAGTAACAATGTGGGAGTAGTTGGTAAATACGTCTCATATCCTAATAAGTGGGTTTACTTATTTTCAAAGGTATTCATGGATAAAGACTATGTACAAAAAGAAAGTATAATAATAATAAAATTTGTGACTTCTTGTTGCTACTCATACAATTTATACACATAAAAATAACATGATCAGTTCACTTGCACCCTTAATTTCATGGTGGACAAATTAAGGGTCCATTACAATAAAAGAAAGACCCACAGTCCAGAAAAGGAGAAAATTTAAATTTTCATCCATGCCTCCAGGTACATGCATTGAATTCATACAGTTTCAAATTTTCAAAGCTATCATTTGCCAGAATTGATTTGGGGAGTCAGTAGGCAAGAACAAAACCACCATAGTTTTAAATGAAAGCAAGGATATCAGGAGTAGCAATGGCATGCCTAAATTTTAGTAGCAGCTGTATAATATAACGTAGTTCAAATTACATTAATTCTAATAACCCACAGTTTTGTCAAAGAATAAGTTAACTTTGAAAATAAAAACATATGGTTAGAATTTTCAAATATCTTGAATATAGTCTTCATATTTGAAGGAAAATAATAAACCTTCCCTGACCCAAGAAGTTATCACAGTATGTTCATGTTACAAGTGCTTTATGCATTTTTTAAGAAGAATAAAGCCAATAATATTCCTTCTTTGTTTAGATGCTAACATCAGAAATTTATTATTATTAAATTTTATCTCATGATGTTTAGGGATTTAAACTTCAGAGGTGCTGAGAAGAGTCACCATAGAGATATGTAAAATCTATTGTTGCTTGACTGAGCACAAAATACTTAGAAATAATACTAATGGTGAATCTACTCTTACTGTGTACCTAAAATCATTTAGTCTACCTGGATTCGGTACTCAAGCTGGCCATGCTAACAGAACAATATAGTTAACCTTTATTATAAATTAAATGTGTGCATGATCTGTGTAGCTCTTGCTTATAATAATTTTCTATCATTTGAAGAATGTGGTAGAAAAATAATTTTCTACCAGTGGTTAGGTGGTTTGAAGATTAATTACAAATTTAAGTTTTTTAACAAGCTACCTGTTTTCAGGGAAAAAGAATAACAATGTGTGTGTGTGTGTAGCTGTTTCCTTCAATACATTTCAAAAGGCACACATTCTTCTCAAGAAAATGAGGTTGAAATATATATCTTTCAGAATACATTCATGTTTTTAATAATAGTTTCATTAATGTTATTTTCAAAGTAATTTGTATTTATTAATTTCATACATATTTACTGAGTGCTTTTTTAAAAATACATTATTGTGGTAAGAATACAACAGGAAATCTACCTTCTGAACATATTTTTAAGTGTATAATAAAGTGTTGGTAGTTATAAGCACAGTGGTGTTCAGCTAACCTGTAGAATTTATTCATCTTGTGCAATTGAAACTTTATGTCCTTTGAGGAACAGATCCTCACATCTGCCCCCCCTCTCCGCCCCCCCACCCACCCAACACTCCCTCCTCAGTCCGTGGCAACAACCACTCTGCTCTCTGCTTCCATGGTTTTGACTATTTTAGTTACCCTCATTGAAGTGAAATTATACAGTGTTTGTATTGTGACTGGCTTATTTTACTTAGCATATGTCTTCAAGTTTTATTCAAGTCATAGTATATTACAGAATTCCCTTCTTTTTAAAGGCTGAATAATATTCTATTGTGTATATATATAGTGAAAGCACTCAGTCGTATCCGGCTTTTTGCTACCCCCGTGGACTGTAGCCCTCCAGGCTCCTCCATCCATGGGATTCTTCAGGCAAGAATACTGGAGTGGGTTGCCATTTCCTTCTCCAGGGGATCTTCCTGACCCAGGGATCGAACCCAGGTCTCCCACATTGCAGGCAGACGCTTTAACCTCTGAGCCACCAGGGAAGCCCCTGTGTGTATATATATATACACATATGTGTATATGTGTATATATATATATATATATATACACATATACACATACACATATACACCATATTTTCTTGATATATTTATCCATCAATGGACATTTAAGTTGTTTTAACATCTTGGCTGTTGTGATCAGTGCTGCAAAGAACATGAGAGTGCTAATATGTCTTTGAGATCCTGATTTCCCTACCCTAAGTGGAATTACTGGAATACTGGGGAGTATTTTTTTTTTTTTTAATTTTTTGAGGAAACTCTACACTGCTTTCTGTTGCTGCTGCACCATATTGCATCCCCCAGCAGTGCACAAGGGTTCTAATTTCTCCATGGTCTCACCAATACTTATCTTCTGCTTCTATGAAAAAAACATACTAACAGGAGAGAGGTGATTTCTCACTGTAGTTTTGATTTACAGTTCCCTGATGAATATTGACAATGTGGTCAAGCTTTTATATTACAGAACAGAACAATAGTATAATCTTGGCCTTATTTTTTTGATGATCCAACATAGAAAGACATAGAAAGTGAAAGTGATTGCTTTTAAGAAAGTACAAAGGAGTGTGGTAAAACGGGGGAAGGGTCTTTTATTGTTGCTCTAGCACTGTGATTTTCTTTAAAATTTTTAAGTTGTTTATTCTGGCTTTTATTTCAATATATCTAAATACTATACAATTTTTGTATATATTTTATACTTTATTGATTTTATTTTTTCCACCCAACCCCATTTCCATTGTGTTGGTGATACCACCCAACCATCTCATCCTCTGTTGTCCCCTTCTTCTCCTGCCCTCAATCTTTCCCAGCATCAGGGTCTTTTCAAGTGAGTCAGCTTTTCACGTCAGGTGGCCAAAGTATAGGAGTTTCAGCTTCAACATCAGTCTTTCCAATGAACACCCAGGACTGATTTCCTTTAGGATGGACTGGTTGGATCTCCTTGCAGTCCAAGAGACTCTCAAGAGTCTTCTCCAACACCACAGTTCAAAAGCATCAATTCTTTGGAACTCAGCTTTCTTTATAGTCAAACTCTCACATCCATACATGACTACAGGAAAAATCATAGCCCTGACTAGATGGACATTTGTTGGTAAAGTAATGCCTCTGCGTTTTAATATACTGACTAAGTTGATCATAACTTTTCTTCTTTATTTCATAACTGCAATCACCATCTGCAGTGATTTTGGAGCCCAGAAAAATAAAGTCAGCCCTTGTTTCCCCATCTATTTGCCATGAAGTGATGAGACCAGATGCCATGGTCTTAGTTTTCTGAATGTTGAGCTTTAAGCCAACTTTTTTCACTCTCTTCTTTCACTTTCATCAAGAGGTTCTTTAGTTCTTCTTCACTTTCTGCCATAAGGGTGGTGTCATCTGCATATCTGAGGTGATTGATATTTCTCCCAGCAATCTTGATTCCAGCTTGTGCTTCATCCAGCCTAGCATTTCACATGATGAATTCTGCAAATAAATTAAATAGTCAGGGTAACAGTATACAGCCTTGACTTACTCCTTTGCCAGTTTGGAACCAGTCTGTTGTTCCATTTCCAGTTCTAATTGCTGCTTCTTGAATTGCATTCAGATTTCTCAGGAGACAGGTAAGGTGGTCTGGAATTCTCATTTCTTTAAGAATTTTCCACAGTTTGTTGTGATCCACAGAATCAAAGGCTTTGCTGTAGCCAATAAAGAAGAAGTAGATATTTTCTGGAACTCTCTTGTTTTTTTGATGATCCAGTAGACATTGGTAATTTGATTTCTGGTTCCTCTGCCTTTTCTAAATCCAGCTTGAATATCAAGAGGTCCACGGTTCACATACTGTTGAAGCCTGGCTTGGAGAATTTTAAGCATCATTTTACTAGCTTGTGAGATGAATGCAGTTGTGTGGTAGTTTGAGAATTCTTTGGCATTGCCTTTCTTTGGGATTGGAATGAAAACTGACCTTTCCCCATCCTGTGGCCACTGCTGAGTTTTCCAAATTTGCTGGCATATTGAGTGAAGCACTTTCACAGCATCATCTTTCAGGATTTGAAATAGCTCAGCTGGAATTCCATCACCTCCACTAGCTTTGTTTGTTGTGATGCTTCCTAAGATCCTCTTGACTTTACATTCCAGGATGTCTGGCTCTAGGTGAGTGATCACACCATCATGATTATTTGGGTCATGAAGATCTTTTTTATAAAGTTCTTCTGTATATTCTTGCCACCTCTTCTCAATATCCTCTGCTTTTGTTCAGTCCATAACTTTTCTGTCCTTTATTGTGCAAATCTTTGCATGAAATATTCCCTTGGTATCTCTAATTTTCTTGAAGTGATCTCTAGTCTTTCCCATTCTATTGCTTTCCTCTATTTCTTTGCATTGATCACTTAGGAATCCTTATCTCTCCTTATTCTTTGGAACTCTGCATTCAGATGCTTATATCTTTCCTTTTCTCCTTTGCCTTTAGTTTCCAATTTTATTGATACATAATTGACATATAGCATTGTATTAGTTTATGATATACAGATACTGATTTGTTATATATATATTGAAAATGATTACTTCAATAATTTTGGTTAACATGTAACACCTCACTAGTTACACATTTTTTGTGTCACATGAATTTTAAATTTTACTCTTTTAGAATTTCAGATGTGAAATACTTTGGTAACTGTGGTCATCTACTGTGCATTATATTGCTAGAATTAATTGCCATATAGTTGTAAGTTAGCGCCTTTTGTATACCTTGTTCTATTTCCCTCACCCCTAGACCCCCTCCCTCTGGCAATCGCCAATCTGTTTTCTGTTGGAGTTTGCTCATTTTCTTGTACTTTGCTTATTTGTTTTCTTTAGTTCAGTTCAGTAGCTCAGTCATGTCTGACTCTTTGCAACCCCATGGACTGCAGCATGCCGGGCTTCCCTATCCATCACCAACTCCCAGAGCCTGCTCAAGCTCATGTCCATTGAGTCAGTGATGTCATCGTGAGATGAGAGTGATCTCATCCTCTGTCCTACACTTCTCCTGTCTTCAATCCTTCCATCATAACGGTCTTTTCCAGTGAGTCACTTCTTCATATCAGGTGGGCAAATATTAGAGCTTCAGCATCAATCCTTCCAATGAATATTCAGGACGGATCTCCTTTAGGATGGACAGGTTTGATCTCCTTGCAGTGCAAGGACCTCTCAAGAGTCTTCTCCAACAACACAGTTCAAAAGCATTAATTCTTCAGGGGTCAGATTTCTTTACGGTCCAACTCTCACATCCATACATGACTACTGGAAAAACCATTGCTTGAGAAGATGGACGTTTGTTGGCAAAGTAATATCTCTGGTTTTTAATATGCTATCAAGTTTGGTCATAGCTTTTCTTCCAAGAAACAAGCACCTTTTAATTTAATGGCTGCAATCAATAACTGCAGTGATTTTGGAGCCCAAGAAAATAAAGTCTCTTACTGTTTCCACTGTTTCCCCATCTATTTGCCATTAAGTGATGGGGCTGGATGCCATGATCTGGATGCCATATGATCTGAGAACTTGCAGATGTACAAGCTGGATGTAGAAAAGGCAGAGGAACCAGAGACCAAAATGTCAAAATCTGCTGTATCATAGAAAAAAAAAAAAAAAGAGAAGAATTCCAGGAACTAAAGATCCTCTTGATGAAAATGAAAGGCAATAGTGGAAAATTTGACTTAAAAGTCAACTTTCTGCCATAAGAGTCATGTCAGCTGCATATGTGAGGTTATTGATAATTTTCCCAGTAATCTTGATTCCAGCTTGTGCTTCATCCATCCTGGCATTTCACATGATGTGCTCTGTATAAAATTTAAATAAGCAGGATGACAATATACTGCCTTGACATACTCTTTCCCAATTTGGAACCAGTCTAAAGGATTCAGAAAAGCCATAAAGAGATTAAGTATCTTGACCTTTAAATTGATTGGTTAGAAAAAATGCGATTTAATCAAGTATATAAAAACTGCTGTAAGTTCCACCTTGGGGGTACTCTTTACCCCCCCAGTGTCTATGCTGAGAGCTTTGTAATTTCCTTCTTTTTAACAAAGCCTGTTTGCTTGCTACCATGAGTGTTTGTGTGTTCGTAGATTCCATTCATGGGTTCCATGGACAAGAACTTGTATTCCCATCTCAGTGTCATCTGCATATCTGGGTTTACTGATATTTCTCCTGACATCTTGATGACAGCTTGTGCTTCATCCAGCCCAGCATTTCCCATGATGTACTCTGCAAATAATTTAAATAAGCAGGGTGACAATATACAGCTTTGAAGTACTCTTTTCCCAATTTGGAACCAGTCCATTGTTTCATGTGTAGTTCTAACTGTTGCTTCTTGACCTGTGCACAGATTTCTCAGGAAGCATGTTAGGTAGTCTGGTATTCCCATCTCTTGAAGAATTTTCCACAGTTTATTGTGATCCACAGAATCAAAGGCTTTAGCATAGCCAATGAAGGAGAAGTAGATGTCTTCCTGGAATTCTCTTGTTTTTTCTATGATACAGCAGATTTTGACATTTTGGTCTCTGGTTGCTTTGCCCTTTCTACATCCAGCTTGTACATCTGCAAGTTCTCAGATCACATACTGTTGAATCCTAGCTTGAAGGACTTAGCATTACCTTGCTAACATGTGAAATGAGTGCAATTGTGTGGCAGTTTTAATTGGTGGCTCAGATGGTAAAGAGTTTGTCTACAGTACAGGAGACCATGGTTCAATCCTTGGGTCAGGAAGATCTCCTGGAGAAGGAAATGGCAACCCGCTCCAGTATTCTTGCCTGGAAAAACCTCATAGATGGAGGAGCCTGGTGGGCTACAGTCCATAGTGTCACAAAGAGGCAGGCATGATTGTGCAACTTCACTTTTCTTCCACTTTAACATTCTTTGGCATTGTCTTTCTTTGAGATAGGAATGAAAACAGATATTTTCAAGTCCCATGGCCACTGCTGAGTTTTCCAAATTTGCTGGCATATTGAGTGCAGCACATTCACAGCATCATCTTTTAGGTTTTGACAAAGCTCAATTGGTATTCCACTACCTCAAATAATTTTATTCGTAATGATGCTTCCTCAACTTTGCATTCCAGGATGTCTGGCTCTAGGCAAGTGATCACACCATGGCCATGCAGGCCATTAAGATCATTTTTGTATAGTTTTTCTGTGTATCCTTGCCACTTCTTAATATCCTCTGCTTCTGTTAGGTCCATACCATTTCTGTCCTTTATTGTGCCCATTTTTTCATGAGACATTCCCTTGGCATTTCTAATTTTCGATAAGAGATCTCTAGTGTTTCCCATTCTATTGTTTTCTTCTATTTCTTTGTTCACTCAGCAATTGTTCACTCAGTAATGCTTTCTTATCTCTCCTTCTTATTCTTTTTGAAACTCTGCATTCAGGTAGATATCTTTCCTTTCCTCCTTTTCCTTTTCTTATCTTCTTTTCTCAGCTATTTTTAGGCCTCCTCAGATAACCATGGAGAAAGAAATGGCAACCCACTTCAGTATTTTTGCCTAGAGAATCCTGTGGATAGAGGAACCCGGTGGGCTCCTGTCCACAGGGTCACATAGAGTCAGAGATGACTGAAGTGACTTAGCATGCATGTGTGCATTGGAGAAGGAAATGGCAACTCACTCCAGCATTCTTGCTTGGAGAATCCCAGGGATGGAGGAGCCTGGTGGGCTGCTGTCCATGGGGTCACACAGAGTCAGACACAGCTGAAGTTACTTAGCAGCAGCAGCAGCAGCAGCATCAGCGACAGCAGATAACCATTTGTCTTGAATTTCTTTCTCTCGGGGATGGTTTTGATTATCACCTCCTGTACAATGTTATGAACCTCAATTCATAGCTCTTTAGGCACTCTATCTATCAGATCTACTCTCTTTAACCAATTTGTCACTTCTACTATATAATCATAAGGGATTCGATTTAGGTCATACCTGAATGATTTAGTGGTTTTCCCCACTTTCTTCTATTTAAGTCTGAATTTTACAATAAGGAGTTCATGATCTGATCCACAGTCAGCTCCCAGTCTTATTTTTGCTGACTGTATAGAACTCCATGTTCCACTGCAAAGAGTATAATCAATCTGATTTTGGTTTTGACCATCTGGTAATGTTCATGTGTAGAGCCATGTCTTGTATTGTTGGAATAAGATGTTTGCTATAACCAGTGTGTTCTCTTGGCAAAACTCTCTTAGCCTTTGTCCTGCTTCATTTTGTACTCCAAGGCCAAAATTGCCTGTTACTCCAGGTATCTCTTTATTTCCTTCTTCTGCATTCCAAGCCCCTATGGTGAAAAGCTCATCTTTTGTTGGTGTTAATCTTAGAACATCTTGTAGGCCTTCATAGAACCATTCAACTTCATCTGTTTCAGCACTAGTGGTTGGGGCATAAACTTGGAATTACTGTGATAGTGAATGGTTTTCCTTGGAAACAAACAGAAATCATTCTGTCACTTTTGAAATTGTACCCAAGCAATGCATTTCAGATTCTTTTGTTGACTACAAGGGCTACTCCATTTCTTCTAAGGGATCCTTCCCCACATGTCTGAATTTTTGTGACTCTATAGACTGCAGCCCGCCAGGCTCCTCTCTCTATGGGATTCTCTAGGCAAGAAATATGGAGTGGTAGTGATTCCTTTCCTCCAGGGGCTCTTCCCGACCAAGGGATCAAACCCAGATCTCCTGCACTGCAAATTCTTTACCCTCTGATCTACTAAGGAAACCCAAAACTATTACATGATTCAGCATTTCTACTCCTGCCTATGTATCTGGGGGAAAACACCAATTTGAAAAGATATATATACCCCAATGTGTGTAGCAACACTATTTACAATAGGCAAAACACAGAAGCAGTCTAAATGCCCACTGACAGCTGAATGGGTAAAGAAGAGTAGTACATGTATACAATGGAATATAATAACCATAAAAAGAAAGGAAATAGATGTGGGGAGACCTAGAATCTGTCATAGAGTGAAATAACTCAGAAAGAGAAAGATGAATATTATATATTAATCAATATATGTGGAATCTAGAAAAAATGGTACGGATGATTCCATTTACAGGGCAAAAATAAAGACACAGACATGGGAAATGGACATACAGATACAGTGGTGGGTGTAAGGGAGGGTGGGATGAACTGAGAGATTAAGAGAGACGTGTAAAACATATACCACACGTAAAACAGCCAGATAGTGGCAATATGATATAAAGCACAAGGAACTAATTTTGGTTCTCTGTCATGACCTAGAGAAGTAGGATGGGGGGTGGGAGGGGAGGTCTGACAGGGAGGGGATATATGTATACATATACCTGATTCACTTCCTTGTACAGCAGAAACTAATGCAGCATCATAAATCAATTTTACTCCAATAAAAAATAAAAACAAAACAAAAAATAACATGATTTCCCCTCAAAGATAACACATTAAAAAATAATAGTCACAAGTGAATCCACACACTATATTTAAAATATATTACTTAGGTAAAGATGAATGCATGCATAGTTGGTCAGTCATATATGACTGCTACCCCATGGACTGTAGCCTACCAGGTGCCTCTGTTCATGGGCTTCTCTGGGCAAGAACGTTGGAGTGGGTTCCCATGTCCCTCCCAGGTATCTCCTTTTAAATTAACTTAAATCACAATGTTATTTCTTTTCTTTCTTTCTTTCTTTCTTTTTTTTTTTTTTTTGCCACGGAGCATGTGCAATCTTAGTCCTCAGACCAGGATGGAACTTATGCCCCCTTCATTGGAAGTGTGGAGTCTTAACCAGTAGACCAGCAGGAAAGTCCTCCAAAAGTTTGTTTTACGACTGTTTCTGCACACAAAAAAATGACAACATATTTTTCCTACTTCATTAATCCGGTAAAAATAAATCATTTTAGTTAACTAGAACCTCTTTTCTCTATTGAATTCCTAACAGTAATAAGACTTGAGGCCATAGTGAAGTTAGCACTCATTCAAGATATAGATACATATTCAGTTGATAAAGCACTGAATATGTATAAGTAAAATTATGTAAAGAGTTTATTAAATCACTTAAACTGGTTACATATTTATACTCCTCTTCCTCACTTTCCTTGTGGCTCAGATGGTAAATAATTCATCTGCAGTGTGGGAGACCTGGGTTCGATCCCTGGGTTGGGAAGATCCCCTGGAGAAGGGAACGATTACCACTCCAGTATTTTGGCCTGAGAATTCCATGGACTATACAGTCCACGATCCCAAAGAGTCAGACACAAGTGAGCAACTGTCACTTTCATGTGTTAATTATATATATTTCTTAATCAACCCAGCTCAGTCCTATTTTCCTCCAGTTTTGAAACAGATAAATCTTTGTATGAACATGAGATGGGGCTACTGGCTTGAGTTTACAGCTATATTTAATATGATATAATATTTTATATATTATATCACTATTTTATTATATAATATATTAATAAATTATAATATAATTAATTAAATATTAATTAAACATACAATCTACAATATACATAATTATTATGTATTATAATTATATGTTTATATATGCTTATATTTATTATATTTACTATAATTATAATAATATAATATAATATATAATAATGTGTAGTATTATATTAATATTAATATAATCCACAAAATATATTAGTATATATTATTATATAAATTACATTATATAATAACATAATATATAATATATATCAATACACTATAATATGTGTATAATACTTTATATATAATACATGCAACATAATACAATATACAATATAATACAATATAATATAATGTTATAATAGTAATTATAGTAATTATATAATATTTAAGTATATAATTATGATTATATATTATATGTCTGATATATTATATATCTGATATATTTATATATGATATTAATTATATCTATAATGTAACACATACTAATGGTTATAACAATTATATAATAATGTTATAATTTTATAATTATATATGCATAATATAATATGTGACATAATATTTATCATATATATGATAATTATATATAATATATAAAATTTAGTATATAATATCATGAAATAGTATATAATATGATATTGATACTATTATAAATATTATATTATATTAAATGTTATAGAATGAAACAGAATGAGAACGTGGAGACCAAGTGATAATGCTGACAACATTGATCCATCCATGGATCCAGCTTTCCTAGAAATCATTCAATCCTTAGAATCTAGAGTTATACAAGAGAAAAACACAAAAACTGAAACATATCAATTTGATGGTTTTAAAATTAAAGTTAAATATATCATCACCACCAATGTAGATAAGGCATTAGGTTGTCCCTCCTTATTCCTCTCTAGACCCTAAGATTTGGGAGCAGAAGGAGAATGTTGCTAGTTTGTTGTAACATTCCCAGAGTTCACTAGTGTATCTATCACATTGTATCATTTGGAAGATATTTATAAAACTCTGAGTAAAAGGACAACAATCTGTCATATTTTCCATGTCACTTTATATCATAATCCTGAGGTGGACAACTGTGAGTCCATGTTGATTTTTTTCACATTTCTTTTCATTTTCCTTTTTATTTTGATATAATTATTTCTTACTCTTCTGTGTTATCTCTATAACCACACATGATGGGTGCTTCAAGTTAATCTACTTAACCTCAGAAATATTCAAGGATGTCTCCATAATCAGCAGGGAATTCTAACCATTTTATGACATGTGTAATAAGAGAAAATTTCTGACTATATAGATCACAACTAAAAAAATAAAAAAAAACAAACAGAAAAATCTAGTGACTTTAACTCATCCAAGATGTCTATAGGCTTTGTAAGCACCATTTCTCTATATTTAATTTATTTTTGCTTGAAGTATCTAAAATAGTTTTTGGTTTCTTTAAAAAATTATGAATGAAGCAAAATAGAACACTGAGTGTTTCTAAGAACTGGAAAAATCAAAAATGGAAAATGAGAATTGTTTACTGGAGATTATTACATCCTAAGTGAACAATGTATGATGACTTTCCAAGGCACGGTATTCCAAGTGACTCCTTAAATTATCATATGTGCTTGAAGAAAGTGTTCTTTGAAGGCATGGCTTAGAGAAGCTAACTGTCCTGTGCTCAGAGGCTCAGTTATGTTCCACTCTTTGCGACATTATGGACCGTGAAGCCCACCAGGCTCCTCTGTCCATGATATTTCCCTGAGACTCCAGGCAAGAATCTGGAGTGGGTAGCGATTTTCTTTTCCAGGGGATCTTCCTGACCCAGGGATTGAACCTGAGTCTCCTTCATTACAGGAGCCACCTGGGAAGCCCAGAAGGGTAATGAGATTTCACCAAAACAGAACAGAATAACGACAACAACAAAAGTAAAAGATTGGCCACTAAAAGAATTGGTTACTTTTGTGGATATGGAATCTCCTAAAGATATAAAATGACTAGTTTGGGATTTCAAGTTCTTAGCCCAAGCATAATAAAATGGCTCTGTCTGATGCATTTTAAAGGGATTCCTAGGTGGTGCAGTGGTAAATAATCCGCCTGCCAATGTAGGAGATCTTGAGTTTGATCCCTGGGTTGAGAATATCCCCTGGAGAAAGAAATGACAACTCTCTCTAGTATTCTTGCCTGGAAAAGTCCATGGATAGAGGAGCCTGGAAGGTTACAGTCCATGGGATTGGCAAAGTAGACATGACTGAGCATGCACATACAGCATGTTTTTTTAAAAATCACACTTTAAGTGACCTTTTGCATTTTATAATTGTAGAATATAGCAATCTATAAACACCAGACCCACCTAATCCTGCAGTTACTGGATTAAAAGCATAGATAAATCACTTACATAAAATTTAGAGCATTAATTAGAAAAACATATCATCCTTCAATTTCATCTGAGTATGTATGTGGAAGGATTTAGATGGATCTGCGCATTGAGCTACAAGCTAGATAGCTTACATGCTGTGTTTCATGGCTCTGAAAACAGCTGGCAGTGGTGTGGGTTATTATTCTGGGTGGAGTGATGGATCCAACCACATTATGGTTGTAAAGACATGGATCTGGAATTCAGAAGACTTCCAGGGGTACTGCATTAGCCTTCCAAGTCTAGTTAGTAAAACCACTGTCTCCAACACAGTCAAGGCTAACAAGAAACTTCCACGAAATTAAACAATCATCAAAAATTAAAATGATGGCCGAGAGTAAGAAAGAAAAAGATAGTAGAAAAGGAAATTAAAAAAATTAAAAACACCAATACCTCAAGAGTAGTTTCAGGCCTTCAGTAATAGTGAGGTAGACTTCATCTATTACATTTTAATTGATATATATTTAATTAATTGAGATTAGCATTTAATGCCATATATTTAATTAGTACATTTAATTGCCACTACTTTCCTTATTCCTAAATATTACATTTAAGGTGTGTTGGTGCTCCATGTCCTGGCTATTGTAAACAGTGCTTGCAGTGAACACTGGAGTGCATGTATCTTTTCAACCCTAAGTCTTAACTGAAAAATGACTGCAAATTGGACCTTACTACATGTCCTTAGGCCAGTGTCTTCCTAGGTATTTTATTTTCTGAAGACTTTTCATGTCTTTGGATGTGGATCAGTGCATTTTACTTTTCCTGAGTATAAAAGCTCTTTGCTCACTGCTCTTTTTGTAAATGTAGTACTTCATTTTTTTCTTGCACAAATTATTACAAAAAGGTTGATGAAATTCTAATTTTTGTGAAATATTATGTCACTTGAATTTTTTGTTCTAGATTACCAAAAACTTCCTTTAAAACCCAGAAGTTTCAGCAGCATATGTTCTACCCTTACTACATCCAAGTTCTGTGCTCACTGTACTCATTAAATATGCAGTTTCAAAGAACTCGAAAAATTTCTCCCAAAACTTAGTGTGTCCATTTAGAAAGACAAGTTGGATGACTTCCCCATCCTTCTCTCCAGGGAATACTGATATGTTCATGGATTTCCACATGGAGATCCTTATTGAGAGATATTTAGAATATTTTCCAACATTTCTCTTTCAGAAAATGGTGCAAAGAAACTAGATTTAGATCTCCCAGGCCAAGTTATCTACAGGAAACACTCCTAAAAGTGAAGTTACGGAGCCCATAGGAGTGGGAAGATTCATTGTTGACATGAGGAGCCAATGGCACCTCAGAGAGGTCAGTCACTGCCTTGTCCACTCAGCAGGGCGTTTGTCATCGTGGGGGCTTGGACCTGCCTGTGCAGTTTGCAGTGATGAAGGGCCTTGAACTCTGACCACCTCCTGCCACAGGGGCTTTCCTTTCATCATTTTACCTCCACACTGCCTTCCCAGTTTGCACCCTCATCCCTCTTCTCCAGCTGCCTTCACTTTCATAATGCCTCTCTCTGCCTTACTAGCTGCACCTCAGGACCATCAGGCCCCTCCTTCACCTGTGTGACAAGCTCCTGGATCATGTGGAAGCCAATGACCCCCGTGTTAAACTAGACTCTTGTCTTAATCAATTTACCAATTTGTGTTTTAGGAGAAATAAACAATTCCATCAATATTTCCAAGTTCACTGGAAAAGTGACTTACATCACTCTCATACAATAAAAGCAAACCCATTCCTCATTATAGCCCTCTTTGTTCCCAGATTTTTTTTTTTTTTAAACCAGGTTCTCCTGAGTGTCTTGTGTAAGATTTGTCTATATCATTAGTTTGTTCACTAGCTGTTAGTTTCATTGAGATCCTTCACTTTATTTTTCTGGGCAACTACTGATCTGATGAGGGCTTCCCAGGTGTTAGAGTGGTAAAAATTCTCCTACCAATGCAGGAACATGAGTTCAATCCCTGGGTCAGGAAGGTCATGTGGAGTAGGAAATGGCAACCCATTCTAGTATTCTTGACCACAGAATCCCATGGAGAAAGGAATCTGTTGGGCTATAGTCCATGGGCTCACAAAGAGTTGGACATGACTAAGTGACTCAGAAGATACACACACACTCATCTGATTGTGGTTGCTTATTATCAGTTGCATTTATGTATAATTTATGTATCATATATTCACCCACTATAAATATATACTTCAATAATTTTAGTATATTATTGAGTTGATTAATCACCAACACAATCCAGTTTTAAAATATTTTTCATCACAATATCTGTTGAAATAAAAAACTAATTTTAATGTCCAATTTACCAAATTTTGTTTCATTACTCATTTTTTTGGTATCATATCTATGAACTCTATTCATAGTTCAAACTCATAAAGGTTTTATCCTATGGTTTATCCTCTTAAAAATAATTTTAGTTCTTACATTTGTGTCTAGGGTACATTAAAAAAGAAAAAGACAAGCCCACTGACAGGAATAGCATATTTGCAAATAATTTGTCTGATAGCAGACTGATATCTGGAATATATAGTGAAATCTTAGAAATTAAAAAGAAGACACACTTAGAAATGGCAAAATATTTGAGTAAACGTTTCTCCAAAGAAGATGTGTAAGCATACAGAAATGTATTCAGTACAGTTCATTGTCAGGAAATACAAATTAAATCTATAATGAGACACCACTACACATTAGAATGTAGAGACAAAAGTCTGAGGAGAGTAAAAAAAAAAAAAAAAAAAGTATACTGTATTGGTGTTTTTCTTTCTGGCTTACTTCACTCTGTATAATCGGCTCCAGTTTCATCCATCTCATTAGAACTGAGTCAAATTTATTCTTTTTAAGGTATAGAATTTTGGGCTCTGAGGAAGAGGGAGGGAGTGGGATGATTTGGGAGAATGGCATTGAAACATGTATACTATCATGTAAGAAATGAAGCGCCGGTCTATGTTCAATACAGGATACAGGATGCTTGGGGTTGGTGCACGGGATGATCCAGGGAGATGATATGGGGTGGGAGGTGGGAGGGGGCTTCGGCATTGGGAGATCATGTACACCTGTGGCTGATTCATGTCAATGTATGGCAAAACAGATACAGTACTGTAATGTAGAATAAAGTATTAAAAAATAAATTAGATGGAGTTTGTTATACCTGAGATTCAACAAAAGAATTTCCATCATGTTTAGATAATTGTTTATAAATGAGAGCAACAGGCACACCCATAGGCTTATATGGCATGGCATTAAAATTCTTTCTTTGAAGAAATGTCCTATTTAAATATGGACATCCAACTAGGTCTGGTACAGCTTATGAGTCCATCTCTGACCTAGGTCTAATTTTATTCCTTAGCAAGCTTAAAAAAAAAAAAAAAAGATATTCTCAGGTTGGAAATAAGTTAATATTTCTAGAAACTATTTTTTTGTCCTTCGTTATTTACCTAGGTTGCAAAATTTAATGCCCTAAAACAGAGGATAGATATTCTATTAATATTTGTATCTCCCTAAGTAAGAAAAGAGGCATATGGGGCAGATGGGGATCCTCAAGAAAGCTTTATTCTGGGAGGGATAAATTAGAAGCTTGGGATTAACATATTCACACTACTATATCACTACTATATGTAAAAGAGATAACCAACCAGGATCTACTGTGTGGCACAGGGAACTCTACTCAATATTCTGTAATAAAGTATATGGGAAAAAAATCTGAAAAAGAGTGGATATATGAGCATGTATAGCTGAATCACTTTGTTGTACACCTGAAACTAATACAACATTGTAAATAAACCATACTCCAATGTAAAATTAAAATGAAATTTAAATAAAAATAAGAACATTTGTTCAACAACAACAGCAACAACAAAAAAGTATAAATGTACTTTATTCAGGCAGGTCAAGTTTCCTGCATTTCAGTTTTGGTGTCAAACTTAAGTAAAATGCCTTAAAAATTTTAAAGATAATTTTATGAATTTGGAATTGTCAGGAAGGACCAGAGATGGACTGTTGCCTAAAGAAAGGTATTTGAATTTACAGCATGACCCCATTGTCCTTTCGAGCTAGAATGAACAAAACAGCCTTGACTGCCTTCATAACAGGGCTTCTAAGGATAAAAGGGAAAGTGATCACCATGAAAACTGTACACAAATACATGAGTCCGTACAAACATCTGCACTGCATTGAAAGAGAAGTGAAGGAAGCTGTAGGGGCACATCAATCATGCATCCTGAGAGGGGAATGAAGAAAACATTTCCTTGCTAGAACAATATTGGAGGTAGACATCTTGCTTTATCATACCATAATTATTGTATATGGTTGCCTATGTATTAATGTTTACCTGTCAAAAGGGTTATAGTGGTGGAGGCAGCAGTTCAACCTGGAAATACTTCGCCCTTGACTCTGTGCCAGGAGGCTACCATTCCTGTCTTCACATATGATGAAGCAGTACCTCTGTTACTGAGCACTTTTTTTCTTTTTTTTTGCTTGTTTAATTAAAGTATCACTGATGTACAATATTATATAAGTTGTTGTTTCAGTCTCTCAGCAATGCCAACTTTTTGTGACCCCATGGACTGTAGCACCCCAGGCTTTTCGTCCGTGGGATTTCCCAGGCAGGAATACTGGAGTGGGCTGCCATTTACTTCTCTATGGGATCTTCCTGACCCTGGGATGGAAATGTCTCCTGTGTCTCCTGCATTGCAGGAAGAGCCTGCTGAGCCACAACCTGAGAAGCTACAATTATATAAATTACAGGTGTGCAACATCAGTTAAGTTCATTCACTCAGGTGTGTCCGACTTTGCCACCCCATGGACTTCAACACGCCAGGCTTCCCTGTCCATCACCAACTCCCAAAGCTTGCTCAAACCATGTCCAATGAGTTGGTGATGCCACCCAATCATTTCATCCTTTGCCATTCCCTCTCCTGCCTTCAATCTTTCCCAGCATCAGGGTCTTTTCCAATGAGTCAGTTCTTGACATCAGATGGCCAAAATATCGAAGTTTCAGCTTCAGAATCAGTTCATCCAATGAGTATTCAGGACTGATTTTCTTTAGGATTGACTGGTTTGATCTCCTTGCAGTACAAGGGAATCTCAAGAGTCTTCTCCAACACCACAGTCCAAAAGCATAAATTATTCAGCATCCATATTTCTTTATATTCCAACTCTCACATCCATACATGACTACTGGAAAACCCATACATTTGACCAGATGGAAATTTGTTGGCAAAGTAATGTCTCTGCTTTTTAATATGCTATCTGGGTTGGTCATATCTTTTCTTCCAAGGAGCAAGCGTCTTTTAATTTAATGGCTATAGTCATCATCTGAAGTGATTTGGAGCCCCCAAAATAAATTGTCTCACTGTATCCATGTTTCCCCACCTATTTGCTATGAAGAGATGGGGCCAGATGCAATGTTTTCTGAATGTTGAGTTTTAAGCGAACCCTTTCACTCTGTTCTTTCATTTACATCAAGAGTCGCTTTAGTTTTTCTTCACTTTCTGCCATAAGGCTGTTGTGATCTGTGTATCTGAGGTTATTGATACTTCTCTCTGGAAATCTTGATTCCAGTTTGTGCTTCATCCAGCCCAACATTTCACATGATGTATTCTGCATATAAGTTAAATAAGCAAGGTGACAATATATAGCCTTGATGTACTCCTTTACCAATGTGGAACCAGTCTACTGTCCCCTGTTCGATTCTAGCTGTTGCTTCTTGACCTCCAAACAAATTTCTCAGGAGGCAGGTAAGGTGTTCTGGTATCCCCATCTCTTGAAGAATTTTTCACAGTTTGTTGTGATCCACAGAATCAAATGCTTTGGCATAGTTAATAAAGTAGAAGTAGATGGTTTTCTGGAACTCTCTTGCATTTTAGATGATCCAGCGGATATTGGCAATTTGATCTCTGGATATTCTGCCTTTTCTAAACCCATCTTGAACATGTGGAATTTCATGGTTCATGTACTGTTGAAGCCAGCCTTTAAGAATTTTGAGCTTTACTTTGATAGAGGTGTGAGATAAGTGCAATCGTGAGTTAGTTTGAACATTCTTTGACATTGCCTTTCCTTAGGATTGGAATGAAAACTGACCTTTTCCAGTCCTGTGGTCACTGCTGAGTTTTCCAAATTTTCTGGCACATTGAATGCAGCACTTTCACAGCATCATCTTTCAGAATTTGAAATAGCTCAACTGGAATTCCATCACCTCCACTAGCTTTGCTCATCGTGGTGTTTCCTAAGCCCCAGTTGACTTTACATTCCAGGATGTCTGGCTCTAGGTGAGTGATCACACCACTGTGGTTTTGCGGGTCATCAAGGACTTTTTGTATAGTTCTTCTGTGTATTTATGCCACCTCTTCTTAATATCTTCTGCTTCTCTAAGGTCCGCACCTTTTCTGTCCTTTATTGTGCCAGTGTTTGCATTAAATATTCCCTTGGTATCACTAATTTTCTGGAAGAGATCTCTAGTCATTTCTATTCTATTGTTTTCTTCTATTTCTTTGCATTGTTCATTGAAGAAGGTTTTATTCTCTCTCCATGTTATTCCTTGGAACTCTGCATTCAAATGTGTATATCTTTTCTTTTCTCATTTGCCTTTAGATTCTCTTCTTTTCTCAGCTATTTATAAGGCTTCCTCAGATAACCATTTTTCCATTTTGCATTTCTTTTTCTTTGGAATAGTCTTGATCACTGCCTCTGTACAATGTCCCAAACTTCAGTACATAGTTCTTCAGGCACTCTATCAGATTTAATCCCTTAAATCTATTTTTCACTTCCACTGTATAATCATAAGCGATTTGATTTAGGTCATACCTGAGTAGTCTAGTGATTTTGCCTACTTTGTTCAATTTCCCCACTAAAAGTAAGGAAAATTCGGCAATAAGGAGTTTATAATCTGAGCCACAGTCAGATCTGGGTCTTGTTTTTGCTGTCTGTACACAGCTTCTCCATCTTTGGCTACAAAGAATATTATAAATCTGATTTCAATATTGATCATCTGGTGATGTCCATGTGTGGAGTTTTCGCTTGTGTTGTTGAGAGAGGGTGTTTGCTATGACCAGTGCATTCTCTTGGCAAAACTCTGTTAGCCTTTTCCCTGTTTCATTTTGTACTCCAAGGCTAAATTTTCCTAATACTCTGGGTCCCTACTTTTTTTTTTTTTTAATTCCAGTCCCCTACAATGAAAAGGACACCTTTTGGGGTGTTAGTTCTATGAGGTCTTGTTGGTCTTCATAGAGTGTTTCAACTACAGCTTTTTCGGCATTAGTGGTTGGGGTATAGACTTGGATTACTGTGATATTGAATGATTTGCCTTGGAAACGAACAGAGATCATTCTGATGTTTTTGAGATTGCACATAAGTACTGCATTTCAAGCTCTTTTGTTGACTATGATGGCTACTCCATTTTTTTTTCCCCTAAGGGATTCTTGCCACAATAGTAGATATAATACTCATCTCAGTTAATTTCACCAATTCCAATTCATTTTAGTTCACTGATTCCTAAAATGTCTATGTTCACTCTTGCCATCTCCTGTTTGACCACTTCCAATTTACCTTCATTCATGGACCTAACATTCTAGTTTCCTAAGCAATAGTGTTCTTTACAGAATCAGATTTTACTTCCATCACCGGTCACATCCACAACTGGACATTATTTTCACTGTGGCTCCATCTCTTCATTCTTCCTGGTGTTACTTTTCCACTCTTTTCCAGTAGGATTTTGGGCACCTACCAACCTGGGGAGTTCATATCTCTTTGCCTTTTCATACTGTTCATGGGGTTCTCAAGGCAAGAATACTGAAGTGGTTTGCCATTGTCTTCTCCAGTGGACCACGTTTTCCCAGAACTCTCCGCCATGACCCGTCCATCTTGGGTGGCCCTACACAGCATGGCTCATAGTTTCATTGAGTTAGACAAGGCTGTGGTCAGTGTGCAACATAATGATTCATAAGTTTTAGAGGTTTTACCCCACTTACAGTTATTATGTAATACTGGAATGTATATTTGTAGCTTATTTGTTTTCATGGTATCTTTATCTCTTAATCCCCCATCATTATTCTCCCCCACTCCTTTCCCCTTTACCAACTGGTAACCACTAGTTTGTTCTCTATATCTGTGAGTCTGCTTCTTTTTGTCACAATCACTAGTTTGTTGTGTTACTGAGATTCCACATATAAGTGATATCATTATTTGTCTTTTTTCTGATTTATTTCACCGAGCATAATACCCTCCAAATCCACTCTACACACACACACACACACACACACACACACACACACACACACACACATCACATCTTCTTTACCTATTTGTCTGCTGATGGACACTTAGGTTACTTCCATATCTTGGCAATTGCAAATAATGCTGCTATGAACAGTGGGGTCCATGTGTTATTTTGAAATAGAGATTTTTTTTTTTTCATGTATATACTCAGGAGTGGAACTGCTGGATCATATGGTATCTCTATTTTTAGTTTTTTGAGGAACATTTATACTGTTTTCTTCAGTGCCTGTTGCAAATTACATTTTCATCAACAATGTGGGAGGGTTCCCCTTTCTCCATATCCTCACCAAAATTTGTTATTTGCATACCTCAAGGTGTTTTTTTTTTTTTTTAATCTGCATTTCCCTGATGATTAGCAATGCTGAGCACCTTTCCATGTGCTGCTACTGAGTATTTTTAAACTGATAAATACAAGTACAAATCTTAACACCTGTCTAATTTCTTTTATATTTCTCCCACTTAGATGTGGTTCTTGGCCTTTTCCTTTAACAATAGTTGATACAAGGTAATGAGGGCTGACAGATGTCCTGGAAATAACACTGTGTAATGTCCACAGTTAAGCCTGAAAAGGCCATGAGCCACTCAGGTCAGTCTCCTGTCAGAGCCCTCCACCACCAAGAATGAGCTCTGCAGTCCTGCCTGCTGGGATGAAGCCCAGGCCTCGTGGGGAGGCTTCCTGAAGCTCCTCCAGCAAATCCAGCTTCAGCTGCAGATGTGGCAGGGACGTCACCTCCATAGGAGTCCAGCTCCTAGTGTTAGTGTCAACCCCAACTGGTGAGTCTCTTTTCCTGAGACCCCAACATCCGAGAGCAGAAAGAGCCCTCCTCACTGCACCCTGTGAACTCCTCACCTTGGGACCATGAGCAAAACAAAGAGGGTGTCTCATGCCATGACACTGAGGGTCAGTTTATAAAAAAACATTTTATGTTAAAAGTAACACAGAAAAAACTTGTGGAAAATGCACAGGTTACAAAGGAAGAAAAATGAGATTCTGTGTTTCCTTCTTCCCTCTTCTGTAGCTTTCTATATTCAGTTTCTGGAAGTAACAACTGTTAAGTTTTTGTCTTCTTTCCAGATTTATTAATGGAGCAATCAGATAGTGCTGACACTCTGACATGCATTTTTCTAAGAGCTTTACCTACATTTACTCAGTTACTCTTCATTCACCATAGATTCTCAGGTGGTAGCTCGAAGAGGAGTCCTCGGCTTCATTCTGATTTCCTTCCAAAACTGAGTATCTGAACTGCTGTGCTTTACTCCCTTTTGAATGATGCTCCTCCAATACATTTGGAAATATATTCCCTAGGGACTTGCCTGGCAGTCTAGTGGTTAGGACTTCAGCTTGCAAATGCCTGGAAGCCAAAAATCTGAAAGCATAAAATATAACTGAAGCAATATTGTAACAAATTGAATACATTAAAACATCCTATTAAAAAAGAAATGCATTTCTTAATTCTTTTTAAATTTTATTTCTCAACTTATTTACACACACACACACACACACACACACACACACACACACACATTTTCCATCAAGCTGGGAAGCACTAAATTTTTTCATTTTGAGTAACATAATATTGCCTGTTATTTTCCACCCTCAGTCATATCTCAGTTGGGTAATCCTGGGGAAAAAATATGACACCATTTTAATTATTGTTTTACTTCATCGAGGACCCACTTAATCTGTTAGTTCAGATACTTGGAAGTGAGGTGAGTCAGCAATGAAGGGCTTCCCTGGTGGCTAACACAGTAAAGAATCGACCTGCAGTGCAAGAGACACAGGTCTGATCCCTGGGTTGGGAAAATCCCTTGGAGAAGGGAATGGCTACCCACTCCAGTATTGTTGCCTGGAGAATCCCATGGATAGAAGAGACTGGCTGGCTACAGTCACTGAGAAGCAAAAAGGTGGACATGCCCAGGTGGCTAACACTTTCACACCTTTTTTTCCATCAGTGATGAGGATTTGTACTAAACCTGGGCTTTCTAGATGGCTCAGTGGTAAAGAATCCACCTGCCAATGCTGGAGACAAGTAGACAAGAATTCCATCCCCGGATTGGAAAGATCCCTTGGAAAGGAAATGGCAACCTACTCCAGTATTCTTGCCTTGAAAATTCCATGGACAGAGGAATCTGGTGGGCTATAGTCCATGGGATCACAAAGAGTCAGACACAGTTGAACACACAGGTGCACACATACAGAACAGCATTCCATATCTTGTAAGGATGCCTACTTTGTTTTAACAGGGCCACTTTTCATCTTTCTCCTAAAGTTTTCACTTCTATATTTAGGGGCTGGTCACTTACCATCCTATAGCCAGTGTTCATGACCATCACAATGGGATGTGATTAGGTTTTAAATTATGACCCAGAACACACATTTAGTCCTAGAGTTTTGGGTTGTCTAAAGTTTATTTAGAAAAACATTAACTACATTTTCACCCAACCTACAGGTGAAAACACAGTGATTTGGTTTTTGTTGCTTGTTCAGTAAAAAGCCAGGATTAACACACAATAGCAGATAAAGTGTTAAATGAATTGGCAGAGATTGAGGGGTAAGTTAAGTATGTACATTTAGGTGCATACAGAGGAAAGGAAGTGCTATATGTAGAAAATGAGACAAGGGTTTAAGTAATCTGATAAGCATATGGTTAGAGAGAGAATATGACATTTTACAGTTGAATTTTGATTAATGCTGCCTTTTATATCAACTGGAACATATTTTAAATTACTTCATATAGAAATTTCTGGTAACTTAGAAATACTAGAAATGATTGGAGATGATATATCTACAGGAATAAGATGCATTTTATTCTCAACATGTTAACCTTGTTCCTCTTCACCCTGAGATGTTCACAGATATCTGTATTTGTGGGACAGGCCATTTTCTCTCATATAAATTATTTTTCTGAATCAAGGCAAAATCTGTAATCCTAGGATTCAGTTTTGAAATAAATGCTTACTCTGAAAAGCTAAATTTGTCCATAGAAACACACTTTCTATATGACAGCCTTTGGACTCATCCTGTGTAGAGTCCAGTTCACTCTGAAAGTTCTGTGATGAATCGTCTCCATGGTAATGTGATAATACACATTCTGTATTCTGTACTAACTGCCACTTTGTGAGTTGAGAGGTTTGCATAAGTGAGGAGCTCATCTTCAACCTCAAGTGTTTGAAAATGGGCAACTTGAATTGCTTTCTTAGAGGTAGGTTCCTACTGATCCTCTGAAGGCTGTTTCTTCAAATTAGCTGGTTAACTTTTACTGAAGTTTCTACCTCATCTTTTTTTTTTTTTTTTTTTTCATCATTCTAGTTTATCTATAGAGATATAAATGTATTATATACTTTTGCTTTATCCCTTAATTTATACTTTTTGATTCTTCTGTTAGCTAGGAGCCTTAAATATCTTCCTAAATTTAGAAAAATGTACAATTTTCTAGTGTCAGGTTTCTACACACTCTACCAGAGAATAGATGGAAAGATCTGAAGCAGGAGAACCATGATATCTCCTCAAAAACGTACATTACAGGAAAAGGGGATTACAGCTCAACTCTTCTAAATGTAGCTTCCCAAATCTACAAGTACAAGCAGTGTAAATCAGAAACTTTTAAAAATGAAAAAAAAACCTGAGATTTACTAGTGGAATTTCCATAGGTGGATGTGAGCAGGATCACTTCTTGCCTTTGCCAGGGATTTTGATGAGATGGGGCAATGCTGTTGGGTTAGTAGGATGAACATTTGGTCGCTGAGGGAAGGAGGGTCTATCTGTTGATCTTCTAGGAGAATCTTAGGGTGAGGTCTCTAGTCTATGAATATGGACATGACTTTCAAAAAGAATATGGGGCTTTGCTGTCTTCCACTACAGGGTCTAGAGTATGATGAGTTGATACAGTCAGAATTTTAGTGAGGGAAGACTCGAGGTCCTGCCCATTCTTAACACTTCGTCCAGGCTGCTCAAATCAGTGCTCTGATCAGCTGTAAGACTTTGAACATCAGAGACTTAATCAAGACACCAAAGCCCAGCACAGATGACCACCTTTCAAGTTAACTCACATTAACTCCTCATCCAGACTTAGTCAATGGAAATGAAGGTAGTTCTTGGTAGAGCCATCATGTAACTTTTGGTTTAGAAAATTCTGAGCTCTGAGCCAACTTGAATGCCAAACAGACCACTGGTCAACTCAGCAAGATGACATTGAAAAGGCTGTTGTGACATGGTTGCCCATATGAAGAATCTGTGGAGGATGGACAGAGTTGAAATCTTATGGTTCTTCTGAGGAACTTTGCCTCAGAAGAAACTTGTATTTTGGATCAGAAATGGAAATATAGTTACAAATGGTGGAAGGAGGATTTGAGTTCTTTTTAGGCTGAATCATCTTCTCCAGGGCATCCAGCTCTCATCTGCAGAAAGCTAGGGGCAGGAGAATTTGAGAGGGGCGTTGCATTCACCATTGTGTGCTTTTGGAAAGTCACTTGATCTCTCTAAATTTTAATATCTTCTACTGTAATGTATGGTTACAGCCCCCACTTTGTCCCCCATCCTCCCCAGCAGGGCTGGATATCAGAGGAGGTGATAATAGATACTCTCCATAAACTGTAAAGCTTTGTTTCTGTGAAAAAGCTGGAGTAAGCTTCCATCCCCACTTACTTGGAACCATCAAAATACCCTCTCTGCTTTCAACCGCTACTAAAGGTCCTTATTCTTGACATCATTCGAGACTGAACTCTTACAGAGCATTTATGAAGCTTTTCTATTTATTTATTTGACTGCTTTGGGTCTTAGTTGTGGTACATGGGATCTCCCTTGCACCATGCAGATCTTTTTTGCAGTGCACTGACTCTCTAGTTGTGCTTCCTGGGCTCAGTAGTTGCACCATGTGGACTTAGCTGCTCTGAGGCATGTAGGATCTTCCTCCCCCGACTAGAAACCAAACACCTATTCCCTGCATTTCAAGGCAGATTCTTAACCAGTTGACTTCCAGGTAAGTCCCTCCTTCATTTCTCTAACATTTTACCTATATTTAATCATTCTTGGCCTTATAATACTAAAAATAGGCCATATTAACATTTCTCCAACTCAGTACAGGAAACTGAGGCAAAAAGAGATCCAAATGTCTTTCCAAGTACCTGCTTCTCCTAAACAGGATCTGAATCCAGTCCATCAGGCATGGTCATCATGCTCTGCTGAGCTTCTAGTTCTCAAACACAGCCAGTTTGTTGGGTGTTTTCAGTGCACATCAAACTGCAGATCTTCTGAAGTCCACTTTGAATTCAGGAGGCCCTGCTAGGCATCTGGTGATGAAGGGGACCAGAGGATTTAACTGTGAATCAATTATTATTAGTTTCTGTGTGTTCTTCTGCCAGCAAGATGTCAACAGCTCTCACAATTATAATGCCTTTCCCAGGATGCTTTTTTTTTTTTTTCTGGAAGACCAGAAGAGACATTCCTCAGAATCCAACAACAACCAGCTGCATTAATTGTTGGCCACACAAAATGGTGCACCCAATAACTAATCCAGTTGAAGGTACTGTGGAAATTTTCTAGGTTCACTCATGAATAAATACTGTGGTATGTTGAGTGTCTCAAATTTAAGGGAAAAAATGGAAGTATTAAGCAATATTCTATTTCATGTGTTCAAAGTGAAACTTACTGTGTCAGTTGATACTGTTTTAAGTATGGAAGGAAACATGCATTTAAAATTCAACATTTGATTCCTGTTTAAGACTGAAGATGGTCTCTAGCTACGGTTTGTACATTAGCTAATTTTTTAACATTAGCTGTGATATGTTCCTCCCTGAAGCTATGTTTCAAGATTTCTTTAAATTATTAGACTTTATTTAGAACAGGATTACATTAACAAAAATGTTGTACAGACAATACCAAAAATTCTTATATCCTATCACTCCACTTTCAGCTATCATATGTTACTCACAGATACCATATGTGTAGTACATTTACTGCAATTTGTGAGATAATAAATTTTTAGTAATTACAAGTCCATAGTTCACCTACGATTCCCATTTTATATTGTTATATTCAATGATATGCTAAATGTGCACAATATTATTGAACAAGCATGAACTTGAACTTGGTCCCAGTATGTCTGCACTGCACCCCTGACCTGCACTGATCACTCAGTCATGGGATGCTCTGTCATGGAGCAAGAGGGTCCTTGCATCTGTGTCCATGCCTGGAAGTACTAGCAGCTCCAGAGGTTCAGACCATGTCCATCCTTATAATGTAGCCTCAATAGTCACAGAACACAGGGACAACCATAGATGGACTAACAACCAACTTTGGCACAGTCATCACTCTGAAAGGCACCTCAGGACTCGCATCCTTCCAGTCAACTCACAAATTCTGAGAGTTGTGTGGCCTTGTGTAGACACTGTAGGTCAAATCTATTGGTGCTACTGTCATTACTTAAACAAGGATAAAGCAGATAATGACCAGGGAGATACTTCATTGTATATTATCATAAGCCTTGCATTGATAAACCTTGTAGCACACACTCAAGGGAAGGTACCAAATAGATCACAAAGTGGTACTTGATAGTTAACCTAGTGACCATGACTCTATTTGTAAATCTCCTGCACAGCTGGGTCAGAGACATCTTTCACCCATGCTTCTTACCCACAATGAATTGCCCCACAAATTATCATAAGCCTTACATTGATAAACCCTGTAGCACACACTCAAGGGAAGGTGTCAAATAGATCTCACAGTGGAACTTGTTAGTTAGCCTAGTGACCATGACTGTTTATGTAAATTTTCCTACACAGCTGGGTGCGAGATAGTCAGCATTCATCCCAGGCTTCCTGTCTATAATGAACTGTCCTACTAAATGTATGACTTCTGTGAGTATGGACAGCCACTGACTCGGTGGACATGCAAATGTTGTTTGGAAGATGAGGACTAGGAAAGAATATCACATGACTGACTATAGCTATTTGGATAGGTAGGATTGAATACAGTCCTCTAACAGAGTTTGCTTTTAATCAAGAACAAATTCTCATAGAAGACTTGGCAAGTAAATAGCTGTAACTGTGGATCCTGGGGAGGCAGTGATCTAGTTAGAAATCCAGAAGACAGGTGTGATTTACCAGAAGCTCTAAAGAAGCAAGAGGGCCGTGGGTCTCTGTCTTTGAATGCTAGAATGCAGTTTAGTGTTCTTTATTCCCCATCAGGTAAGTTATCACTAGTTAAAATGCAGAACTGTGTTTCATTTTTTTCCTGCTTCTCTCCTTTGCTCTCTTTCATCCAGCACAGAGAATGATTCAGCAGCAACTCAATCTCCCTCATGCATACACTCCACCCCATGTTCTCATTAAAAAAACAGAAACAAAAATGCTGAGTGATTCGTGAGCAGCCTCACTGGTGTCCTGACAGCTACTCTGTGTCCCTCTAGCTCCCTAGGAAGACCACTGAGGTGGACAAACCGTCCTTTTTATTATAATCAACCGTCCACTAAACATATAGCCCCTGTGAGTATCAACAGCCACTGACTCAGTGGACATGCACACAGTGTATAGAAACAAATACTGACAGAAAAATATGATATTATTCATAGTGGCTGTATTTAAATGGTAGGATTCAGTGTTTTCAAATCTTGTATATTTGATTTTCTTTACGACAAGTGATTAGTGAATTAATAGAATGGCCCACAATTAAATTCAGTCCTCTAACAGTTTAATCAAGTACAAAGTCTCATAGGAAACATGATGAACAGAGTAGCAGCAACTGTGGATCTCAGAGGAAGAGTGATCTGGGAAAAATCAAGAGACAATGACGATTTAGCAGGAGCTCAAAATGAGCAGGAGGAGTCATGGATCTCTTTCAGTGAATAGTACATGCATTTTAGAGTTTTTCTTTTTATAGATTGAATATTTCCTTTTGATTAGGTTCCTCTTAGCTAGAGGGCAAAGATCTGTTTTCATTTCCTTCCTCCTCTCCTTTGCTTTCCTTCCTCCTCCAAAGAGGATGGATGAACACAAGTTCAGCCCATGCTTACTAACCTCTCATATCCATACATACCACCCCATGTTCACACAAAGAAAAAAAAAAAAAACCACCTTTTTTTCTTTTCCCCCGATTCCTGTGCAGCCTCACCACTCTTCTAACAGCTATTCTATGTCCCTCTAGATTTCACTGAGGACTTGACAGTCAACCCAGCTTGTGACAGGAGAGAAGAAACTCCATATGTAATTCCAACACAAGTTTTTCTTTTTATTCTGATCTGAGATAGAAGTATTGATTCATTTCTTTTCAGTAAAATAAACTTATGAGTCTTTGAATGTGTTAATTTTAGATACAGACAATTCCTTTGGTTGGGATAATGTGGAGTGAGAGTCCTATTACCAACTCATGATGCCTCAGTCCACAGGATATTAAAATTGTTAGCATCCATTACACTCTGTGCAGAGTTCTCTTTTCTACAGTATGTTTTCCTCTAGGAAAGGAATTCTGTAATTTCGAACCCAAGTGGACTTGGAAGTTCCATCCTCCAGGCAAAGGTCTTGCATTTCATCCTGAGTATGGTTACTCTGATCTTGCTGGGTTCCCTGGACTCCACCACTGTTCCTCATCAGGCTTTCCGCTATCACATAATGAACCAAAGAGTGTGCATCTATGTGATCTTACCCTCATAGTGTCTTCTCTTCTGTACTTGCAGGTGTCCTTTTCATTATGTGAAAGTGGTATGTATTCTAGAATCATTCAGTTGGGGAGATAAAGCTTTGTATGTGAGAGAGTTAGGGCTTTCTCACTGGTTTTAGTGTAGAGGAAAACTGATTTCAAATTCCTGCTGGGAATGAATATAGGGGCCCTGGTGATAGAAAGTAGCTTTCAGGCTAGCAGGACTGGTGGCAGAGCGTGAGCGGGCTGAGGAGACGAGTGCGAAAGGCAGGCCGGACGAGGTGGGCACGGAGCAGAGAACCAAGGGCTGGGGGTACCGCCACCACTGTCGCCCTTGGGCCGCACAAAGGGGTCGAGGCTGGGGCTGGCGCCTCAACGCACCGGATTAGAAGCAGCACCC
The DNA here is from genome assembly GCA_917880005.1 of Nanger dama. Classification (NCBI taxonomy): domain Eukaryota; kingdom Metazoa; phylum Chordata; class Mammalia; order Artiodactyla; family Bovidae; genus Nanger; species Nanger dama. The sequence goes on along the minus strand of CAKJTW010000047.1, from coordinate 16,418,647 downwards.
GCCGGAGCCCCAGGAGAGCGCGGCATGGGTGGCCATGGCCGGCTAGGTGCTGGGTCAGCAGCCGGCCAAGCACAGCGAGGAGGAGGTCATGCAGGCATACAAGGATGCGCTGGAGCGCTACAGAGAAATTGACAAGCTGATCTTAAAATTCATAAAGAAATGCAAGGGGCCCATAATAGCCAAAATAGTCTTCAAAAAAAGAAGAAATTGGAGCACTCACATTTCCCAATTTGAAAACTTTGCTACAAAACTACAGTAATCAAGAAAGTGTGGTAATGGTATAAGAATAGAGATATAAATCAGTGGAATAGAATGAGAATCCAAAAATAAACCCCTGTATTTATGGTCAATTTTTGACAAGGGTGTCAAGAAAATTCAATGTGGAAAGAATTCCCTTTTCAGTAAATTATAGTGGGACAACTGTGCCAGGCTCCAGCCCTGGTGGATCCAGGGTGATTCGAAGGGGAGACGGATAGGTGAGGAAAAACTTATTTATTAATTAATATAAGATTAGATTAAGAAGAAATAATGTAGTAACAAAATTAAGTGGAGAAAGGATGCTGAATAACTTGGTTTACATGGAAAGTCAATAAAGTTCCAAACAAGGAACTTGCACCATCTATGCTGGGCCACCGGCATCCGTTTGAATATCGGAGAGTGCCCCAGAGAGTGGGCTCTCTCTTTTATGGATCTTAGAAGCCAGGACAAGTAAGTAGACTTGGTGAGCCTCCACTCCCCAGATGGGAATTCAGCCTGAAATTAGAGTAAAGAGGAGAGGGAGAGAGAGGGAGAAAAAGAGAGAGAAAGAGACACGGGGGGAGCCAGAGTCCCAAGAAGCTAGGCTGAGAGACTAGTCCAAGAAACTGGTCCATCCTTTATTGTTCAGAAGACCTTTTTATACTTTTGATAATACATAGAGATCAATGGGTAACACAAAGTTATGCAGCATTAGCAGCCCAGACTCTTATAAAAACCTGGCTTTTCTCTCTGTATCCCTAGTTGTATACCAAGTCATAGGTAATTTACATCATCTTCTAGCCAAAGGGTCAATTAACATTTTAAGCCTTTTTCTGATAAGAGTTTGTCAACCAGAAGACTTATTTGTGTTGATCTTCCCAAAGTCTGGTGCCACTCGGAAAGGACTAAATAAAGTTACATTCTTACATAGTAAAGATACAGCAATTTATAACAAGTAAAAGGAGTACAGTGATTTATAACAAAAGAAAAGCAATTAACTCAAAAGTCTAGTGTTGCTAACATCAAAACTACTATATATCTTTTTCTACATCCTGATTACATTGATTAACATCCTCCCAGGTGCCTAAAAGATAAAGAATATGGAGGCCTGGCAGCAATCATTGAGTCAACAGTGAAAACCCGTCACCACTATGATTTTTAACTCTCTAGAAAAGGCTCTGTATCTTTAAGATGCTTTTAAGCTTTGTGCCTCTTGCGGTTGGGGGCTATAAGCAATTCACAAGCTGTAAGAGGTCCGGGGAACCTGTTTGGCAAGCTAGAGAGCTATCAGAGGGGGTTTAACTGAAACATCCCTTTCAAATGCAGAAGACTAAAGCCCTGATTTGACTTTTTCCAGAGTGTGTCAGAGAATGGAAAAACAGAGTACGAAGGCAGGCAGATTTTTGTTTTTGGGGGCACATGCTCAGGAAATTTCAGGGGGAACCCCTGAAGCCCGATCACATCCTTGCATTTTGTCAGGCTTCCTTCCTCATGACCTTGTCACTGGCGGGATTCTTCACACTGGCTTCCAGCACAACTGGATATCCATATGCGAAAGAATGAAATTGGACTCCTACCTTGCATGATGCACAGAAGTTAACTTGAAATGACTCATATACCTGTGTGTAAGAGCTAAAACTATAAAACTATTAGAAGAAAACTTAAGAATAAATCATTGTGACCTTGAAATAAGCAATGATTTCTTGATTATGACACTAAAAGCACAAGCAACAAAAGAAAATTGTAGATAAATTAGATTTGATCAAATTAAGAACTTCTGTGCTTCAAAGAACACTGTTAGGAAAGTAAAAAGATGGCCCATAGAATGGGAAAAGATATTTGTGAATCATACATCTAACAAAGCAGGGGCTTCCAACCTCTGGGGTCTAACACCTGATGATTTGAGATGTAGCTGATGTAACAATAATAGGAATTAAGTGCACAATAAATGTAATGCACATGAATCATCCCCACACAATCCCACTCAATCTGTGAAAAATTATCTTCCATGAAAAGGGTCCCTGGTGCCAGAAAGGTTGGGGACTGCTGTATTAAGGGACTTGTATCTAAACATATAAAGTCCTCTTAATTAACAGTAAAAAGACAGTTTAATCACAAATGGGCAAAAGACTTGAATAGATGTTTCTCCAAAGAAGAAATATAAATGTCCAATAATAAGCACATAAAAAGTTACTCAGCATCATTAGGGAAATGCAAATCAAAGCTGCAATGAGATTCCATCCCATACCCACTAGAATGGTTACTATAATCAAAAAGAAAGCAAGATGTGGAGAAATTGGAACCCTCATACATTGCTAGGTGGGAACATAAAATGGTGCAGCTGCTTTGGAAAACATTTGGTGGTCCTCAAGAAGTTAGAGTTGCCAAATGGTCCAGCATTTCCACTAAGTATAAATCCAAAAGAAATGAAAGTGTATATCCAGCAAGATGTGTTTAAAAATGCTTACAGCAGCATTATTCTTAATAGCTAAGAAATGGAAACAACTCAAAGACCTAGCAACTGACGAACAGATAAGCAAAAGCAGTATATTCATCAATAAAAAGGAATGAAATAATAATTGATGCTAACATGAATCACACTTGAAAATATTAATATGCTGAGAGGAGTCAGCTTGAAAATATTCTAGGTGAAAGAAGCCTGCCACAAAACATCACATGTTGTATGATTTCATTATACAGAATAGGCAGATTCATAGAGACAGTACTAGATTAGTGGTTGCAGGATTACAGAAGGGTGGAATGGGAAGTGACTGCTGATGGGTATAGAGTTTCTTTTGGAGGGTAATGAAATGTCCTAAAATTGCATGGTGATGATGGTTGCACAGCTCTTAAATTATATACTTTAAAAAGTAAAAAAAAAAAAAAAGAAAGAAAGTAGCTTTCAAGTAGAATAATGTGGCTGATTATTGTAGTTCCAGGAAGAAACTGTATTATGATTAATAATGTAGGTTTGCGTCCATGACACTGCGTATGTCCCTAAGTGTAATGAATAATGTGATTCTTCTTGTGTGCGTGCATTTTTTGTGTTGTGTTTTTCCCAATTTTTGTCACTCTAAATATCACTGTTATTGGTGTCAACTGTCCACCCCCAAATTCTCATCACCGTTGCACCATGAATGAGGATGTATATGCACATTCATTGTATGCTTTGATTTTATGCCAAGTGTACATCCTTTAATTTGGAAAACAAATCTCATTACTCTCCAGGAAAATATTTTCAGAATTATTTTTAATTTTTATTCATTTAAAAAATTGTCTGCACTGGGCCTTCATTGCTGCTCAGGCTAGTCTCTACTTGTGGAAATCAAGAACAACTCCCTAGCTGTTGTGAGTAGGTTTCCCACTTTGGCAGCTGCTTTTGTTGCAAAACATGGGTCCTAGGGCTCTCTGACTTCCTCAGTTTTGGCACGTGGGCTCAGCAGTTGTGGCTCCTGGGCCCTAGGGCACAGGCTCAGTAGTTGTAGCACATGGGATTAGTTGCTCTGGGACATGTGGAATCTTTCCAGTCCAGGGATCCAGTCCATATCTCCTGCATTGGCAAGTATATTCTTTTTTTTTTTTTTTTAATGCTTTAATAAAAAGTTTTTATTTTCAGTAAATTATTTTCAACATGTGTACCTTTTCTTTCTTTCTTTCTTTTTAGTTTTATTAATTTATTCACTTTACAATACTGAGCCACCAGGGAAGCCCTAAAGGATTCTTTTGAACAAAACTGAGTTTCAGAACCTCCCTTACTGGGTCAGTCACACCTTTGCTACTGCTGCTAAGTCACATCAGTTGTGTCTGACTCTGTGTGACCCCATAGAGGGCAGCCCATTTCCTTCTCCAGTGCATGAAGGTGAAAAGTGAAAGTGAAGTCGCTAAGTTGTGTCTGACTCTTCGCGACCCCATGGACTGCAGCCTACCAGGCTCTTTTGTCCCTGGAATTTCCCAGGCAAGAGTACTGGAGTGGGGTGCCATTGTAAATACTGTCTGTTAGTAGGTCTTATGGTATTTTGATTGGTCATGATTAATCACTCTGGCACTTCCCTCATTCACACTCTTTCCTATTAGAGCCTCCAAATGAATCTTCCCTCTTCACTCAAGGCACCTAGTACTGGAGAGGCTCCTTCCTTCTTCAGGGAGCCCCTGGTGGTACCTGCAGGCCACACCCAGTTCTAGAGGAATCTGAGAAAGAAGATCCTCTAGGAATAGATGAAGGAAATTCACTAGTTTTGTCACTTAAGCTTTGAAGTGTCCAGTCTGTCCTGTTAATTCTATGTTGTTCAGTACATCTCTAGAACTTTTCCATCTTGCAACTAAAACTTTATAGTCATTGAATAGACTCTTCCCAGCTCTTGGAACTACCCTTTAGTCTCTGCTTCCCTGAGTTTTCCTTTAGATAACTCAGGTAAATAGAATTGTGCAGTATTTGTCTTCCTGTGACTAGCTTATTTCACCCTTACTGATATCCTCCGGCTTCATTCATTGCTGCAAATGACAGGATTTCCTTCATTATTAAAGACTGAATCACATTCCAGTGTATATATACACCACATTTTCTTTAATGATTTATCTGCCTGTGGACACTAAATAGTTTTTCTATCTTGGTTGTTGTGTACAATATGGCAATGGATATGAGACTGTAGATATCTCCTGGACATTCTCATTTTATCTCCTTTGTACATACACTCAAAAGAGTGATTCTTCAATCTTATAATGATCCTCTTAATAATTTTTTGAGGTATTTCTAAACTTCCATAATGACCACACCGTTTTCCATTTCTACCAACAGGGTACAAATGTTCCACCTCTCTACATTTTTGCCAACACTTGTTATTTTATTTTTGTGATACACATCCTGAAAGGGGATATCATCTTTTCACTTGATTAGCTTCATTGGTAAAGAATCTGCCTGCAGTGGAGGAGACCCCAGTTCGATTCCTGGGTCAGGAAGATCTGCTGGAGAAGGGATAGGCTACCCACTCCAGCATTCTTGGGCTTCCCTTGTGGTTGAGCTCCTAGAGAATCTGCCTGCAATGCAGGAGACCTGGGTTCAATCCCTGGGTTGGGAAAATCCCCTGGAGAAGGGGAAAGACTAGCCACTCCATTATTCTGACCTGGAGAATTCCATGGATTGCAAAGTCCATGGGGTCGCAAAGAGTTGGACATGACTGAATGACTTGAGCTTTCCATTTCACTGACACTTAGTGATGTTGAGCACTTTTCTTATGTATACTGATCACTTCTATTTCTTCTATGAAGAAATGTCTAGTGAAGCTTTTTACACATTTTTGAAACTCAGTTATTCACCTGCTGTTGTCTTGATGTTGCAGTTGCTTTTTTATATATTCTGGATATTGTCCTGTTACTCTGATATAAAGTTTGCAGATACTTCCTCTCATTCTATAGGTTGCCTTTCTGTTGATTGCTGAGGAAACTATCCTCTCTTCACTTGGTAATTTTAGAACCTTGACAAAGATCATTTGACCACATATGTATGAATTTATTCAAGATTCCCTTCATTGGTCTCTCTGCCTATTTTGTTTCTGGTAGAACTCTATTTTGACTGCTGTGGCATTCTTAGGCATTTTGAATTTAGCAGGCCTTAAGGCCCCATTGTTCTTTGCATTCAAGGTTGTTTTTTCTTTGGATTTCTTTTGAGTTCCATAAGTATTAAAATTGGGGATTCTTTTTTTTGTTTGTTTGTTTCTATAAAAATGACATGAGATTTTGTGAGTTGTTTCAATATATATATACACATCACTTTTAGTAGAATAAGAAGATCAGTCTGTGACCTTCTAGTCTATGACAATATTCCAGCCTATGAATATGTATGTCATTGGAATGACTTTTCTCTTCTTTCTTTCAACAGTGTCCTATGGTTTTCAGTGCACAAATCTTTCACTTCCTAAGGAGCCTTTTCCACTGCCTTGCTTGGGTCCCCTAGAGTCAGGGATGGGAAAGATGGGCTCATGAAGAGAATGAATGTTTCTCCTTTTCCTCTGTACCTACTGTCTGGTTACTTGTAGTATAGGAGTGCTGGGGCATGCCCTTTACCTCGGCCTACAAATGAGCTCCCTACTAGGGATTTTCTTTGAAACTGAGTATTCACCTTTCTATTGGAATGTCCACAAGGAATCTCCCAATGCCTGGCCTGTGTCCTAGAGCCCCAGGTAAACCTACATATGAGTGATCATATTAGGCCAACGAATTTGCAATAAAGAACAAATGAGGACAGGCAGTTTGTTGCCTTTTTCTTATTATTAGAGTTCTTAGAGTTGAACTTTCCAGTGTAGTAGCCACTAGTCAGATTTGCCTATTTGTAATTAATATATTTCAAACAATACTTAACTTGATATATTAAAAACAAAACAAAACCATGCAATTACCTGGTCACTCTAGCCATATCTCTAGTGTGTGCATAAGTGTTGAAATTTCAGGTTGGTAAGCTTGAATGCAAGCTCTCATGTGAAATATTACAACTGTGATCACCATCTTGTTGAAGGGCTCTGACTCCACAAAGCACAGGGGAGGTCTGTGAACCTGGAGGGAAAGCCAGAAAGATGCTGTGTGAGCGAAGTGGAGAAGGAGAAATGGGTGGGTCAACTTGTATAAAAACTGTATTATTGTTCATTGGTTGTCTTTCTACAGATTGCTTCTTGGAGGGCTTTAGCAGCAGTGATACAGAAGGTAATATAGGTAGGGAACAACTCTCAGGTGATATTTAGAGGGAGAGGGTTCCTGGACCGTTCAGGTTACACCTGCTTCTGTGGAGATGAAGGAAGGTGAATATAAATTCAGGAAGAAGAAGGAAATGTATTAGAACTGTGATTTGTTCTTCCTATGTTTTAATGATATAATAGAACTATGTGTCCATGTGCTATATTGTGCTGTGCTTATAGTCATCTCTCCTTGCTTTTCCATTTAGAAATGTCCTTTCTCACAAGATACCTCTTTCATTGTCTTTTCACCACCAAATATAAAAGCTTGGTTTCTGGTTAGTACCTTCAGGGTAGTATGGACAGGGACTTTAGCTTCATGTTTAAATTCTCATATGATGGCCACATCCTAGTGGGCAAAAAGTCTCACAGTCATTTAACACTGGAAACCAAGTTCTTGCAGTGGGTGTCAGGTGGTGGATGAGACATGAACTATATCCCTCTGCATTTTCAGGACGTGTGGCTTGCCCTCATGTTTGTTCTCACTGTTTATTCCTCATATGAAGGATGCTCTCATGGTTGTATGAGTCAAAGCACACCTGCTCTGGCATCCCTGCCTGGGCTGAGTCTCCTGGAGCTCATCTCAGTACCTCACCTCCCCAAGGAGGACAGCAGGCCATGTCGAGCTGCCCCGAGAGACCAGCATGGTCATAGATTCTAGAGACTGTGAAGGGGCCACTGGATTTCTTTACACATATTCTCACAGCCCTACTGGCCTGGTCTCCACTGAGCAGACCTAAATCAGAGACTCAGAGCAGCAGGACTCGGGGTCACTGATCCTCTTAGAACCCACTACTCCTCCAGACAAAAGTTCCAGATGTTTTGCTCACCATCTTTGCACACTCCTCAACTCGTTTATTTATCTTTTTAAATTTGTTTTGCATTTGAGTTGTTGTATTTTCTTATACATTTTGAGTATGAGCTCCTTATCTGAATATGTTTTGTATTTTTTCTGTGGGTTATCTTTTCATCCTATTGATTATTGAAGAGGCTACACTTTTCCTATTTTGTGGTCTTAGAAACTTGGTAAATTTTGTTTGACCATTTATCCATGAGTTTACTTGGGGCTCTTTATTCTGGGCTTTAGGGCTGTGCATCTGTTTCTATGTCAATATCATCTAGCTTTGATTCCTATATCTTTGCAATGTGCCTTGAAATCAGGAGGGGAGAAACTTTGATATTTGTTCTGAAGATTATTTTGTCTATTTGCAGTCTTTAATGGTTCCATATATCTTTTTGGATTTGCTTTTTCCATTTCTATGAAAAGTATGTTAATATTTGGATTGGTGTTGCAATGAATTTTTATCTAGCTTTGGGTAGTGTAGAAATGTCAACGGTACTAAGTCTCCAGTCTGTGAGTATGATATGTCATTTCAATTCCTTGTGCCTGGTTTAATTATTTCAGTATGGTTTGTGGCTTTCAGTGTGCAGGTGGTTTGCTTTCTAAAGGTACTTTGTCCTTGACCTCTCTGGATCTTTCAGAGTCAGTGGCTGGAAGGATGGTCTCATGAAGAGATACAGTGTCCCTATTTCTCTTCTGCACCTGTTCTCTGATTATGTTCAGCACAGGTGCCCTGTGCCCTGTGCCCACACTTTTCCCCCCTCAGGAGGAACACCTGCTGGGAATTCCTCTAAGATCTGGGTATTGACATTACTGTTTCAGTGTCCCAAAGGCTCATGAGTACCTGGGATGTGTGCATGAGCCCAGGAGAAACCCATAAATGAATCATCAAATCAGGCCAGACAAATACCCTTCAGAAGCTGTTGGGCTAAACTTCACAGGCCTGCAATCCCTGTACTGCCTAGATTTGAGGCCAAAAAAGGTCCCAGAGTTGACAGAGATATCAAAGTTTTAATAGATGGAATGTCTTATATATCTGGAGTAAAAGGGTCCTGGAGAGATATCCACTGTGGATAGCAGGTGACAGGCAGAACACAGAATCTGCAATATTCTTCACTCCGGGGGATGGGGAGTCTACCAGTTACAGGGGGAATTAACAACAGATTGGCTCCTTAGTTATACCGGTTACCATGGAAACCTGTAGAGGGCCACATCCTTCTCTTACCCCTCAGGCTAAATACTTTCATAGGACAGAGATCTTCTCTTTGTTAATCTATAGGTAGACAGCCATTTTGAAAAGGGCAGAAAATGCAGAGGGAATAACCAAGAAAAGGATGGTAACATTCTATATGTATTCATTTGCTAAATCACTCAGTTGTGTCTGACTCTTTGTGATCCAATGAACTATATATCCCACCAGCTCCTCTGTCCCTGGTATCTCCAGCTAAGCGGTTTCCATTTCCTCTGCCAAAGCATCGTCCCAACCCAGGGATCAAACCCATGTCCCCTGCATTGGCAGGCAGATTCTTTACCACTGAGCCACCTGGGAAACCCTACACCCTCCCTTTTACCACAGTGCCCTGGTATTCCATAAACTGTTCTGCCACAATCTATCAGAAGTATTAGGACCATTGGAGTTGATCGTAAGATTCATTCAATCTTGCCTGGTGGCTCAGACAGTAAAGACTTCACCTGCAATGCTGCAATGCAGGAGACCTGGGTTAGAACCATGAGTCAGGAAGACCCCCTGAAGAAGGAAATAACTGCCCACTCCAGTATTCTTGCCTGGAGAATTCCATGACAGAGGGGCCTGGTGGGCTACACTTTATGGGGTCACAAATTATCCAACACAATTGAGTGATTAAGCACACACATATATAAACATATATAGAGGATGTTGTGAATTATAATGCGGTAGCCACTAGCCAGATGTAACTGTCATAGTTTGCTTAAAGGCATGTTTTAAATGGTCAAAAATACTGGGAATTTCAGATAGGTTAGCATGACGGTGAGAGCTCTAATGGTCCTGTAGAAGTGAGAGGTTGGAAATTGACTCTTTCAGCATTCTTGTCTTTAGGTTTGTAACTGAGATCAGTGTCTTATTGAAGGGCTCTGACTGTACAGAGCACAGATGACTGCCATCTGCTATCCACAATGGGATGTCTCTTCATGACCCTGGAAAAAGGTCAAGGTGATGCTGTGAGAGCCAGCAGGACCTCAACTGGATCAGAAGTGGGTAGGTCTCTCATTCTGATCACCTTGTTGCTCCTGGTTGTGTTCCTATGGAATGTGTTGTGGAGAGCATTTGGTGCGGTAGTGAGGAAGGGGACACCAGCAGGAAACAACATTCAGATGGGACCTGACTGGAGAGGGTTCCTGAAAATATAGGGTTAAACCCTCTGCTTGGAGGCTAAGGAAGGTTACCATGAAATTAGGAAGAAGGAAATGTGTGTAGAGTTGTGAATTACCCCTTTCATATTTTAATGATATGATAGAGAAATTGTGTCCTGGACTTGCACTGTGCTCTGTTTATAATCACCTTTTCCTGCTTTGCTCTTCAAAGATTATTTTTCCTGTAAGAACTGCTCTCTCCTGCTTTTGTCACTGACTAGTATGGAAGCCAAGTCTCTGGTCAGCACATCTCGGGTATTGCGCACTGCAGACTCCATTTTCTATTGCATGCTGAACTATGATGGCCATATCCTAGGGCCTCAAAACTGTCATTGCCACTTGACACCAGACACCACCTCCCTGTAGTGCATGTGAGGTGGTGGTTGAGATGTGAACTCTCTCCTCCTGTGCTTTCAGGACTTGTGACTTCCTGTCATGTTTCTCCTCACTGTTAATTCCTCAGGTAGAGGGCACTCCCAGTGGTGGATGAGTCACAGCACACAGGCTCTGAGTCCCTGCCTGGGCTCAGTCTCCTGAAGCTCATCTCAGCCTCTGCACCATCCAAAGGTGATGTGCTGAAGGTGCTTCCGTGTGAGAGGTCCATGCCCAGCTGCTCTTAGAGACTCTCCATGGCTGCAGATTCTAGATTCTGTGAAGGGTCCACTGGGCTTCTTCACACATTTGCTTTCACACCCCTGCTGACCTGGTATCCTGGGATTGAGCTGTCCCAGGGCAGGAGGTCCTGGGGACACTGTTCTCAGAGCCCACTGCTGCATCCAGACAGTCCTGCCCCTTCTCCCCAGCCCAGGCTGGCCCCATCCTCTGTCCTTTCCTTACACCTTCCTAGTTTTCCAAGTCTTAGTGCAAACCTAGCAGCTACCAGATGTTTATGGAGGACCTTTGTCACATCATTCTGATTAAATGAAATTGGAAGCATTTGCCTCTGTCCTAAGGGTCTGTAAAACTTAAGGTGTTGCTGTGAGCATTAAGCATCTCCCAGGTAACAGGTCACCAAAGTCAACAGGAGAGTCTCTGTTGTATGGAATTTTTGTCCTTCCCTCCCCCAGGGCTCAGAACTCTCAGGTCCATGCCCAGTCCTCCTTGGCAGGGATGGATTGTTTAATTAAATAATGGGCTGATAGAAGACAGTGGCCATACACCCATGGTCCTTCTTCCAATGTGTCCACGTTGGAGAACTCTAGGGTTGATGGAGCTTCAAGGATTAAGGAAAGGCACAGTGACTAGAGGAGAGAAATGAGGAAGGAAGTAAAGGGAAATAGCAGGAGAAGGAGGCAAGCAAGGTCGTGGCAGAGATGCATGGAGACAATGACCGCCTGGAGGAGGAACAGGTTGACATGGCCTCATTCCTGTTCACACGTAGACAAGTTGAGGGTGGTGACAGGAAGCTGCAGATCAGAGACCCGCTTTTTCACTGAAGAGGTGAAACATTGAGGCCCCGGGTTGTCCCTGGAGAAAAGGCGCCAGGGTTCCCAGGGTCAGGCTCTGAGGAGCACCAGGGTCCCCTGGTTACATCCTGACTCTAAGTCTCTCCTTTGCTTTCCCACAGACTCTCCACATTACTGCTACCCAAGACACAGAAAAATGCATGGAATATAATAAAGATTCAGAGACAGAGGTCATTTCTCCTTTCATATTTTTTAAAGTTTTCTCTCTTTTCCTATCCATAGACTCTTCCTTGTAACCCTTCCCCATCTCCACTTTCCGTCTTTTCATGATTATCCTCCTGGAGCACCTGGTCTCTTATAGGCACTGGGGATACTGGGAGCTTATATAAAACCTATGAATCTGTCATCAGCCCTCTTCCTCTACTCTCGTCGCATCGCCCCAGCTCCTGACCTCATGTCTGCACCCTTGAACCTGGTTTTGTCACTATGACTGGCCTGAGAAGGAGTGGAGGCTGGAGTTAGTATGTCTGGACCCACACATGAAGTGCCCTCATGGAGTCTGCACTGCCCTGGGCTACCCCATATAGTTTCTTTCCTGCCCTGAAAGAGCTTGGACCTGCCTGATTGATTTCTTTCTTTCAGATTTCAGAAAACTCTTTGCTTGTTTACAGGAGGAATGTTTTAGTGGATATCAAAGATAATAAAGAAGACCAAGAAAAGCAAGAATGAACATGGGAGCTGGGGTGAAAAGGTGAGGCAGATAAGGGCACATATCTCCATCATGTCCTCAACTCACTTGGTGGGGCTTCAGAAGCACCACCAAAAACCCTGGGGTCTGCTGCTGAGTGTGACCACAAAAGTGGAGACAAGAGGGTGGTAACAATCCATGCAGTTGAGTGGAGGATGCCTGGAGCACATCTCCCCAGGGCACAGGTCTTGTCCCCAGATGCCCCCGAGGTTGCTGGGGCTGGCTTCTACGGCAGCTTTTACGTTCGCAGGGAGACTGGTAGCTTTACCACAAGAGAAGGCAATGGCACCCCACTCCAGTGCTCTTGCTTGGAAAATCCCATGGACGGAGGAGCCTGGTAGGCTATAGTCCATGGGGTCGTGAAGAATCAGACATGACTGAATGACTTCACTGTCACTTTTCATTTTCATGCATTGGAGAAGGAAATGGCAACCCACTGTAGTGTTCTTGCCTGGAGAATCCCAGGGATGGGGAGCCTGGTGGGCTGCCATCTATGGTGTCACACAGAGTTGGACATGACTGAAGCAGCTTAGCAGCAGCAGCAGCAGCAGCAGCTTTACTACAGTATCATTTGCTATTAGTCATTGCAAGTATATGTTCATTCTTTTTAATAAACACTTTCAAAGCCTTTTTTTCCCAGAAAACTTTGCATCATAATGTTTAATATTTGCTGTGTATCTTTGCTATGGTTTTACTCTTTCAGAGACTCCAATTATTCATACAAGAGCAAGGCATCCTAGTGTGCTGCATTCCATGGGGTCACAAAGAGTTGGACACAATTGAGCAATTAAACATCAATCAATCATTCATTTATCAAATCTCTTATGGTGATCTTCCACTCTTAACATATTATTCAAATATTTTACAGCTTTTTCCTTAATTTATTTGCCAGAAGTTTTTACAGAATAGTTTTTAACAGACTTTCTTTTCATCTACTGTTTTTTATAAGGCATTATTTCTCAGTGCCTTTCTCCTACTTTTACTTTCATTTACAAAGTAATTCTTCAATTTTTTTTTTTTCTTTCTTTTCTGAGTCCCACACATTGATTTCTGAGTTTTCTCAATTCTGTTGTATGATGTCTTTTCCAAACTTGAATTGAAAAAAAAAAAAATTTTTCTCTATTTTTGTTTTTTAACACTGTTTACTCTTTATTGTTAAGCACATCTCATACAGGAATGACAGTATTTATATTTATGGACAAGTTGCTAAGGAATTCTGTAAAGTTTACTTATTCCCAGTTTTTTTTTTTTTTTTTTCTAATTGAAGTATAACTGTAACTTAATTTAACTACAACACTGAGAGTTTCAGGTGTACAATATAGTGATTTGGTATTTCTATACATTACAAAATGGTCACCACAATAAGGCTAGTTATCAAATTATCCTCATTGACTGTATTCTGCATGGTGTGCATTTTGTTCCTTGGACTTATTATTTTGTAAGGGAATTTTGTAAGTCTTAATCTCTCTCACCTACTTCTCTTATCACCACAACCCTCTCCTCTCTGGTAACCACTTCTTTGTTGTCTGTATCTGTGACTTCATTACTGTTTGGTTATGTTGGTTCATTTGTTTTGGTATCCACATACATGTAACATCTTACTATATTTGTCACTCTGTCTGACATTTTCCTTAGCATAATACTCTCTAGGTCCATCTATGTTGTCACAAATAACAAGATATCATTTTTCTATATGACTGAGCAATAATCCATGTAGACCAAATCATATCCATTCATATTTGATATATGCTTTGAAAAATATACCCATATATGGAATTGCTGGATCATATGGTATTTCTATTTTTAATTTTTAAAGAAAATTCCATACTTAGTGTATATAACTTAAAATATTACCCAATAAGGCAACCTAATACCTACAGTAGATATTTTCTGTAACTGAACTATTTAGAGTGACACTTGCTGCTAGTGCTACTGCTAAGTCACTGCAGTCGTGTTCGACTCTGTGCGACCCCGTGGACGGCAGCCCACCAGGTTCCCCATCCCTAGGATTTTCCAGGCAAGAACACTGAAGTGGGTTGCCATTTCCTTCTCCAATGCATTAAAATGAAAAGTGAAAGTGAAGTCACTCCGTCGTGGCTGGCCCTCAGCAATCCTAGGGACTACAGCCTACTAGGCTCCCTCCATCCATGGGATTTTCCAGGCAAGACTACTGGGTGAGGTGCCATTGCCTTCTCCATTTGGACACCTATAAAAATTATAGCAGCAATTTTAATAAAATCATTTTGACTAGAAAGCAAATTCGTTTTGGTGTTATTGGATCAGTTGGGAGGATAAAGGTTGGAATGCAGAATTATGGAGAAAAGGGACACAGAAAGTGAGGGAATGCATAAAAATACTGATTTTTCTTCAGAGACCAAGCTCATCATGCTCACCACACAACAGAACAATAAATCAGAGGCAAGCTGTTGCAGTGTGGAATAGCAACCTTATTCAGAAATCCAGCTGACTGAGAAGGTGATGGACTAGTTTAGTCCAATGAACCCTCTTTCTCAGTTGATAATTCAAGCTTATTTTATACTAAAAGGGAGTGGGTATCACTGGTTCTTGCAAAATTCTTGGTACCAGAATCCTTTGTTCTTGTAGTTGTCCATGTAGATCTGGTCACAATGTTCTTATACAAACTTCCAAAAATACACATGTTATTCTCTGTTCTGCAACTTAAAGGATATATATACATAAAATTGAGGTACACTGCTGCTCTGACTGCTAAGTCACTTCAGTCATGTCCAACTCTGTGTGACTCCATAGACGGCAGCCCACCAGGCTCCCCTGTCCCTGGAATTCTCCATGCAAGAATACTGGAGTGGGTTGCCATTTCCTTCTCCAATGCATGAAAGTGAAAAGTGAAAGTGAAGTTGCTCAGTCGTGTCTGACTCTTCGCGACCCTATAGACTGCAGTCTACCAGGCTCCTCCGTCCATGGGATTTTCCAGGCAAGAGCGTTTAGGTGCACAGCAAGGTGATTCAGCTAAACATATACACATATGTTATTTTTGATATTATTTTCTATCATAAGTTATTATAAGATATTGACTAGAGTTCCCTGTGCCATACAGTAAATCTTTGTTGCTTGCTGCATATCTATTTTATAATTAGAAATCTAGCATTCTATTCATGCTAAGTCAAACAACTGGAATCAAAGTGTCATAAATTTTTAGTTGGCTGAAATTCATGTTTTTTTAAAATATATATATTATATAAATTATATATATACAAAAGTATTTCTATTACACTTGATAAAGGGTTGAGAAAGAACATCAAAAAATAGACGAGAAATTGGAAAACATAAACTAAATGTAATTGGACCACTGAATATGAAATAGAAAAAGTGAAACAAACTAAATAAAAGATCATCATACAGTCCCATTGTTTTCAACCATGACTGTTCATTAGAAACCTATTATCGTTTTCTTATTTGTTTTAGGTTTATTTTCTGTAGGTCTTTTTCTTGTCTTTTGTTTCCTGCCTAGATAATTTCTTTTAGCATTTGTTGTAAAGCTGGTTTGGTGGTGTGAAATTCTCTTAACTTTTGCTTGTCTGAAAAGCTTTTGATTTCTTCAGCAAATCTGATGAGTCTCTTTCTGAGTAAATGCAGTATTCTTAGTTGTAGGCTCTTCCCTTTCATCACTTTAAATATATGGTGTCATTCCCTTCTGGCTTGTAGTGTCCCTTGGTGTTGTCATTTTTCCCTTGTTGTTTTTAATACTTTTTCTTTGTCTTTAATTTTTGTCAGTTTGGTTACTATGTGTCTTGGGTTGTTCCCCTTGGGTTTATCCTGACTGGGACTCTCTGTGCTTCCTGGACTTGGCTGACTACTTTGTTTCCAATGTTAGGGGACTTTTCAGCCATTATGTTCTGCAAAGTTTGATCCCTATATAAATAGAAGTATTTTAACTGTAAAGGTCAGAGTCTTAAGAATGTATATTTCAGGCTACTGGAAACATTCTTTTACAAAAGGTGCAGAGCCAGCATTTCTAAGCACAGGCAACAGAGCATAAATCATAAAGGAACAGATTCAATATGGAGTCAGGGTTCTTCTCTGTTACAGTATCTCTGCAAAGGCAGAAAGGAAACATTAATTTGTCCAAAGAAGAGAAACAGAATGCTGGAGAGTTTAGTGGGCAAAGTATTTTCCCCAATAAAATATATGAGATTTAATCCCAAGTATCTAGATGGCACCAGCGGTAAAGAACCCAAACTGCCAATGAAGGAAACATGAGAGACGTGGGTTCAGTCCCTGGTTTGGAAAGATCCCCTGAGGAGGAAATGGCAACACACTCCAGTGTTCTTGCTTGGCAATCTCATTGACAGAGGAACTTGGCAGGCCACCATCCATAGGGTCGCAAAGAGTTCAGTTCAGTTCAGTTGCTCAGTCATGTCAGACTCTTTGCGACCCCATGAATCGCAGCATGCCAGGCCTCCCTGTCCATCACCAGTTCCCGGAGTTCACTCAGATTAATGTCCATCGAGTCAGTGATGCCATTCAGCCATCTCATCCTTTGTCTCCCCTTCCCCTGCCCCCAATCCCTCCCAGCATCAAAGTTTTTTTCCAGTGAGTCAACTCTTCACATGAGGTGGCCTAAGTACTGGAGTTTCAGCTTTAATATCATTCCTTACAAAGAAATCCCTGGGCCGATCTCCTTCAGAATGAACTGGTTGGACTTCCTTGTAGGCCAAGGGACTCTCAAGAATCTTCTCCAACACCACCATTCAAAAGCATTAATTTTTCGGTGCTCAGCCTTCTTCACAGTCCAACTCTCACATCCATACATGACCACTAGAAAAACCATAGCCTTGACTAGACAGACCTTAGTTGGCATAGTAACATCTCTGCTTTTGAATATGCTATATAGGTTGGTCATAATTTTTCTTCCAAGCAGTAAGCATCTTTTAATTTCATGGCTGCAGTTACCATCTGCACTGATTTTGGAGCCCCCCAAAACAAAGTCTGACACTGTTTACACTGCTTCCCCATCTATTTCCCAACCTAAATCAAATCCCTTATGATTATACAGTGGAAGTGAGAAATAGATTTAAGGGCCTAGATCTGATAGATAGAGTGCCTGATGAACTATGGAATGAGGTTTGTGACACTGTACAGGAGACAGGGATCAAGACCATCACCATGCAAAAGAAATGCAAAAAAGCAAAATGACTGTCTGGGGAGGCCTTACAAATAGCTGTGAAAAGAAGAGAAACGAAAAGCAAAGGAGAAAAGGAAAGATATAAGCATCTGAATGCAGAGTTCCAAAGAATAGCAAGGAGTGATAAGAAAGCCTTCCTCAGAGATCAATGCAAAGAAATAGAGGAAAAGAACAGAATGGGAAAGACTAGAGATCTCTTCAAGAAAATTAGAGATACCAAGGGAACATTCTATGCAAATATGGGCTCTATAAAGGACAGAAATGGTCTGGACCTAACAGAAGCAGAAGATATTAAGAAGAGGTGGCAAGAATACACAGAAGAACTGTAAAAAAAGATCTTTACAATCAAGATAATCACGATGGTGTGATCACTCACCTAGAGCCAGACATTCTGGAATGTGAAGTCAAGTGGGCCTTAGAAAGCATCACTACGAACAAAGCTAGTGGAGGTGATGGAATTCCAGTGGAGCTGTTTCAAATCCTGAAAGATGATGTGGTGAAAGTGCTACACTAAGTATGCCAGCAAATTTGGAAAGCTCAGCAAGTGGCCACAGGACTGGAAAAGGTCAGTTTTCATTCCAATTCCAAAGAAAGCCAATGCCAAAGAATGCTCAAACTACCACACAGTTGCACTCATCTCACATGCTAGTAAAATAATGCTCAAAATTCTCCAAGACAGGCTTTAGCAATGCGTGAACCATGAACTTCCTAATGTTCAAGCTGGATTTAGAAAAGGCAGAGGAACCAGAGATCAAATTGCCAACATCCACTGGATCATGGAAAAGCAAAAGAGTTTCAGAATAACATCTATTTCTGCTTTATTGACTAGGCCAAAGCCTTTGACTGTGCAGTTCACAATAAACTGCAGGAAATTCTGAGAGAGATGGGAATACCAGACCACCTGACCTGCCTCTTGAGAAACCTGAAGGCAGGTCACGAAGCAACAGTTAGAACGGGACATCGAACAACAGACAGGTTCCAAGCAGGAAAAGTAATACCTCAAGACTGTATATTGTCACTCTGCTTGTTTAACTTATATGCAGAGTACATCATGAGAAATGTTGGGCTGGAAGAAACACAAGCTGGAATCAAGATTGCCGGGAGAAACATCAATAACCTCAGATATGCAGATGTCACCAACTTTAATGCAGAAAGTGAAGAGGAACAAAAAAGCCTCTTGATGAAGGTGAAAGAGGAGAGTGAAAAAGTTGGCTTAAAGCTCAACATTCAGAAAATGAAGATCATGGCATCTGCTCCCATCACTTCATGGAAAATAGATGGAGAAACAGTGGAAACAATGTCAGACTTTATTTTCTGGGTCTCCAAAATCACTGCAGATGGTGACTGCAGCCATGAAATTAAAAGACACTTAGTCCTTGGAAGGGAAGTTATGACCAACCTAAACAGCATATTAAACAACAAAAACAAAAAACAGAGACATTACTTTGCTGACTAAGGTCCATCTAGTCAAGGCTATGATTTTTCCAGTGGTCATGTATGGATGTGAAAATTGGACTGTGAAGAAAGCTGAGCACCAAAAAATTGATGCTTTTGAACTGTGGTGTTGGAGACTACTCTTGAGAGTTCCTTGGCCTTCAAGAAGATCCAACCAGTCAATCCTAAAAGAAATCATCCCTGGGTGTTCATTGGAAGGACTGATGCTAAAGTTGAAACTCCAGTACTTTGGTCACCTCATGCAAAGAGTTGACTCATTGGAAAAGACTCTGATGCTGGGAGGGATTGAGGTCAGGAGGAGAAGGGGATGACAGAGGATGAGATGGCTGGATGGCATCAGTGACTCGATGGACATGATTTTGAGTGAACTCCAGGAGTTGGTAATGGACAGGGAGGCCTGGTGTGCTGTGATTCTTGGGGCTGCAAAAAATCAGATACGACTGAGCAACTGAACTGAACTGAACTGAACTGAACTGCAGCAACTTAGCACATAGCACATAATAAACCTATATATGTGTGTTCACTTTTTACTCTATTTTTTCTTCCTGGAAGAATAAATATTAATACTTAACTTGCATATTTGATGTCAATAGAATTTTATTTGCTCAGATATAACAATGATTTATAAACTTTTTTGCAACTTATTGTATTGTTACATATTACCCAAGTTGATATGGACATTATATTTTCAAGGGAGAAATAAAAATACTCACAAAAATTTGTAGTTGAAAAATTGTGAACAATGTTTGGATTTTATTTAGTACAGTCTTCAAATTATACTCTTAATAATTGACTAAAGCTAAAGTTAAATTGGAATTGTGATAATTTTTGTTCTGACAAAAATGACTGTCTCATGACTGTAAGGTCACAATGGCTTGTATTTTGGGCAGGATGTATGTATGTAGTGTAAAGAGGCAATATCTGGAAATGAGTTATAATAATATGAAAATGTACTTGCAGTTTTTTTTTTTTTTTGCTTGTTTTGTCTGTGACCTAATGACTTTTTGTTAAAGTTGTACTTTGAAAAGGTTCCAAGTCATATCTCATATCTCTATTGATTTATGAATGTCTTTGTCACTGATGCTTGGCATTAAACATGATGTTTACCACTTCTTTGGCATCTGATGGGCTCTTTTCCACTTCTCTGTGGGCATTGGGTTTGAGCAACCTGCTTGGCTTGGCACTTGTTCTCATCAACTGCAGAAATGCGGCTTTTTTTTTTTTTTCAGTGTCATTGTTGGTTATAGTCACTCTGCTCTGTGACACCCGCAATACTAAATGTCTTTATTATTGATCCTCTACCCTGAAAAAATATGTTGGGGGAAAACAGAGAGACCTTTGCTTACAGAGCTTTCCCTTTATTTCTCCTGACTCCTAATAAGTACTGTAAAAATGATCACAAATCATAGTTTCCATTTGTATCATGAAACCTACAGAGTAATAAATGTTAAATTGTAAGATATTAAACATATAAATGAAAATATTTCCTAAGGTTAAAAATTGAAATATATTTATTTTTTCAATAACTATCATTTATCAAATCTTGAATATAACTAAAGATTTATTTGTAAGTAATATTTCTCATAGTTTATTATATTTTCAGTATTTTATCACATGAATTTATTGAAGCTTAGATAATCCTGTTCCATGGATTAATTTTCAAGATGCAATTTTCTTTGTTTTGGTTTGAAAATTATTTCTGTGCCTTTTCAAAGGGTTATATAAATATATACATTTCTTACCAATGTTTCTCTACAACTAAAGGCATTTTTATAATTAACAACACTTTCTGAACAAAAACCTGACATTTTTATATGAATTTCTCTGAAAATTGATACTATTCTTCAGCTAGAGATATGGTTATTTTTAAATAGAAACATGTCCACACCTGTTAAAGAATTTTGAGACAGATTTTGACTGCTCACCCTTATATATACTATCAGTTGATTGAGTAGAAGAATCTGAATTTGCTTCATGTAGAAAAATATACTTTGCTGCTGTGTTTTCCAAAGGTATACTACAAATTTACACTGCAAACAGTAATGTATATGAATGCCAGTTGTTTAATAGATACATTGCCTCTTGGTATTTTTTTTTGTCCTCCTTTTAGCCATCCTGTTGAGTATGTAATGAATCCTAATTTTGGTTTAATACATTTTTTCCTGGTGACCAATGATATTATACATGCAAGTTTTTGGGTCATCCCTTTCTTTTGCCAACTTTTGTTGGGTTATATGAATTATTAATACATTAGACTTCTTTATATTTGGGAATATGAGTCTTTTCTTGGAAAAATATTTACTTCAAATAACTTTATTGATGCTTTGGTCTGTGTATTTACTCATAAAATGCCTTTGGTAAGGAAAAGTTTTTATTTATAATACAGTCCATTTTCTTATATTTTCCTCTATGGTTGTTACTTTTCAAATCCTGGTTAAGAAATAATTTCTACTCTAAGATTCTGAAAATATTTCCCTATGCTTTATCTTCTAACAGACAATTTTACTTTTATTTGCATTTATATCTGCAATCTCTTTAGAATATATTTATGTGTTTAGTGCAAGGTTGTTGTTGTTATTTAGTCACTACGTCTCACTCTTTGTGACCCTATGGACTATAGTCCACCAGCCCCCTGTGCCCATGGAATTCTCCAGACAAGAATGCTGGAATGGTTTGCCATTTCCTCCTTCAAGGGATCTTCCCCAGGGACTGAACCCACATCTCCTGTGTCTCCTGCTTGGCAGGTGGATATTTACCACTGAGCCACCTGGGAAACCCTTAGTATGATGTAGGAGGTCACAATATATATATATTTCTGTGTACCTATTAAAATAAACCCATAGAATTTCTTAAAAGTACTACAATTTCCTCTCGCTTCACTGCAGTGGAACGTTTGTTACACATAACGTTAACTGTGCAAAGTATTAATATATTTTTGTCTGGCTTCTGTTTTATTCTATTTTACTGGCCATTTTTTCTTCTATTTTTACACTAATGTTTCACTATCTTATTTATAATGCTATAAAAGAGCCTTGATATCAGTTGTATGATAGTTTGAACATTCTTTGCTATTGCCCTCCTTTGGTATTGGAATGAAAGCTGCCTTTTTCTAGTCCTGTGCCCATTGTCAAGTTTTCCAAATCTGCTGGCATATTGAATGCAGCACTTAAACAGCAACATCTTTTAGGATTTGAAATAGCTCAGCTGGAATTCCATCACCTTTACTAACTTTGTTCAGAGTGATGCTTCCTAAGGCCCACTTGACTTCAGAATCCAGGATGTCTGGCTGTAGGTGAGTGATCACACCATCATGATTATCTGGTCCATTAAGATCTTTTTTGTACAGCTTCTTATAATGAGCATGCAAGTACACATTATTTATTTCATGGCAACAGTGGTGGGGCAGTCTCTCTGATAACTAGGTATGTTACAGAATGCACACTTGTTGTCAGCTAGAGGAACGTTCTCCTCCTGTCCCTGAACCTTATAATAGGGCCACTGGGCCGGGACTTGAGTGGAACCACTAGAAGCTGGCAACAACTTTTGACCAAAACCAATAAGAAAATCAACATCTTACACAACTATGAAAAATTCATTATTCTGACAACCTCAGTGATCCACGAATAGAGTATGTGTCTACAAGTATAAATGCAGTTTTGGCAACACCATGACTTAAACCTAGTGCACTTGGAGAAAAGAATCCATCTATGCCATGCCCAGATTCCTATCTTGCAGAAAGTAGATACATAAATGAACATTGCTTTGTCATTAAATAACAAAAACCTAAAATATGGGAGTAACTTTTACTTTATTTCTCTCTGCACCCATTTTACTTTCTCTAAGCATTCATTATAATGCTCACATTGTAACACAAGCATTGTGAATGTTTATTATCTGTCAAACAACATACAAAGACAGTATTTTATTCACCTCAGTATTTTTAAAAGTATGTTTCATCACATTATATTGAGTTGGTCAACAAGTTTGGTTTATAAGCAGCTCAGTCATTTTACTCAAGCTCTCTTATTCTACATCTGTAAGATAATTTCTATCCTCACAAAAAAATATAAAAATATTTTGGAACACTTAACATTCTCAGTGGAAATATTTTCTTCTTTCCAAAGTTGTCTCTACAATTTTTAGCTCAAGAAACTTTACTCAGTGCTCTGTGGTGTCCTAAATAGGAAGGAAATCCAAAAAGGAGGGGTTATATGTACACATACAGCCAATTCACTTTGCTGTACAGTAGAAACTAACACAACATTGTAAAGCAACTGTACTCCAATAAAAATTAATAAAAAAATAATAATATAATAAACCAAAAAAAACCCACAAAAACAAAAAACAAAGTTGTCCTTACGATTTTTGTATATTCTAGAACACATTTCTTAAATTGAAACAAAATGTTTCAATTCTAAATTGTTTTATTTTATTAAAAAGTAAATAAAAATTTCTCATTAGATTTTAAGAGAGAAGCTTCCAGTGGGCACTGGATACAAGTAGCAGAGGCTGTCCCGAAAGGAGGTAGCTACTCAGTGCCTGCTACATCCAGCCTGTCACTTTCTCTCACTTTCCCAGCTTCATCAGTACACCTGCCTGGAATTATTCTAATATGAGAGTGCTCTCTGTTTCTTGCTGTACCATGTCTTAAAAGACTATACTATTTTTTTTCCACTCACAATTGCATGTTGCTTTGTGTATGTGAATATGGTTTCTTTGTTTTCCTGCATTAGAATACTTCAAATATGGATTTATTACATACTCCTTAACTAAAGAATATTTAAATTTTCCTGATATTTGGTCATAATTAAAATACTTCTATAAACTTTCTTGTTGATGTTCTGTGGTATACATTTATGAATTTCTCTTGTATATAAAATTTGCAGTGGGACTATTCCATTATAGAGTACAAGTATGCATCTGTGCTTAGTCCCTCAGTCATATCTGACTCTTTGTGACCCTATGGACTGTAATCCACCAGGCTCCTGTATCCATGGGATTCTCCAGACAAGAATACAGAAATGCGTTGCCATGCTCTCCTCCAGGGGATCTTCCCAACCCAAGGATCAAACCTGCATCTCCTATGTCTGCTGCATTGGCAGGGGATTCTTTACTACTAGCACCAGCTGGGAAGCCCCAATATAAGTATATAAATGTAAATAAGTTAATCTTTTGAGGGGTGTTTGAAGGAGATTTTTGATAATAACAAGCGACTTGAATATGTAACTGAAATATTTTAACATAGAAAATGATCACAATTGAATGTGATTAAGTCAGAAACAACCTAAACATCTGAACTAGTGATATGATTTAATAAGTAACAGAGCATAATACCACTAACCCCCTAGAGATGTTAAGCATGTAGCATACATTCTATAACCATATTATGCAAAATATATGCTAAAATTTATAATGGATGCTACATTCAGGGAAAGTGCTTACAAATACAATTTATTTCAAGGAGCATGAAAAAATATATCCAGTCTTTGTCCTTCATTGTTTGCTTACGTATGCTTTTACCTTTATGTGAATTTTGTAATTTCTAAATGTTCTTCAGTTGGGATGTATAAATTTTATAATCAGAAACTTTCTCTGTAGTATCAGGCTAAGTAGATAGCTATGGAATATAAAATCAAACTCATTTTAGCTTAAATCTTAAAATTAAGAATTCT
Source organism: Nanger dama (assembly GCA_917880005.1). Lineage (NCBI taxonomy): Eukaryota > Metazoa > Chordata > Mammalia > Artiodactyla > Bovidae > Nanger > Nanger dama. The sequence continues at coordinate 16,394,011 of CAKJTW010000047.1, read as the reverse complement.
ATGAGTCAATGTTCAGTTCTTAGCTCTCTTTCTCATCTTCTGAATATAATTTTGTCTGAGCATATATTTTCATAACTTCTGTGGTTACTTATAGTGTTTGCATTTATTTCTTCTGTGTGTTGCTCCAAATCATTAAAAGTAACTTGAAAGGTCTTAACCCATAACAGAACTACAGTCTATTGGTAGGAAAAGGGGACATGAAGAAGAGGATGAACTAGAACATAACATAATCAGCAGGCTTAATTTTATCAGAGGGGAAAAAAAAGCTTTGAAGTGAGACCAAACCTGAACTTCAGTCCTATTTGCAAATGTTTAAATGTAGGCAAGTCTGCTTGCTTTCACACCTGTAAAGAAATCCGAAGATGAGAATGCTTGTATCAGTGTTTCGCGTTAGTTATTTTTGAGTGCTGTGTACACTGTCTACAACTGTATACAGCTCAGATGGTAGAGTCTGCCTGCAGTGCAAGTTGGACTGGGTTCAATGCCTGGGTTGGGAAGATCTCCTGGAGAAGGGAATTTCTCCCCATTCCAGTACTCTTGGCTGGAGAATTCCATGGACAGAGGAGCCTGGTGTGCTCAGTCCATGGGGTCTCAAAGAGGCAGACATGACTGAGTGACTTTTACTTTCACTTTTTCTTTTTCAGATGGTAAAGCATCTGCCTACAACACAGGAAAGCCAGGTTCAATCCCTGGGTCGGAAAGATCCCCTGGAGAAGGAAACAGCAACCCACTCCAGTACTCTTGCTCCACAGTCCATGGGGTCGCAAAGAGTCAGACATGATTAAGCAACTTCACTTTCACTTCACTTTTCTTTCTGAGTGCATTTGAGAGATTACAGAAAGAAACAGACAATGTCATGAGTTTAAATTTCAAGTCATGATCAAAGAATGAGAGAGCTTCTATGTTTTCCCTGAAATTCTCTCTTAGCTCTTATTAGCCACAATGCAAAATTTCAGAATATTAGAGACAGATTATGAGCCTACAGTTTACTGAATTACAATTCGTAGCTTTTCCATTCCTATAATTAGCAATATAGGGTTTGGATAGCAGTGAGACAATATGGGGAATTCCGATGAATCTATGTGCCTTGAACCCTAGTTCCCTTGAACCTCTTTCTAGGGAAGGAATATTACCTTCCTATTCTAAAGTTAGCTGACCTGTGTTTAATTTTCTCTAATTATTTCACTTGAGCAGTTTCCTTGTAAGCATCTTTCCTCAAAACCTACCTCCAACACTTCCAGTTACTACAATACATATGCATGTCTGTATACTAACTAAATCACTGCAGTCATGCCTGACTCTTTGCAATCCCATGGACAGTACCTCGCCACTAATCACGTGATTTCTCTGATATCAACCTAAAAGGTTTCTGAAGTGGCAAAAAGCAAGGAGAAAATTTTAACTTTGCACTTTGTGTTTTTAGCAATATGATGAATATAAGAAAACTATCCTGAAGATAACTAGAACAATGACTTTACATATCACAGTATATTAATCAGCCTTCTACTGATGGGCATCTATGCTGTTACTAAACCATTCCTTTAACTACAATACTGAGATGGGTTCTTTCTGTTGTTTCATAAGAGAATTCCTCCTTTTTGATGTGATATACTTATAGTTCCCCTTTTAATTATTATGCCATTGTATTGAAGCAACCTAGCAGCAGCATTATCTTTTTATCATTTAATTTCTTTGCATTTTTTTTCTTTCCCCCTTTGTTTTCAAAGTGAATCACAAACTATTATTCTATGGTTTCTTCTCTAAAATTACATGAAAGATAGATTACATTTCTCTTTTAGTAATTCCCCTCACCCTCCTCCTATTCTATTTTAAATGAAGTATAATATACATACTGGGAAGCAAATTGTAACAATATCACAACTCCATGTATTTTCACTGGTAATCACATTCATGCAATGAGCACCCAGACCAAGCAGCAGCACATTATCATCCTACCAGCAGCACTCTGGATAAAGAAAGTGAAGTTGCTGAGTAGTGTTCAACTCTCTGTGACCCCATGAACTACCAGGCTACCTGGTAGGCTGCTACTAGCCTCCCAAGCTGCTCTGTCCATGGAGTTTTCCAGGCAAAAGTATTGCAGTGGGTTGCCATTTCCTTCTCCAGTGGATCTTCCTGACCCAGGGATCAAACCCGGGTCTCCTGCATTGCAGGCAGACGCTTTACTGTCTGAGCCACCAGGAAGCCCTATAATTTTCTGAATAATTCTATTCACTATAATCCTATTCACATTGATCCCTAGAACAATGAAAATAACTTTTACACTATTTCTACTTTTCAGCATGTACACTAGTTTGCCACAGTTGTATTTTATACAAATGCACTACATTGTTTCCAGTCTTTTGGATCTCCTCTTTTGTGAAATTCCTCTTTATATCCTCTGCTTCTTTTTAAAATTCACATTTATATTATATTATAAAATGTTATATTCCATTTTAATAAGTATATATTATTCACTGAATCTTTGCTTGTGTATTCTCTTTTCATCTCTTTTACCATTAGTTCTCTGAGCTATTGGCTTATTATTTATAATTTAATCAAAACTTTTATCTTCTTTCTAGGTTTTATATAATTTTTGTGTATCATTAAGCTATTTTCTTATTGGCTTATTAAGAGAATTTACTTAATTTTAATGCAGAGATGTTAAAGATTTGTCTGCTCTTTTTATTATCAATACAAATATAAACTGATATTTTCTCTTTTAAAAGTAATTCTTCATTTAAGAGACAATAATTGTTAGACTCCATCTCAGCAAATACCTCAACTTCAATAGCTCTTAGGTTATGTGACACAGTAACAAACTTTATTTTCATACTAACATAAAACATTATTTTTATAACTTTTTACAAAAGTATTTTGCATCTATATAAATGTTTAATTTTACACAACAGTAAATATTCATAATTAAAATATTTATTAATTACAACATATTCTGACTACAAGTAATCTATATCATGAAGATTTGAAAAAGCAAATAGATTTAAGATTAAGAAGCGATTCACTAAATAGAGTCATAGTGAGTTCTTTTTAATGTTAATATGACATTTTAATTTGAATATGTGACCTAGTGGCTTCTTTCAATTGTTTCTTTCAAAATATGTGTGTTACATAAAAGTTAAGGGGTTCCCTTGTGGCTCAGATGGTAAAGAATCTGCTTGCAGTGCCGGAGATGCAAAAGATATACTTTTGATCCCTTTGTCAGGAAGATCTCCCTGAGAATTAAATGGCTACCCACTCTGGTATTCTTGCCTGGATAATCCCACGGACAGAGGAGCCTGATGGGCTACAGTCCATGAGGACACAAAAAGTCGGACACAACTGAGTGAGTAATGACACACACAAAAATTATATAAAACCTAGAAAGAAGATAAAAGTTTTCATTAAATTGTAAGCAGAAATATTACTATCATTATTTCTTGGTATTTGTGCATGTATTTGCATAAAATATATACAATAAAATGCAATTTTATAAATAGTACAGATAAAAATTTATAACTTACCTTTTCCTATTAATAATAAAATGCAAATTTATTTCACCATGTTAATGATTGTCTTATAGAAAGAAATCATTCAAAATTTTAACAGCATAGTTAGAATTACAGTGACAAAGCTTCAATTAAATAAAATTTCCCTCAAATACAAACTGTGTATTTATCTCCAAAGCATTACCTGTAAGATGGTTTCTGATCCAGTAAAATAATTTGAGCTAAAAAGACAGAATCTTTTAGAATAACTAAGAAAAATAATAGTGAGTTGTGATAATCATGGCACAATTATATTACAATAATGTCATAGCAAATTGACAAGGGTAAGTCTTTAGAAGTTATACACATAGGCTTAATTACAAAATTTAAAAAGCTCTGTGTCTTTTCTAATATAAGAAATTATTTAATGTGTATTTATAAATCATGAATGATTAAAGGACTCATGCCTCATTTTAAAGGGTATATAAATGTATGACTGTGTTCTGAATCATAGCTGCTAATGCTTAAATATTTATTTAATTTCCATTTTCATTTTATTTAAGAAATTATTCTATCCTATTTAGATTGTAAGCTTAAACAGAAATGCACTATGTAGAAAAGCGGCTAATTTCAGTGTGCCAAGAAATTATGGATTTAATATATCATTCTGTGATATATAATACTGCACTATAAAGTCTCCAGTAGGTACAGCTCCATCCCTAAAAAACATGGACATGTTTAAGGGTAAAGGAAAGGCTAAACTTATGTCAGTAACAGGAGGCAAAGGAAGAAGTGACTCTGGAAGATATTCCACCATCTATTCCTTTTAACTCACCACTTCATAAAAATGGAGGCTCTATGCAGACAACCGCCATGAATCTCTTTAAAATATTAAGTAAAAGGCAACATATCACATGAATTCACACTGATTACAGGCCACATTGGTGGCATCTTTTATTTAGCGAATTTTGTTTTAATCCAGACTATTAGTGATAATATTTAGAAAAAATAATCTCATAACCTGCAAGTTCACACAAGCAAGATGTTCACACAATGTAGTCATAATAAACAAACTCAGTTACTTTAAAGTATTATCATACAAAACTTTAAAGTATTACATATAAAACACTGTCATCCTGATATCAAATGTCAGTATTTGATAAGAAAAACCACATACCGCCATATTTAATTTTCTTATCATCTTTTTAAAATATAAATTGATTTAATTGGAGGCTAATTACTTTACAATATTGTATTGGTTTTGACATACCTTGACATGAATCCACCACGGGTGTACATGTGTTCCCCATCCTGAACCCCTCTCCAATCTCCCTCCCCATACCATCCCTCTGGGTCATCCGAGTGCACCAGCCCCGAGTATCCTGTATCATGCATTGAACCTGGACTGGTGATTCATTTCACATATGACAATATACATGTTTCAATGCCATTCTCCCTAATCATCACACCCTCGCCCTCTCCCACAGAGTCCAAAAGACTGTTCTATACATCTGAGGTTTTCTTTTCTTTTCTTTCTTTTTTTTTTTTTTTTTGGCCGTCTCGCATACAGGGTTATCGTTACCATCTTTCTAAATCCCATATATATGCGTTAGTATACTGTATTGGTGTTTTTCTTTCTGGCTTACTTCACTCTGTATAATAGGCTCCAGTTTCATTCACTTCATTAGAACTGATTCAAATGTGTTCTTTTTAATGTCTGAGTAATATTCCATTGTCTATATGTACCACATTTCTTATCCATTCATCTGCTGATGGACATCTAGGTTGCTTCCAAGTCCTGGCTATTATAAACAGTGCTGCGATGAATATTGGGTACACGTGTCTGTTTCAATTCTGGTTTCCTTGGTGTGTATGCCCAGCAGTGGGATCGCTGGGTCATATGGCAGTTCTATTTCCAGTTTTTAAAAGAAATCTCCACACTATTCTCCATTGTTGCTGTACTAGTTTGCATTCCTACCAACAGTGTAAGAGGGTTCCCTTTCCTCCACACCCTCTCCAGCATTTATTGCTTGTAGACTTTTGGATCACAGCCATTCTGACTGGCATGAAATGGTACCTCATTGTGGTTTTGATTTACATTTCTCCTATAATGAGTGATGTTGAGCATCTTTTCATGTGTTGTTAGCCATCCGTATGTCTTCTTTGGAGAAATGTCTATTTAGTTCTTTGGCCTATTCTGTGATTGGGTCATTTATTTTTCTGGAATTGAGCTGCAGGAGTTGCTTGTATATGTTTGAGATTAAGTCTTTGTCAGTTGCTTCATTTGCTATTATTTTCTCCAATTCTGAAGGCTGTCTTTTCACCTTGCTTATAGTTTCCTTTACTGTGGAGAAACTTTTAATTTTAATTAGGTCCCATTTGTTTATTTTTGCTTTTATTTCCAATATTCTGGGAGGTGGGTCATAGCGGATCCTGCTGTGATTTATGTCAGAGAGTGTTTTGCCTATGTTCTCCTCTGAGTTTTATAGTTTCTGGTCTTACATTTTGATCTTTAATCCATTTTGAGTTTATTTTTGTGTATGGTATTAGAAAGTGTTCTAGTTTTATTCTTTTTTATATATAAATTTATTTATTTTAATTAGAGGTTAATTACTTTACAATATTGTATTCGTTTTTCTATACATCAACATGAATCTGCCACAGGAATACGCATGTTCTCCATCCTGAACACCCCTCCCTCCTCCCTCCCCGTATCATCCTTCTGGGTTGTTTCAGTGCACCAGCTCCAAGCATACAGTATCATTCATCAAAACTTACAAGTGGTTTACCAGTTTTCCCAGCACCACTTGTTAAAGACATTGTCTTTTCTCCATTGTATATTCTTGACTCTTTTGTCAAAGATAAGGTGTCCATAGGTGCGTGGATTTATCCCTGGGCTTTCTATTTTGTTCCATTGATCTATATTTCTGTTTTTGTGCCAGTATCATACTGTCTTGATGACTGTGGCTTTGCAGTAGAGCCTGAAGTCAGGCAGGTTGATTCCTCCAGTTCCATTCTCCTTTCTCAAGTTTGCTTTGGCTATTAAAGTTTTCTTGTATTTCCATAAAAATTGTGGAATTATTTGTTCTAGCACTATGAAAAATACCATTGGTAGCTTGATAGGGATTGCATTGAATCTATAGATTGCTTTGGGTAGTATACTCGTTTTCACTATATGGATTCTTCTGTTCCATGAGCATGGTATATTTCTCCATCTATTAATGTCCTTTTTGATTTCCTTCACCAGTGTTTTATAGTTTTCTATATATAGGTCTTTAGTTTCTTTAGGTAGATACATTCTTAAGTGTTTTATTCTTTTCATTGCAATGGTGAATGGAATTATTTCCTTAATTTCTCCTTTTATTTTCTCATTATTAGTGTATAGGAATGCAAGGGATTTCTGTGTGTTGATTTTATATCCTGCAAATTTACTATATTTATTGATTAGCTCTAGTAATTTTCTGGTGGAGTCTTTAGGGTTTCCTATGTAGAGGATCATATCATCTGCAAACAGTAAGAGTTTTACTTCTTCTTTTCCAGTGTGGAGTCTTTTTATTTCTTTTTCTGTTCTGATTGCTGTGGCCAAAGCTTCCAAAATTATGTTGAATAATAGTGGTGAGAGTCAGCACCCTTGTCTTGTTCAAGTACTCTTAGGAATGAAACCCAAGCCTTGGTGACTACTTATTTCTGTGTCCAACCAATGGGTCTAAGTATTAGTGGCCTCATATTGCTCCTAAGGGTAAGAGAATTCTACCTCTATAATACAAACTTCTTCTTGGAATGAATCATTTGAATAAGTTTCGCTCAGAGCACATAAAAGAGTTATTTTCAAAATCAAGTCTCCAGAATAGAATGCATGTAGTGTCTTACACCAGCTTGTTTAAAAAGAAAAAAAAAAAAAAGTGTGCTTAACAAATAGCATGGTGGAAGGATTTAGTATTCGACTTTCATTCATTAATGTCTGGAGAAGATCAAAGAGAAATGTAACTCTGAACACAGTCTACTCCTATTCAAAACTGACACAGAGTTCACAACAGAATAACTTTAAAATCATAAACAAATTCCCCTGTCTCAAGTTTCCTGAATCATGTATTTTCAAAGCATGCAAAGAACACAGATGCTGTCAGTATTTTCTTCCTCTAACTCTGATTATGTTCATGTAAACCTCTGTTAAATAAGTCCAGCATATACTTGAGATACTTGCTTCCTATTTTTACTAGGAATAGCTAAGCTAACACAGTTTTTTAAGGCATCAGTGGAGTCACAATTGTTCAGTGCAAAAACATGTGAGGAATGGGACGAGCAAGGGGCCATGAAATCATATTTAATGGTTAACTGGAGCCTGAACTCTAAACTACTAATCCCAAGGCAGAAATCAAACATAATTGAAATCAGTACCATCAATTTACTGCACATAGTTAGAATGTTCCTGTCAACACAGTTTTACCCAAGTCTCTATTAATTGTGTGGATTCACTGAAAGGCTGGGATAAATTTCCTTAGTCCCAGATGCATCATCACAGCACTGGGGTAAACTGACTTCCCTTTAACAGTGAAAACAGTGCTTCACTGAAGTATAGTTTTAGAGTGAGCACTACTGAGTTGTACTTTAGTCTTGTTTTTCTGTACCTTAAAATATTTTGTAATGTTTGTGTGATTAGTTTATGTTTCTTTATTGGGTTCTTTAGTATCACATTTCCTTTTTCATATTGGGCATGCATAATTACTTCTATGTTAAGTATAAAATATCAGTGATTTTTTGTTGAAGATAAAATAAAAATGACAAATAACTAGGAAATATTTATCCTGCATTTATTCCAGTTTTATTAAAGTATATACACAGAAAAATCTTTTATTATTTCATCATGAGGAGGTGAGGTGAAGTCGCTCAGTCGTGTCCGACTCTTTGCGACCCTGTGGACTGTAACCTACTAGGCTTCTCTGTCCATGGGATTCTCCAGGCAAGAATACTGGAGTGGATTGCCATTTCCTTCTCCAGGGGATCTTCCTGACCCAGGGATCGAACCAGGGTCTCCCTCATTGGAGGCAAATGCTTTAACCTCTGAGCCACCAGGGAAGCCACACATTTCATCATAAATGTGTAAAATCCTTAAACACTTCTCTGACATTTCTGTAAACAACACTGTTTTCTTCAACTGGTTCAAAGTTGTTTCTTCTAAATTAATAAAATTATTCATTAAGTTCTATATTATCAACAGACTCCCAAATAAATTTCTTATGTGAATATTTTCCCCAAAAGTTTCCAAAATATTATATTTCTTTTGATTAAATACTCAAGCTTCACACATCTTAGAAGTTTAAAGCATAAATAAAAGATGAGTGATTTGTGGCATTGTGTTATTTAGAATTTAAATTACTGGAAGACAAGCATAATATTACTATAGTTACTAATACACAATCAGTACTGTTTAATATTTATAAACAAAGTTCATAGCTACTTTGCCTAACAGATAAGAATGCATTTTTAGGACATATACTATTTTCTTATCTGCTTCATAAATGTGTTAACTGTAATACAAAACATATTCAGTTAACCTCAGTTGCTCAGTGGTGTCTGACTCTTTGTGACTCCATGAATTGCAGCACCAGGCCTCCCTGTCCATCACCAACTCCTGGAGTTCACTCAGTCCCAATCTCTCAATTTATTGCTCCTCCTTCCTTTCTCCCTGGGTAATCATAAGTTTTCTTTCTATATCTGACTCTATTCCTGTTCTACAAATAAGTTCAACTGTATCATATTTTCATATTGCATATATAATATATGATAATAATATTATAATATAATAATATATAATCTGCTTGATTGATTTCACTCAGTATGACAATCTCTATGTCCATCCATGTCACTGCAAATGGCACTAGTTTGTTCTTTTTTATGATTGAGTAATATTACATTATACACAATATGTACATCTTTATCCATTTATCTTTCAATGGCCATTTAGGTTGCTTCCATGTTCTGGTTATTGTAAACAGTGCTGCAGTGAACATTCAGTTCAGTTCAGTTCAGTGGCTCAGTCATGTCCGACTTTTTGTGACCCCATGAATCGCAGCACGCCAGGCCTCCCCTGTCCATCACCAACTCCTGGAGTTCACTCAGACTCACGTCCATCCAGTCAGTGATGGCATCCAGCCATCTCATCCTCTGTCATCCCCCTCTTCTCCTGTCCTCAATCCCTCCTAGCATCAGAGTCTTTTCCAGTGAGTCAACTCTTCGCATGAGGTGGCCAAAGTACTGGAGTTTCAGCTTTAACATCATTCCTTCCAAAGAACACCTGGGACTGATCTCCTTTAGAATGGACTGGTTGGATCTCCTTGCAGTCCAAGGGACTCTCAAGAGTTTCTCCAACATCACAGTTGGATGTTTTCTCCAACATCACAGTTCAAAAGCATCAAGTCTTCGGTGCTCAGCTTTCTTCACAGTCCAGCTCTCACATCCACATTAGATAGCTTAAATTAGACTGAATCTGTGAAATGCTTCAAAGTCTAGAAATCTAAAGAGTAGAATTTACTTGTAAGCATTAGAATAAACCTAAGTCGAGTGATGCTTTATTTAAATGTACTAACAAAGAGAAATATCACCCCCTGTTCAATACTCTATTTTTACCATTTCATCATTATAATTTAAAGTTTGATTCTGATTAAAATGGAAATACTGACTTGAGCAATATTCTTAAACTTATATTTACACTAGAAGGTGAAGGTGAAAGTCACTCAGTCGAGTCTGACTCTTTGTGATCCCATGGACTATACAGTCCATGGAATTCTCTAGGCCAGAGTACTGGAGAGGGTAGACTTTTCCTTCTCCAGAGGATCTTCCCAACTCAGGGACCAAATCCAGATCTCCCACATAGCAGGCAGATTCTTTACTAGCTGAGCCACAAAGGGAAGCCCCAAAATACTAGTGTGGATAGCCTATCCCTTTTCCAGCATATCTTCCCTCCCCAAGAATCAAACCAGGGTCTTCTTCATTATAGGCGGATTCTTTACCAACTGAGCTATGAAGGAAGCCCAGAGTATTAACCTAAAATTCCTAACTGGCAAAAGCACATGTGATACAATAAATAGGCAAGAGTGAGTGTAAGAAAAATAAATGATATTAATAATTTTTTGAATAACAAAAATAAGAATGAAATAAAAACACTAAATTCAGTTCTAGGATAGACAAAAATAAGTATTTGTTGAATTTTAAAATCTAGTATGAAACTATATTATTGATCCACAGGCTCAGCTGTTCAGTAGTGTCTGACTCTTTACACCTCCATGAACTGTAGCCCACCAGTCTTCTTTATTCATGGGATTTTCCCAGATAGAATACTGGAGTGGGTTGCCATTTCTTCCTCCATATATCACTGATATATAGCACGCTCTTAAGAAATGGACAGTGCATTTTTTTGGACTCTGAGGGAGAGGGAAAGGGTGGGATGGTTTGGGAGAATGGCAATGAAACATGTATATTTTCCTGTAAGAAATGAAGCGCCAATCTATGTTCAATGTAGGATGCAGGATGCATGGGGCTGATGCACAGGATGATTCAAGTAGAGGATGTGGGGTGGGAGGTGGGAGGGGGCTTTGGCATTGGGAGATTGTGTTCACCTATGGCTGATTCGTGTCAATGTATGGCAAAACAAATACAGTATTGTAATTAAAAAAAAAAAAGAGAAATGGACAGTGCATTTTTTTTTTTTTTTTGGTATTTGGTAGATTGGTAAGAAAATTCTGAGAGCTCTGAAAGATGATTCTTTTGTTGGAATGAAAAGGACTAGAAGAGTGAAGAGGCCAATGGACAAAGCCATTTTGAGGATTAGTGTCACATGTAAAATGCTTTAATGAGGCAACTGTAAAGCAAATGAAAGAACCAAGGCACGATTACTCTAACCCAAGTACACAAATGCAACAAGAAAAAAAAGTATAAAAGTTGTTTTATGACACAGGATTCATTTATCTTTTCTAGAGGTAGCCTGCCTGACAGAATGATGGAGCAGTGTATTATAGATATCACATTTGAAATATCATTCTTCAGGGTTAGGACTCTGCCATCTAGAATAGATAATAAGGACTAAATTGCCAACAGTCTTCACTCAGTTTGAGAGAGTCATCACTATTTGAGAGAGAATAACAAAGGAAAGAACCTGCCTCAATAGACTCCTCACTGGTCCAGTTGGGTTTCTCATTCCAATAACATTAGGTTGTGCTGGCTTAGGAGTCTTGTTTCCTAGAAGTGAACATATATGACAAGTTGCAACTACCATCTGGCCACGTTGAGCTCCAATTATCAATAGGTGAAAGGAGATACATTATTGTTTGGGGCATTCATCCTGAATTGCCATGTGGGTATTGGGTTCTAAATACAACGTAGGGCGGAGGTAATTTGTCTGCAGTTGAGTCAATTCCCTGGGGCCATCACTTCATATACCATGCCCAGTAATAACTATCAATTGGTAGTTATGACCATAATGCAACAAAGTCAAGACCACTTAGGCAACCCAAAATAGCCATGTTACTGGTTAGAGACAAGAAAATACTATGATAGGTAGTAGAGAAGTAGATGAGAATGATCAATTAAACATCAGAACCAGCCTGCTTCAATAACTCAGAAAACTTTGTATTTGCTTTCTAGCCTCCACTGCTTCCATTTTCCCCCTCCTGTCCTAAAATTACATCATACAATAAATAAAGCATCAACATTAAGTTTTGTTTCAAGTTCTATCTTCTACAGAACCCAGACAAAAACATTCCTTAAGAACAAAGAAATATTAATTGCATAATTAATATAAAACAATAGAATCCTCTTTACAAAAGAAGTCACCTGGAATCCTAAGTGGCCTTTTAACTATTGTTCATGTTATAATAGACCTCATTATGAAATCTCCAAAGATTTTTCTAGGGCCAAGAGAAGTGACTGTGTGTGTTGTGTGTGTTTTTCCCTCAGCTCTCTAAAAGTTTATTTAAACTCTTTGCTCCAAGATCTGTAGAAATTATATCCTGATTTAAGGATCAAATCACCTTATTGTAACACTCCTTAACATCATTGCCAACAAAATGTTTAAAGCTGTTCTTAAATATTTAGTGTTAGTATTTTTTATGAATTTAGAATAGAAGGAGTCAGGGAATAGAGAAGAAAAAAATAAAAGGTGTATTATAATTTATGGATAATTTAAAAGAGTATTTCAAATAAAACTCAAACTTTTATATGGATAACAGTTGCCTACTATTTGTAACTCTCCCACATAAAATGCTTCATTAATTTCACAAAGTTTCCATACTATCCATGTAGCATTTTGCTTTTACTATCTTTATTATTAATAAATGTTACTTTATTATTCCAATTCCTGTTTAGTGTTTCAATCATTATATGTAAATTCAAGCATAGTACATTATACTCTTGCTACTAAATACTGAATTTTCAGTGTTCCTGCCATAGTAGTTTACTAACTCATAAAGACATATGCACTTGGCTTTATTTCATGCTTTTGTTTTATCATATTGGTTTGGTTCAACAGTATATTCTTAATAACCAATAGTCAACTTGGCATATAGTATATGCTAAAAATATTTATCAAAGCATGAATATATAAATTAAGAATCTGATTTTGTATTTGTTTGTCATTTTTCCAAATGGTTAGCAGTATTTAATAAAAAGTTTTTAAATCTGAATTTACTCACTACATAACTTCCAATTCTATTATAGTCTATACATGACTTATAACTTTATCCATTTCTTCATTCAACATACTGAATATTATTTTTAAATTTAGAATTATACATCAAGTCAAAATGTCAAAGGACATATGAAAGTACAAGAGGCTTTTTTGGGCATTGGAAGGATTCATAAAGTTAAGTACAATTTCTTTACACCTACTAGAAAACACATTCTAGCAAAAGATGAAGATACAAAAGAAACAGAATAGTACATTGAATGTATTATGTCATGCATAGAAGAAAGGTAAAGAAAAGAACCTGAGAAACATCCTCACAGGCATCCTGGAGATCAATGGACCTGAATTTGACCAGGTGAGTAAAATATTATGGAAGTGAGAAAGGGCAAGAGGGAAATTTGTAGATAGCTGTAGTGATCAAGAGCTTGGAAGATAATTTAGACTAGTGTTAAACTAGAGATTCCATTTGAACTCTATACAAGTGATATTTCCAATAGATGATATAAAGATTTTTAACTTGAATAATTCTAGGAGAAAATATACACTTCACATTGAGTTCTGGTAGTGAAGTGAACAGAATTTGCAAAATAATGATCAAGTAATGGCATAAAATGTAAAAATAAAGATATAACAGACAACGGAAGATAATTAAATGAAGAGCAGTGGAAGGAATGGAGAAGGCAATGGCACCCCACTCCAGTACTCTTGCCTGGAAAATCCCATGGACAGAGTAGCCTGGAAGGCTGCAGTCCATGGGGACACTGAGGGTCGGACACGACTGAGTGACTTCACATTCACTTTTCACTTTTATGCATTCGAGAAGGAAATGGCAACCCACTCCAGTGTTCTTGCCTGGAGAATCCCACGGACAGGGGAGCCTGGTGGGCTGCCGTCTATTGGGTCGCACAGAGTCGGACACGACTGAAGTGACTTAGCAGCAGCAGTAGCAGCAGTGGAAGGAAGCATTAAGTGTTACAACATTCTATAATGTCAATAAGATTCTATGTTGTGGAAAAAATAGTTTTATGAAAATTGGCTTCCCTGTGACTCAGATGGTAAAGAATCCACCTGCAATGTGGAAGACCTGGGTTTGATCCCTGAGTTGGGATGATCCCTTGGAGAAGGGCATGGCAACCCACTCCAATATTCTTGCCTGGAGAATCCCATGGACAGATGAGCCAGGTGGGCTGCAGTCCATTGGGTCGCTAAGAGTCGGACACAACTGAGTGACTTCACTTTCACTTTTCACTTTCATGCACTGAAGAAAGAAAGGGCAACCCACTCCAGTGTTCTTGCCTGGAGAATCCCAGGGATGGAGGAGCCTGGTGGGCTGCTGTCTATGGGGTCACACAGAATCGGAAATGAATGACGTGACTTAGCAGCTGCAGCAGCATGTGCGTATTATCATCATCTAAATATGTATACACACTACAACATAAATAGCCTTGTTTAAGCCTGACAACAAAATGTGTTGTCAAAACAAAATGAAATTAGAGATGTATTGTCTCCTTCTAGAAAAAAATTTATTGTTCTTCATTATTATGAACTATAAAATGCTACTAAAAATATCATATTGTGTTCACTAAATTACATAACTCTTGCTACTTAAATTCTATGTATTTAACTAAATAATCTAATGAGGAACTGACTCTGCTGTCTTAAGTCTTGTTGTTACTGTTGTTCAGTCAAGTTGTGTCTGACTCTTCTGTGATGCTATGGACTGGAGCCAGCCAGGCTTCTCTGTAAATGGGATTTCTCAGACAAGAATACTGGAATGGGTTGCACTTCCTTCTCCAGGGAATCTTCCCAAACCAGGGATTGAACCCATGTCTCTTGATTGGCAAGCAGATTCTTTACCATTGAGCCACAGGTTAAGCCCCATCTTTATATATATATTATTGCTATTATCATTGCCATTATTATAA
Source organism: Nanger dama (assembly GCA_917880005.1). Classification (NCBI taxonomy): domain Eukaryota; kingdom Metazoa; phylum Chordata; class Mammalia; order Artiodactyla; family Bovidae; genus Nanger; species Nanger dama. The sequence goes on along the minus strand of CAKJTW010000047.1, from coordinate 16,378,925 downwards.
GGATGCTATGGGTACACTTCCATTCATAATTGATTGCACATTAAAATATTCAAGTAAGTGAAACACCCTTATAAGCATTTTCTCCTGGCACAATATGTGCAAAAGAGATGCAAGTTATGCAATTAGCTTTTGTGCCAATTCCTTTTAGCAAAGAAGCAGCTTGTCTCCCTCTTCTGTAATGACCATTTTAAAGAATGTATTACTAAACACAGTAAACTTAAAATAATTGTTTTACATTTTCATATATAAAATTTGATCTGGGTTAAGTACAAAATTTAAGTCAATTTAAAAAATATAAAATTATCATAGGATAAAAATGTAAAAGTAATGTATTGAAAGGAACAAAACCTAGAATTCCATATGTTAAAGGTATTTTATCTTAACTGGAGATGTTTTATCTCTACATTTTCTCATACATTTATGTTTCTTTGCTTTTTAAAATGTACTTTTCTTATTGTGATGACATAAAGTAATATGATGACAAAAGTAAAGACAATGAAGACATCAGCAAAGCTCAACCAAAGGAATATCACCTGATTAAGCGATGTACCAGACTCCAGCTGGAACAGGATATCCTCTTTAATTTTATTTCCAATAAATGATACTTTACTATTTTATTTCATGTCATATGCTTTTGCTAAAAATATCTAGAGAAAATCCAAAAATTATTGACTTCAAGAAACTAATAACAATAAAGTCACATAATGCACAATAATCAGGAAAACCCCAGGAATACAAAGAAGAAACATTGTGTAAATACTGAAATCTTAATTTCCACAAGTCACAAGAGGTGACTTCTAAATTGAAGTTTTACTGCAGCGGTGATAAAGGGAAGAGTGAGGTTAATCACTAAGATCATTTCAGGCTGAGTGACAGCCCAGAGACATCAGAGACTATGCATTTGCTTATCTTCCCCTAGAGAAGGAAATGTCTACCCACTCCAGTATTCTGGCCTGGAGAAGTCCATATAGTCCATGGAGTTGTAAAGAGTCAGACATGACTGAGTGACTTTCACTTTCACTACACATGGTGACAGCATGAATTTTGAGGGTAAACCATTCATATCATAGACAAGAGTCTGATTATTACTTTATAAAAGATCTCACATACTATATTTAGGAGGTTCAGTTCAGTTCAGTCGCTCAGTCGTGTCCAATTCTTTGAGACCCCACGAATTGCAGCATGCCAGGCCTCCCTGTCCATCACAAATTCCTGGAGTCCATGACTCCATCAAGTCAGTGATGCCATCCAGCCATCTCATCCTCGGTCGTCCCCTTCTCCTCCTGCCCCCAATCCCTCCCAGCATCAGAGTCTTTTCGAATGAGTCAACTCTTCGCACGAGGTGGCCAAAGTACTGGAGTTTCAGCTTTAGCATCATTCCTTCCAAAGAAATCCCAGGGCTGATCTCCTTCAGAATGGACTGGTTGGATCTCCTTGCAGTCCAAGGGACTCTCAGGAGTCTTCTCCAACATCACAGTTCAAAAGCATCAATTCTTTGGTGCTCAGCCTTCTTCACAGTCCAACTCTCACATCCATACAAGACCACAGGAAAAACCATAGCCTTGACTAGACGGACCTTAGTCGGCAAAGTAATGTCTCTGCTTTCGAATATGCTATCTAGGTTGGTCATAACTTTTCTTCCAAGGACTAAGTGTCTTTTAATATCATGGCTGCAGTCACCATCTGCAGTGATTTTGGAGCCCCCAAAATAGTCTGACACTGTTTCCACTGTTTCCCCATCTATTTCCGATGAAGTGATAGGACCAGATGCCATGATCTTCGTTTTCTGAGTGTTGAGCTTTAAGCCAAATTTTTCACTCTCCACTTTCACTTTCATCAAGAGGCTTTTTAGTTCCTCTTCACTTTCTGCCATAAGGGTGGTGTCATCTGCATATCTAAGGTTATTGATATTTCTCCCGGCAATCTTGATTCCAGCTTATGCTTCTTCCAGCCCAGTGTTTCTAATGATGTACTCTGCATATAAGTTCAATAAGCAGGGTGACAATATACAGCCTTGACTTACTCCTTTTCTTATTTGAAACCAGTCTGTTGTTCCATGTACACTTTTTAGAATGTTAGATAAAGGGAATAAAGATTTCATGAAGAAATATGAGAAAAGATAGCACATTTCAAGTTGTATAAAGAACATCTGAGCAAGGATATGACAGATTCTGAGTCTTTGAGATTAATAAAAGGAAATCATTGCCTGAGTAGTAGCAAAAAATGATGATATTGTTGGAAATCAAAGGAATTTGGAAACAGGTAGTGGAATTTATAGTATGGATAAATCTGAATATCAAAGGTGGAGAAAAGTTTAGGAGAACCCAAGGCTGTGATTTGATTGCAGAATGTAAAATGGGAGAATATGGAATCAGAATATATGACAGAGTCTCATCTCCACACTTTAGCTGAGGATACCATGCCAAAGAGGAAGCAGTTTCACAGGTTTGGAATTCAAGAAGGAAATTTGGGTTGGAGAGAAAGATCATATAATCATGCATACTTGGTGATATTTAGATATGAGCATGAAGCTTCCCACATGTATCTATTGGTAAAGAACCCACCTGCCAGTGCAGGAGAAGTAAGGAACATGTGTTCATTCCTGGGTCAGGAAGATCCCCTGGAGGAGGGCACGACAAGCCACTCCAATATTCTTGTCTAGTGAATCCTATAGACAGAGAAGCCTGGCATGCGTGAATTAGCATGCATACATGCACGACTTAGCATGCATACATGCACATAGTAGAAAATAAGATGACTGAAGAGAAATTCTGCTGAACCCCACCATGCAAACAATGATTGAAGGAAAAGAAGTCCACAAGAAGTGGGATAAGGAACAACAGAGGTTAAGAGTTAAAAACACTGTCACAAAAGTCAAAACTACAATTTTTGAAAGAGATGGGAGTATTAAATGTTGCCAGAAATTCAGAAGAGATCATATACATTAAGAACTGTCTGCTGCATCAGCCACCAGAAGACTACTAATAACCCCAAATTGTCTTGTAATGAAATTATGGTTATTAATGAATAACTATGTAGACTTAGTATTGAATGGCAGGTGATGAAGTACATTCATTGATTGACAAGATTCTCTTCTGAAAAGCTCAGTTAATAAAGGAAGATGAGAGATGAGATACTGGACTGTTATTTCAGTTAAAGTGATAGTATTTGTATTTGTACAGCACACTGAAGAAAATGGTGGAGGGATTTAGAAAAGCATCCTCTAAATGTGAGTATTTAGGGACATATGTAGGGAGCTTGTTAAAAAGAAAAATCCATCATGTTTTCTTTACATCATACAATGAAATAAAACTTATCAGGGAAAGCACTGAAAATTGTACTTGAGTTAAATGTGCTAATGAAATCATTTCAGTATTTAATTTAGGAAGTGAAAGATGAGTCTGCCTATGCAAACGTATTTTTAGCTCTGCATTTTCTTCTTTAAGGGGTAAATTCAATTCCTGATTAAGAAATGTAAAACATGAACTTGAACTTACTTACCCTGCCATTCTACACATATCTAATGCTACCATGGACCACAGAATTTTACTGACACCTAGAACACAAGTTTTCGAGCAGCTTCATGGCTGGGCCTCTTATCTAACGTCAATAGTAATGTTCTTTGCAGCTGACTATAGAAGTTTCCAAGTTACACAGTTTTTCCTTGATCACTTTGGCCCAATTTCTCCTAGATGCCACTATGCACACCACAGGGTATTAACAGAACCTGATGACTCTTATGAAATCCAAATAAAATGGCTTCTTGCTAGAGGCAACTAGCCTGAGATATCCAAAGTACTTCATGTTTCTCCAGGTTATCTGTTAGACTTTGGGGACAACTATTTCCACTTGTATCTTAAATTTAATTGCAATAGAGCAATTGTGATGTCCTTTCTAAAAGGAGACAGAGTTGAGTGTTTCATTTTGTTTAAATTAGAGAAAGTTAAGGATATATGCAGAACATCATATAATTTAGAAGGAAGATGGAGGTATTAATTACAGGGAAGGATCACAAAGAGTAGTATCTGTAGATAGAAAAGAATGACTTAAGTAAAGCTCCAATTTATTGGCTAGTTTGCTTGTTTTAGTTTGTTTTTCATGAAGTGCTGATGCATTTGAGAATGATGGAGTGATCATAGGCTAGAAGAATTGAGTAAATAATATTAAATACTTTGAATGGCTTTTTGAAACAGGGTAGGGACAACTGAGGAGCATTATATTACAAAGTGCTAAGTGCTGAAGCAAGTTAGGAAAAATAAATGCAATGTATCACTTCATTAGACCCTGCCTGTGTGCAGGAGTGAGTCGTGGAGGTGTGTTTTGTAGGTAAAAGTACTGGTATGCTTCTGTATTTAATTTTTCCTTATTTAAAAAAAAAAAAAAAACTGAGCTTAGGGTTTGTTTTGGAGAAGGCGATGGTACCCCACTCCAGTACTCTTGCCTGGAAAATCCCATGAATGGGGGAGCCTGGTGGGCTCCTGTCGATGGGAATGCACAGAGCTGGACACGACTGAAGTGACTTAAGAGTAGCAGCAACAACAGCAGCAGCAGGGTTTGTTTGGGGAGATATCTCTATAGAGAGCAAAGGAGCTAAGGATAATATAGGGTCAGAGTTGGAAACTGTGATTTAGACCAATTTGGGAAAGAAAAATAAAGATTAAGTTTGGTATGGGCCTAAAAGAAGCAGAAGATATTAAGAAGAGGTGGCAAGAATACACAGAAGAACTGTACAAAAAGATCTTCATGACCCAGATAATCATGATGGTGTGATCACTAATCCAGAGCCAGACATCCTGGAATGTGAAGTCAAGTGGGCCTTAGAAAGCATCACTATGAACAAAGCTAGTAGAAATGATGGAATTCCAGTGGAGCTATTTCAAATCCTGAAAGATGATGCTGTGCAAGTGCTGCACTCAATATGCCAGCAAATTTGGAAAACTCAGCAGTGGCCACAGGACTGGAAAAGGTCAGTTTTCATTCCAATTCCAAAGAAAGGCAACGTCAAAGAATGCTCAAACTACCGCACAATTGCACTCATTTCATATGCTAGTAAAGAAATGCTCAAAATTACCCAAGCCAAGCTTCAGCAATACATGAACTGTGAACTTCCTGATGTTCAAGCTGATTTTAGAAAAGGCAGAGGAACCAGAGATCAAATTGCCAACATCCACTGGATCACGGAAAAAGCAAGAGAGTTCCAGAAAAACATATATTTCTGCTTTATTGACTAGGCCAAAGCCTTTGACTGTGTGGATCACAATAAACTGTGGAAAATTCTGAGAGAGATGGGAATACCAGACCACCTGACCTGCCTCTTGAGAAATCTGAATGCAGGTCAGGAAGCAACAGTTAGAACTAGAAATAGAACAACAGACTGGTTCCAAATAGGAAAAGGAATATGTCAAGGCTGTATATTGTCACCCTGTTTATTTAACTTATATGCGGGGTACATCATGAGAAACACTAGGCTGGAAGAAGCACAAGCTGGAATCAAGATTGTCGGGAGAAATATCAATAATCTCAGATAAGCAGATGACACCACCCTTATGGCAGAAAGTGAAGAGGAACTAAAAAGCCTCTTGAAGAAAGTCAAAGTGGAGAGTGAGAAATTTGGCTTAAAGCTCAACACTCAGAAAACGAACATCATGGCATCTGGTCCCATCATGGGAAATAGATGAGGAAACAGTGGAAGCAGTGTCAGACTTTATTTTTGGGGGCTCCAAAATCACTGCAGATGGTGACTGCAGCCATGAAATTAAAAGACGCTTACTCCTTGGAAGAAAAGTTATGACCAACCTAGACAGTATATTCAAAAGCAGAGACATTACTTTGCCGACTAAGGTCCGTCTAGTCAAGACTATGGTTTTTCCTGCAGTCATGTATGGATGTGAGAGTTGGACAGTGAAGAAGGCTGAGCACCAAAGAATTGATGCTTTTGAGCTGTGGTGTTGGAGAAGACTCTTGTTCCTTGGACTGCAAGGAGATCCAACCAGTCCATTCTGAAGGAGATCAGCTCTGGGATTTCTTTGGAAGGAATGATGCTAAAGCTGAAACTCCAGTACTTTGGCCACCTCATGCGAAGAGTTGACTCACTGGAAAAGAATCTGATGGTGGGAAGGATTGGGGACAGGAGGAGAAGGGGACAACCGAGGATGAGATGGCTGGATGGCATCACTGACTAGATGGACATGAGTTTGAGTGAACTCCTGGAGTTGGTGATGGACAGGGAGTCCTGGCATGCTGCAATTCATGGGGTCGCAGAATCAGACATGACTGAGTGACTGAACTGAACTGAACTGAAGTTGATACTGATGAAGAGACAAAAGGTGACAAGATTTGGACATTGTGATGATGTCAAAATATATTGAGAATAATGATTCGGAAAATCAGTGCCATTGTATTCAGAATTTGCACAGATTTTCCTGGTGGTCCATGATTTAAACTGTGCTTCCAATGCATGTGTTGTGGATCTCTGGTTGGGGGAACTAAGATACCCCATTCTGCATGGTGTGTCCCCTCAAAAATAGAATGTTATAAGTTTTTAGAAGAAATATGAAAAAGTACAGCCTCTAAATGAACAGAAAAAATAGAATTGAAATTAAAGTCTCAAAAATGTGAGACAAGGATTACTTTTTACCATTATTTTAAGCTGCTTAATTTTAGTATTATTTTGTTACAGGCTACATCTAACACTAAGATGATCTATAAATAAAATCTCTTCTGTTTCACAAGTAGAGAAGTGAATATTGATTAACAATTATAATAATGGCCACAACCAAACCTCTCAAGACCACTGCCCCCAAGCAAGTCATTCCTTGCTGCCTGGAAAGAGGTCACAAATCACTGTTTGGGGTCCCCATTCTGACTAAAATGAAGCTTTCATAATGCCCTGAGCCCTTGTTGTCCTCCAAGCCCATGTAGCAGGAACTCATTTAGGTGGCATCAACCTTGACTCTCAAATGGAAGGGAACATGTACAAAAGGAAAAGTGATGCGCGTACCTTTAGATCTGATGAAAACCTGGAGGAAGCTCCTGCTGGCAGCTCAGGCACTGCTGTTACCATTGGAAACCAGGCTGACAGCACCATATCCTCCAGGAAGACAAGCCAGCAAGTTGGGCCACGAGCACCACCGCTGCTGCTGGTCACCTCCCTCACTCACCAGAGCCCTGTGGCTTCCCAGGAGCCTTGACTTTGGGTGGTGATGGACCCTGAGGTTTTTATAACCACGGGCATAAAAGGCATCTTCTGTGAATCTGCCTACACTGCAGTGGTCACAGACTCTTCCCTGGTGTGAGGACAAATCACCAGGGCTACCACAACGGAACAGACTGAGGCAGAGGCGGTAGACATGGGCTCGGGTTCTGTGCAGGTGTGGCCCCTGCTCCCATGAGCCCCCGCGGGTGGTCATGCCTTCTGCATTGCTCCCACTGAGGCAGTGAGGAGCGCGTGAAGGAAGAGCTTGCTGCTGCAGAGAAGGCTGACCCAGGAGGAGTTCAGAGTCAATGTCCTGCTGAGGCTCCTGAGTTAACGGCCACCTAAGCTGAGGTCAGGACAGGTGTGAAGGCGGCAGGAGTCCCCTTCAGCGGTTCCTTCAGCCAGGCCTGAAGACTCTCCACAGCTTCCACCGCTCAGGCCCTCTGGTAGGTAGAAATAACCACTGAGTGGTCTTTTTCATTTTTAATTGAGGTATAATTGATAGAAAATATAATACTGATTTCAGATGTATAGTGTTGTGATTTGCTATGCATTTACGTTTCCAGTCACCACAATATGGCTATTTCATATCTACCTCCATAGTTTTCTTTTTTTTTTTTTTCTTGTGAACTTTTAAGATCTAGTCTCCTAGAAACTTTTCACTATGTTATACAGAATTAGCCATGTTAGTCACCATGTTTATCTTTACATCTCCAGGAATTATTTTATACCTAGAAGTTTGACCCATCTCACCTGTTTTTCTCAGCCCCCTTTCCTGTGGCAACCACCAATCTATTTTCTGTATGTAATGTTGTTTATTTGTTGTCACTTTTTATACTTAGCATAATGCCCTTGGCTTAAGGTCTGTCCTTTTTGTCTCAAATGAAAAGATTTCATTCTTTTTTTGAAGCTGAATGTTAGTCAAATATATATGTGTATATATGTGTATATACTAGATTTTCCTTAATAATTCATCTGTAGATAGTCACTCAAGTTGTTTCCAAATCTTGTCTATTATAAGTAATGTATAATGTAATGAAAAAGCTGATTTATCTGAGCAAAGCCATGGAGGAGGGGTTTGGAGAGATACCAGACTGTGCACATAGTAAGACTGAGATTATTCAGGGCCCTATAAGCTTATTTGCATGATTTGTATATTTTCCAAAGAATGATATGGAGGCTCAGAAAGGTTTTAAGTACAGTAAGTGCATGCATCATAAGGGGATCAGGAGGGAATGGTGGCCATGGTAGCAGTTTCTGGTAAGAGGGGAATATGATGTGTGTTTCAAAAATATAACTTTTGCTGTTGAGCATTTTGGAGATCAGTTAAAGTATTATTCATTGAAGTCCAAGCAACACAAAGTTACAGCAAGAGAGATGAAAAGTACGTGATTAACCTAAAAGACATTTAGAAGGTCACTTAGACCTGAATTGGTGATGGATTGAATATGAGGGGCAAGAAAGAGAAATAAACTAAGGATGATTCTGAAACTCCAAGTGCTTATTATTAGGTGAATACTGTTGTCATTTTCTGAGACAAGGAATAATAAAAGAAGGATATTTGCTTGTGGGAAGTGAGTAGGGGGATATCATACACTTCTTTTCCCACACATGTTGGATTTAAGGAACTCTGAAAGCACAAGTCTGTCTCACTTGAGATCACACATGGAATCACATAAGGAGGAATGAGTCAATACAGTAGTTCTTGTGACATGGGAGTCAGCTGGAGAGTGTTTGACAAAGAAGGAGGAAAGCATCCTTGCAGGAATCATCATGTGTTGAACATGTACCTCAAAGGATGATTTCAATATCAACTATAAGATTTCAGTGCAACTCGGTATGGTTTCAGTGTCAACTCTGCTTGATTCATTCAAAATCCATGACCCATGAGGCCAAGTAAAGTTCATTAGGGAGTTGAGACTTCTATTCTGTACGGAATTCATTTCTGTCTCATTGCATCTCTATAGGAAGGTGAGAGCAGAGTAGTTACATGCAGCTCTGTTTAGAGAGGAATGATAGCTGCCTCTTAATCCCTAGGCCCACAAAGCAGGGGGCACTGAGCTTTTCATCACCCATAGGAATCCTGGTAATAAGGAAATCCCAATAACTATGCTTGAGTCTGAATAAATCAAAAATGATTAACTTACCATCTGAAGTAATGCAAATAGAGGAGATACTATGTGAACAACCAGAACACAAAACCAGTTAAATATATTTATAATCATATGTTATATAATTATATATTCATATATATGTAAATGAATATTGGGATTATTAAAGTAAATATAGACATGAGATTGAACAAATGTCATTATCATGGTCTGATCACTAGTTGTAGCCAGCAGTCATGTTACAGGAGTTTTTCTGTGTTATGCTGGCCTCTGGATATTTTTCCAAATCTCTTGAGTGAAATTACTGAGGTAGGGACCTTAAAACAGAATGACGAAAAATCTAAAATTTTTATTCTTCCTCATTTCAAAAATGGCATAAATATCCAAAACTTTATACTTAATTATTATATATTTGAAAATAGCTAGAGTGATTTTTGTTTCTTGTACCAAATCCTGACCGATTCTATAGCGTTGAAGATCCAGAAAGATAAATATAATTATAAGCTGAGATGTTTCTTTGAGAGGAGAAATTTGAAGCCATGGATATAAAGAAAATTCTCAACCAGAATATATTGCTTAAAATTTTTCAATATTTATTAAAATTTAAGCAAAATCTTAAAAGAAATCTCTTAAAACTTCAGTTTGTAATAGTGATTTTGAAAGTATCATCTGGAAGTATGTATCAATTGCATGTTCATTTAATTTAAATTAACTTACACAAACATAATAGGGCTTCCTTGGTGGCTAAGACAATAAAGAATCTGTTTCAATGCAGAAGACTGGAGTTTGATCCCTGCATCAGGAAGATTCCCTGGAGAAGGGAATGGTTATCCCCTCCAGTATCCTTGCCAGGAGAATCCCATGGACAGAGGAGCGGTGGTGGTGGTGGTGGTTGGGCAGGGGTGGTGGTGTTACAGTCCATGAGTTCACAAAGAGTCAGACATGACTGAGTGACTAACACACAATACACATGCAGATATAAAAAGGAAACATCCTTTCCTACAAAGTTTCATAAACTAAAAATTCTGAAAATAAAAATGCAAACAGTATGCTAAAACATGGGAAAAGTCTTTTTTATTTAGACACTCTGGTGTAAATATCTTTGTACTGTGAATTTTATCATTTGACTTTACAAGAAATTATGACTGTTTTGATTTTTTTCTACCAAAATCCTTACTCATCCCAACATTCTTAATGAGATTTTTCCTTGTGTTTCACAATTTCCTCTTCATCTCAACAGTTAGGATAATTCATGGCTTGAATTATTGGATTCAACTAGTTCATTAGCCTCATTTTCTTGACCTCTTAAACTATAGTGACCTTCATTCTGCACTCATCTTTTTATTCTTAAAAGCATCACTGTATATTCTTATTACAGAAATTATGTGAACTCTCATCTTAAATCCTAATAGCTTACTCTAAGACAGTCTCTTTCATTATTTCCAATTATTCCATTGTATGTTTCTCTCTATATCTCTTTATAAATAGACAGAAATTATTATTTATTGTAGTATAATTATCCTTTCCCTTTAGCTATTATTTTTCTCTCAAAGATTTAACTACTTGAAAAAGTTTTCAAATACTTTTTCTTCTGTTGAAAAAGTTGCCATAATAAATTATCATAAATGTAGTAGCTCAAACCATGAACATATATTATTTCACAGTTCCAAAGGTCAGACGTTCAGGGGTGCCAGCAGTTTCTCTACAGTGGGCCCCACAAAACACTGATCTTATCAGGAGGTGCTCCAGGCTCATTTAGGTTATTGGCAGAATTTTGTGTGATTGTAGGACTCAGGCCCCTGTTTCCTGCAGATGGTTGAGAGGGGTTGCACTCAGCTTCTGGAGGCCACCTGCATCCTCTGACTCATGGTCCCTCCCATCACATTCAGAGCTAGCAGAAACAAATCAAATCCTCACACTTTTGGTCTCTCTGACTTCCTCCTTTCTTTCATTTCTCCTCTTTCTTCATCCTTATCTCTGTGACTGACTACTTAGAGTATGAAAATTTGCAAGCACTTGCAATATATAAAGAAGGACTTTCATTGGTATTTAATGAGAACTGAAATGGAGATCAAATGGAACACTCAGATTTAATTTTTACCAATTTGGAAAAAAATTAAAAGAAAAATTAGTTGGATAATATAATCTAATACTATGACTATCAGAACAGATACAATGCCATTGTTTGAGAGATTAAAACAGTTTCTACTTAGATAAAAATTCATTTGGCAATATAAAAAAATAAATCTGTGCATTTCACTTCTGAGTCAACAATCCAAATTATAGGATCTTCCAAATGATACACTGGCAAAAAAAATGCAAACTGACCTATTCCCCTGGGGGATAAGACAATGCTCTTTCAGGCTTTTTTCTTTTACACACAATATGTAGCATGAGCAAATTTAAAATGAAAACAACGTTTATGAAGAAGAAAACATGATCTATAATCTACATAAATGTCAAAAATAGCTGACCAGAAATAATCCATAGGTTGAGCTAAAAACAGCTTCCCTGATAGCTCAGTTCAGAAACAATCTACCTGCACTGCAGGAGACCCTGGTTAGATTTCTGGGTTGGGAAGATCCACTGGAGAAGGGATAGGCTACCCATCCAGTATTCTTGGGCTTCCCTTGTGGCACAGCTGGTAAAGAATCTGCCTGCAATATGGGAGACCTGGGTTCAATCCCTGGGTTGGGAAGATTCCCTGGAGAAGGGAAAGGCTACCCACTCTGGTATTCTGGCCTGGAGAATTCCATGGACTATATAGTCCATTGGGTCACAAAGAGTTGGACACAATTGGACGACTTTCACTTCCACTTTTCTTGGACTAAAAACACAAACTTATTAAACACAAACTTATTATTAAAAATTGGCCAAATATTTGGAAGAGGTCAAGATGAACAAGATGAATGAACAGAAGGAAAATTTCAGCAGGAAGAAGTTATTTTTAAATAACAAGCAAAGGCAACTCTGGAAATAAATAATACAAAAATAAAATGAATTGACTGAAGGAATTTGAGGACATGAAAGAAATTTATTCCAGGTGGAAGCTCACACCAATAGATGAAAAGTAAAAGAAATTGTCAAGGTATGGGTTAATTTAAACCATACTGTTCTGTTTTAAACTTATTTAAATATGTACTGGTTTTTAATATGAATATTAAAAACACGTATTTTGGACTACATACAATATTTAGAAGTAGAAATGTATAAGGACTTCACTGTAACTCAAATGGTAAAGAATCTCTTGCAATGCGGGAGGCCAGGGTTCGATCCCTGGGCCAGGAAGATCCTCTGGAGAAGGGAATGGCAATCCATTCCAGTATTCTTGCCTGGTGAATTCCATGGAGAGAGAAACCTGGCAGGCTACAGTTTAAGGGGTCACAAAGAGGCGGACATGACTGACTAACACACACACACACACACACACACCCCTAAACACACACACACACACACACACACCTAAACACACACACACACACACAGAATGTATAAAAGCAAAGTTACAAAGGATGTAAATGCATTATATGGGATAATGTACTGTCAAGTTTCTCATATTCCATGGAATCTGTGAAATATTTAACCCAAAATAAAACTGCCTCAGGACCTACAGTGGGCCTGGCCCTGGGTCACTAGATTTAGCTCTATGATCTTCCAAAATACAAGCCTAAGAGTGAGACAGAGGCTGCCAGTATTGTATGCATACAAAGCTCATCAGTGCCACTTGATGTATAGAAACTTCTTTGCATCTTTCTTTTTGAAAAAATGAATATTATATGAAATGATACAGGGAGATCTGTTAAGTGCCATATAGATGTGAATTGAGACTGTCTTAATGTTTATATTTTATCAATTTCCCACAGGTTCATTCTAATATTTTTTCAGAATGCATGTGAAATCTAAACACAAAGATTCTCATTGCACTGAAAACAAGCATTTATTAGCATCATAATGTATTTGACAATAAGAAATATATTCTCATTAGTTATTTAGATTTATTATCATTAATGTTGAAAACAACTCACTGAAGTAAAAATTTGAAGCTCACTAAGTAGAAAGAGAAGAGGAACTAAAAAGCCTCTTGATGAAAGTGAAAGTGGAGAGTGAAAAAGTTGGCTTGAAGCTCAACATTCAGAAAATGAAGATCATGGCATCTGGTCCCATCACTTCATGGGAAATAGATGGGGAAACAGTGGAAACAGTGTCAGACTTTATTTTGGGGGCTCCAAAATCACTGCAGATGGTGATTGCAGCCATGAAATTAAAAGATGCTTACTCCTTAGAAGGAAAGTTATGACCAACCTAGACAACATATTGAAAAGCAGAGATATTACTTTGCCAACAAAGGTCCATCTAGTCAGGGCTATGTTTTTTCCAGTGGTCATGTATGGGTGTGAGAGTTGGACTGTAAAGAAAGCTGAGTGCTGAAAAATTGATGCTTTTGAACTGTGGTGTTGGAGAAGACTCTTGTGAGTCCCCTGGACTACAAGGAGATCCAACTAGACCATCCTAAAGGAGATTAGTCCTGGTTGTTTATTGGAAGAACTGATGTTGAAGCTGAAACTCCAATACTTTGGCCATCTCAAGTGAAGAAGACCCTACTTCTGGGAGGGATTGGAGGCAGGAGGAGAAGAGGATGACAGGATGAGATGGCTGGATGGCATCACTGACCCAATGGACATGAGTTTGGGTAAACTCTGGGAGTTGGTGATGGACAGGGAGGCCTGACATGCTGCAATTCATGGGGTTGCAGAGTGAGACAAGACTGAGCGACTGAACTTAACTGAAGTAGAAAATAAAACTAAAATGCAAAAAAATGTAGTTACAGTCATAGTTGGTAAATGAAAGCACTGTATTGGTAATTAAATCCATTCAGCTGATATCCTGTGCTAAAGTGCTCTTCTTTTCTAACTTCTTCCTGTAAGTTGGCATAGGCATGCTTTAGTTTTGGGTGAGATGGTACATCCTATGTTTTGAGATTCTATGTAATAATGAGAAGACTCTTGAGTTCCTTGGACTGCAAGGAGATCCAACCAGTCCATTCTGAAGGAGATCAACCCTGAGATTTCTTTGGAAGGAATGATGTTGAAGCTGAAACTTCAGTACTTTGGCCACCTCATGTGAAGAGTTGTCTCATTGGAAAAGACTCTGATGCTGGGAGGGATTGGGGGCAGGAGGAGAAGGGGACGACCGAGGATGAGATGGCTGAATGGCATCACGGACTCGATGGACGTGAGTCTGAGTGAACTCTGAGAGGTGGTGATGAACAGGGAGGCCTGGCGTGCTGCAATTCATGGGGTCACAAAGAGTCGGACATGACTGAGTGACTGAACTGACTGACTGACTGATGTAATAATGATTATTGGAAATATGTATAACTTTAGAGCAAAAAAACTAAGAAATTTCTATTAGGGTTTACGCTAACCCAGGAACTATGAATCAAGACTAGCTATAGTACATATTTACCACAGAGGAAAGATAAAATCAATCAAATAAACGGTACCTCAATGGTTATTTGTACCCTAAACTCAAATATTGGGAAAGTAGAAATGTTATAGGTAATTTTTGCCAGTCTTTCCATAAAATGGCACTATTCTGTTCACTATCGATGTTTCACAAAAAACACATCAGGTTGTTGTTGTTGATTTTTCTGGAGTTAAACAAACATAGGTGGCTAAAATGGTCACTTTACTTCAAGTCATATGAAGCATTCTAATCTCAGGGAGTTCAATTTCCAACAATAAGAGAATAGAGACTAAAGCAGAATTAAAGTAATTGAAATTAGGTTTTACAGTCACACTGATGTTGGTATGAAGTCTAATACACCTTAATGAACTGTGTGATTTGGGGAAAGCTGAATAATACTTGAGCCACACTTTTGCATTTATCCAGTAGATATAACAGCACCTACTCACAGGGGCATGGAAAAAGTACTATATTTCACATAAAAGTACTTGACCATGTTCACCCTCATCTTCTGGCATTTTATTTCCATCCATTCTGGGATGAGTAATTAACATGGAACCCAACTGGATAGGTGCACTTAGGCTGTCAAACATTGTGTGTTCAAATCTCTCCTTTAAGTAGCAATTCTAAAATACTCTCCTATTGAGAAAAAACTTGGCTATGAATAGTTATAACTGTTCCTTTTTCAAACAAAGATGATATTCTTGATGCACCTGAAAAACATTTTGCTTCTGGCAAATTGCACATGAAACACCTGTTTGCAAAGTATATATGGAGTCTTCAGTGGCTCATATATTGGCAGCACATTTTCTCTTGCACTTTCTTTAGGTGTAATGAATTGGGAAAATGTGACTTTCTTTTTGTATATGAAAACTTTTATTTAAAAGAAAGAAGCAATCACAAAATGTTAATATTCTGTAAAATTGAGTGGCAAATACATAGATTACTTTTATTTTTTCTTCTATGAAATTTAAATAAGTCAAGATCTAAGAGTGTCAATAAAGAACATCTTACATATATGAAGATGGATGAATTTCACTTTACATATCCCTTTTGTAGAATTACAGCTTGCAGAGTTACATATTTATGGTCATTTGTTGTTTAGTCACTAAATCGTGTATGACTCTTGCAACCCCATGGACTATAGCTCAACAGACTCCTCAGTCTGTGGGATTTCCCAGGCAAGAATACTGGGGTGGGTTGCCATTTCCTTTCTGGGTATCTTCCTGACCTGAGATTGAACCTGCATCTTTTGCATTGTAGGTAGATTCTTTACATTGAGCCATCTGATTATGGTTGATTTATCACAAAAGTGATATGCAAATACATGGGGTAAGATGAATGAACTAACCATTACCATCATCATCATCACCATCACCACTGTCACTTCTAGCCTTGGATATGTTAACTCCCTGAATATCTGTCATTCAGAGTGTAACCTATTAAATGGGATCTCCATTTGTCAAATAGCGGTGATCTGTCAGAGTAGACATTTTATTGAGTTCAGGCTATCAGATTACTGACTATGTGTTCCAACTCTATGTAAGTGTATTTTAACTAGGATGTAACTTACATAAATGTTAATTCAGACTAGTATTCACTGAGCCTTAAATAATGTTATTTGTCAGCAGCCAAAAGGAACATAATTTGCTGAACTATATTGCTGGCTCATTTATTCAGTTACTCAGCTTCTGATGGAAACTACTGTTTGTTTCAAAGATCAGAAATTTTCTTCCCCCACAGTGAAAATAGAATATTATTTACAGGAGAAATTTAGAAAATCATAATAAATAGTATCACTAAAATTACTCTTGATTAGAAGCTAGAGATTTGGAATTACAAGTTAGTAGCTAAGCTAAAATTATCACCTTAAGTTACACAATTTTTCCACTTTAAAAGTTTAGATAGTTGAAAAACTTGTTGGGAGCCATGAAGTTTAAAGATTATATCACTAAATAACAACCGTTTTTATGAATTCTAAATTACTTCTATATTTTTCTTTTAAACTAAAGTTAAAAAACTGATCATATTTCAAAACTTAAACACTGTTTCTTATGCATAGAGTTTTCTTAATGAAACTTTTAAAGAGATCATAGAATTTGAATAAATTCTGGGATTTGACTGCTATGATGTTACTGATGACCCAAGAAAAAATAGAGGGCATTCAGGATAACAGCCAGAAAACCCAAGTATTATTCCCAGATTTTTCCACACCGTACTCAACTCATACCTTCCATGGTGGATAAAAGAGCAAGCCACAACCAGTAAAATATCTGTGTAACTATGATTAAAAGACCAAAGTTACTACAAGTATTATTTAATGATTCATGATGTAAACTACTACTGATAAAACTCAGGACCTGGAGAGAGAGAATCAAAAACAAAGATGCAATGGACCAGTTAGATTTAATTGATATCTGTAGGATATTTCACCCCCAAAAATGAATTTTACCTTTTTCTCAAGTACACACGGACCCTTCTCCAGGACTGGTCACACCTTGGGCCATAAATCTAGACTTGGTAAATTAAAAAAAAAAAAATTGAAAATCATTTCAAGCATCATTTCTGATCACAATGCAGTAAGATTAGATGTCAACTACTGGTGAGAAAAAAAAAAAAAAACTATTAAAAATACAAACATATGGAGGCTAAACAACATGCTTCTGAATAACCAACAAATCACAGAAGGAATAAAAAAGAAATCAAAATATTCATATAAATGATTGAAAATTAAAACACAACCACTCAGAACCTATGGGATTCAGTAAAAGCAGTGCTAAGGGGAAGGTTCGTAGCAATACAAGCTTACCTCAAGAAAAAAAAGAAAAATAACCTAACTTTACACATAAATAAATTAGAAAAAGAAAAAAATGGAAAACCCCAGAGTGAGTGGAAGGAAAGAAATCATAAAAACTAAAGCATAAATAATTGAAAAGAAAGGAGACTATAGTAAAAGTCAACAAAACTAAAAGCTGGTTCTTTAAGAAGATAAATAAAATAGACAAACTGTTAGCCAGAGTCATCAAGAAAAATAAAAAGAAGAAAAATCAAATTAACAGAATTATAAATGAAGATAGAGAAATCACAATAGACAACAAAGATATAAAAGGATCATAAAAGACTATACTATCAGTAACTATGTGACAATAAAATGGACAACTTGGAAGAAATGGACAAATTCTTAGAAAAGTATAACTTTCCAAAACTGAACCAGGAAGAAATAGAAAATTTTAACAGATCCATTATAAGCACAGAAATCAAAACTGTAATCAGAAATCTTCAAAAAACGAAAGCCCAGGACCAGATGGCTTCACAGGTGAATTCTACCAAAAATTTAGACAAGAGCTAACACCTTATCCTACTGAAATTCTTCCAGAAAATTGCAGAGGAAGGTAAACTTCCAGTCATTCTATGAGGCCACCAAGACGCTGATACCAAAACTAGAAAAAGATGCCCCCCCACACACAAAGATAAGAAAACTACAGGCCAATATCACTGATGAATATAGATGCAAAAATCATTAACACAATTGTACAAATGGAATCCAACAACATATTAAAAGATCATACGTCATGACCAAGTGGGCTTTATCACAGGGATGCAAGGATTTTTCAGTATTTGCAAATCAATCAATGTGATACACCACATTACCAAATTGAAAGATAAAAACTGTATGATTATCTCAAAAGATGCAGAGAAAGCTTTTGACAAAATTCAACATCCATTTATGGTAAAAACTCCTCCAGAAATCAGGATAGAAGGAACCTACTTCAACATAATAAAAGCCATATATGATAAACCCACAGCAAACATTATCTTCAATGGTGAAAAATTGAAAGCATTTCCCTTAATGTCAGGAACAAGACAAGGGTGTCCACTCTCACCACTATTATTCAACATAGCTTTGGAAGTTTTAGCCACAGCAATAAGAGAAGTAAAACAAATAATACAGATTGGAAAAGAAGAAGTAAAACTCTCACTGTTTGCATATGACATGATCCTCTACCTAGAAAACCCTAAAGAATCCACCAGAAAGTTACCAGAGTTAATCAATGAATATAGTAAAGTTGCAGGATATAAAATTAACACAAAGAAATCCCTTGCATTCCTATATATTAACAATGAGAAAACAGAAATAGAATTAAGGAAACAATTCCATTCACCATTGCAACAAAAAGAACAAGATACTCAGGAATAAATAGACCTAAAGAAACAAAAGACCTATATGTAGAAAAGTGTAAAACTCTGATGAAAGAAATAAAAGATAATACAAATAGATGGAGAACTATACCATGTTCACCGATCGGAAGAATCAATATAGTGAAAATGAGTATAATACTTAAAGCAATCTATAGATTCAGTGCAGTCCCTATCAAGCTATCAATGGTATTTTTCAGAGAACTAGAACAAATTCTTTCACAATTTGTATGAAAATACAAAAAGCCTCAAATAGCCAAAGCAATCTTGAGAAAGAAGAATGAAACTGGGAGGAATCATCCTGTATGACTTTAGACTATACTACAAAGCTACAGTCATCAAACAGTATGGTTCTGACACAAAGACATAAATATCGATCAATGGAACAAAGTAGAAAGCCCAGAGATTAAACCATGCACCCATGGACACCTTATCTTCGACAGAGGAGGCAAGAATATACAATGGAGAAAAAATTATCTCTTTAACATCTGATGCTGGGAAAACTGGTCAACCACTTGTAAAAGAATGAAACTAGAGCACTTTCTAATGCCATACACCACAAGAAACTCAAAATGGATTAAAGATCTAAACATGAGACAAGAAACTATAAAACTCCTAGAGGAGAACATTGGCAAATCACTCTCTGACATAAATCACAGTAGGATCCTCTATGACCCACTTTCCAGAGTAATGGAAATAAAAGCAAAAATAAACAAATGGGGCCTAATTAAAATGAAAAGCTTTTGCACAACAAAGGAAACTACAAGCAAGGTGAAAACACAGACTTCAGAATGGGAGAAAATAATAGCAGTTGAAGCCATTGACAGGAATTATTCTCAAAAATATACAAACAACTCCTGCAGCTCAATTCCAGAAAAATAAATGACCCAGTCACAAAATGAGCCAAAGAACTATACAGACATTTCTTCAAAGAAGACATGGACTTGGCTAAGAAACACATTAAAATATGCTCAACATCCCTCATTATCAGAGAAGTGCAAATCAAAACCACAATGAGGTACCATTTCACACCAGTCAGAATGGCTGTGATCCAAAAGTCTACAAGCAATAAATGCTGGAGAGGGTGTGGAGAAAAGGGAATCTTCTTACACTGTTGAGGGGAATGCAAACTAGTACAGTCACTATGGAGAACAGTGTGGAGATTCCTTAAAAAAACTGGAAATAAAACTGCCATACGACCCAGCAATAGCACTGCTGGGCATACACATGGAGGAAACCAGAATTAAAAGAGACACATGTACCCCCAGTGTTCTTCACAGCACTGTTTACAGTAGCTAGGATATGGAAGCACTATAGATATTCATTGGCAGATGAATGGATAAGAAAGCCATTGTACATATAAACAATGGAATGTTACTCAGCTATTAAAAAGAATGCATTTGAATCAGTTCTAATGAGGTGGATGAAACTGGAGCCTGTTATACAGAATGAAGTAAATAAAAAGAAAACACCAATAAATTATATTAATGTAGATATGTGGAATTTAGAATGATGACCCTATATGCGAGAGAGCAAAAGAGACACAGATGTAAAGAAGAGACTTTAGGACTTTGTGGGAGAAGGCAAGGTTGGGATGATTTGTGAGAATAGTATTGAAACATGTATATTACCATATGTGAAATAGATCACCAGTCCAGGTTCAATGCATGAGACAGGGTGTTCAGGGCCTGTGTACTGGGATGACCCTGAGGAGTGGGATGGGGAAGGAGGTGGGAGGGAGGCTCAGATTGGGGAACACATGTACACCCATGGCTGATTCATGTCAGTGTATGGCAAAAACCACTACAATATTGTAAAGTAATTAGCCTCCAATTAAAAAAATCAATTAAAAAAAAAACAAGAATATAAATTGCTCATGTGATGTGAAAATTTATAGTCAATGATAGAATGCCACTTTTAGAATAGTTTCAGTATAGATTTTTAGTGAAATGACTTCAAAGAGGCAATTCAGTGTGTAGTCTGACCTTGTTTACTGTAGTAGTTCTCTAGTATCCTTCCAGATATTCTTTGGCTTCTAAAGATTTAAATATTTTTGTGAAGTGGAGTCACAGTATTGTCAGGGGACTGTGTAACTTCCTCAGTTCTGTCTTGCCACAGCAAAAATTTGAAGTGATGGATGAATCAGTGTTACAGCTCAGTTTTATTAGGAAAAACAAAGGATAGTACAGTCTCGAGGAGTGAGGGCAGGCTCACCCAAAACACGAAGAGAAAAGAGGCCTCAATACTTCTAGGCTTCCTCCTTTTATACATTTGTCTCCTCCCCCTGAGCCTGTCCTATGTAAATTGGGCTAGCCAGGAGGGCTGTATGTTTTACCTGAGGTGCTCACTTTGGTCCTTGGACCTTTCTTTGTTCCATTTTTTTGGCTTTTCCCCTCTTTGTCTTTTAGCCACCAACATTCTGGACTCTTTTTTCCTATTCTAACTACTTAGCATTCCCCACGTCCCTGGGATTCTCCAGGCAAGAGCGTTGGAGTGGGTTGCCGTTTCCTTCTCCAATGCATGAAAGTGAAAAGTGAAAGTGAAGTCGCTTAGTCATTTCTGACTCTGCGACCCCATGGACTATAGCCTACCAGGCTCCTCCGTCCATGGGATTCTCCAAGCAAGAGTACGGAGTGGGTTGCCATTGCCTTCTCTGACTCAAGAGATGGGAGGCACATTTCTTTGGGAATATTGGCATCAAGGTCTCTCTGGCTATTTCCTGCTGAACTGGGATGGCAAGGGGCATTGAGCCACCCCCCTCTTGCTAGTCTCAAGCCTCAGAGTCCTTATACTGATGTCCATCTAAGGGTGAGTGGTATTTTCCATGGTTGGGTGTAGTTTTATATATCCTTGTTAAACTGGTACTGCATGTTGTAGCCTGTTGCCCAGGACAGAGACAAAATGGGTTAGACAATTAATAATACACGGAGCCATAATAAGCAGCATCAATATGGTGATAACAAGGATTATTAAGGGCATTAGCCAACACCAAATTCCCTCTAACCAGGAAAAGGATAGCCCAATGACAGATTGTAGTCACCCCAAGAACTCTTAGGCTCATTCTTTGAGATCCTATAGGATCTGAATGTTTTTCTTGAGGATTGTGAGACTTTAACTTAGCTGTAGCTTTTTATCCGTAAACAACATGTCTCATTCAAGATGGATCATATCCCTCCTTGTTCAGGCATCAAGAGATCTATCTCCTGTCTATTTTGGAATACAACCTCTGCCAATCTATGTTGGCTCTTTAGAGTTATCCTGAGAAATCTTACCCCTGGAAACCTAATTTTGGGGGTGTTCATTAGAATGGGACTTATTGGTAGTCCTGAATAGGTATCTGAGATCTCCCAGGGGCTCACAGGTGAGTCGAGTGTCCTCTTCTGTTTTCTTCCACAGCTTGACTCGTGAGTAGTGAATCCAGGACTCATGTCTGGGTACCTTGACTGCTGTGGGGGTAGAAAGTATTACAGGATAGGGACCCTTCCATTTGGGCTGGAGCTGAGCTTCTGGGGACTCATCTTTCCAGACTTTAATTAGGATGTGAGTCCCTGGAGCATATAGTAGTGACTGTTTAGAATCTTTTGGGTTCTGGTTGATACCCTACAAGCATATATCTTGTTGGAATTGCCCAATAGCCATGGTATAAGACCAGAGGGTCTGAGCTTCTGGATCTAGGAAGAGGTCACTGACATAAAAAAGGTCTCCCATATAGCATCTCATAAGGACTAAGACCAATCTGTTCCTTAGGGGCAATTCAGATATGGAGAACTAATGGTAAAGCCTCCTTTCACTCCAGCGAGGTCTCCTGGGTTATCTTTTATACTACTGATTTTAAGAACTGGTTGGCTCTTTCTACTTTTCCTGAAGACTGAGGCCTCCAGGCACAATGGAGATAATAAGTAATGCCCAGTGCTTTAGAGACCCCTTGAGTGACCTTAGAAGTAAATGATTCCCCATTGTTACTTTGTAATGACCTGAGCAGAATAAATCTCAGAATGATTTTATGAAGCAGTTTTTTTTTTTTTTTTAATCACCTCAGCCTTATCAGCCCAGGTGGGAAAGCCTTCAATACATCCTGTGAATGTATCTATCATGACTGATAGGTATTTATACCCTTTATATCTGGGTGAAGTCCATCTGCCAGTTCTCTCCTAAGTAGGTCTCATGCATTAGATGGCCTGGGCCAGCTAGGGTCTTCAAACTCCTTGGGGGTTATTTCATTGGCAAGTGGGATAAGAGGAGACCACTTGCCTTATAGTCATTTGGAGACTTGTTCCTCTGAAGGACCTTTCTAATAATCTTTGGAAGGTCTTCTCTCCTAAATGAGTGGTGGCATGTAAGGAGTTAACCAACTTCCATTGTAGGTTCCCAGGCAGAAAAAAGAATCCCTCCTTGAATCACCCCATATGGTTTTGTTGAAAACCCTCACTCTTAGCTTTAAGAGTCTCACCTTAAGTATATGAAGGAGTTTTTGGCAAATTAGTCTGTGGAACTAAGGTGGCAACCTCTGTTAGGTCATTGTTCTGTAATGTTGCTCTCTTAGTTGCCTGATCCACTGCTTGGTTCACTTATGCCACTTCCGTGCTCCCTTTTGGTGTTCTTTACAATGAGAGACTGAAACCTTGGGGGCAGATGAATTGCCTCTGAGAGCCTAAGAATTTGATTGCCATTTTTGATTGGGGACCCTCAGTTGGTCAAGTGGCCTCTTTCTTTCCAAATATCAGCATGAGCATGTAGCACCAGAAAGGCATACTTGGAGTCAGTGTAAATGGCTACTCTTTCTTCCTTTTCCCAGATCTAAAGCTCAAGTCAGGGCTATGAGTGCAACTAATTGGGCTGAAGTACATGGTGACAATGGTTTAGCCTCTATGGTCTCAAAATTGGAGACTACTGCTTATCCAGCTCTTCTTTCTCCATCCAAGACAAATGTGCTTCCATCAATGTACCAAATTTACTCAGGATTGTTCAGAGGATCTTTTGACAATCCCTCTCAGGGTTTTATCCAATGGTCCAAAGTTTCTAGGCAAGAATGAAAGGGGAGAGAAACCTCAGGGGTAGGCAGGAGTGTGGCTGGGTTAAGAACCTCATAGTGGGATATAGTCAGGCCTGGATTTTCCATCGTGTCGATATCCACTTGATATCTGAGGGTCCTTTGATCAGACATCCAAAAATGGTTCCTCCCACTCAGGAGTTGTTTCACTTGGTGGCTAATAAAAATAGTTAGCTTGCCTCCCAAGGGAAGTGTTTCAAAGCATCTTCTATCAGAAGTGCAATAGCTGCATGATTTTGAAGGCAAGGAAAGATCTCTTCCCAATAAGGGAGTAGGATACTCAGGGACCACCAAAAACTGGTGGGAAAATATTTTTCCATCCCAGAAACAAAGAATTGCTCAGGTGAATCTTTTTGTAATTGTTTTTCCTGTGACACCCAAAATGGTACAGGTTTGTGAGAAGAAGGCTCCAGATTAGGAGGTCAGGACAGAGTAGGTAGCCCTTGTGTCAGCCAAGAAATTCTCGGACCTTCCTGCCACATGCAGTTGCACCCTTGGCTCCTGTCCTGTGATGGTTATCTGTGACAGGTGGGCTGGCTGAATAGGACTGCTTCAGTACTGTTGAATCATCATGAGGGAAGGTTTGGTACTTGATTTTGAAACTCTTTGACCTCAAGGCAGAGTGTTACCCAGTGTCGCAAGTGATGGCATTTGTAGCAAGCTGTTTTAGGAGACTTGCCATGGTTTGGACACTTTTGGCCCATTGTCCTGCCTGTCTACAGATTAGGCTTTTACCTCATGTCTTATTCTTTAAGGAATTGGGATTTGCCATAGGGCTTCCGTTGATGGTGGCCAGCATCTGGGTATGCCTTGTCTCTTTCCTTCTCTCCCTTTCCTGGGCCTTGGGCTCTCTCTCCTGTTCTCTGTTATGAAAGGTATTGGTCGCTATTTGGACTATCTCATCTAAAGAGGCAGTAGCGTCCTGCTGCTATAGCTGTTGTAACTATCCCAATGTCTAATGCACATTGGGACAGGAATTTGTCCTTTAAAAGTCATTTAGACTATTTGACTCCCTCATAGGAGTCTAAAATAGAAATTACAGGAAAAATCCCTTTTATCACTGCATGAAAAAGAATAAAATACCTAAGAATAAACTTACCTAAAGAGGCAAAACACCTGTACTCTGAACACTATAGCACACTGATGAAAGAAATTGAAGACACACAAACATAATGAAAGATATACTGCGTTCTTGGATTAGAAGAATCACTATTATTAAAATGACTATTCTATCTAAGGCAAACTACAGGAATTGAATGCAATTACTATCAAAATATCCAACGGCATTTTTCACAGAACAAGAACAAAAAAATCACTGCAGACGGTGACTATAGCCACAGAATTAAAAGACACTTTCTCCTTGGAAGAAAAGCTATGACCAACCTAGACAGCATATTAAAAAGCAGAGATATATATTACTTTGTCAATAAAGGTCTGTATAGTCAAGGCTGTGGTTTCTCCAAAAGTCATGTACGGATGCGAGAGTCAGGCCCTAAGGAAAGCTGAGCACCAGAGAATTGATGTTTATGTGGTATTGGAGAAGACTTGAGAGTCCCTTGGATTGCGAAGTCAAACCATTCAATCCTAAAGGAAATCAGTTCTAAATATTCATTGGAAGGACTGATGCTGAAGCTGAAACTCCAGTACTTTTACCCCCTTCTGGGAAGAACTGACTCACTGGAAAAGACCTGGATGCTGGGAAAGATTGAAGGCAGGAGGAAAAGGGGATGACAGAGAATAAGATGATTTGATGGCATTGCCAACTCGATGGACATGAGTTTGAACAAGTTCTAGGTGTTGGTGATGGACAGGGAACCCTGACGTGCTACAGTCCATGGGGTTCCGACAAGTCAGATATGACTGAGTGACTGTACTGAATTGAGGAATAATAGAAGAGGCTTACTGAGAATGTTACTAATAATATGAATATAATAGGGTATAATGAAAATTTATGCTAGTTACTTCAATAAACTTAGACAAAATCAGCCAATTCAAAATTACTACTTAAAAATTACAAACTGTTCCTTATTCTGTATCTTGTAAAAGACAAAATTATCAAAATATTTTCAGAAACACGTCTATATCTAGATTATTTCATGGATGAAATACATGTAACATATAAGTGAAAAAACTAACAATCTTACAGAAATTCTTTAAATAGGAGTAGAAAGCATGCACAGATGGGGAAAAGAGAAAAGAAACCAAAACTTTGACACATTTCCTTCTTATTCGCTGAAGTCTCTAACATGGTAAGAAATTTTACTTAGTAAGAATGCAAAAGAACTCATTCCATAATGGCTCTAGGTAAAAATTCCACCAAATGAAGGTCTTACTCATAATTGATCCCTCTCACTGCCATTATGCAGTGTGGTGGCTACAAATAAATATTAGGTGATCAATTGGAATTAATACTCATCATACTCTAGGACTTCATTAATATACTTGGTAACAAAAGCAGTTATGGGTAATAGGAAATAAAAGCAACAGTAAACAAATGGGACCTAATTAACTTAAAAGCTTTTTCATACATAGCAATGGAAAGCAGTGATTGAGATTTTTAAATACCTTTCCCATCTCACAGAGGTTTTATTCATCTTGACTGATCTAGATGTCTCATATTAGGGGTTGTACTTATGTTTGTAAATTGAAGGGACATCAATGAACTTAATATGTATTAAATCTGATGTATTCCTGAGGGTATCCTAGGTTGGGTCAAAACCTCAGTCCATATACTCAGATTTGTACTTACAGTGAATATATCCCCATTACATGAAGGCAGGGGGAGTCCTGTAATTCTTTACCCATCAAATCTTTCAGTATTTTCCAGGGATGGATCAAAGAGAGGTACTTTTAATACTAATTATACTCCTTGCCTTGTGGGTACATCATATAGTTAAAACTAAGCACCATATAAGAGAAGGGGAAATATGAGTTAAGAAGGAGTCTTATTGGAAACAAAGAGAAATCACGGCAAATGGTACTGAAGTGTGTGTCTGTTAGTTGTTCAGTTGTGTCAGACTCTTTGTGACCCCATGGACTGTAGCTCACCACGCTCCTCTGTCCTTGGAATTCTCCAGGCAAGAATACTGGAATGGGTAGCCATTTCCTTCTCCAGGGGAATCTTCCAGACTCAGAGATCAAACCCAGTTCTCCCACATTGTAGGTAGATTCTTTACCATCTGAGCCACCAGGGAATGCATGCTTAATTCCTAGGAAGGATGCAATCATGAGAGCACTTAAAAGCAAAACTCAGTGTAGTGCCTTTGCTAACACACATTACATTTGCTCAGACCTGTTATTAACTTTTAACTGATGCTAATAAAACTACTACTGATTTTACCCCAAAATTGGGAAACTGAACAATGCTCACTTATGGTCACTGACTAAAACTCTGTTAAAATAATCTAGAGAGAGGCTTGACCTGCCAACCTTGATGACTTAATTGACTAGTAGCCAATTGGTATGATAACTTGGTTCATGATTTTTAGTCTGCTATTTTTTTTTAATTTTTAAGTAACATGAGGGAAATATGATGTTTCAATTGTAAACTTTACTGTAGTTATAATGCTTTCAAGTAAAGTGGAAATGTTACTCAAATGGTCTTAGCAAGTGCAATGTTAACTTCCATTTACCAATGATGCTCCTTTAAGGGACACTTGTTCAGTCACCCAGTTGCGTCTGATTCTTTGCAATCTCATGGAATGCAGCACGCTAGGCCTCCTTGTCCTGCACCATCTGCCAAAATATGCCCACGTTCATGTCTGTTGCATCGGTGATATCATCCAACCATCTCATCCTCTTCTACCCTCTTCCCCTTCTGCCTTTGATCTTTCCCAGCATCAGAGACTTTTCCAATGAGCCATCTGTTTGCATCAGATGACCAAAATACTGGACCTACAGCATCAGTCCTTGCAACGAGTATTCAGGGTTGATTTTCCTTAAGATTGACTGGATTCATTGGAAAAGGGGATGACAAACCACCTTAGTATATTTTCTGTGAAAACTTCATGAACTGTATAAAGGGGACACTTAGAGGAAGTCTTTTGACACCAAGATTGTGGGATATGATGAAGCATTTCAAGGAACTTACCATAAATTTTGATCAATCGTGTATATCTAAATTTACTAGTGTCAGAATTGTTACATTACGTAGGTAATGCATGATGGGAAGAATAATTATACTGAATGTGGATGATAAAATAAGCATTTTTTCAGGACACAGTTCGTACAAAAGAAGCCAGTTCAGGAGGATAATGAAAGATCTGTGAATGGACCAGAGCCAGAGAAACCAGGTCTCTGATGAAATATCACAGGCATTAACAAAGATAGAAGAGAAGATATGAGCCATTTCCCAAGGAAGGTGATTGAATAATATAATTACTGGGAAATCTCATCTCCTTAAGGGTTCAGTGGCTCAGTGAGGTATATTAGAGATCTGTGCCAGGGAGGTGCACTTATGAGGACAATATTACAAGTTTAAGCTGAAGTAGAATGACATCAGACATTGTGGTCTATTTTTCTTCTCCATATACCCAGGTCATATACCTCAGGAGTGAAGTCACTTCCATTGAGGTTCAAATTGTCAGGACTAAAGTATTAAAAATCAATATCATATCATTGTAATTAGGGAGAAAATGGGTAGTATTATCTTACCTGAAGACCTGTATTAGTAGGAACATGTGCCATGATATCTGATAATGGTTATGTCTAAACACGAAGTGATATCTAGAGGGTTTTTAAAAAATGGCCCCTAGTAACCACCCAGGTATTGCTATTATGGGTACACAGGTTAAGCATGTGAAAAGTACTATAGTTTTAGCTATGCATCATATGTCAAATATTATATTGAAGTCTGTACTCTATTAACTTTAGTATTACATTAAAATAAACTTCTCATCCATCAGAATGAGAAAATATTGAGGGATTTATCTCAAGCTCTTGATCAGTGTCATGCATATCAATATAGTTTGGTCTGAAGGAGGCTTAAGAAATATCAGACTGCCTTCATTAATATATAAAAAATGTTCAAATAACACGATGCCAGAGAAAGGAAGTAATCAAGTTGATAAAAATATCGAAATGTATGTGAAGGGATATAGTCATTACTAAAATGATTTATGTAAATATAATTTCCATTTTCCATTATGTAGTTCAAATTCCATTCGTCACTGGAATGTTTACAGGCTTGTTTGTGTAAAATCTTAGGTGGAATATTTTCATAAAATTTATATTAAGACAAATTATGAAACGAAATATATAAATATTTGGCAAGACAATATTGATCAAGGCGAGAGGGTGGACAGTGTAGTAAAGCTAAAAATGGGCAACAATTTAGATCAGGCTTCTGTGTAAATAAGCTAATGGAATTTATCAGTGAGAATATACTTGAGAATGCTTTTAAATAAATGCATTTTGGCAAGACATGATTTGTCTGTCTGACTCTCTTGTAAATAAATCCAAAATTTAAGGATTTATAGAACTTTATCAGATGAAGAATAAAAATTAGTGAAGTGCACTGGGTATAAATGCTTTAAAAACAAAAAAAAAAAAAGAAAAACCTTTAACAGTAATTTTATGGGCATATGGTCAGGTGTCCATGTTTTCATTGTCCCTGGAGTAGGAAAGGGCAATCCATTCCAGTATTCTTGCCTGGAAAATTCCAAGGACAGAGGAGCCTGGAGGGCTACAGTCCATGGAGTCACAAAGAGTTGGAAACAGTTTAGCACTCATGTACACGTTATGGGGAAAAGGAATAGTTAGAAATTGCTTCTGGTGGTTTTAGTCTCTCCAGGAAGAAGTTGGTGCTTCTATAGTGTTGGAATCCTCTGAATAGTTCCTAATTTGGTATTGGAGAAAATCTATGATTTATGTGAGTCTGTTTTGACAATTGCATTATTTAATTATTTAATGTTAAAAAACAATATAAATTACCACATTAATAGAATGATAGAGAAGAAATATATAATCAACACAGATGCAGGAAAAGCATTGACAAAATACATATTTATGATAAAAATAATCTCAGAAATTTTGAAACAATCACTTTCTCAATTCAATGAATATATTTTAAAATTCTATAAATAAGATCATATTTGAGTGGGAGATATTGGATAGTTTTCCCCTAGGGTCAGGATATTTAACCTCGCCATCTCTTTTCAGTATTACATGTGGGTGTGTGTATATGTGCTCAGTTGCTCAGTCATGTCTAGGCTCCTCTGTCCATGGTATTTCCCAGGCAAGAATACTGGAGTGGGTTGCCATTTCCTTCTCCAGGGGATCTTCCTGATCCAGGGATCAAACCCACATCTCCTGGTCCTCCTGCACTGGCAGATGGATTCTTTACCACTGTGCTATCTGGGAAACCCTTAAAACATTATAGGGGCTAAAAGAGCTACTGAACATAGCATGAAAAAAATGTCCCGTGAGGGATAGAAAGGATAGTCATAAAGAGAAAACCTAAAATGATCTGAAATAAAATGACTATGGCTAAATAAGTAAATTTACCAGTGTCATAAGAACAAGATCAATATACATAAATAACTATTTCTAGTACTCTTGCCTGGAAAATCCCATGGACAGTGGAGCCTGGTAGGTTGCAGTCCATGGGGTCGCTAAAGTCAGAATGACTTCACTTTCACTTTCATGCACTGGAGAAGGAAATGGAAACCCACTCCAGTGTTCTTGCCTGGAGAATCCCAGGGACAGGGGAGCCTGGTGGGCTACCATCTATGGGGTCGCACAGAGCTGGACACGACTGAGGCAACTTAGCAGCAGCAGCACCAAATCAGTGGAAAATGAATTTAAAAAGAAAATAACATAAAACATTTAAAATGAACTTAATAAATATTGTCTATGACATCTATTCTGACAATTATAACATATTTTACGGGAAATGAAACAGTGTTAAATATATCATTATTCATGGCATTAAAGTCTCTCTCAGTTTTTTAAGGATGTCCATACTTATCTATTCTACAGATTCAATAATAATTATAATCAAATTTATAAACAGTTACAGGCTAATCATAAAATTATGTGGAAGTGCAAAGAATTTAGAAGAGCCAGTAAAATCTTGGATTTCAAGAACTCGCTTTAAAACTGAAGTAAATATGGGATTGGTATCAGTCAGTCAGTCAGTTCAGTTGCTCAGTCATGTCTGATTCTTTGTGACCTCATGAATTACAGCACACCAGGCCT
The DNA here is from genome assembly GCA_917880005.1 of Nanger dama. Lineage (NCBI taxonomy): Eukaryota > Metazoa > Chordata > Mammalia > Artiodactyla > Bovidae > Nanger > Nanger dama. The sequence continues at coordinate 16,347,709 of CAKJTW010000047.1, read as the reverse complement.
CCCTGTCCATCACCAAGTCCTGGAGTTCACTCAAACTCACGTCCATCAAGTTGGTGATGGCATCCAGCAATCTCATCCTCTGTCATCCCCTTCTCCTGCCTCCAATCCCTCCCAGCATCAGAGTCTTTTCCAATGAGTTAACTCTTCGCATGAGGTGGCCAAACTACTAGTTTCAGCTTTAGCATCATTCCTTCCAAAGAACACCCAGGGCTGATCTTCTTCAGAATGGACTGGTTGCATCTCCTTGAAATCCAAGGAACTCTCAAGAATAGTCTCCAACACCACAGCTCAAAAGCATCAATTCTTCAGTGGTCAGCTTTCTTCACAGTCCAACTCTCACATCCATACTTGACTACTGGAAAACCATACCCTTGTCTAGACAGATCTTTGTTGGCAAAGTAATGTTTCTGCTTTTGAATATGCTATCTCGGTTGATCATAACTTTTCCTCCAAGGAGTAAGCGTCTTTTAATTTCATGGCTGCAGTCACCATCTGCAGTGATTTTGGAGTCCCCCAAAATAAAGTTTGACAATGTTTCCACTGTTTCCCCATCTATTTACTATGAAGTGATGGGACCAGATGCCATGATCTTTGTTTTCTGAATGTTGAGCTTTAAGCCAGCTTTTTCACTCTCCTCTTTCACTTTCATCAAGAGGCTTTTAGTTCCTCTTCACTTTCTGCCATAAGGGTGGTGTCATCTGCATATCTGAGGTTATTGATATTTCTCCCAGAAATCTTGATTCCAGCTTGTGCTTCTTCCAGTCCAGCCTTTCTTGTGATGTACTCTGTATATAAGTTAAATAAACAGGGTGACAATATACAGCTTTGATGTACTCCTTTTCCTATTTGGAACCAGTCTGTTGTTCCATGTCCAGTTCTAACTGTTGCTTCCTGACCTGCATATAGATTTCTCAAGAGGCAGGTCAGGTGGTATTCCCATTACTTTCAGAGTTTTCCACAGTTTATTGTGATCCACACAGTCAAAGGCTTTGGCATAGTCAATAAAGCAGAAATAAATGTTTTTCTGGAACTCTCTTGCTTTTTTGATGATCCAGTAGGTGTTGGCAATTTGATCTCTGGTTCCTCTGCCTTTTCTTAAACCAGCTTGAACATCTGGAAGTTCACAGTTCTTGTATTGCTGAAGCCTGGCTTGAAGAAATTTAAGCATTACTTTACTAGCATGTGAGATGGATGCAATTGTGAGGTATGATTGATGCACATAATGACAATCACATTAACACAATGAAAAACAAATTAGAGGAATGGAACTTAATAATCATAGACAGATCCAGGAGAAGAGAAAAAGATGGCGGAGGAATAGGATGGGGAGAACACTTTCTCCCTCTCTACCTCATCAAAAGAACATTTCAACGCTGAGCTAATTCCACAAAATAACTTCTGACAGCTGGCAGAGGACATCAGGCATCCAGCAAAGCAGATCATTGGCTTCAAAACCTGGTAGGAAATATTTTATTTTATTTTATTTTAAAGAACTAAGAGAGCGACAAAGGAGGTAGGGAGGGAACCCCGGCACGGGAAGGGAATCCCGTCCCAGGAAGAGACTCTTAAAGAGAGAGGTTCCCTAAAATTGGGGAACTTTCTCACAGCTGTGCAAGGGGCGAGCCCTGGAAGCACAGAGGGCAACATAACAAGAAGGAAGAATAAATAAATAATTAAAACCAACAGATTACGAATTCAACAGTATAACCCCCAGTGGATAAGCAGTGCAAACGCCTGCGTCCGGCAGCAGTGGGGGTTGGGCAGGGAGGAGCGCGCCCGCGACAGTGCTTTCTAAGAATTGGGCCGCGGGAGACGTAGGCTGCAGGGCTTTTCTCGAATCGGGGCATAACGGGGCCAGAATCGGGTCCGCGTGTGGATAGAACGAATTATCCCGGATTAGCAAACGAGACTGGGGGATAACTAACACGCGAAACGCCCGAACATAAGGCACTGACAGGCCCGCGCACAGAACAAAGGACGGATCGGAAATAGCCGACTGCAGACCATCCCCCACCGGCTACAGGCAGCCAGAGCCTGAAGCACTGGAAGAGGGCAGTCACAGCTCAAGAGAGTCATTACCTACCAAATTGCAAGCGGGCCTCTTTGATGAGACTTCTGGGGGTATCTGAGTGGTCATCATCTGCCTGAAAAAGAGCCCCGGCGGAGATCCCAGAAAATTGAGCGACCCGCAAAGCCCAGAAGATGCAACAATAGTCCGCGCCAAACTCCCTAGCCACTCGGACTTGGGACCAAACCCGGCACCGGGAGGGGACTTCCTGAGCGCCAATCCTGAGCGGCTAAAACCAGGGAATTGCATGAAACAGAGGCCAGGCCCCACACGGTTATCCCGCGGATTGGGAAGGGGCAAGCCCAGTGCAGAGCTCACCACCACCCTCCCTGTGGCAAGACAGAAATCAGACACGGAAGAGACCAGCAAACAGAGGAAGGCAAACAGAGGGAACTGCCTTGGTAGCGACCCCACACAGTCCTCAACGACAGAGAAAGCGACAGATACGCCGTCTCTACTTTTATGATCAAAAAAAAAAATTTTTTTTTGGGAGGGGGTGATGTGGAAGCGTGATTTTTTTTTAAGAATTTTTTTTTCTTTCTTTAAAAATTATTTTTTTCCTTTTAAATTTGTTTATCCTTTTCTTTTTCATCCTTTTTTTCCCTAAACTTCCTTAAATTTTAAGTCTTCTATATTTCTAGTTATTATTTTTATAACCTAATATTACTTAAAAAAAAAAAAAAAACACCTATCATTTAAGCAAACGCCGTATGTAGTCTTAATGGTGAAGGGAGTTGTCTTTTAATAATTCTGGAATCTTTTATTATATTTTACTTTTTTTTTCTTTTTTCTCTATTTTTTTAAATGCCTCTCTCCTCATTCTTCTTCTCTTCAATAATCTATCTTTGAAAATCCAATCTATACTCCAGTTTTTTAATCTTGGCATTTTGGTATTTGTTGCCAATTTTGTACTTTTAAAAACCTAATCCTCAGTACCCAGTTTTACATGAGTGCAAGACTACTGGCTTGACCACTCTCTCCACCTCTGGAATCTCTCTTTTCCCCACCAGGTGGCTTTTGTCTCCTCCCTCCCCCTCCCCCTCTCTACCCAACTCTATGAACCTCTGAGCGTTCCAGAAGGAGGAGAACTCTAAGGGAACTGGTCACTGACCGGATCTGTATCCCTCCTTCCCATCTCCCTCTTTTATCCTCCTGACCACCTCTATCTACTTCCTTCCTCTCCTCTTCCAAGTATAACTCTGTGACCACCTCTGAGCGGTCCAGACTTCGAGCACACACAAGAAAGTGGCTACGGGCTAACTTCCTTTTCCCTCTTTTGATTCCACCTCATCCCATTCCACTCACCTCTAACTACTCCCTCCCTCTTCTGTCCTCCAAGTAATCCACCTATCCTCTAGGGACGACCCTCAAGGTGGAGAAACCTATCATCATTAACCTAGATGTTTTAACATTAGTGCTGAATAGATGGAGAAATCATGAGGCTATTCTAAAAATAAATCTGAAAACCAGAATCAGGAGGCATAATTCCAAATCCTGTGATTAACAAAGAATTCCTGAACACAGGGAACATTATCCAATTAGAGCTCATCAAACGCCTTCATACCTATACTAAAACTGAGCACTGCCCAAGGGCCAACAAGCTCCAGAGCAAGACATACCATGCATATTCTCCAGCAACACAAGAACAAGCCCCTGAGCTTCCTATGTATAGGCAACTCAAAATACTCCAAAACCACTGACGTCTCATAACCCATTACTTCACACGTCACAACACTCCAGAGAGGAAATCCAGATCCACCCACCAGAATTCCAACACAAGCCTCCCTGATCAAGAAACTTTGACAAACCAGTGATATAACACCTAACAGAGAGGAAACTCTATAATAAAGAGAACTCCACAAATTCCCAGAATATAGAAAAGCCACTCCAAACACAGCAATATAACCAGGATGAAGAGACAGAGGAATTCTCAGCAGGTAAAGGAACAGGAGACATGCCCACCAAACCAAACAAAAGAGGAAGAGATAGGGAATCTACCTGAGAAAGAATTCTGAATACTGTTAGTGAAAATGATCCAAAATCTTGAAATCAAAATGGAATCACAGATAAATAGCCTGGGGTCAAGGATTGAGAAGATGCAAGAAAGGTTTAACAAGGACCTAGAAGAAATAAAAAGAGTCAACATATAATGAATAATGCAATAAATGAGATCAGAAATACCCTGGAGGCTACAAATAGTAGAATATCGGAGGCAGAAGATAGGATTAGTGAAATAGAAGATAGAATGGTAGAAATAAATGAATCAGCGAGGGAAAAAGAAAGACGAATTAAAAGAAATGAGGACAACCTCAGAGACCTCCAAGACAATATGAAACGCTCCAACATTCTAATTATAGGAGTCCCAGAAGAAGAAGACAAAAAGAAAGACCATGAGAAAATACTAGAGGAGATAATAGTTGAAAACTTCCCTAAAATGGGGAAGGAAATAATCACCCAAGTCCAAGAAACCCAGAGAGTGCCAAACAGGATAAACCCAAGGCGAAACACCCCAAGACATATTTTAATCAAACTAACAAAGACCAAACACAAAGAACAATTACTAAAAGCAGCAAGGGAAAAACAACAAATAACACACAAGGGGATCCCCATAAGAATAACTGCAGATCTTTCAATAGAAACTCTTCAGGCCAGGAGGGAATGGCAAGACATACTTAAAATGATGAAAGATAATAACTTTCAGCCAAGACTACTGTACCCAGCAAGGATCTCATTCAAATATGAAGGAGAAATCAAAAGCTTTCCAGACAAGCAAAAGCTGAGAGAATTCAGCACCACCAAACCAGCTCTCCAACAACTACTAAAGGATAGAATTTAGAAAGGAAACACAAAAAGGACGTATAAACCAGAACCCAAAACAATAAAGTAAATGGCAACAGGAGCATACTTATCAATAATTACCTTAAATGTAAATGGGTTGAATGCCCCATCCAAAAGGCAAAGACTGGCTGAATGGATACAAAAACAAGATCCCTATATATGCTGCTTGCAAGAGACCCACCTCAAAACAACGGACACATACAGACTAAAAGTGAAGGGCTGGAAAAAGATATTCCATGCAAATAAAGACCAAAAGAAAGCAGGAGTAGCAATACTCATATCCGATAAAATAGACTTTAAAACAAAGGCTGTGAAAAGGGACAAAGAAGGCCACTACATAATGATTAAAGGATCGATCCAAGAAGAAGATATAACAATTATAAATATATATGCACCCAACATAGGAGCACCGCAATATGTAAGACAATTGCTAACAAGCATGAAAGGGGAAATTAATAATAACACAATAATAGTGGGAGACTTTAATACCCCACTCACACCTATGGACAGATCAACTAAACAGAAAATTAACAAAGAAACGCAAACGTTAAACGATACAAAAGACCAGTTAGACCTAATTGATATCTATAGGACATTTCACCCCAAAACAATGAATTTCACCTTTTACTCAAGTGCACACGGAACCTTCTCCAGAATAGATCACATTCTGGGTCATAAATCTAACCTTGATAAATTCAAAAAAAATGAAATTATTCCAAGCATCTTCTCTGACCATAATGCACTAAGGTTAGATCTCAATTATAGGAGAAAAACTATTAAAAATTCCAACATTTGGAGGCTGAACAACACCCTACTGAATAATCAACAAATCACAGAAGAAATCAAAAAGAAATCAAAATATGCATCGAAACAAATGAAAATGAAAACACAACTACACAGAACTTTTGGGACACTATAAAAGCAGTCCTAAGAGGAAAGTTCATAGCAATACAGGCATACCTCAAGAAACAAGAAAAAAGTCAAATAAATAACCTAACTCTACACCTAAAGCAACTAGAGAAGGAAGAAATAGAGAACCCCAGAGTTAGTAGAAGGAAAGAAATCCTAAAAATTAGGGCAGAAATAAATGCAAAAGAAACAAAAGAGACCATAACAAAAATCAACAAAACAAAAAGCTGGTTCTTTGAAAGGATAAATAAAATTGACAAACCATTAGCCAGACTCATCAAGAAACAAAGAGAAAAAAAATCAAATCAACAAAATTAGAAATGAAAATGGAGAGATCACGACAGACAACTCAGAAATACAAAGAATCATAAGAGACTACTATCAGCAATTATATGCCAATAAAATGGACAACTTGGAAGAAATGGACAAATTCTTAGAAAAGTACAATTTTCCAAAACTGAACCAGGAAGAAATAGAAAATCTTAACAGACCCATCACAAGTATGGAAATTGAAACTGTAATCAGAAATCTTCCAGCAAACAAAAGCCCAGGTCCAGACGGCTTCACAGCTGAATTCTACCAAAAATTCCGAGAAGAGCTAACACCTATCTTACTGAAACTATTCCAGAAAATTGCAGAGGAAGGTAAACTTCCAAACTCATTCTACGAGGCCACCATCACCCTAATACCAAAACCTGACAAAGACACCACAAAAAAGAAAACTACAGGCCAATATCACTGATGAACATAGATGCAAAAATCCTCAACAAAATCCTAGCAATCAGAATCCAGCAACACATTAAAAAGATCATACACCATGACCAAGTGGGCTTTATCCCAGGGATGCAAGGATTCTTCAATATCCGCAAGTCAATCAATGTAATTCATCACATTAACAAACTGAGAAATAAAAATCATATGATTATCTCAATAGATGCAGAAAAAGCCTTTGACAAAATTCAGCATCCATTTATGATAAAAACTCTCCAGAAAGCAGGAATAGAAGGATCATACCTCAACATAATAAAAGCTATATATGACAAACCCACAGCTAACATTATCCTCAATGGCGAAAAATTGAAACCATTTCCCCTAAAGTCAGGAACAAGACAAGGGTGTCTACTTTCACCACTACTCTTCAACATCGTACTGGAAGTTTTGGCCACAGCAATCAGAGCAGAAAAAGAAATACAAGGAATCCAAATTGGAAAAGAAGAAGTAAAACTCTCACTGTTTGCAGATGACATGATCCTCTACATAGAAAATCCTAAAGACTTGACCAGAAAACTACTAGAGCTAATCAGTGAATATAGTAAAGTTGCAGGATATAAAATCAACACTCAGAAATCCCTTGCATTCCTATACATTAATAATGAGAAAGTAGAAAAAGAAGTTAAGGAAACAATTCCATTCACCATTGCAACGAAAAGAATAAAATACTTAGGAATATTCCTACCTAAAGAAACTAAAGACCTATATATCGAAAACTATAAAACACTGATGAAAGAAATCAAAGAAGACACTAATAGATGGAGGAATATACCATGCTCATGGGTTGGAAGAATCAATATAGTGAAAATGAGTATACTACCCAAAGCAATCTACAGATTCAATGCAATTCCCATCAAGCTACCAGCAATATTTTTCTCAGAACTAGATCAAATAATCTCAAGATTTGTATGGAAATACAAAAACCTCGAATAGCCAAAGCAATCTTGAGAAAGAAAAATGGAACTGGAGGAATCAACTTGCCTGACTTCAGGCTCTACTACAAAGCCACAGTCATTAAGACAGTATGGTACTGGCACAAAGACAGAAATATAGATCAATGGAACAAAATCGAAAGCCCTGAGATTAACCCACATACCTATGGACACCTTATCTTCGACAAAGCAGGCAAGAATATACAATGGAGTAAAGACAGTCTCTTTAACAGGTGGTGCTGGGAAAACTGGTCAACCACTTGTAAAAGAATGAAATTAGACCCCTCTCTAACACCATACACAAAAATAAACTCAAAATGGATTAAAGATCTAAATGTAAGACCAGAAACTATAAAACTCCTAGAGGAGAACATAGGCAAAACACTCTCCGACATAAATCACAGCAGGATCCTCTATGATCCATCTCCCAGTATACTGGAAATAAAAGCAAAGATAAACAAATGGGATCTAATTAAAATTAAAAGCTTCTGCACAACAAAGGAAACTATAAGCAAGGTGAAAAGACAGCCTTCTGAATGGGAGAAAACAATAGCAAATGAAACAACTGACAAACAACTAATCTCAAAGATATATAAGCAACTTATGCAGCTCAACTCCAGAAAAATAAATGATCCAATAAAAAAATGGGCCAAAGAACTAAATAGGCATTTCTCCAAAGAAGACATACGGATGGCTAACAAACACATGAAAAGATGCTCAACATCACTCATTATCAGAGAAATGCAAATCAAGACCACAATGCGGTATCATTTCACACCAGTCAGAATGGCTGCGATCCAAAAGTCTACAAGCAATAAATGCTGGAGAGGGTGTGGAGAAAAGGGAACCCTCTTACACTGCTGGTGGGAATGCAAACTAGTACAGCCATTATGGAAAACAGTGTGGAGATTCCTTAAAAAATTGCAAATAGAACTGCCTTATGACCCAGCAATCCCAGTGCTGGGCATACACACTGAGGAAACCAGAATTGAAAGAGACACATGTACCCCAATGTTCATTGCAGCGCTGTTTATAATAGCCAGGACATGGAAGCAACCTAGATGTCCATCAGCAGATGAATGGATAAGAAAGCTGTGGTTCATATACACTATGGAATACTACTCAGCCCTTAAAAAGAATAAATTTGACTCAGTTCTAATGAGATGGATGAAATTGGAGCCGATTATACAGAGTGAAGTAAGCCAGAAAGAAAAACACCAATACAGTATACTGACACATATATATGGAATTTAGAAGACAGTAATGATGACCCTATATGTGAGACAACAAGAGACACAGAGGTATAGAATGGACTTTTGGACTCTGAGGGAGAGGGAAAGGGTGAGATGGTTTGGAGAATTGCAGTGAAGCATGTGTATTTTCCTGTAAGAAACGAAGCGCTAATCTATGTTTGGTGTAGGATGCAGGATGCATGGGGCTGATGCACAGGATGATTCAGGTAGAGGATGTGGGGTGGGAGGTGGGAGGGGGCTTCGGCGTTGGGCGATTGTGTTCACCTATGGCTGATTCGTGTCAATGTATGGCAAAACAAATACAGTATTGTAATTAAAAAAATAAATAAATTAAAATTAAAAAAAAAATAATCATAGACAGATCCAAACATATATTATCTTGACGTTCAACAAAGCTCCCAAAGAAATAAAATGGGAAAAGATCAACCTTTCAATTAAGTGGTACCTGAAACATTAAAACACTTATTGAAACAAAACAAAACAAAACAAAACACAGAATCCTTATCTCACACAACACTCAAGAAAAAAAAATAAATAAATTTAATTTATATAAAAAAAAAAAAAGAATTAATTCAAGAAGGATCACACCAAATGCAAAATAATAATGACATCAATTCGTTCAGTTCAGTTCATTTCAGTCTCTCGGTCTTGTCCGACTCTGTGACCCCATGAATCACAGCACACCAGGCCTCTCTGTCCATCACCATCTCCCAGAGTTCACTCAGACTCACGTCCATCAAGGTGGTGATGCCATCCATCCATCTCATTCTCTGCCGTCCCCTTCTCATCCTGCCCCCAATCCCTCCCAGCATCAGAGTCTTTTCCAGTGAGTCAACTCTTTGCATGAGGTGGCCAAAGTACTGGAGTTTCAGGTTTAGCATCATTCCTTCCAAAGAACACCCATAAAGGATACTAAAAATACCATAAGGAAGTATTTCCATCACCTGGAATTAAAGTATTTCTTACATAGAACAGGCAAAAATAACAACTAAGACAAAACTACAGAACCACACTAAACCAAAACAAACACCCTGATAAATTGGGCTCATTGAACAAAGTCACTAGGATTCAAAAATATTGACTCAGGTAGCAATGAAGTACTATATTATATGTATCTGATAAATTACCTGTACTGAAACTATATAAAACAGTATAAAGTAAGCCACAACAGTGAGATAAAAAGATATAAACCAATTTCAAAAAATAATGGTCTAAGACTTTAAGACTTGAGCTAATACTTCACAAAAATTATATAAAAAATACCTTAAACGGGTGTGGAAACAACACTAGAACCCAGAGAGATGGAGTTTTATGCTATAATGAGATGCCACATACAAATGATGATAGTTGAAATCTTTAAAATCTCACAACATTGTTTGTGATACCATGGAACAATTATAACTTGAATACATTTTATACAAGTTGTTAAAAAATATCTGACAGTTTCTTTTAGACTAAATATATACCTAACCGATGACCAAATTATTCCAACTCTAGGTGCTTAACAAAAAACAAAACAAACGCCCATGGCAAAGAAATGAAAACATATAATCACAAAAATATATCCATAAGAAAGTTTTCAGCTGCTCTTTTATAATATACACAATCTGGAAATGCTCCATAAGTCCATTAACAGAAGATTGTGTAAACAAACTGAGATAGAATCACAAAATACAAGTCTAGACAAAAACTACAAAGTACACATAACAAATATTAATAGCAATTGATTCATGAAGCAATGTGGATGCTTCTAAAATACAAAATAGTGTATCTGCTAAGTTGCTTCAGTCGTGTCCGACTCTGTGCGACCCCACAGACGGCAGCCTACCAGATTCCCCTGTCCCTGGGATTCTCCAGGCAAGAACACTGGAGTGGGTTGCCATTTCCCTCTCCAATGCAGGAAAGTGAAAAGTGAAAGTGAAGTCGCTTAGCCATGTACGACTCTTAGCGACCCCATGGACTACAGCCTACCAGGCTCCTCCGTCCATGTGATTTTCCAGGCAAGAGTACTGGAGTGGGGTGCCATCGCCTTCTCCGAAAGTAGTGTATACTGAATATTAATTTTATGACATTTCAAAGAAGGCAAAATAATCCATGGTGGAAGAATAAAGTTTAACCATGTAACCTGAAAGGAATATGGGTTATCTGGAAAGAGTCATGCAGGAAATTTCTAGGGTGATGCTATGTTATATATCCTGATAGGAATTTGGGTTAACAGATGAATACATCTGTCAAAATGCATTAAGTGTTATATGTAAGTTTGCTGAATTTCACTCTGTATAAAGTTTACCTAAGAAAACTGTAAATAATATAAATATTAAGTTCCTTTCAGTGATATGTCTGCTGATATGCTTAGGGGTAAATTTTAGTGATTTTGTGTTGAAATGCGTCTAAGTAGAAGATCCATTGATGAACGTAGGGTATTCACTGGGAAATTTTATAAATTTATGTGATGTTTTAACATTTTTCATAATAGAATACAGAAAAGGAAAAAGAGCAGTAAGAATTATCAATAAACATTAATACCACATCAATCGATTTAAGGAAAATACTGGAATATATATTATTAATATTATAATTATGATATATCAGACATTGAAGTTATTGCCTTAAATATAGATGTGCAAAGCCCTCTGTATATAACATATGTATTTGAAAATTACAAGCAACCTAATATTTATTTGAACTAGTAAAATAATGTTTGCACATAAAATAATTAGTGATAAAGCATAAAATGTTTTCAAAAAATTAGTAGAACAAATTAGAAAGTCCAGCAATAGACCTGTGTGGGACTCTAGGCTAACAATTCTGAGGCCATTGCAAACAGATGCTGGAACAGAACAGTTAAGTAAGTGGCTGTCAAACAGTAGGTGCTAGATTTCTCACTGGTGCAGTGGAAAGTTATAGATAAGCAAGGGGAAGAGACTAAAATTATCAACATGACTGCATTACAGTTGAGGATATCAGTGTGAATTCATGTTAGCTCAATTCAGACACTAATGAAAACACAAACACAAAGCTATTTAGAGATATGTGTACAGACATGGGCTACTATATGCATAGATTCCTTTCTCTGTCCTCTGAGTACATCTAGAAGCAACAACACCTCAGTAGCAATGAATACCCAGATCTTGGTTTTTAATCCATTTTCTTGGTTTTTAATGCATTTTCTAATGATTTACTCCCTAGGGAAATAGCTAATTCTAGTGCCTTGAAGTATAGAAGATGACCCAAGAACATCTTGTAGTGCCAGAAACTAAGAAAGTGCTTACAGAACAAAATAGAAAACAGCAAGAAACAACCCACAATGATGGGATTATATCAAAGGCATACACAAGGGGTATCTAAAAGAGGTCCCAATATGTAAATCCAGAATACTTTGAGAAACAGTATAGTATAGTATTATATTGCAAAGTATAAATACATATGATGCATACATAAGGAATAGATGGAGTGAAGTGATAGATGTCCCCTGAAGAAAAATGATAAATCATTTATATAGATACTCTGTTCTGAAGAAAGGAGTGCATCACTCTCAACTAAGTAAGGACAGCATAGTGACTTCTTTCCAAAGAGGATAGTATGGACAAGGAAAAATAAAAACTTTCCAGTGGAGAAATCTGCCCAATGCTGCTTCATCCAGGTGATAACATGAATCCTAAATATGATAGGATGAACATGGCATTGTACCTCTGTTTTCTTCCAAAACACAAAACAGTGTAATCAAGAGGGAAAATATCAAATACAAGCTGATAGGCATTCTTCACATACTTGACAGATGCTCTTCAAAACTGTCAGAGACATCCACAGCAAGGCAAGTCAGAGAAACTGTCACCCCCTAGCTAGTACCTAAGCATACATAACAACTAAATTTTATGTGGAATTCTGGATGAGATTTTAATAAAGAAAAAAGGACCTGGAAGAGAAAAATCTTTTCTTTGGGTAAAAAAAGTAAGAAAATCTCAATGAGGTGGTGCAAATTATAGTAATAATATACCAATGTTCTTTCATTAACAGTATACTATGCAAGATTTCAAAACTGCATTAAGAGAAAGATAATTTTCTGTACTAATTTTGAATTGTTTCTGGATATCTAAAACTGCTCTAAAATAAAATTTTTATTTTAAAATAAGGTAATCAAATGTCATATTCCTCAAAGAATACCAAATCTAAATGCTCATACAAGTTTACTCAATTTCTGAAAATGTATAATTCTAGTATTATTTCTAATCCATGCATAGTAAAAAAAAAACCCAAAAACTCCCATCTAATTTTTTCCAACCCTCATAATTATGAAGCTTTAACTAGATTTTCACAGCTTTTAAAAAGTATTACATAGGGCTTATGAACTGTGAAATGCAATGGAACAGAATTAAATATACTGTATTAGTTTTCATTCATAGTTGTAACATATTGCCACATATTTAGTGCATTAAAACAATACAAATGTATTAGAGATCAGAATTCTGCAATTAATTTCATGGGATAAGGTGCAAGCATGGCTGTGTTCTCTGCTGGCTCTATAGGAGAATCAATTTCTTCATTTCTCCAGCTTCTAGAAGCTGTTTGTAGCCCTTGCCCCATGGCCACATCACCCTAACTTCTTCAGTCATCTTGTTTCCTCGGAATCTGACCTCTTGCCTCTTTGTAATAAAGATTTGTTTTTATAGTCCCTGAACTGCTCCCATATCCACAGTCTAGGATAATCATCCCATCTCTAGATCCTTAACTCAATCACCTCTGCAAAGTCCCTTTGGCCATGTAAGGTAACACACTGAGTTTCATAGATTATGATGTAGACATGTTTAAGGAAGCTTATTCTAAGCTACATATGAAAATACTGGTATGGAAATATCTACAACAAATACCCTGAAGAAATTGTTTTCTGACTTGATTAGTTTGCTATATTACTTCAAATGATCATAGGCAACTTTATGTTTATATACTTAAGTTTATGTTCTTTTTAAGATTCCTGTGTCATGTACCATTAATATGCCCTTAATATCTACCTTTTAAACCATATTTTAGCTTAAGTATATATAGTCTATGACATAATTATTCTATCTGTGTATTCTAAAATCTTAACATACAGTATGGTACATTTAGAGAATTCATCAACAACTGCTTTGCATTAAGATTATATTTTCTTTTCTTTTACTGATTCGAATTCATGTTTTGTAAGAACATGATTATTTTCATGTAAAATGTGTGATCTGGAATGCTCTAATGACAAGATTTCCTCTGAGAGGGGATATTAGATTGTCTGATTTGAAATCTCACTTCTACTGTTTATAGACATATTGTTTTGGGTAAATTACACAGCTCTCCATATTTCATTTTCCTTTTCTCTAAAATGGCAATATTCATAGGATCTATCCTATGAAATTTTGTGACAATCAGTGTAAACTATATGGAAAATATTTAGAACACAGCTTAGTTATAATAAACACTTTATTATTTTGCTATTAATACCATTAGTGCTACAACACTGGGACAGTCAAGGATAAGTATTTCTTTATTTACATGGTTCTGGTATTTTACAAAATAATATATTTTATATTATTTGTGTCATGTATGAATAAAAATCTTATGGACAACTATACTGATTTATTTCAGATATTTACAGAAGTTTAAAGGAGATTGTATGTTCCATCAGAATTTAGGCTTTAACCTTGTGGGAAATTCAAATGATTTGTGAACATTATATTGTTCTGGGTTTCAAAGAGACTGAGACTATAATAAAAGGTCTAAGGCTAAAAATGTTCTTTCTTTAATGTTAACCTCATGTGGAAAATCCTATGGACAGAGGAGCCTGGTAGGCTGCAGTCCATGGGGTCGCTAAGAGTCGGACACTACTGAGCGACTTCACTTTCACTTTTCACTTTCATGCATGGGAGAAGGAAATGGCAACCCACTCCAGTGTTCTTGCCTGGAGAATCCCAGGAACAGGGGATTCTGGTGGGCTGCTGTCTATGGGGTCGCACAAATTCGGACACTACTGAAGCGACTTAGCAGCAGCAGAAGCATCTAGACTTAAATCATTATTATTAGGTATTAAATTCAGAATGCAAATAATATAAAAGACTATTAATTTAAAACATTTATATTTGAGAAAGCAGCATATACACAAATATTATAAACTGTTATACAACTTTGCTGGAGCTTGCTCTTGTAAAGTCATTTGCTTCATGAAATTCTCCAAGTTTTATGTCCACTATATTATTAAACTTTGTCATACATTTACATTTAGAGCCTGAAATAAGTTTTATTGTATCTGCTATTAAAATATATATTAAAAAGACACCAGTGCCAACTATAAAATCAAAAGAGACTAATTCAAAACATTCAGTGTTCATTTCGAATATCTTTTCCAAAGGTTTCTATTTTTATTCAGTTTCATAGGGATGGTTTCCTTAGCAACTAACACTCTGCTACATAGTTACTTAACAGAATGTTACTTAAAAAAATGGTTAGATGCCATGTGACTGAAGACGTGAGATTTTTACTACTTGTTGAAGTTATCATCCGATTTGTTAAAATTATCATTGAGGTGCTTACAATTTAACACCTTTGGGCAATTAAACTTAGTGTTCAGTTCAGTTCAGTCGCTCAGTCGTGTCTGACTCTTTTGACCCCATGAATCGCAGCACGCCAGGCCTCCCTGTCCATCACCAACCCTTGAGGTCACTCAGACTCACGTCCATCGAGTCAGTGATGGCATCCAGCCATTTCATCTTCGGTCGTCCTCTTCTCCTTCATCCCCAATCCTTCCCATCATCAAAGTCTTTTCCAATGAGTCAACTCTTTGCATGAAGTGGCCAAAGTACTGGAGTTTCAGGTTTAGCATCATTCCTTCCAAGGAAATCCCAGGGCTGATCTCCTTCAGAGAATGGACTGGTTGGAACTCCTTGCAGTCCAAGGGACTCTCAAGAGTCTTCTCCAACACCACAGTTCAAATGCATCAATTCTTCAGCACTCAGCCTTCTTCACAGTCCAGCTCTCACATCCATACATGACTACTGGAAAAACCATAGTCTTGACTAGGTGGACCTTAGTCAGCAAAGTAATGTCTCTGCTTTTGAATATGCTATCTAGGTTAATCATAACTTTTCTTCCAAGGAGTAAGCGTCTTTTAATTTCATGGTCGCAGTCACCATCTGCAGTGATTTTGGAGCCAAAAGGAAAAAAAAAAAAAAGTCTGACACTGTTTCCACTGTTTCCCCATCTATTTCCCATGAAGTAATGGGACCAGATGTTATGATCTTCATTTTCTGAATGTTGAGCTTTAAGCCAACTTTTTTCACTCTCCTCTTTCACTTTCATCAAGAGGCTTCTTAGTTCCTCTTCACTTTCTGCTGTAAGGGTGGTGTCATCTGCATATCTGAGGTTATTGATATTTCTTCTGGGCAATCTTAATTCCAGCTTGTGTTTCTTCCAGTCCAGTGTTTCTCATGATGTACTCTGCATAGAAGTTAGATAAGCAGGGTGACAATATACATCCTTGACGTATTCCTTTTCCTATTTGGAACCAGTCTGTTGTTCCATGTCCAGTTCTAACTATTGCTTCCTGACTTGCATACAGATTTCTCAAGAGGCAGGTCAGATGGTATGTATTCCCATCTCTCTCAGAATTTTCCACAGTTTATTGTGATCCACACAGCATATCTCCTAAAAGTGTCACCTCTAAGAAGAATTCAGAGAACTTGCTAAAATTATGAGTGAAATTTGTTGTCAGAGTTCACAGTGAAAAGAATTGTAAAGGCAATGAACCTAGTGCTAGAACAGGGCTGAATTATAATGAGAAATTATAATTACCTCTTGAAAGGTAAGTTCGTATGAATATAACTTGACTGTGCATTAATATATCTGTTGTCTGATAAACAGTGTTAATAGAATTAGAGATATAAATTTCTAGATAGATCAATTAATATATATTAATGTCTATTTATTTGAAGTTTGTATAATTTTGTGTATTTTTCTAAGTGTATAAATGTCTTCAGTGTAAACTACCAGCATCATCTCTTCGATGTCTCTTTCCTTACAATACATTTACCTGCAGAAAAATATTTATTTGGACCTCTAAGAAAATGTTTTAAAATGAATTCCCTTCATGTTCTTAACTTATTGAGCCAATAACTTACTTGAAGTATTTCAAAAATATTTTTATATGTGTATTTATATTTTTAAAAGATATGAGTTTTTTCCATTATTTTGGAACTCAGAGCCACCATGATAAAGATGGTTAATATCAGAAATGAAGTATGCATTTCAAAACAAGAATTATTGCTATTATTTAATAGAAAATATTATTAACATTTCTATTGTTTTTGCCTGGACATTATTTCTACAAATATTTATTGAGCATTTATGTGTTATTTGATATTGTTCTATAAGTAGTGGCAATACAGTGATTATTGTCAACTGACTGATTACCTTGGTTACTAAAATGCTGAGGATGGTAAGAAGCATTATAAAAAGTAAAATTTCACAAGAATAGGGAAACAAGCATATAAAGTATAGAAATGAAGAAATTTAACAAGAATCCCCAAAATAATAGTTATCAGAAACTGATATGGGAATCCAGAGTACAGAATTATCAATTTACTATCATAAAGTGATATAGAAAAACACTGTGAATGAAACAATAACCACATTATATCCTCATCATAAATTAAGAAAAATTTTCACCTAAAGCAAAAGACTGTATTATATACAGTTTTCAAAATCTGTAAGATCAAGATATTAAAATAGACAACATAGGTATAGAGTCTTATGACTCAGGTTCATAGGAAATGCCACAGGATGGCATTCCAAATAACTGAAAGAAAGAAGAAACTGAAAAAAGTCACATGAAAATGTCATCTTTTCTTTCCTCCTTATGTAAAAAAAGCACTCATATAGAAAATATACAATATGACTAAAATGAAAAATAATACAAAAGTTACTAGATGTACAATGGGTAAAAGAAAGCATTATGTTACATATAATTTTGTATTCAACATTTCTCTAAATATACCATATACATCAGAAGCCATAGTAGCATGAATGATTTACTGAAATGATATAAAATTATAGGGATTTCCCTGGGGGCCTTGTGATCAAGATTCCAGGCCTTCATTGCAGTGGCTTCAGTTCAAACCCTGTTCAGGAACTGAGTTTTCTTAAGCCACGAGGCACAGTTAAAAAACAAACAAACAAAAAATTGTATAACACAAAATACATCATTAGAAAGATGATAGAAAATAAAATTTCAAAAGTAATTACAACAGTAATGACAAAGGGTCTCATTCTTTTATTAAAAGATAAAAATTATAAAATATATAAAGGTATAATTGGTAATTTTTCATTGGTAATTTTGGTGATTTTTCAAAGAAAGTAGAAACTTAAAGCAAGTCAAAAGAAGAAATGCAATTCATCACATGATACAAATAAGATACTTTCTCCTATAAGATAAACAAAAATTTTAAAGTACCACTATTTCCTATGGAATGTTAAGAATGCACATTTTTATGCACTGTTGGTAGGTAGGTGTGTAAATTTATCTTCTTTGAGCATTTTTTGGCATTATTTTTATCATGTGAAGATGATGGTAATGCTAATAATTTTAGTGACAATAGAAAAAACAAACAGTAACAACAACAAAAGCTATAACTTACTGAAGACTTATGCACTAGTCAGTGCTCCCAGCATTTTATTAAGTTGCTCAGAAACACTCAATGTGATAGTTGCCCTTAAAGTCTTCATGCCAAACACTAGGAATTTAAGGCAGAAATGTCTGGATATGCTTTCCTAAGGTCACATAACTAGTAAATAATACAAATGAGATATTAGTCTGGGGATTTTGACTCCAGAGCAACTTCTGTTAACCACTATACCACACTAAGGAAAAATCAAAGTGAATTAAAAGTGCAGATGAGGTGATTCATCTATGTAAGACTATAGATGTAGATCTAGAGTGGATATATGAAGAGCAAATAGTCATTATGTTTAAAAAGTAATTATTTTCAGAGCACTGAGTTGAGCTTCCTATGTCATAGAGCAAATTCCCACTGACCATCTATTTTAGAGAGGTGGGAGATGTAAAGTTCAAGAGCGAGGGGACATGTATACCTATGGTTGATTCATGTTGATGTATGGCAGAAACCAACACAATGTTATAAAGCAATTCTCCTCCAATTTAAAATAAATGATTTTTAAAAGTAACTATTTCCTGACATTTTACTCTGAGTTCAGTTCAGTTCAGTTCAGTCGCTCAGTTGTGTCCGACTCATTGCGACCCCATGTATCGCAGCACACCAGGCCTCCCTGTCCATCACCATCTCCCGGAGTTCACTAAAATTCACGTTCATCGAGTCTGTGATGCCATCCAGCCATCTCATCCTCGGCCGTCCCCTTCTCCTCCTGCCCCCAATCCTTCCCAGCATCAGAGTCTTTTCCAATGGGTCAACTCTTCGCATGAGGTGGCCAAAGTACTGGAGCCTCAGCTTTAACATCATTCCTTCCAAAGAAATCCCAGGGCTGATCTCCTTCAGTCCAAGGGACTGATCTCCTTGCAGTCCAAGGGACTCTCAAGAGTCTTCTCCAGCATCACAGTTCAAAACCATCAATTCTTCAGCATTCAGTCTTCTTCATAGTCCAACTCTCACATCCATACATGACCACAGGAAAAACCATTGCCTTGACTAGACGGACCTTTGTTGGCAAAGTAATGTCTCTGCTTTTGAATATACTATTTAGGTTGGTCATAACTTTTCTTCCAAGGACTAAGTGTCTTTTAATTTCATGGCCGCAGTCACCATCTGCAGTGATTTTGGAGCCAAAAGAAAAAAAAAATAAAATCTGACACTGTTTCCACTGTTTCTCCATCTATTTCCCATGAAATGATGGGACCGGATGCCATGATCTTCGTTTTCTGAATGTTGAGCTTTAAGCCAACTTTTTCATTCTCCTCTTTCACTTTCATCAAGAGGCTTTTAGCTCCTCTTCACTTTTTGCCATAAGGGTGGTATCATCTGCATATCTGAGGTTATTGATATTTCTCCCGGCAATCTTGATTTCCAGCTTGTGTTTCTTCCAGTCCAGCGTTTCTCATGATGTACTCTGCATATAAGTTAAATAAACAGGGTGACAGTTTACAGCCTTGACGTACTCCTTTTCCTATTTGGAACCAGTCTGTTGTTCCATGTCCAGTTCTAACTGTTAGGGGCATGAATTGAATTCACCCTAAATGTTCCAAATGATAAGTCTTTTTTTTTTTAGTTTTTTAAATTAAATTTATTTATTTTTTAAATTACAATACTGTATTTGTTTTGCCATACATTGACACGAATCAGCCATAGATGAACACAATCTCCCAATGCCGAATGATAAGTCTTAAGTGGTGAGTCTTAGGCAAAGATAATATCTTACAAAATTACTACCATGGGAAACTATCATGAACTTTTGCTGAGAAGACAAGAGCAATAAAGATTTTACTGGAGCCCAGTGAGTATTTGCCACACAGAGATGGGATGCATGCCCTGGGAGAGGTGTGTCACTGAAGGGAATGCAAGAGAATTTCTCCAGGTTATTTCAGTTTTGCCCCCCCCACACTATTTTTTTCCCTCCCATTGTCCTAACCTAATGTGAAGTCCTCTGCAGAATTAGAGGCAGGAGACAGCCATCAGGGATGGGCCTTCCTGATGGGTGAATGAGGGAAGAAAATGTGTCTAAGGAGCTAGGTAGGAAAGGGTGTCTCAAACAGAAAATGCAGCACACTAGTAAGTAAGACATGTACTTTTAAAATTGTCATCTCTTCTTAAATTGTCTACGTTTATTTTAAAATTTAACACAATTCTAAATCCATTAGGTTATAACCCTAAAAGTGAAGAATTCTGAGTAAGTAAATGGTAAAATATGTCCCCAGTGAGAACCTTAAGTGGGGATTTCCCTTACAGTTTAGTGGTTAATCCATGCTTCCACTACAATGGGCACAGGTTGAGTACCTTGTAAGGGAACTAAGATCCCAAAGACCACAGGGTATGGCCAAAAAACAAAAACAGAAAACCTTTAAGTGACAACTTTGAATGTACTAGTCTCACTGATACAGGATTATTTTTAGGTTCATTTATAATCTTAGGTATCAAGATTTGTATTAAATGTCCTGCTGTACTTAGCATTACTGATGACAGACTGAACATACTGATACTGTTAGCTTGATTAAGAATCTATGAATTAACACTCAAATTAATGTCAAGCATTGGAGCTTTTTAAAGTTATGACCTTATTTTATTATGTAGTGGATACAATTTCTAAATTAAAATTTTATTACTGTTGTTGTTCAGTCACTCAGTTGTTTCCAACACTTTATGACCAACTCCAATGTAGTCCAACCCCATGGACTACAGCATGCCAGGCTTCCCTGTCCTTTACTATCTCCCAGAGTTGCTCAAACTCCTATCCACTGAGTCAATCATCTGGTCGTCCAATCAGTCATCGGATGTCATTGGATGATGCCATCCAATCATCTCCTCTGTTGCCCCCTTTCCATCCTCCCCTCAATCTTTCCCAGCATCAGGGTCTTTTCCAATTAGTCAGCTCTTCCCATCAGACAGACAAAGTATTGGAGCTTTGGCTTCATTATCCTCTCTCCATCACTAAAAATTGTTTTGTTATTTTTTAGTTACTAAGTCGTGTCTGCCACTTTCTAACCACATGAACTGTAACCCACCAGGCTCCTCTGTTCATGGGATTCCCCAGGCAAGAATACTAAAGTGGGTTGCCATATCCTTCTCCAAGGGATCTTCTCGATCCAGGGATGGAATCCACATCTCTTGTATTGGCAATTCAATACAATGGATGCTTTGCCACTGAGCCACCAAGGGAGCATGCTTTTTCTTTTATCTTGATAGTATTAGTATCACATTTATCTATCTGAAATCACAACCTCTTCTGTTTACAAATTATCACAGGTCTTAGGGATATGCATTATGTTTTTTAAGGATTCTATTTTAACAGCTATTGTAATGATTGGTACCATTTTCCCATACAGAGTGGCTTCATCATCTATTTGATTCCATCTTTGAATATCTTTCATTACAGTCTAGAAATAGGGAGGATTATTTTTTATTTGAAACTCAAAATTTATCTGTATAATAATGAACAAAAATGAAAGGTTAATCAAAACCATTTTATATTCAAAATTGACTCTAAAAGTAGTATATAATTTTTAGGTTAAAATGTTTGTAACTTTATAATACACATATTGTTTCAATACAGATAATGATTTTAATGAATGCTATAACATTTACATATTTCTGTAGGTCTTCAAAAGAACCTACATACAGGGTTATCACTACCATCTTTTTAAATTCCATATATATGCCTTAGTATACTGTATTGGTGTTTTTCTTTCTGGCTTACTTCACTCTGTATAATTGGCTCCAGTTTCATCCACGTCATTAGAACTGATTCAAATGTATTATTTTTAATGGCTGAGTATACTCCATTGTTTATGTATAGAAGAGTCTTTTGGACTCTGTGGGAGAGAGAGAGGGTGGGGTGATTTGGGAGAATGGCATTGAAACATGTATAATATCATATAAG
Source organism: Nanger dama (assembly GCA_917880005.1). Lineage (NCBI taxonomy): Eukaryota > Metazoa > Chordata > Mammalia > Artiodactyla > Bovidae > Nanger > Nanger dama. The sequence goes on along the minus strand of CAKJTW010000047.1, from coordinate 16,325,354 downwards.
AAACAAATCACCAGTCTAGGTTTGATGCAGGGTGCAGGATGTTTGGGGCTGGTGCACTGGGATGGTGTATGTGGGAGGGGAGGTGGGAGGGGGATTCAGGATTGGGAACACATGTACACCCATGGCAGATTCATGTTGATGTGTGGCAAAACCAATACAACATTGTAAAGTAAAATAATAATAATGATAATAATAATAATAAAAGAAAAAAAAAGAACCCACATGATTACTTTTGAAAGTTCCTTTACATGGGCAAAAATAGCTTAAATTGAAACAAAAATTAGCCAAAATGCTTACATTCTAACAGCAATAATAATACTTATAAAGATTAATAATAAGGATTATCAGATAATATTGGAAACATTTAAATATAAAAGGGAAAATAGTTACTTAGAGGCAAGAAAAAAATATTGATATGATTTAAGGATAAGAATCTGGAGGTAACCATTTGGGTTGTTGACATATGTGACTTTGGGGGAAGGTAGTTAATATTCCTGTCACTAGGTCTCTTATAACCTGGGAGGAAAAAGTTCATGCCAACTGCATGTTGAGGGCTTCCCTGATCACTCTGTGGTAAAGAAACAGACTGCCAAACCAGAGATGTGGGTTCAATCCATGGGTCACGAAGATCCCAAGGAGAATGAAATGGCAGCCCACTGCAATATTCTTTTTTTTTTTTTCTGTAACCTAGTTACTGAATAATATATACATATATATTTGATATTTATAATATTTTTATTTTATTTTTTAATATAAATTTATTTATTTTAATTGGAGGCTAATTATTTTATAATATTGTATTGGTTTTGCCAGACATCAACATGAATCCACCGCAAGTGTACATGTGTTCCCAATCCTGAATCCCCCTTCCAGCTCCCTGCCCATACCATCTCTCTGGGTCATCTCAGTGCAGAAACCCCAAGCATCCTGTATCATGCATCGAGCCTATATTGGCAATTTATTTCATATATGATTTTCAATGCCATTCTCCCTAATCATCCCACCCTCTCCCTCTAAACAGAGAGTTCTCCAAAGAAGACATACATATGGCTAACAAACACATTAAAAGATGCTCAACATCACTCATTATCAGAGAAATGCGAATCAAAACCACAATGAAGTACCATTTCACACCAGTCAGAATGGCTGCTATCCAAACTCTACGAGCAATAAATGCTGGATAGGGTGTGGAGAAAGGGGAACCCTCTTACACTGTTGGTGGGAATGCAAACTAGTACAGCCACTATGGAGAACAATGTGGTGATTCCTTAAAAGCTGGAAATAGAATTGCCTTATGACCCAGCAATCCAACTACTGGGCATACAAACCGAGGAAACTAGAATTGATTGAAAGAGACACATGTACCCTAATGTTCATCATAGTGTTTATAATAGCCAGAACATGGAAGCAACCTAGATGTCCATCAGCAGACGAATGGATAAGAAAGCTGTGGTACATATACACAATGGATCATTACTCAAACATTAAAAAGAATACATTTGAATCAGTTCTAATGAGGTAGATGAAGCTGGAGCCTATTATACAGAGTGAAGTAAACCAGAAAGAAAAACACTGATACAGTATACTAACGTATACATATGGAATTTAGAAAGATGGTAACAATAGCTCTGTATGCGAGACAGCAAAAGAGACACAGATGTATAGAACACTTTTTTGGACCACTGCAATATTCTTGCTTGGAAAATCCCATGGATAGAGGAGCCTGGCAGGTTATAGTCCATGGGGTTGCAAGAGTCAGGCAAGATTGAGCTCACAGGCACATATAGCTGAGAAAAGGAGAGAAGTGAAAGGCAAAGGAGAAAAAGAAAGATATATCCATCTGAATAGACTTCTAAAGAATAACAAGGAGATATAAGAAAACCTTCCTCAGTCAGTGATCAATGCAAAGAAATAGAAGAAAACGATAGAATGGGAAACTCTAGAGATCTCTTCAAGAAAATTAGAGATACCAAGCGAACATTTCATACACAGATGGACACAATAAAGGACAGAAACAATATGGAACTAAAAGAAGCAGAAAATATTAAGAAGGGGTGCCAAGAATACACAGAACTATACAAAAAGATCGTAATGACCCAGATAACCACAATGGTATGACCTAGAGCCAAACATCCTGGAGTAGGAAGTCAGTGGGCCCTAGGAAGCATCACCACAAACAAAGCCAGTGGAGGTGATGGATTCCAGCTGAGCTATTTCAAATCCTAAAAGATGATGCTGTAAAGGTTCTACACTCAATATGCCAGCAAATTTGGGAAACTCAGCAGTGGACACAGGACTGGGAAAGGTGTTTCCATTCTAATCCCAAAGAACGGCAATGCCAAAGAATGTTTAAGGTACAGCACAATTGCACTCGTCTCGCATGCTAGCAAAGTAATGCTCAAAATTCACCAAGCCAGGCTTCAACAGTACATGAACCTTGAACTTCGAGATGTTCAAGCTGGATTTAGAAAAGGCAGAGGAACCAGAGGTCAAATTGTCAACATCTGTTGGATCATAGAGAAAGCAACAGGACTGCAAAAATATCTCCTTCTGCTTCATTAACTACACTAAAGGCTTTAACTCTGTGGATCATAACAGACTGTGGAAAATTCTTCAAGAGATGGGAATAACAGACCATCTTACCTGCCTCCTGAGAAAACTGTATGCAAATCAAGAGGCAACAGTTAGAATCAGACATGGAACAACAGACTGGTTCCAAATTGGGAAAGGACTATATCAAAGCTCTGTATTCTCACCTTGTCTCTTTAACTTATATACAGAGTGCATCATGTGAAATGCTGGGCTAGATGAAGCAGAGGCTGGAATCAAGATTGCTGGGAGAAATATCAATAATCTCATATATGCAGATAACACCACCCTTATGGCAGAAAGTGAAAATGAACTAAAGAGCCTCTTGATGAAGGTGAAAGAGAAGAGTGAAAAAGATGGCTTAAAATTCAACATTCAGAAAACTAAGATTATAGCATCTGGCCCCATCACTTCATTGCAAATAGATGATTAAACAGTGGAAACAGTAAGAGATTTTATTTTCTTGGGCTCCAAAATCACTGCAGATGGTGACTGCAGTCATGAAATTAAAAGATGCTTGCTCCTTGGAAGAAAAGCTTTGACAAACCTAGACAGCATTTAAAAAGCAGAGGCATTACTTTTCTGACAGTGGTATGTGTAGTTAAAGCTATGGTTTTTCCAGTCATCAAGTACAGATGTGAGAATTGGGCCATTAAAAATGCTGAATTCCAAAGAACTGATACTTTTGGATTGTGGTGCTCGAGAAGACTTTTGAGAGTTCCTTGGACTACAAGGAGATTGAGCCAGTCAATCCTAAAAGAAATCAACCATTATTATTCACTGAAAGGCCTGCAATAAAAATCTTTAGGGTATAAAAAAGTACTTTTCTTGTAATAAGAGATAAGATAATTTTATGTCGATTCATATAGTCAAGTAGAGAAGGTAAAGTGGTAAAGGAAAAGGGGAGACCTACTTGGATAAATGTCCTTGAGTTGGCATCACAGGAAAAGACTCATTCATAAGCTAAAGTGATGGTCATGCATGGGAGCAGGAACAGTTCAACTTGGTAATAAGAGGAAAAGTAGGTTAGTAGTTTGGTAAGGTGGCTAATGGAAATACTCTTTTAGTTGTGTCTATTTTCTCCATGAAGTAGAAGGAAAGATAATCATTGATAGTAATGACTGGGTAACCATGTCACAGATTTTAGAAGAGAGAAGAACAGTATGGTAGTTAATTAGAAGAGTGGGAGAGGCTATGGATTTGAGGAATAAACCCTGGTTGCCTTGCCATACCAATGATCCTATGATGTTCATAAAGACATATTTAAGTGGAAAGAACTAGGATTTTTTTTAAAATTCTTTAGCCACATTCAGCTGCATAGACATAGGTGTGGGCTAGACAGAACACTGAATTTATCCAATGTTGTTATTTTGTTAAGAGGATGCAATGAAGTGAGCTTGTAGGAGGGAATAGAGAGTAGATTCAAGAAAAATGGTTTTAATGATTGATCATTCTTAGCACATTTGGGTGGATTTCACTTAATGTTTGACCTCCTGTTAAGAGTTTAATTTCTGTTGAGATAAAAGAAACCAGAGGCATTTGTAGGAACTGGAGAAAGGATTTTGAGCAGCAGTTACTGCTAAGTGCTGAAGTGGTTTGCATTGTAAGTGGTTACATACAATGCTGAAACGTTACCAACTAACCAGGCACTACAGGAAGAGAACTGAGAGAGCTTAATGCTATATTAGTGATTATATATGATCTCAGCCAGAAAATTAGGGTAGATTTTGTGACAGCATGTATGGGTATATGCTAATTTAGACAGAAGCCAATTTATTATTTACTTAGGATCTTGAGTATATAAGACTATTTATTTCATGGATCATAGGGGCACTATGTCAGTCATCCAAGCAATTTTGCAAATGGCAAAACTGGCCTATCTACATCTAGTCAATTCAGGAAAGGCTAATTAGAATATATTTCTGGATGAATCTCCTATCTAGCCCTCATCTCTTCCTTTCCACAATGTTTGCCCTTGTTGAAGAAGAAAATTAAAGGAGAATTAATTCCCTCTGCTCTCACTGAGTCATGACTTATGGTTGAGAAGATATGGATGCTGGAAGAACAAGCCTAATTTGGTGAGTAAAGGCCATACAGGTACCAGTGAGATACCTGAGGATAAAAATAGTCCCAATCCACCTTTCAAGAAGTGTCATCCATAGAAAATTTGGAGTTCAGGTAGAATAAGCCTTATAATACATTTTTTTTTCCTATAAGAATCTGAGTTACCATACAAATAACTCAGTGTTTTCACCCTTCCATGTCAAGAAGATCATATGCATATTAGGTAGATTTCAGAAAAATAAAATCAGGGGAATACTTGTAATTTGCTGAGGTTAGAATCTGCTTTTGCTGAAGCAAGAACATTAATGCTTTTACAGGTGATGTTATTGAGATCAAGAAAGAAAATGAATTTATAGGGTTACAAAGTAAGTGAATGAGTCTGAATGCAATCTCACCTGGTAAAGAGTGCCCTATTAGGTTGAGTTCTAAGGAAGAAAATATTAATGTGGTTCTTCAGAATATACTGTCTAAATAAGGAAGGAGTGAAGTGGATAGTGAATCTGACCTCTCAAGTATAAAGGTGCATGGATACTGATTTCCGTTCCTTCAGAAGTCATGGGTTCTGGGGAGGGATAATAACAAAGTCAGGCTCCCACCTGAAGAAGCTGCTGCACAGCCGGGTAGGAGTCTCAGACACTTTACAGGGCCTTTCTGAGAGGATGAACGAATTACAATAGACATTTTCTTTTCTTTTTTAAAATTAATTTATTTATTTTAATGGGAGGCTAATTTATTTATAACTTTGAGGTGGTTTTTGCCATACATCGACATGAATCAGCCATAGGTATACACGTGTCCCACCACCCTGAATCCCCTTCCCACCTCCATCCCAACCCCATCCCTCTGGGTGTACCAGAGCACCAGCTTTGGCTGCCCTGCTGTATGCATCCAATTTGCACTAGTCATCTATTTTATATATGGTAATATACATGCTTCAAAGTTATTATCTCATATTGTCCCATCTTTGCTTTCTCTCGTATAGTCCAAAAGTCTTTTCTTTACATCTGTGTCTCTTTTGCTGTCTTGCATATAGCATCATTATTACCATCTTTCTAAATTCCATATATATGCATTAATATGCCATATTGGTGGCTTACTTCACTCTGTAAAATAGCTCCAGTTTCATCCATTTCATTAGAACTGAATCAGATGTGTAATTTTTTTTTATTGCAACGAGTAATATTCCACTGTGTATATGTACCACAACTTCCTTATCCATTCATCTGCTGATGGACATATAAGTTGCTTCCACATCTTAGTTGTTGTAAACAGTGATGTAGTAAACGTTGGTGTACATGTGTCTCTTTCAGTTCTGGTTCCTTGGTGTTTGCTCAGCTGTGGAATTGCTGGGTTGTATGGCAGTTCTGTTTCCAGTTTCTTAAGGAATTTCCACACTGTTCTCCATAGTGGCTGTACTAGTTTGCATTCCCATGAAGAGGGTAAGAGGGTTCCCTTTTCTCCACACTCTCTCCAGCAATTGTTGTTGTAGACTTTTGATGGCAGCCCTTCTGGTGAGATTGTACCTCATTGTGGTTTTGATTCGTGCTTCTCTGATAATGAGTGATGTTGAACATCTTTTCATGTATTTGTTAGCCATTTGTACGTCTTCTTTGTAGAAATGTCTGTTTAATTCTTTGGCCTGTGTTTTGATTGGTTCATTTATTTTTCTGGAATTGAGCTGAATGAGTTGTGTATTTTGGAGACTAAGTCTTTGTCAGTTGCTTCACTTGCTATTATTTCTCCCATTCTGAAGGCTGCCTTTTCACCTTGCTTATAGTTTCCTTCATTGTGCAAAAGATTTTAAGTTTAATTAGATCCCATTTGTTTATTTTTGTTTTATTTCCATTACTCTGGGAATGTCATACAGGATCTTGCTGTAATTAGTGTCAAATAGTGTTCTGCCTAAGTTTTCCTCTAAGAGTTTTATAATTTCTGGTCTTATATTTAGATCTTTAATCTATTTTGAGTTTATTTTTGTGTATGGTGTTAGGAAGTATTCTAGCTTCATTCTTTTACAGATGGTTGACCAGTTTTCCTAGCACCACTTTTTAAAGAGATTGTCTTTACATCATTGTATATTTTTGCCTCCTTTGTCAAAGATAAGGTATCCATAGGTATGTGGATTTATCTCTGGGCTTTCTATTTTTCCATTAATCTATGTTTCAGTCTTTGTGCCAGTACCATACTGTCTTGATGACTGCAGCTTTGTAGTATAATTTGAATTCAGATAGGTTGATTCTTCCAATTTCATTCTTCTTTCTCAAGATTGCTTTGGCTATTAGAGATTTTTTGTATTTCTATACAAATTGTGAAATTATTTGTTCTTGTACTCTGAAAACTACCCTTAGTAGCTTGATAGGGATTGCACTGAATCTATAGATTGCCTTAGGGAGTATACTCATTTTCACTATATTGATTCTTTTGATCCATGAACATGGTATATTTCTCCATCTTTTGTGTCATCTTTGATTTCTTTCACCATTGTTTTATAGTGTGTGTGTGTATATATATATATATATATATATATATATATATATATATATCTTTTGTTTCTTTGAGTAAATTTATTCCTATTTTATTCTTTTTGTTGCAGTGGTGAATGGGATTGTTTCTTTAATTTCTCTTTCTGTTTTCTCATTGTTAGCATATAGAAATGCAAAGGATTTCTGTGTATTAATTTTATATCCTATATCTTTACTACATTCATTGATTAGCTCTAATAATCTTCTGATGTCGTCTTTAGGGTTTCTATGTAGAAGGTCATGTCATCTGCAAACAGTGAGAGCTTTACTTCTTATCCAATCTGGATTCCTTTCATTTCTTTTTCTTCTGATTGCTGTGGCTAGGACATCCAAAACAATGTTGAATAGTACTGATGAGAGTGAGCACCCTTGTCTTGTTCCTGGCTTTAGAGGAAATGCTTCCAATTTTTGCCATAGAGGACAATGTTTGCTGTAGGTTTGTTGTATATGACTTTTACTATTTGAGGTATGTTTCTTCTATGCCTGCTGTCTGGAGAGTTTTGATCATAAATGGGTGTTGAATTCTGTCAAAAGCTTTCTCTGCATCTACTGAGATAATCATATGATTTTTATCTTCCAATTTGTTAATATGGCATATCACATTGATACATTTGTTAATATTGAGAATCCTTGCATCCCTGGGATAAAGTCCACTTGGTCATGATCTATGATCTTTTCATGTATTGTTGGATTTTGTTTGCTAGAATTTTGCTGAGGATATTTTCATCTATGTTCATCAATGATATTGGCCTGTACTTTTCTTTTTTGTGGCATCTTTTTATGGTTTTGGTACTAGGGTGATGTTGGCATCATAGAATAAGTTTGGGAGTTTGCCTTCCTCTGCAATTTTCTGCAAGAGTTTGAGTAAAATACTTGTTAGCTCTTCTCTAAATTTGTGGTAGAATTCACCTGTGAAGCCATGTGGTCCTGGGCTTTTGTTTGTTGGAATATTTTTTATTACAGCTTTGATTTCTGTGCTTGTGATGGGTCTGTGATGGGTAAGATTTTCGATTTCTTCCTGGTTCAGTTTTGGAAGGTTTTGTCCATTTCTTCCAAATTGTCCATTTTACAACAGAGATTTTAAACTCGGAATTCATTCTGACTTCTAAGCAAACTTTAATAATGATGCTCCTTATTGTATTTGACCCTGCTTATTTCATAACTATGCAGATTAGTTCTGAATGCTTCTTGTGATGCAAAACAAAAATTTAGTGGCTGCTGCTGCTGCTAAGTTGCTTCAGTCATGTCCAACTCTGTGCAACCCCATAGACGGCAGCCTACCAGGCTCCCTGTCCCTGAGATTCTCCAGGCAAGAACACTGGAGTGAGTTGCCATTTCCTTCTCCAGTGCATGAAAGTGAAAAGTGAAAGTGAAGTCACTCAGTTGTGTCCGACCCTCAGCGACCCTATGGACTGCAGCCTTCCAGGCTCCTCTGTCCATGGGATTTTCCAGGCAAGAATACTGGAGTGGGGTGCCATTGGGGAACCCCACTCCAGTACTCATGCCTGGAAAATCCGAAGGATGGAGGAGTCTGGTAAGCTGCAGTCTATGGGGTCGCTGAGTCGGACCATCTATGGAGTCACACAGAGCTGGATACGACTGAAGCAACTTAGCAGCAGCAGCAGCAGCAGCAGTAACAGCTAATAAATGAGATCAAACAATAGGATTTGGTGCTCCAGAGAAAGGACTAGAGCATTTGAATTTATGAAAGATGCCAGGTCAAGATAAGACATGGTCTTCAGGAAGGAAAATAGAGAAAATAACGTTCTTATTAATTCCTCAGGGGAAAAAGTCTAATTCTTAGGAGGAGAAAAAGATAAGCAGGATGAATGAACTTTAAGATAGAAGTGTATATATTGTATTAATACAAATAAATACATACTGTACATTTTAATTTTACATCCTGCTCCTTGCAATAGAGCACAGTTTGTACTCAAACCCCAGCATTATTCTTTGTAGATGTAGATTATTCAGTTACTTATTTTAAAAGAAAAAGCAAAGGAACCAAAACAATTTTGAAAGAGAAGGATAAGTTGGAAGAATTATAATATCTGATTTTAAGACTTAATAAGCACAGAGTCAGACTCGACTGAAGTACTTAGCAGCAGCAACTTTAAAAAAAAGAAAGTGTACTATTGGGAGGGCAAAGGAAACATGGATTAAAAGAATAGAATCAAGAAATGAGAAACTGACCCACCCAAAAAGAGTCAACTAAGTTTAGACAAATGTGACAAAGCAAATAAATGGAATAGGAATTATCTTATCAATAAATGATATTAGATAATTACAAACTCAATCGAAATTTCACATGAAAAATCTTTCTCAACAAAGAGGACAGTGCAACACAATGTTAGAAAGACAGTCTCTTCAACAAATTGTTCTGGGAAAACTGGGAGGTATGTATAAATGAAATTAGATCATTATTTCACAAAATATACAAAAAGTAAGTTCATAATGGATTGAAGACCTAAATGTGAGACTGCACACTGTCAAATTCCTAGAGGGAACATAGGCAGGCCACTTTCTGACATAAATCGTGGCAAGATATTTTTTAATGTGCCTTCCAGAATAATGGAAATAAAAACAAAAATAAACAAGTTGGACCTACTTAAACTAAAATGATTTTGCACAATAAGCAAAAGGAAACAATAAGCAAAAGAAAGACAAACCACAGATTAGGAGAAAATATTTGCAAATGATGTGACTGACAATGGATTAGTTTCCCAAAATCTACAAATAGTCCATGAAGATCAGCATCATCAAGACAAACAACCCAATCCAAAATGGGCAGGACTAAGTCGACTTTAAATAGGTCTGTTTAGACCTGAAGATCTATGTAAATAGACCTTAAATCGGCCTAAAATTTCTCCAAAGAAGACATACAGATTCCCAAAAGGCACATGAAAAAGATGTTCAACGTCACTAATTGCTAGTTATAAGAAATGCAAATCAAAAACTAGAGTGAGATATTATCTTACACCAGTCAAAATGGCTATCATCAAAAAAAAAAAAATCACAAACAATAAATGCTGGAGAGGGTAGGCAGAGAAGGGAACCCTCCTACACTGTTGGTGGGAATATAAATTGGTACAGCCACTATGGAGAACAGTATGGTAGTTCCTTAAAAAAACTAAAAATAGAAATACTGCTCCTGGTCATATATCTGAAAGAAAATATGGCCGCAAAATATACATGCACGCTGATGTTCATTGCAACACTATGTACAGTAGCCAAGACATGGAAGAAACCTAAATTATATCAACAGAAGAATGGATAAAGCATTTGTGATATATATATTCAATGGAATATTACATAGCCATCAGTAAGAATAATGCCATTTGCAGCAACATTGTTGGACCTAGACATTGTCATACTGAATGAAGTAAGCCAGAGAATGAGGAATATATTATCACATCTCTTATATGTGGAATCTAAAAAGACATGATACAAATGAATACATTCACAAAGCAGAAACAGACTCACGGACTTATAAGAACAATCTTCTGGTTGCCTGGGGGAAGAAGTGAGGGAGGTACAGTTAAGGAGTTTAGGATGGACAAGTACATCCTGTCATATTCAAAATGGATAACCAACAAGGAACTAATATAGCACAAGGAACACTGCTCAAGTAAAAGTGTTGTTATGTAACACTGTCATCTAACAGCCCAGACGAAAGGGGAGTTTGGAGGAGACTGGATACATGTATACATACGGCTGAGCTCCTTTGCTTTCTGCCTGAAATTATCACAAAGTTTTTCATCAGTTATTTGTTGTTCTTTAGATGCTACATCACGCCCAGCTTTTTTTCAACCCCAGGTACTGTAGTCAGCCAGGCTCCTCTGTCCATGGGGTTTCTAAGGCAAGAATACTAGAGATTGTTGCTGTTTCCTTCTTTAGGGGTCTTCCTGAACCAGGGATTGAACCCGATCTCCTGCATTGGCAGATGATTCTTTACCACTGCACCACCAAGGAAGCACATAAAACAAAGTCTCATTAAAAAGGTAAATTTTTAAAAAAGCAAAGTTTACCCGAATGCATAATAGACTTAAACATAAAACAAAGCAAACATTTAGAAGTATAGGAAAAAAATTGCTACCTAAGACAAGGTAAAAATAAAAATATGCATATTCATGACCCCAAAGTCATGATCAATAAAAGTTTTAAAATATATTAACTGACTTACTTAGAACTAAAAGGTTTTGTTCTTAAAAAGAACATGCCAAGTAAATTAAACAATATGCAAACCTGAGATAAAGTATTTGCAAATCACATACATGACAAATATTTAGACTCATAGTATATAGGTAACTATATATTAGTTAGATGATGGCTTAGACAATAAAGACTGCAATGCAGGAGATCTAGGTGCAGTCCTTGGGTTGGGGAGACCTCCTGGAGAAGGAAATGGCAACCCATTTCAGTATTCTTATCTGGGAAAGCCCAGAGACAGAGGAGCCTGGCAGGCTATAATTCATGGAGTCACAAATAGTCATTCACAATTAAGCAAAGTATAGCACAATGTAGATCAATTTGAGAAGAGTTGACACTGTTACTAGTTTAAATCTTCCAACCCACAAACAAGTTATGTCTCTCCATTTATTTAAATTTTCTTGGATTTCTTTTATTAGGCATTAATAGTTTTGACATTCAGCTACTGTACATGTTTTGATATACTTATCCTTACAAATTTTATTTTTTAGATTCAATGATGACAAATGATGCTGTGTTTTCAAATTTGGGTTTCCCATGTATTATATGTATATGTGTGTGTGTGTGTGTGTGTGTGTGTGTGTGTGTGTGTGTGTGTAAGTTGTTTTTATGTATTGACTATGTGTTCTGCAATCTTGCCTAACTTACTTATTTGTCTAGGATTCTACAATTATTTTTGGTAAATTCCTTGGCATTTTCATAGTCTTTGGCAGAAGACGTCTTCTGCCACTAGGGGAACCTCTTGATAAGGATGAAAGAGGAAACTGAAAAAACCAGGGTTGAAACTCTACATGTAAATAATAATAATAATAATAATAATGATTGTGGTATCTGGTCCCATCGCTGTGTGGCAAATATAAGGGGAAAAAGTGAAAGCAGTGACAGATTTTCTGTTCTTGGGCTACAAAATCAGTATAGATGGTGATTGCAGTCATGAAATTAAAACCTTGAAAGGAAAGCTATGACAAACCTAGGCAGCATATTAAAAAGCAGACATCGTACTTTGCTGACAAAGGTCCATCAAGTCAAAACTGTCAGAAAAAGCAATGGCAACCCACTGTAGTGTTCTTGCATGGAGAATCCCAGGGATGGGGGAGCCTGGTGGGCTGCTGTCTGTGGGGTCACACAGAGTTGGACACGACTGAAGTGATTTAGCAGCAGCAGGCAAAGCTGTGGTTTTTCCAGTAGTCATGGACTGATGTGAGAGGGTGAACCATAAGAAAGGAGGTCAAACCAGTCAGTGCTAAAGGAAGTCAACCCTAAATATTCACTGGAAAGGTTGATGCTGAAGTTGAAGCTCCAATGCTTTGGCTACCTGCTGCAAAGAGCCAGTTCATTGCAAAAGACTCTAATGCTGGGAAAGACTGAAGAAAAAAAAGGGGAAAGGGGATGACTGAGGATGAGATGATTGGATGGCATCACCGACTCAGTGAATATGAATTTGAGCAAACTCTGGGAGGTAGTGAACAGTGAAGCCCGGTATGCTGCAGTCCATGGTGTCACAAAGAGTCAGACACAAGTTACCAACTGACTGAAAACAATAAATTCTCCTACTCTTCAATCTATTAAACTGCTATTTCATTTTAAACATTATTATTGCTCTAGTGATACAAACATGTATTGCTATAAATTTTTGATTCGGAACTGCTTTACCTCCATTGAATAGATTTGACATGTTTTACTTTCATGGTCATTGATAACTATATATTTTGGAGAATTTTAAAAACATCCTCTCTTTCCTATGAATTACTTAGAAGTTGTTGTTGTTGTTTTTACTTACAATGATTTGTAGAGACATCATTCCATATTCTTTATTGAAATTCAGTTGTTTTGCTCATATATACACACATAATATTTAGATACATCTCCTTAGAGAATTGATTGTTTTATCTTGTAATAATCTTACTGTCTGTTTGCTCTGAAGTCTACTTTCTCTGATACTGATATAATCATTGAGCTCAATTTTAATTATTGTTTGCCTTTGTTTTGGAAATTGCAAAGCCACTCTCAAATTCAGGGTTTTTTCTTCTTTTTTGAAACCTGGTTGAGACAGTTTTCAAGGCATTACACTCTTTCATATCTTAATACCCAAATTTTAAAATGTAATTGGTCTTAGATTTTGGAGAACTAGTGTGAGATCACATGCTGAAAACTACTGGATTGTAAATTGTTTTACATTTCCTTGATTAGTAATCAAATCATTGACCTTACAAGTTGACTTTTTTCAACTCTCTGTGCTTAGCCACTAAGTTGTGTCCAGCTCTTTGCAATGGTATCGACTGTGGCTCTCTAGGTTCCTTTTTCCATGGGGATTCTCCAGGCAAGAATACTAGAGTGGATTGCCATTCCTCTTCCAGCTCGAGCATTGAACAAAGGTCTCCTGCACTGCAGGCAGGTTCTTTACCAGCTGAGCCACCAAGGAAGCCCTTTCATCTCTCTAAGGGATAGTCAATTGATCAGTGTCCATGTCAAATCAAACACAGTGCTATCAAAAGCAGAGAGTTATAATTAAACAAAATTTACTCATTTTTTTTTTTAAAGAAAATGAGTACCCATTTCCTGTGTAATAATTTTGCCATCTATCACTTGATACTCAAAATTGCAAAACATAGATTTGGAAGAGATTATACATATTTAGAAAGAACAATCAAACAATCAACTATTATAGTCATTGTCACTCAAAATAGGACAATGGCTATAATATCATAATAGCTACATGATAAAATTTTGGTTTTTAAGTTTTGTGCAACCTCTTTGAATTCTTAAGTCTCTTTTTAACATAGTGCATTGTCTTTCTGCTCTTTCAGTTCTTCTTTACTTTTGTATCCAGAATACTCAAGCTTTTCCTTCATCTCATAGCACCATCATTCACTTGCTAAAACAGTCTGAAACACCACCATTCCCTAATGATAAATAAAGACAAGGTAAGGAAGAGTCTCCAATTTGTATATAACCAGCAATATAATCATAGAGGAATAAAGCTCTAAAGAAATGCATATTCGAGTAAGAACATAAAATCATTTGGCTTTTTGTTTCTGATGTCCATTCATGCTGCCTGTTCAGTCACTAAGTCATGTCCCTCTCTTGGCTAAGCCACAGAGTGTAGCCTGCCAGGTTCCTTTGTCCATGGGATTTTCCAGGCAAAAACACTGGAGTAGATAGCCATTTCCTTCTACACTGATATTCATCCAATCAGCTTTATCTTTGGCCAAGAAGTACTACTCCTTAGAAGAAAAGTTATGACCAACCTAGATAGTATATTCAAAAGCAGAGACATTACTTTGCTGACTAAGGTCTGTCTAGTCAAGGCTATGGTTTTTCTTGTGGTCATGTATGGATGTGAGAGTTGGACTGTGAAGAACGCTGAGTGCCAAAGAATTGATGCTTTTGAACTGTGATGTTGGAGAAGACTCTTGAGAGTCCCTTGGACTGCAAGGAGATCCAACCAGTCCATTCTGAAGGAGATCAGCCCTGGGATTTCTTTGGAAGGAATGATGCTAAAGCTGAAACTCCAGTACTTTGGCCACCTCATGCAAAGAGTTGACTCATTGGAAAAGACTCTGATGCTGGGAGGGATTGAGGGCAGGAGGAGAAGGGGACGACCAAGGATGAGATGGCTGGATGGCATCACGGACTCGATGGACGTGAGTCTGAGTGAACTCCAGGAGTTGGTGATGGACAAGGAAGCCTGGCGTGCTGTGATTCATGGGGTCACAAAGAGTCAGACATGACTGAGTGACTGAACTGAACTGAACTGATTCTGAAGTTTGGAGAAGGCAATGACAACCCACTCCAGTACTCTTGCCAGGGAAATCCCAGAGACAAGAGCCTGTGGGCTGCCATCTATGGGGTCAGACAGAGTCAGACACAACTGACATGACTTAGCAGCAGCAGCATTCTGAAGTTAATTCTACCACTTTTGCAGAAAAGCAGCTTTGTTTTCAAATATCGTTTGTATAGTTTTATGGATAAATGTCAGAGATTACATTTCCTCCACTCTACTGTAATATACAGTTTACTGTAATACTGAATTTCTTATGTAAATATCATCACCATTTAAATAGTTAAAATAAGTTTAATTTCCACAAAAATCTTTGATCACTGATATTATGCTGAATTGTAAAACTGAGTAGTTTTATCTGGGCAATATGTATTGTTTCTCAAAGACAGAAGAAAGCTCAACATATCACTTTAACCAGCTCTGGGATTTGAGCCAGTGGAACTGAATACTGTAGATGATTCTCTAAATTCAAACCATCCTGTTGTTCATTTGTTCAGTCATGTCTGACTCTTTGTGACCCCAGGGTCTGCAGCATGCCAGGCTTTCCTGTCCTTCACCACTTTTCAGAGTTTGCTCAAACTGATGTTCACTGAGTCAGTGATGCCATACAACCATATCATCCTCTGTTGTCCCCTTGTTCTCCTGCCCTCAGTCTTTCCAGCATCAGGATCTTTTTCAGTAAGTTGGTTCTTCACATCAGGTGGCCAAAGTATCTGTTTGGACTTTGATTACTGAGAGACACTTATAATTATCTGATTCTAATATCCTTTGATAGGCTTTTGTTTTCTTGTTTTCTGTCCTATTTTGATTTTGTGAAGACTGTGGGCCTAATATTATTCTTAAATGATATTCTTCAGAGTCAGAAAGAGTGGTCAGAGAAACCCAGAAAATAATCGATCACTGTAAAACTGGAGACTTCAAGCCTCATGATAGAACAGTTCTCCTGGGTTCCCTTGCCCTACTGCATTCTTCCCAGGTGCACCTTCCCAATAAAATCTCTTGCTTTGTCTGCATGTGTGTCTCTTCAGGACTTCCCTGGTGGCTCAGACGGTAAAGGTAAAGCATCTGTCTACAAGGTGGGAGACCCGGGTTCAATCCCCGGGTTGGGAAGATCCCCTGGAGAAGGAAATGGCAA
This sequence comes from Nanger dama, assembly GCA_917880005.1. Lineage (NCBI taxonomy): Eukaryota > Metazoa > Chordata > Mammalia > Artiodactyla > Bovidae > Nanger > Nanger dama. The sequence continues at coordinate 16,309,054 of CAKJTW010000047.1, read as the reverse complement.
TACACTCCAGTACTATTGCCTGGAAAATCCCATGGACAATTCATTTCTGAGTGTTAGATAACAGCCCCATTTGTGCCCTGAAAAGAGCCCCCTTCCTACAACAAATGTCAACTCTGATGGGGCATCTTCTTTGCTATGACTGAGATCTTGACCACTCAGAGTACTCATGGACCAACTCACCCACCAATCAACCAGACCCAGAAGCTGCAACTGGGGCCCTTTTTTCTCTGATCTTCTCCTGATGCAGATGACTGACCAGAGGTCCCTGACCAGGTAAGGAACAAGAGACTTTATTGACCTCTCTCCCTTCCATCTCTCTTTCCTCTCCTTAACCCCTCTCATCCTACTTTCTAGTCCCACAGTCCTGGATGCAGGAATCTGGTCAAAGGGCCTCTGCCTGAGTTGAGGATTAGAGCTTGATCAACTCCTCTTGACTGAGAACTCAAATTCTGGTTTTGGTCTGGTTTCTGGTTTGAATTCTGGTTCTGTTCTGTTCTGGTCTAGTTTCTGATAGGGCCAAGTACTAGTCCTCCCTTTTCTGCAGTCTCAGGTTAAAGTCCTATAATGTCTTGGTATGTACAGCTGCAAAGACGACTATAAGGCCACCTCTTTGGCCCCCTTCTTCCACCTCCTCCAACCTCTTCTTTCAAACTTGCTTCCTTTCCTTCCTTTGAAATCTTTGAAGATCTGAGATATTTTCATTTACTCTGTTAGTACTTGGATCCAAAGTTATGTGTCTCTATTGGAGATTTTCTGAGAGACTGTAATCTTGTATTTAAAGGAGTGGCTGATTAGGACTGTCAGGTCTATGTGTGTGTTTTATACTCTGGGTTCTGTGCTGTGATTTGTGATGGCCATTTTGCTCTGTGTGGGTACCATTTGGTTTAGACCTACTGCCATCTTGTTATAACTTGATTTATTCCCTGTGCCTTGAGACCAGGGCTCTCAGGAACACTTATCTAGACCATCTCTAACTCCTGAGACTAAGGAACAATGAAAAGAAGCCTTTAATTTTTTTTTTTTATTTATTCCAACTAGTGAATGTTATATTGTAACATATAATTCATGACTAAATTTAGAAAATGAAGCTAGATCTCACATTGTGTCTGAATATGTGTATGTCTCGGTATGTCTTTGTCTCTGGATAATGATTTTGAGATTAATTTGTAAATGAGCTCCATTTAATTTGCTTAAAGAAAGTAAGTGCTTATAAATCAAATAATCCTAAATTAAGCTAAATGAATTCCAAGTTCATGTGAAGAGGGAAATATTCAATATTAAATTAATGCCAGGTAACAGACATGTCTCTAGAACCATCAATAAGTATAGTACTTCTGTTGTACCTAGGTTTACTATAGGTCAAATAAGACTGTATTCTGTTACAAATTGGTCAACAAGAAATGTACTTCATTGTGAAAAATACTTTAGAGAAACTAAGATGCATTTTCAAGAGAAAAAGGTATGAAAAAATTCTGAAAAGAGTTATGCATTATCAGAATTTTCTAAAACTGGATCATAATTAGTTTGATAACTGGATTTTGTTAGAAATGACACAGCCATAGGAAAACTGGTTAGAGCCAACGAGATTCAAGATAGTAGAGTCAAATCTCATTAAACCTTGAGCCTTGGTATATACACCCGTTGTGACAGATCAGCAAGCTAAATGACATACCCACCAGTATTAGCTAAATCTGACCAAATGTTTTAGACCTTTTGATTGATTTTTTTGTATGAAACTTCTTAAATCAACTTCTACTGAAATTCTTTTGACCTCTTGCTAACTTTGTGATGCTTCAGAGAGACCCTGAAACATCCCAAAGAGAGATATTAAACTAACTTTTATTTGGCTGGTTAAATTACATGGGAAATAATAGCAAATGAGTAATAAATCCTCCCAGGTTATACTGTATGGTAAAGTTACTAATATAGATATCCTAGAAATTTAATGGAGTTCCTAAAAATCTGATATGTTCTGGTATTCTAGTGGCAAATATGATGACTTCACAAAGGTTCACAAAAGGACTGAATGAACCAGTGAATATGCTTATAACTTTTATGGTTTCTATCTGAAAAAATTACAAGTTTGAATCTGTGTTTCCTGGGAGTAGGAAAAACCTTTCCCTCAAACTAATTATGACAATGATTTGGTAAAATTATACATTATAAACAAATTGAAACAATTAAATTTTTCTCTCTGACTCCTCCAGAGATTGGGAACTCTTAAGTTTCCTGTAACTTTATCAGGTAAGTTGGGAAGGTTATCTCACTAACAAGAACAGAATCTCAAGTAATTTTGAGACCTTGAAAATGGAAGAATTCACCTAGATTTGTGAGGGGTAATCGGTCATAAGCCTTTGGTGTGACTTTCCCAGCCCTGAAAGGTTGTGTTTATAAGTTCAGACTGAGACTCTGAAAGTTTTAGCAAGGCAAAAAGTCTATGCACTTACCTGAAACTAACACAACATTGTAAATCAACTATACTCCAATAAAATTAAAAAGAAAAAAAAAAAGTCTGCAATCATTTATAGTTATACAAATCATCAGGCCAAATTTATTGATAATAGACCTTTTGGCAAAAAAACTAGCCTTAGTTTGGTTATATTTGCTAAAAATGAGGGTAATTTTAGGGAGAAAAAGATGTTTCAATAAATGCTAAACCCCAGTTTGTTAATAGAAGTCTCTATCTACTAGGACTCATTTTCTGGATAGTTCTTTGCTGTAATGCAATATTAATGTAAAATTCAATTTAATTGTTAAGGAACACCCTAAGTTGGTTTCTGAAGCTTATTTCAGTAACCTATCTTTGTACAAATATCAGATGCCTCATGACCTGCAACCAGGACTGGAAAAAGACATAATCTAAGGGATTGTCTCCAACCTGGATGAAAGGATCTTTTAAATCAGATACTCTTAAGTGGCTCATGCACAGTAAAATTGAAGGGAAATCGACTCTTGATTCCCATTTCCAAATGCCCCTACATTGGGCTAGCCTATAGAGAGGACTACTAACCTAAACTCACCTTAAAATGATGCTCAAGCAGAAGAAACTGCACTATACTAGGATGAGAAGATGACACCAGAAGTAGAAGTCTTGCCCAAGATGCTGGATCTGATTCGTATAATCATTTATAATGTTTTCTTGACTTCTTGGACCTTCACTTATAAATCAAATGTTTTCCTATCATAGGCATGATCCTAGGCTAGTTTTAGAAATCAATGCAATTGTTGGGCTTGTGGCCAATTCCTTGTGTCTAATTCTGCATTACCATGGTGAATGTCTCTACTCCAGGGTTCTAATTGGTCGGCCTTTACTTTAAAAGAAAAAATATAGTCATATTCAGGTCCTTATTGATATTACTAGATGGGATCCACACACCTGGTCAACTAATAATGCCTGTTCTGACCCTGGCCATAAATTTGAGTTTTCTTCTATTACTCAACCTCAATCAGAGAAACAAACAGTTTCATCAAAGGCAAAAATGTCACACAATTATAGGGTGGATTTATATAGATAACACCAGGCTATGGTAATTTAGCTTTAAAATCTCCTTTATGTGGAAAAAAACGTTTTAATACTGTTAAAACAGATAATTGATATAGTCTACAAAGTGGAGCTATTATAAAATGTTGGTAACCGAGAAGGCATAACACTAATTATTGTCAGATGAGGGAATAAAACAGTGGTCAAAGATACTTAAATATATCAACACATTAACCATTTAATATTTCACATAATTTCATTATTCTACATATAACTTATTTTCATTATTTTATTGACAAAAGTAAACTCATGTACAACTATGTAAAACATCCATATGCACTTTTTCCCTTTACATAAAAGTTTTAATGTGGATGTTGCCATGTTCTATTTGGTACCTAGTGAGTCTAAATTAGTTTTCTTTTTAATTATAGATTTGAACTTTGGCATCTTCTCTAAAACTTTGATTTAAATAATTTTAAAATAATTATTTTAATTTCTTTTTAATTTTTGTTACCTTGACAAAATTTGAACCAAAGAGAAACAACAAAGGATGCAAAATAAAGAAATATCATACATCAACATGGATCTGCCATGGGTGTACATAAGTTCCCACCTCTGAACTCCCCTCTCACCTCCCTCCCCATACCATCCTTCTGGGTTATCCCAGTGCACCAGCCCCAAGCATCCTGTATCCAGCATCGAACCTAGACTGGCAATTCGTTTCTTATATGATATTATACATGTTGTAAAGTAAAAAAAAAAATAAAAAATAAAAATAAAAACAAATAAAAAGAAATATCATGAGAAATTAAATTAATTATAATATACAAAACTTTTAAATGCTCTAATAATAAAATTGACATACTATAATGAAATACTCTAATAAAAATAATGAAATACCTTATCTCAAAATGATAATACATTCACAGTGAAGCTCTTACAATTACAGTACTAGTAGAAGAAATATAAGATAGCTATGTTACTTTTTAGCTTCAGGTACCTTGATCATGAGTTTTGAGGGGAAAAAGAGCTAAAACAGTTTAAATAGTCAAAAACTATTATACAAATGTGAGGTCAGAACTGAGTCTCAAATGTGATGAGAATTCATAAAAGCAAAACATACTTTCAAACCAGAAATTACATTTACCAACTGCAAATGCTGTATATATATGTATGTGTTTTCAATAACATATATATTTTTTCTTAACACATTTTTGCATATTTTTCCTACTAGTAATAGAAAACTTTCTTAATATTATACAGAAGATGTTTGTCAAAGTCACCATATAGAACTTTTTGCAAGAAATTGTTTAAAATTTCTGCATATATTTCAGCCTTTTGCAGTCTCATGAACAGACTCAAAACATAATCATTTCAAGACTATGCATTCTATTAAGAATTTTTGCTTTATAAGAAAATCTAAATCATCTTCTAGAATATTGATCATAGTATAATATCCATACCATACTGATTCCCACACAAAAATATGACAATACAAGCCTCTAAGACTTTGAAAGTTATTTCCTTACAAAATATTAAACTTAATATTTTATGTGTCAGTTTTCATAAAGTCTTCTTAGTTCTCATATTCTTATCATGCCAAGGTAAAACAGTATTTTACTATCCATGTATAGATAAAAATGTGAAGAGAATTGTGAATTATTTTGCTAAATACTGAGATTTTCATAAATTATAGATCCAAAAATATAAACATATTTATCACTTGAAAATAATAATTGCCAAATTATCCACTTACAAATTTGGTGTCACATTATGTTAGGGAACAGCAGTATTCTTTCATGAATTAGTCTGAAAAAAGATGAGAGGAATATGTGAAAACCAGAAGAAAGATACTTTCTCTCTGTGATTCTAAAAAATAACACATCAGGCATTTGAAGCTGAACACCAGCAAACTGTTTATGAAAATTCAGATTTATATATAAAATATTAATTGGAATGCTTTCTCCAAGTTAGGTAATTTTTACATTGACACCAAATCTCCAATCTGTTTTCCCAAAATACTAAAATAGCAAAGCAAGCACTCAGACACACATACATCCAGAGTACAATATCCTATGCTTTCTGTGACCAAAGTTCCAATGTGCTGTTAACAAGTGTTTTGTGTGTTTATAACAACATTTCTCTCCTCCTTTCTCTTTTCTCCACAAATTTATTCAGTGTATTTGAATCTTGTGATACTCGCTGTACACACTGACAAAAGTATGGATTAAGTATATGAGGCAAAGTGGAGATACATTCTGACACATACAGAACTGCAAAAATCATGGCACAGAGTATGATGCTGTGATGTTTTCTTAAAGACAACAACATCCAAGACAGACAAACTTTTGTGGATATACAGTGAGTTTTTCAAATAGCTACATACAATTACTAGTTGCTACTAACTAAATTTGGAATATAATTCTAGACTTTTCCTCCATATATGCTTAAGTTATTTATACATTTGAGACAAAATATAAATGCTTTCATGTAAATATCAGTTAAAAACACTGAACTGAAAGACATGTATAGTCTATGATATACACAAAAATTCAAACATTGGTCTACTGGATTAAATATTAACACAGAAGGAAATTTTGGTCTACTCTTAGCTCTGCTTAAGGATTCAGAACTGACAGTACATACACACATTACACTGAAAAAAAAAAACCAGAATAATATGATCAGAAAGTTAAAGTCTTACTAGAGTACAAACATTAAGAAATGCTTGGATGTCAACAAAGATATCTTTAACTTCATATACAGTTCTAGCCATACTGCCAGCTACTGCCTCTAATAAGATTTGACATCTTTTGAACTAATACTTGCAAATGTTTATTTTGCAAAGTAATTCTCACAAACACTTCTCATAGATATGTTTATGTATTATAAAGTTTCCTTCTTCATTGTTTTGTTTTTTAATATAAATGAATTTATTTGAATTGGAGACTAATTCCTTTACAATATTATATTGGTCTTGCCGTACACTGACAGGAATCTTCCACAGGTGTACATGTTCACCATCCAGAATCCCCTCCCACCTCCCTCCCCATCCCATCCACCTGGGTCATCCCAGTGCAGCAGCCCCGAACACCCTGTATCATGTATCAAACCAGGACTGGCAATTCATTTCACATATGATAATGTGTTTCAATACAATTCTCCCAAATCATCCTACCTTTGCCTTCTCCCACAGAGACCAAAAGACTGTTCTATACATCTGTGTCTCTTTTGCTGTCTTGCATACAGGGTTATCGTTACCATCTTTCTAAATTCTATATATATGCGTTAGTATACTGTATTGTTGTTTTTCATTCTGGCTTACTTCACTCTGTATAATAGGCTCCAGTTTAATTCACCTCATTAGAACTGGTTCAAACATATTCTTTTTAATGGCTGAGTAATAATCCATTATGTATATGTACACAGCTTTCTTATCCATTCATCTGCTGATGGACATTTAGGTTGCTTCCATGACCTGGCTATTATAAATAGTGCTGCAATGAACATTGGGGTACTATGTCTCTTTCAATTCTGATTTCCTCAGTAGTATGTCCAGCAATGGGATTGCTGGGTGGTATGGCAGTTTTATTGGAGAAGGAAATGGCAACCCACTCCAGTGTTCTTGCCTGGAGAAGCCCAGGGATGGGGGAGCCTGGTGGGCTACCATCTATGGGGTCGCACAGAGTCGGACACGACTGAAGTGACTTGGCAGCAGCAGCAGCAGCATGGCATTTTGTTTCCAGTTTTTAAGGAATCTCCACACTTTTTTCCATAGTAACTGTACTAGTTTGCTTTCCCACCAACAGTGTAATAGGTTTCCATTTTATCCACACCCTCTCCAGCATTTTTTATTGCTTGTAGACTTTTGAATCGCAGCCATTCTGACTGGCGTGAAATGGTACCTCACTGTGGTTTGGATATGCATTTCTCTGATAATGAGTGATGTTGAGCATCTTGTCATGTGTTTATTAGCCATATGTCAGGAAAGGCGGTGGTAAGGAGATACCCCTAGTCCAAGGTAAAGAGCAGTGGCTGTGCTTTGCTGGAGTAGCCATGAAGAGATACCCCATGCCCAAGGTAAGAGAAACCCAAATAGGATGGTAGGTGTTGCAAGAGGGCATCAGAGGGCAGACACACTGAAATCATACTCACAGAAAACTAGTCAATCTAATCGGACTAGGACCACAGCCTTGTATAACTCAGTGAAACCAAGAGATGCCAGCGGGGCAACCTAAGATGGGCTGGTCATGGTGGAGAGGTCTGACAGAATGTGGTCCACTGGAGAAGGGAATGGCAAGCCACATCAGTATTCTTGCCTTGAGAACCCCATTAACAGTATAAAAAGGCAAAACAATAGGATACCAAAAGAGGAACTCCCCAGGTTATTAGATGCCCAATATGCTACTGGAGATCAGTGGAGAAATAACTCCAGAAAAAATGAAGGGATGGAGCCAAGGCAAAAACAGTACCCAGCTGTGGCTGTGACTGGTGATAGAAGCAAGATCCGATGCTGTAAAGAGCAATATTGCATAGGAACCTGGAATGTCAGATCCATGAATCAAGGCAAACTGGAAGTGGTCAAACAAGAGATGGCAAGGGTGAAAGTTGACATTCTAGGAATCAGCAAACTAAAATGGACTGGAATGGGTGAATTTAACTCAGATGACCATTATATCTACTACTGCAGGCAGGCATCCCTCAGAAGAAATGGAGTAGTCATCATGGTCAACAAAAGGGTCCGAAATGCAGTACTTGGATGCAACCTCAAAACGATAGAATGATCTCTGTTCATCTCCAAGGCAAACCATTCAATATCACAGTTATTCAAGTCTTTACCCCAACCAGTAATGCTGAAGAAGCTGAAGTTGAATGGTTTTATGAAGACCTACAAGACCTTTAGAACTAGCACCCCAAAAGATGTCTTTTTCATTATAGGGGACCAGAATGCTAAAGTAGGAAGTCAAGAAACACCTGGAGTAACAGGAAAATTTGGCCTTGGAATGTGGAATGAAGCAGGGCAATGACTAATAGAGTTTTGCCAAGAAAATGGACTAGTCATAGCAAACACCCTCTTCCAACAACACAAGAGAAGACTCTACACATGGACATCACCAGATGGTCAACACCGAAGTCAGATTGATTATATTCTTTGCAGCCAAAGATGGAGAAGCTCTATACAGTCAACGAAAACAAGACCAGGAGCTATCTGTGGCTCAGATCATGAACTTCCTATTACCAAATTCAGACTCAAATTGAAGAAAGTAGGGAAAACCGCTAGACCATTCAGGTATGACTTCAATCAAATCCCTTATGATTATACAGTGGATGGGAGAAATAGATTTAAGGGCCTAGATCTGATAGATAGAGTGCCTGATGAACAATGGAATGAGGTGCGTGACTTTGTACAGAAGACAGAGATCAAGACCACCCCCATGGAAAAGAAATGCAAAAAGCAAAATGGCTGTCTGGGGAGGGCTTATAAATAGCTGTGCAAAGAAGAGAGGCAAAAAGCAAAGGAGAAAAGGAAAGGTATAAGCATCTGAATGCAGAGTTCCAAAGAATAGCAGGAAGAGATAAGAAAGTCTTCTTCAGCAATCAATGCAAAGAAATAGAGGAAAAGAACAGAATGGGAAAGACTAGAGATCTCTTCAAGAAAACCAGAGATACCAAGGGAACATTTCATGCAAAGATGGGCTCATAAAGGACAGAAATGGTCTGGATCTAACGGAAGCAGAAGATATTAAGAAGAGGTGGCAAGAATACACAGAAGAACTGTACAAAAAGATCTTCAAGACCCAGATAATCATGATGATGTGATCACTCATCGAGAGCCAGACATCTTGGAATGTGAAGTCAAGTGGGCCTTAGAAAGCATCACTGCGAACAAAGCTAGTGTAGGTGATGGCATTCCAGTAGAGCTCTTTCAAATCCTGAAAGATGATGCTATGAAAGTGCTGCACTCATTATGCCAGCAAATTTGGAAAACTCAGCAGTGGCCACAGGACTGGAAAAGGTCAGTTTTCATTCCAATCCCAAAGAAAGGCAATGCCAAAGAATGCTCAATCTACTGCACAATTGCACTCATCTCACATGCTAGTAAGGTAATGCTCAAAATTCTGCAAGCCAGCCTTCAGGAAAACGTGAACCGTGAACTCCTGATGTTCAAGCTGGTTTTAGAAAAGGCAGAGGAACCAGAGATCAAACTGCCAACATCTGCTGGATCATGGAAAAAGCAAGAGAGTTTCAGAAAAACATCTATTTCTGCTTTATTGACTAAGGCAGAGCCTTTGACTGTGTGGATCACAATAAACTGTGGAAAATTCTGAAAGAGATGGGAATACCAGACCACCTAGCCTGCTTTTTGAGAAATTTGTATGCAGGTCAGGAAGCAACTGTTAGAACTGGACGTGGAACAACTGACTGGTTCCAAATAGGAAAAAGAGTACGTCAAGGCTGTATATGGTCACCTTGTTTATTTAACTTATATGCAGAGTACATCATGAGAAATGCTGGACTAGAAGAGATACAGCTGGAATCCAGATTGTCGGGAGAAATATCAATAACCTCAGATATGCAGATGATACCACCCTTATTGCAGACAGTGAAGAAGAACTAAAGAGCCTCTTGATGAAATTGAAAGAGGAGAGTGAAAAATCAGCTTAAAGCTCAACATTCAGAAAACAAAGATCATGGCATCTGGTCCCATCACTTCATGGGAAATAGATGGAGAAACAGTGCAAACAGTGTCAAACTTTAGTTTTTTGAGCTCCAAAATCACTGTAGATGGTGACTGCGGCCATGAAATTAAAAGACGCTTACTCCTTGGAAGAAAAGTTATGACCAACCTAGATAGTATATTCAATAGCAGAGACATTGCTCTGCCTACTAAGGTCCACCTAAACAAGGCTATTGTTTTTCCTGTGGTCATGTATGGATGTGAGAGTTGGACTGTGAATCAGTCTGAGTGCCGGAGAATTGATGCTTTTGAACTGTGGTGTTGGAGAAGACACTTGAGAGTCCCTTGGACTGCAAGGAGATCCAACCATTCCATTCTAAAGGAGATCAGCCCTGGGATTACTTTGGAAGGAATGATGCTAAAGCTGAAACTCCAGTACTTTGGCCACCTCATGCGAAGAGTTGACTCACTGGAAAAGACTCTGATGCTGGGAAAGATTGAGGGTAGGAGGAGAAGGGGACAACAGAGGATGAGATGGCTGGAAGGCATCACTGACTCGATGAACGTGAGTCTGAGTGAACTCCAGGAGATGGTGATGGACAAGGAGGCCTGGAGTGCTGCAATTCATCGGGTCGTGAAAAGTTGGACACGATTGAGTGACTGAACTGAACTGAACTATATGTCTTCTTTGGAGAAATGTCTATTTAGTTCTTTGGTCCATTTTTTTGATTGGGTCATTTATTTTTCTGGATTGAGCTGTAGGAGTTGGTTGTATATGTTTGAGATTATTTCTTTGCCAGCTGCTTCATTAACTATTATTTTCTCCCATTCTGAAGGTTGTCTTTTCATCTTGCTTATAGTTTCCTTTGTTGTGCAAAGACTTTTAATTTTAATTAGGTCCCATTTTTTTTTTTTTTTTTTGCTTTTATTTCCAATATTCTGGAAGCTGAGTCAGAGGAATCTGCCGTGATTTACATCAGAGAGTGTTTTGCCTATGTTTTCCTCTAGGAGTTTTATAGTTTCTGGTCTTACGTTTAGATCTTTAATCCATTTTGAGTTTATTTTTGTGTATCTTGTTAGATAGTGTTCTAGTTTCATTCTTTTACAAGTGGTTGACCAGTTTTCCCAGCACCACTTGTTAAAGAGATTGTCTTTTCTCCTTTGTATATTCTTGCCTCCTTTGTCAAAGATAAGGTGTTTATAGGTATGTGGATTTATCTCTGGGCTTTCTATTTTGTTCCATTGATCTATATTTCTGTCTTTGTGCCAGTACCATACTGTCTTGATGACTGTGACTTTGTAGTAGAGCCTGAAGTCAGGCAGGTTGATTCCTCCAGTTCCATTCTTCTTTCTCAAGATTACTTTTGCTATTCGAGGTTTTTTGTATTTCCATACAAATTGTGAAATTATTTGTCCTAATTCTCTGAAAAATACTGTTGGTAGCTTGATAGGGATTGCATTGAATGTATAGATTGCCTTGGGTAGCATACTCATTTTCACTATATTGATTCTTCTGATCCATGAACAGGGTATATTTCTCCATCTATTTGTGTACCCTTTGATTTCTTTCACCAGTGTTTTACAGTTTTCTATATATAAGTATTTTGTTTCTTTAGGTAGATATATTCCTAAGTATTTTATTATTTTCATAGCAATGGTGAATGGAATTGTTTCCTTAATTTGTCTTACTCTTTATTGTTAGTGTACAGGAATGCAAGGGATTTCTTTGTGTTGATTTTATATCCTGCAGCTTTGTTATATTCATTGATTAGGTCTAGTAACTTTCTGGTGGAGTCTTTATGGCTTTCTTTGTAGAGGATCATGTCATCTGCAAGCAGTAAGAGTTTTACTTCTTTTCCAATCTGTATTTGTTTTATTTCTTTTTCTGCTCTGATTGCTGTGGCCAAAACTTCCAATCTATGCTGAATAGTAGTGGTGAGAGTGGTCACCCTTGTCTTGTTTCTGACTTTAGGCAAAATACTTTCAATTTTTCACCTTTGAGGATAATGTTTGCTGTGGGTTGGTCAAATATAGCTTTTATTATGTTGAGGTATGTTCCTTCTATTCCTGCTTTCTGGATGGTTTTTATCATAAATGGATGTTGAATTTTGTGAAGACTTTCTGTGCATCTATTGAGATAATCATATGTTTTTTTTTTATTTTTCAATTTGTTAATGTGGTGCATTACATTGATTCATTTGTGGATATTTGAAGAATCCTTCCATCCGTGGGATAAAGCCCAAATGGTCATGATGTATGATTTTTAAATATGTTGTTGGATTCTGTTTGCTAGAATTTTGTTAAGGATTTTTGCATCTATGTTCATCAGTGATATTGGCCGGTAGTTTTCTTTTTTGTGGCATCTTTGTTAGGTTCAGTATTAGGATGATAGCAGCCTCATAGAATGAGTTTGGAAGTTTACCTTCCTCTGCAATTTTCTGGAAGAGTTTGAGTAGGATAGGTGCTAGTTCTTCTCTAAATTTTTATGAAGCCATTTGGTCCTGGGCTTTTGTTTGATGGAAGATTTTTGATTACAGTTTCAGTTTCTGTGCTTGTGATGGGTCTGTTAAGATTTTCTATTTCTTCCTGGCTCAGTTTTGGAAAGTTGTATTTTCTAAGAATTTGTTTGCTTCAAAGTCCCCCCCTTTTTTTTTTTTTGCGTATAATTGCTAATAGTAGTCTCTTATGATCCTTTGTATTTATGTGTTGTCTGTTGTGATCTCTCCATTTTCATTTCTAATTTTATTGATTTGGTTTTTCTACCTTTGTTTCTTGAGGAATCTGGCTAGTGGTTTGTCAATTTGATTTATCTTCTCAAAGAACCAGCTTTTAGTTTTGATGATTTTTGCTATGGTCTCTTTTGCTTCTTTTGCATTTATTTCTGCCTTAATTTTTAAGATTTCTTTCCTTCTACTAACCCTGGGGTTATTTCTTCCTTTTCTAGTTGCTTTATGTGTAGAGTTAAGTTATTTATTTGACATGTTTTTCTTTTTCTTGAGATAAGCCTGTACTGCTATGAACCTTCCCCTTAAGCACTGCTTTTACAGTGTCCCATAGGTTTGGGGACGACAGAGGATGAGATGGCTGGATGGTATCAGTGACTCAATGAACGTGAATCTGAGTGAACTCTGGGAGTTGGTGATGGACAGGGAGGCCTGGTGTGTGGTGATTCATGGGGTCGCAGAGAGTCGGACACGACTGAACGACTGAACTGAACTGATAGGTTTGGGGTTGTTGTGTTTTCATTTTCATTCATTTCTTTTCTTTTTTTTATTTATTTTAATTTATTTATTTTTTAAATTACAATACTGTATTTGTTTTGCCATACATTGACACGAATCAGCCATAGGTGAACACAATCTCCCAATGCCGAATCCCCCTCCCACCTCCCACCCCCCATCCTCTACTTGAATCATCCTGTGTATCAGCCCCATGCCTCCTGCATCCTACATTGAACATAGATTTGCGTTTCATTTCTTACAGGAAAATACACATGCTTCACTGCCATTCTCCCATACCATCCCACCCTTTCCCTCTCCCTCAGAGTCCAAAAGTCCACTCTATACCTCTGTGTCTCTTGTTGTCTCACACATAGGGTCATCATTACTGTCTTCTAAATTCCATATATGTGTGTCAGTATACTGTATTGGTGTTTTTCTTTCTGGCTTACTTCACTCTGTATAATCGGTTCCAATTCCATCCATCTCATTAGAACTGAGTCAAATTTATTCTTTTTAAGGGCTGAGTAGTATTCCATAGTGTATTCATTCATTTCTATGCATCTTTTTTATTTCTTTTTAAAATTTTTTTCTGTGATTTGTTGTTTTTATTTAGCAGCGTGTTGTTCAGACTCCATATGATGGAATTTTTAATAGTTTTTTTTTCTGTAATTGACATTTAATCTTACTGCATTGTGGCCAGAAAAGATGGTTGGAATGATCAATTTTTTTGAATTTACCAGTGCTAGATTTATGTCCCAGGATGTGATCTATCCTGGAGAAGGTTCCATGTGCACTTGAGAAAAAGGTGAAATTCATTGTTTTGAGGTGAAATGTCTTATAGATATCAATTAGGTCTAACTGGTTTATTGTATCATTTAAAGTTTGTGTTTCTTTGTTAATTTTCTGTTTAGCTGATCTAGCCATAGGTTGGAGTGGGTTATTAAAGTCTCCCATTATTATTGTGTTGTTGTTAATTTTCCCTTACACTTGTTAGCATTTGTCTTACATATTGCAGTACGCCTATGTTGGGTGCATATATATTTATAATTGTCATATCTTCTTCTTGGATTGATCCTTTGATCATTATATGTAGTGTCCTTCTTTTCCTCTTTTCACACTTTGTTTGAAAGTCTGTTTTATCTGATACGAGTATTGCTACTACTGCTTTCTTTTGGTCTCTATTTGCATGAAATATCTATTTCCAGCCCTTCACTTTGAGTCTGTATATGTCCCTTGTTTTGAGGTGGGGTCTCTTGTAGACAACATATATAGGAGTCTTTTTTTTTTTTTTAAATCCATTCATCCTCTCTTTGTCTTTTGGTTGGGACATTCAACATATTTACGTTTAAGGTAATTATTGATAAGTATGATCCCATTACCATTTACTTTGTTGTTTGGGGTTTGAGTTTATACACCCTTTCTGCATTTCCTTTCTAGAGAAGATTCTTTATCATTTGTTGGAAAGCTGGCTTGATGGTGCTGAATTCTCTCAGCTTTTGCTTGTCTGTAAAGCTTTTGATTTCTCCTACATATTTGAATGAGATCCTTCCTGGATACAGTAATCTGGGTTGTAGGTTTTCTTCTCTCATCACTTTAAGTATGTCCTGCCATTCCCTTCTGGCCTGAAGAGTTTCTATTGAAAGATCAGCCGTTATCCTTAAGGGAATCCTTTTGTGTGTTATTCATTGTTTTTCCCTTGCAGTTTTTAATATTTGTTCTTTGTGTTCAATGTTTGTTAATTTGATTAATATGTGTCTTGGGTATTTTGTCTTGGGTTTATCCTGTTTGGGACTCTCTGGGTTTCTTGGACTTGGGTGAATATTTCCTTCCATTTTAGGGACGTTTTCAACTATTATCTCCTCGAGTATTTTCTCATGGTCTTTCTTTTTGTCTTCTTCTTCTGGGACTCCTATGATTTGAATGTTGGGTGTTTAATATTGTCCCAGAGGTCTCTGAGGTTGTCCTCATTTCTTTTAATTCTTTTTTCTCTTTTCCTCTGTTTCATTTATTTCTACCATTCTATCTTCTACCTATTATGACCAAGCTAGATAGCATATTCAAAAGCAGAGACATTACTTTGCCGACTAAGGTCCATCTAGTCAAGGCTATGGTTTTTCCAGTAGCCATCTATGGATGAGAGAGTTGGACTGTGAAGAAGGCTGAGCGCTGAAGAATTAATGCTTTTGAACTGTGGTGTTGGAAAAGACTCTTGAGAGTCCCTTGGACTACAAGGAGATCCAACCAGTCCATTCTGAAGGAGATCAACCCTGGGATTTCCTTGGAAGGAATGATGCTGAAGCTGAAACTCCAGTACTTTTGCCACCTTATGTGAAGAGTTGACTCATTGGAAGAGACTCTGATGCTGGGAGGGATTGGGGACAGGAGGAGAAGGTCACGACTGAGGATGAGATGGTTGGATGGCATCACTGACTCGATGGACGTGAGTCTGAGTGAACTCCTAGAGATGGGAACGAACAGGGAGGTCTGGCATGCTGCGATTCATGGGGTCACAAAGAGTAGCACATGACTGAGCGACTGAACTGAACTGAACTGAAGTTTGTCATAGCTTCTCTTCCTAGGAGAAAATGCCTTTTAATTTCATGGCTGCACTCACCATCTGTAGTGATTTTGGTGCCCCCCAAAATAAAGCCTTTCACTGTTTCCACTGTTTCCCAACTATTTGCCATGAAGTGATGGGGCCAGATGCCATGATCTTATTTTTTGGATAGTTGAGTTTTAAGCCAACATTTTCACTCTCCTCTTTTACTTTCATCAACAGGCTCTTTAGTTCTTCTTCAATTTCTGCCATAAGGGTGGTGTCATCTGCACAACAGAGGTTACTGATATTTCTCCCAGCAATCTTGATTCCATCTTGTGTTTCATCCAGCCTGGCATTTTGCATGATGTACTCTGCATGTAAGTTAAATAAACAGGGCAACAACATACAGCCTTGACATACTTCTTTTCCAATTTGGAACCAATCCGTTGTTCCATGTTTGGTTCTAACTCTTGACTCTTTACCTGCATACAGATTTCTCAGGAGAAAGTCAAGGTGGTCTGTTATTCCCATCTCTTGACAAATTTTCCACAGTTTGTTGTGATCCATGGAATCAAAGGCTTTGTCATAGTCAATAAAGAAAAAGTAGACTTTTTTTTTTTTTTTTTCTGGAACTCTCTTGCTTTTTTGACGATCCAGCAGATGTTGGTAATTTGATCTCTGATTCCTTTGCCTTTTCTTTTTCTTTTCTTTTCCTCTGCCTTTTCTAAATCCAGCTTGAACATCTGTAAATTCATGGTGCATGTACTATTGAAGTTTTTCTTTGAGAATTTTGAGCATTACTTTGCTAGCATATGAAATGAGTGCAATTGTGCATCAGTTTGAACTTTCTTTCGCAATGCCTGTCTTTGGGATTCCAATCAAAACTGATTTTTCCAGTCCTGTGGCCACTGCTGAGTTTTCCAAATTTGCTAACATATAGAGTGTAGCACTTTCACAGCATCATTTTTTAGATTTTGAAATAGCTCAACTGGAATTCTATCACCTCCACTAGTGATATTTGTTGTGATGCATCCTAAGGGCCACTTGACTTCGCATTCCAGGATGTTTGGCTCTAGGTGAGTGATCACACCATTGTGATTATCTAGGTCATGAAGATCTTTTTGTATAGTTCTTCTGTGTATTCCTGCCACCTCTTATTAATATTTTCTGCTTCAGATTGGTCCATAACATTTCTGTCCATTATTGTGCCCATCTTTGCATGAAATGTTCCCTTGATATCTCCAGTTTTCTTGAAGAGATCTCTAGTCTTTCCCATTCTATTGTTTTTCTCTACTTTGCATTTATCACTGAGGAAGGCTTTTTATCTCCTTGCTATTCTTTGGAAATCTGCATGCAAATATGTATAGCTTTCCTTTCCTTCCTTTGCCTTTAGCTTCTCTTCTTTATTCAGCTATTCATAAGGCCGCCTCAAACAACCATTTTACCTTTTCACATTTCTTTTTCTTGAGGATTGTCTTGGTCACTGCGTCCTATACAATGTCATGATTCTTAGTTCACCCATAGTTCTTCTGGAACTCTATCAGATCTAATCCCTTAATCTGTTTCTCACTTCCACTGAGTAATTGTAAGGGATTTGATTTAGGTCATACCTGAATGGTCTAGTGGTGTTCCCTACATTCTTCAATTTAAGTCTGATTTTTTTCAGTAAGGAGTTCATGATCTGAGCCACTGTCAGCTCTGTCTTCTTTTTGCTGACTGTTTAGAATTTCTCCACCTTGGCTGTAAAGAATATAATCCATCTGATTTCAGTATTCACCATCTAATTATGTACATGTGTAGATTATTTTCATATGTTGTTGGAAGAAAATGTTTGCTATGACCATTGCATACTCTTGGCAAAACTCTGTTAGCCTTTGTGCTGTTTCATGTTGTACTCCAGAGCTAAACTTGCATATTATTCCAGGTATCTCTTGACTTCCTACCTTTTTGTATTCCAGTCCCCTGTAATGAAAATGACACCTTTTTATGGTGTTGGTTCTAAAAGTTCTTGTAGGTCCTCATAGAACAGTTCATCTTAAGCTTCTTCTGCATTACTGTTTGGGGCATAGACTTGTATTACTGTGGTATTGAATGGTTTGCCTTGGAAACAAACAGAGATCATTCTGTCATTTTTGAGCTTGCACCCAAGTATTGTGTTTCGGTCTCTCTCTCTCTCTCTCTCTCTCTTTTTTTTTTTTTTTTTCTGTGAGGACTACTCCATTTCTTCTAAAAGAAAATTTCTTCTAAAAGAAGATGGATAAACAAGATGCATGGAAAACCAGATGCACAATATAAGCAGGCAATGGAAATTCTAGAAATAATATCAAAATAAATGATAAAGATATAAAAAGGGGCAGAAAAAGACTACTTCTGCTGGGAATTTTATGTGACTGTGCATATGTAAGGAGTGACTCTCTATGCTTGAGACTGTATCAATAGAATCCTCAGAAACCAAAAAGCAAAGAAAGCAATGACAAAAAACAAAAAACAAAAAACAAAAAACTGATGAGAATTCCAAACACTGTGGGACAACTGGAACAACTACAGAAGATATGCATGCAAGTCCCAGAAAGAGAAAACAATAAACAAATATTTTAAACAAAAATTTTATAATTTTTCCAAATTAATATCTGCCACCAGACCAAAGATCTGGGAAGCTCACACTGTAGCCAAAACTGCTTCAAGTGTTTGTCTGAAACCCTCCAACCCCCACTTTTCTCCAGAGTTAATATAAATTTTTAAGTTAGGGTGTCCACAGACAAGAGAGGAAGTTACAAACAAACAACCCCAGATGGAACCAGCTGGGACCAGTTCAGTTCAGTTCAGTGGCTCAGTTGTATCCAATACTTTGAGACTCCGTGGCCTGCAGCATAACAGGTTATCCACACCAACTCCCAGAGCTTGCTCAAAGTCATGTCCATCGAGTTGGTGATGACATCCAACCATCTTATCCTCTGTTGTCCTCTTCTCCTCCTGCCTTCAATATTTTCCAGCATCAAGGTCTTTTCCAATGAGCAAATATCCTCTTCCAAGAACACAAGAGATGACTTTATATATGGACATCAACAGATAGTTAATAACAAAATCAGATTGATTGTATCATATTTTTGCATCTGAAGATGGAGAAGCTCTATACAGTCAGCAAAAACAAGATCAGGAGCTGACTGTGGCTCAGTTCATGAATTCTTAATTGCAAAATTTAGACTTAAATTGAAGAATAGCGAGGAGAGATTAAAAAAAAAAAAAAAAAAAGCTTTCCTCAGTGATCAATGAAAGGAGTTTAAAAACAAGAATGGGAAAGACTAGAGATTCACCTAAGGGAAATATCTATGCAAATATGGTCACAATAAAGAACAGAAAGAGTATGGACCTAACAGGAGAAGAAAATATTATGAAAAGGTGGCAAGAATACACAGAAGAACTATACAAAAAATGATCTAGTGACCCAGATAACCACAAGGTTGTGATTATCACCTAGAGCCAGACACCTGGAAGTCAAGTGGACCTTAGGAAGCATCATGACAAACAAAGCTAGTAGAGGTTATGGAATTGCAGTTGAGCTATTTCAAATCCTAAAAGATGATGCTGTGAAACTGCTGCACTGAATATGCCAGTAAATGTGAAAAACTCAGCAGTGACCACAGGACTGGAAAAAGTCTATTTTCTTTCCAATACCAAAGAAAAGCCATGCCAAATAATATTGAAAGTACTTCACAATTGCACTCATTTCTCACACTAGCAAAGTAATCATCAAAATTCTCCAATAAAGGCTTCAACAATATGTGAACCAAGAACTTCCAGATGTTCAATTTGAGTTTAGGAAAGTCACTGGAACAAGAGATCATATTGCCAGCACCTGTTGTCCCATTAAGAAAGATAATTCCAGAAAAAAAGTCTACTTCTTTTTTATTGACTATGCCAAAGCCTTTGATTCAGTGGATCACAACAAATTGTTTGAAATTTGTCAAGAGGTGGGAATACCAGACCACCTTGACTGTCTCCTGAGAAATCTGTGTGCAGGTGAAAAATCAACAGTTAGAGCCAAACATGGAACAACAGACTGGTTCCATATTGGGAAAGAAGTATGTCAAGGCTGTATATTTCACCCTGTTTAACTTATATGTAGGATACATCATGCAAAATGCTAGGCTGGATGAAGCACCAGTTGGAATCAAGATTGCCAGAAGAAATATCAATAACCCTAATATATGCAGATGACACCACCCTTATGGAAGAAAGCAAAGAGGAACTAAAGATGAAAGGAATTTGATTAAAGTGAAAGAGAAGAGTGAAAAAGCTGGCTTAATAATCAACATTCAAAAACTAGAATCATGGTATCTGGTCCTATCACTTAGTGGCAAATAGATTGGGAAATGATGAAAAGAGTGAGAAACTTTATTTTCTGGGGCTTCAAAATCACTGCAGATGGTGACTGCAGCCATGAAATTAAAAAGACCCTTGTTCCTTGGAAGAAAATTATGACTAAGCTAGACAACATATTAAAAATAGAGCTATTACTTTGTTGACAGAGATCTGTCTAGTCAAAGCTATATATTTCCCCATAGTCATGTATGATATGAGAGTTTGACCATAAAGAAGGCTAAGCCCCAAAGAATTGATGCTTTTGTACCATGGTGTTGGAGAAGACTCTTGAGAGTCCCTTGTACTGCAAGAAGATCAAACCGGTCAATCCTAAATAAAATCAGTCCTGAATATTCATCAGAATGACTGATGTTGAAGCTGAAACTCCAATACTTTGGCCACCTGATACAAATAACTGACTCATTGGAGTAGACGCTGATGCCAAGAAAGACTGAAGGCAGCAATAGAAGGAGACGACAGAGGATGAGAGGGTTGATGGCATCACTTGCTCAATTGATACGAGTTTGAGTAAACTCCAGGAGTTGGTGATGGACAGGGAAGCCAGGCTGCAGTTTATGGAGTCAAGAAGAGTCAGACATAACTGAATGAACTGAACTGATCAAATATATAACTAATGGGATCCTACTATATAGTATAGGGAATTCTATTCAGTGCTCTTTGGCGACCTAAATGGGAAGGAAATCCAAAAGAAGAGAGGATATATGTATGAAAATAACTGATTTACTTTGTTGTACAGCAGAAACTAACAGAATATTGTAAAGCAGTGTATAACAAAAAAAATTTTAAACCCCAACACACTAAATTAACTCAATAAAATTGATGTACAAAGACCGCTTCATCCTACTATAGCAGAATACACAGTTTTCTCAAGCACACATGAAAAATTCACAAAGTCAGACCACACTGTGAGCCAAAGAATACAGAAAATTTAAAATAATAAAAGTAATGTAATATCTACTCTCAGACTACTTGACATTAAACCAGAAATAAGTAGTAATAGGAAGAAGATAACTGGACAAGCCCCAAATACGTGGCGAGTACACAACACAGGTCTAAATAACACACAGGTTAAATAAAATTTCAAGAGAAATGTAAAAAATATTTGTAACTAACTTCAAAAGCAAAAACTACTTGTCAGAAATTGAGGGATGGAGCAAAAGAAGTGCTTAGAGGAACATTTATAGCATTAAATGTACATAGAAGAAAAGAGGAAAAATCTAAACTCCAACAACAGGAAAACTTTCCACCACAAGATGAAACAGAGAGAGAGAGAGAGAGAGAGAGAGAAATAAGAGGAATAAAGTGTAAACTAAGCATAAGTTGAAAATAAAATCAATGGAATGAGAAGATAATATTTTGGAAAATATTGATAAAATTAATATGCTCTTAGGCTATTCCTAAGAGGACTTCCCTGGTGGCTCAGACGGTAAAGCACCTATCTACAATGCAGGAGACCCGGGTTCGATTCCTGGATTGGGAAGATCCCCTGGAGAAGGAAATGGCAATCCATTCCAGGACTATTGCTTCGAAAATCCATGGATAGAGGAGCTTGGTAGGCTACAGTCCATGGGGTCGCAAAAAGTCGGACACAACTGAGCGACTTCACTTTCACTTTCACTTTAGGCTAACAAAGCAAAAAGCAAGCAGACACAAATTTCTTTTCATAATATCAAAAGCAAAAGAAGGACGTTTACTGCAGATACAACAGAAATAAGACAGATAATAAAATGAAATAACCATGCCCACACACTTGATAACATGGATAAGATTGATTAATTCCTATTAAGAATATCTGCCAAAATTCATCCAAGAATAAATAGATTACTGAATAGACTTAAATTATTAAAAATGAATCAATAATTAACAGTCTTCCAAACAGAAAAAATGAGGAACAATTGGATTCATTGGTGAATTCTACCAAATATTTAGGGATGGAATTGTAGAAATTCTCTCTCAGTTCTTTTAGAGGTTATAAACAGAAAAAATGCTTTTTAACACTTTCTATGAGGTCAGCATGACACTAAAATTACAAATTACAAACTTCACAAGAAAATTACACCCAGCGTCTATCATGAACATAGATGTAAAATTTTCAAAACAACTGGCAAATATCTAACAATGTATAAAAATAACTATAAATCATGATGCAGTGGGATTTATCCCAGGAATGCAAAGCTAATTCCATTTTAAAAAACTAAAATAATCACTTATATCAACAAGTCAAGAAAGAAAACTAAATTCTCATCTTGATAGATGAGGAGAAGCATTTGAATAAAACGCAACACCTGTTAATGATAAAAACGTACAGGAAATCTGAGAGTCCCTTGAACAGCAAGGATTTCAAACCAGTCAATCCTAAAGGAAATCAATCCTGAATATTCTTTGGAAGGTGGCTACCTGATGCAAAGTGATGACTCACTGGAAAAGACCTTGATTCTGGGAAAGACTGAAGGTAGAAGTGGAAGGGAACAATGGAGGATGAGATGGTTGGATGTCATCACCGACTCAATGGACATGAGTTTGAGCAAACTCTGGAAGATGGTGAAGGACAGGGAAGGCTGGCATACTGCAGTTTATGGGGTCACAAAGAGTCTGACATGACTGAACAACTAAACAATGATAACAAACTAGGACTATAAGGATACTTTCTCAGTCACCAAGTCATGTCCAACTCTTGCAACCACGTGGACTGTAGCCTGCCAGGCTCCTCTGCCCATAGAATTCTCCAGGCAAGAATACTAGAGTGGGTAGTCATTCCCTTCACCAGGGGAACTGCTCAACCCAGGAATCAAACCCAGGTCTTTCAAATTGCAGGCAGATTTTTTATGGCCTGCACCACCAGAGAAAACACAAAAATGCACATAGAGAGGCAAAACACCAAAATTAGCCAATAAAATAGTAAATGAGAAGAACAAAGTTGAAAGAGTGACAGTAAACCAACTTGAAGATTTAATATAAAGCTACAGTAATCAAGACAGTGTGGTACTGGCAAAAGAATGGACCAAGAGATCAATAATCCAGAATAGGAAGTACAGAAATAGACCGTGATAAACAGAGATTACTGAACTTTTACTAGTGGCTCAGATGATTAAGTATCTGCCTATAATGTGGAAGACCAAGGTTTGTTCCCTGGGTCAGGAAGATCCTCTGGAGAAGGGAATGGCTACCCATTCCAGTACTTTTGCCTAGAGAATTCCTTCCATGGACAGAGAAGCCTGCCAGGATACAGTTCATGGTTTTGCAAAGATTCAGACAGAGCTGAGTGACTAACAATTTTACTTTCACTTCAAAAGTAATAACATGGAGCAAAGAAACTTTCTTTAAGCTGGAACAACTTGATATCCCCATGAAAAAGCAATGAATTTAGAAAGAGAGCTAACAAAATTCACAAAGAATAACTCAAAATGGGGATTTCCTGGTGGTCCAGTGGTTAAGATTTTGCTTTTTAGTGCAGGTGGTGTAGGTTCAATCCCTGGCCAACCAGCGAGCTAAGATCTGACATGTTGTTTTTGTTTATTCACCCACTTGTTACCCACATTTGGCAACCCTTAGACATGAAGCACATTAGGCCTTCATGTCCTTCACTCTCTCCCTGAGTTTGCTCAAACTCAAGTCCACTGAGTCAGTGATGCATTCAAACATTTCATCCTCTGTCGCCCCTTCTCCGTGAGCCCTCACTCTTTCCCGCCATCAGTTTCTTTTCCAATGAGTCAGCTCTTCACACAGGTTGACAAAGTATTGGACCTTCAACATCAGTTCTTCCTATGATCAGGGGTAATTTCCTTTTAGATTAATTGGTTTGCTCTTCTTGTAGTCCAAAGGACTCTCAAGAGTGTTCGCCAACACCACAGTTCAAAAGCATTCACCCTTCTTTATGTTCTACCTCTCATATCCATACATGACTACTGGAAAAACCATAGCTTGGACTATACAGACCTTTGTTGGCAAAGTGATGTCTCCGCTTTTAAAATGCTGTATACGTTTGTCACAGCTTTTCTTCCAAGGAGCAAGCTTTTTTTTTTTTTTTTTTTTTTTTAATTTCAGGTCTGCAGTCACTGTCCACAGTCATTTTGGAGCTTAAGGAAATAAAGTCTGTCACTGTTTCCATTTTTCCCCCTATGTATTGGCCATGAAGTAATGGGACCAGATGCCATGATCTTTGTTTTTTGAATGTTGAGTTTTAAGCCAGTTTTTTCACTCTCCTCTTTTGCCTTCATCAAGAGGCTCTTCAGTGCCTCTTTGCTTTCTGCCATAAGGGTGGTGTCATCTGCATATCTGATGTTATTATTATTTCTTCCAGCGATCTTAATTCCAACTTCAGGTTCACCTAGTCCAGCATTTCGCATGATGTATATTGCATAGAAATTAAATAAGCAGGGAATAAACAGCTTTGACATACTCCTTTCCCAATTTTGAACCAGTCCATTGTTCCATGTCCAGTTCTAACTGTTGTGTCTTGACCTGCATGGAGGTTTCTCAGGAGGTAGGTAAGGTGGTCTGGTATTCCCATCTCTTGAAGAATATTCCACAGTTCATGGTGATCCACACAGTCAAAGGCTTTAGCTCAACAAAGCAGATATTTTTCTGGAATCTATTGCTTTTTCTATGATCCAACATATGTTAGCAATTTGATCTCTGATTGCTCTGCCTTTTCTAAATTCAGCATGTACATCTGGAAGTTCTCAGTTCATGTACCATTGATGCCTAGCTTGAAGGATTTTGATCATTACCTTGCTAGCATGTGTAATGAGTACAATTATGTGGTAGTCTGAATATTCTTTGATATTGTAGGCTCCGTTATCTATGGAATTCTCCAGGCAAGAATGCTAGAGTGAGTTTCCACTTACTTCTCCATGGGATCTTTCCAACCCAGAGATCAAACTCAAGTCTCCTACACTGGGAGGAGGATTATTTACCATTGAGCCACTAGGGAAGGTATTTATTACACTTAATTATTTTATGTTAATAATAATTATAAAGACTGCTATCACTTATGTTGTTTCGATAATAAAGACTTTAGTAAATGATTCTGAGTCTGAATTGAAAAGTAATTAAACATAATGTAACCTACATTTACATAATAATCTTTACTATATCTAATTGACAATTATAAAAATATTTCTTAACAAACCAACATGTGATGCTTGTTTTAAAACCATTTAAAAATTTAAATATGAAATTTCACAATTCTATCTATAATAATAAAGAGAAATTATAACAAATGGGAGAGTAATCTCTGGTGTCTGTAGAAGATTAATTTCCTCATTTAAAAAAAATATTTTGGCATGTTAAGAGGTACAACTCAATTCTTTTAATATAATCTGGTTTAATATAAAACTAAAATTATATTTTTAATAATATTCTCATCTCAGCAGGTAATGAAGAAAAATCCCACTAATTTGCAAACTAATGACACATTGACAAAAATAACATAGGATGATAAGCAATTATACTATAATTAAAAAATAAATTAAAAAAGAGAATTGGTAAGCATGAAAAAAGTTAAGACTTTGAAATCAATCAAAACGATAACACTTTATTTAAAATCAGAGTTTTCCATGTATGATATTACTGATACTCAAGCTTCCTAGAATGTGTAAAATAAAATAATGTGTCAATCACAGAAAGTTTAGAATCTAATGTTTTAAACCTTGAGAGAAGATAGGCATATCAGTAGTGCTTCAGATTTACTTGGGGCTACAATGAAATGTGAACAATTTAGGACTAAAATTGAGCTTCCTAATCTTTTTAGTGTAATTCCATGATTGTCTAGAGATTTGCATCAAAATATCAAAATGAGAAGTGATTATGCACAGGTTCAAAATTTCAATCACATCATCCACAGGTGGTCTCAATCATGAGATCTTCATTGCCTAAGGGAATGAAAATATCAGGCTAGTTTCTTACAAAATTAGAGGACATCTTACATTTAGGATAGTTTCTCCAATCATTAAATTAGCTTTTTAAAAAATTTCTCTCACATAATTGGCTGGTTTTAGACATGAAAATAAATATTTTGAAGTTAAAACTAGGGGATTATTTTCAATGTCACTTACACATTACATTATTGAATATGTATCTGAAATTTTACAAATTATAAATAATTCTCATCTTTCAAATATAATCATGATTTACAAAAAGTTTACAGATAAATATATTTTTAAAGTAGTATAGAGGAGATGGCACTCAAGAGTGTCCACTCATTTTCCCTTTCTCCTATGTTACTCAGCCAGCAGAACGACCATGATTGACAGATCATTAGATTCTGCAGGGAGAATCATCTTTTTAGGCTTGAAGTCCTTAGGAAAACGTTTTGTTATGGATTATAATTTGTGAGATCATAGTAAAGACTAAGAACTACAGAATCTCACCAATAAATTGCCATGCTTGTGTTTCATACACAACGATCAACCATTCCAATTAATAGTTAAAGTGAGCACATTTCCTGGAGAAATGATGGCAGAGAGTACCCAGAGAAACCACTCAAATGATTCAGACTTTTGCACAATAAAAGCAAAATCATTAAAAATTATAGTATTTGTTACAGGTCAATAAGATCCTCAAACACTTATCAAAATAAAATTCAAAAGTAGTTTGGAGAAACATTTCCAAAACTTAGGCAGTAAAACATCCTTTTGACCCTAAGTAGGTATTTCACTGAATACAATATTATTTTAAATTATGCATGCATGCATGCATGCTAAGTCACTTCAGTCTTGTCTGACCCTTTGCAATCCCAGCGACTATAGTCTGCCAGGCTCCTCTGTCCCTGGGATTTTCCAGGTAAGAATACTGGAGTGGGTATTCCCCATCTGCTTCTCCAATTTTAAATCATAAATAGAAACAATTGGTGACATGCAAATTATTAATAAAATGAATGACGTCAGTGACTCAAAGAGTTAGAGGGAAGGATTAGGAACATTCTTTTGTAAGGTATCTCTACTAAACAGAAATGATCTGTTATATTAGTAAAAAATGAACATTATAAAATCTAGGCAACACTATGCTAGAAAGGAGATAAAGTGGAATCATATAAAATGCTCAATTAAAACTAGATAAAAGAGCAAAAGAAGCCTCTGTCAATAAATAAAAAACATTTACCAACATAGTTTGTGTTAATCCAGCTTTACACATGAATGGTCTAAAGATACTAATTAATTAACACAGAGATTTTCTGAGCTTAAAAACAACAACTGTATGAGGTCTATAAAAACCTACTTTACGTACAAAAACTAAGATAGACTAAAAGTAAAGAGATGAACTTCTACTTCTGAAAAGATGAAATGTCATACTTTTCTTCTTAAATAGAATGAAAAGTCCTAAATAATTATATAGAAATCAAACATAAGATGACTTTGAAAGGGGCAGAAACTTGAGGGTCTACAGAATAACATGGGGATGAGTTCTTTGGGTTTTCTTTTTACTTCATATATTCCAAACTTGGACTTGAAGAACCCAGTAACCTGAGAATGCCAAATAGCAGAGGACACAGCACCTCTAACAAAACCTACCGCCTTGCTAGATAAAGGGACAGCATAGGTAAAACATAGCAAGACAGGAACATGAATCAGTAACAGCTCTACTGCAGTAAACGAGCACAGAAAACAGCATGATTGTCTCTACCCATGCCAGCAAGAGCTGAATCATGAGCCTACACTTCTACATTCTTTTGAGGCTCTCATTTACTTCTCAAGCTACTGCTACAGTCTTTTTAGAGAAGTCCCGGGAAAGAAATTGTAGTTTCATATCCAATTACCGGTATCAAGATTCTTCTCCCTCTGTGATATCAGTGGAGACCATGTGGGGAGCTTGAACTCCAGACTCACCTGGATACAATGTGTTGCCCTTAACCTCCCCCAAGGAAGGTGGGAGAGACCTAGAAATGAGTAAGGCATTTCAGCATCACCCAGTGGAAACAAGGTTACCTCTGTACCTCTGTAGCACTGTCTGTGTAGACCAGGTAGGGATCCCAAGTTCCCAAGCCTGCCCAAGTGTAATGAGGTATTATCTTCCAACTCGGTATCAACTGAAACCAGTAGTGAATCTGGAATTCTAGCTTCACCTAGGGACAGTGAAGTACCCCCTTTCCTTCTCAAAGTGCTTGTAGCAGAAGTCAGCTTAAACACGAGGTCAGAGTCTTACAACATTGCAGAAAGTTCCAGGTTTTAATCTTCTCTTACGTAGAACCAGGAGGATCACAAACTGAATGAGATGAATCAATCATAGATGCCAACTCCAAGAAGAAAGGGATGTTGAACTGTTTCACAAAAATGTTAAAGTAGTCATCACAAAAATTGTTCAAGGAGTAATTACAAACATGATTGAAATAAACGGAAAAAAAGAACCCTTGTAAGAATAAGAGGAAATTATTAGTATGTATCTTATGAGAATATATAAAAGAACAAAATACAGCTGTTAGAATTGAAAAACAGCATATCAGAAATGAAAATCCATTTGACTGGCTCAAGAGAAGAACAGAAAAAAAAAGGTGATTGGAAGTTTAGTTTAGTTAGTTAAGTCGCTTGGTCACTTGTGTCCGACTCTTTGCAGCCCCATGGACTGTAGCCCACCAGGCTCCTCCATCCAGGGGATTCTCCAGGGAAGAATACTGGAGTGGGTTGCCATTTCCTTCTCCAGGGGATCTTCCTGACCCAGGGATCAAACCCAGGTCTCCAGAATTGCAGGCAGACACTTGATTGGAAGTTAGTAAATGTTAATGAAAATTACCTAATTTAAACAGTAAAGAATAATAGAAAAAGACATCAATGACCTGTCAGACTTTTAGAGACTGGTAAGAAAAGGAGAAAAAAGTGATATTTAAAAGCATTGGTGGATTCGTGTTGATGTATGGGAAAATCAATACAATATTGTAAAGTAATCAGCCTCCAATTAAAATAAATAAATTAATATTAAAAGTAATAATAAAACAACAAAAAAGCATCACAAGTAATAACAGTCAAAAGCATTTTAAATTGGGAAAAATACAAAAGCAAAACCTCTAAACCTACAAGTTTAATTTAAGTGAACTCCAAACAGGAAAAACCTAAAGACATACATAACAAAATCCTTTATAATTAAGCTTCTGAAAACTAAAGAGAAAGAAAAATCTTGAATCCAGTCAAAGAAAAATGACATTTTACATACATGGGAATTAAACAGTAGATTTCTCATCAGCAATGATGGAGGCCAAAAGAAAGTATTATTTATTTATTTATTTATTTATTTATTTTTATACTTAAAGAACTTTTATTTGTGGGCTTTGTTCTTCTTCTTCTTCTTCTTTTTTACTTTACAATACTTTATTGGTTTTGCTATACATTGACAAGAAAGTATTTTTATATGCTGAAAGAACAGAACTGTCAACAGAATCCCATATGCAGTGAAAATACACTTTGGGAATAAAGGGAAAATCAAGATATTTTCAGAAGAAGGAAAACTAAGATAATTTGTTACCAACAGACTTACCCTAAAGCAATGGCAGGAAGTTTTCTGAACAGAAAAAGAATGATAGAATCTGGAATATCAGGAAAAGAGAAAGATAACAATTAGCAAAACAGTAATGAATACAACAGATACCTTACATTACTTTTGGTGGTTGAAGTTAAAATTATAATACTGCCTAATGTGGTTCTATATAAATGCACAGAAAACATTTAGGATGATTAATTAAGAAAAGGAGGGTAAAAGTACATAAATGGAAGGAACCCTTCAGCTTCTCAAACAAGCTTGTAAAGTGATGACAGTGGTAGACTATGAGAAGTTAAGTATATACATAGTATATACTTTAAAGAAACATTCAAATAATGATGGTTGAAAATGTTTCAATTGGGGGAGGGGATAAACCAAAAATAAAAAAACCTATAAACCTACAAGTTTAAGTTCAGTGAATTCCAAACAGAGAAAACCTAAAGACATACATAACAAGATCCTTTACAATTAAGCTTCTGAAAACTAAAAGAAAAATCTTGACTGCAGTCAAAGCAGTCATTAAAAAAGCTGTACAAATAAAAACCCTCAGAAACACTATGTGTGTGCTGTGCTTAGTCACTCAGTCATGTCTGACTCTTTGTGAACCCATGGACTGTAGTTCACCAGGCTCTTCTGTCCGTGGGGGTTCTTCAGGTAAGAATACTGAAGTGGGTTGCCATACGCTCTTCTAGAGGATCTTCCCAACCGAGGAATACAGCTGGGGTTTCCCACATTGCAGGCAGATTCTTTACAAGCTAAGCTACCAGGGAAGCCCTTCATAAACACTATCAGTTCAGTTCAGTTCAGTCACTCAGTCGTGTCCCATGAATTGCATCACCCCAGGCCTCCCTGTACATCACCAACTCGCGGGATTCACCCAAACTCATGTGCATCCAGTCGGTGATGCCATCCAGCCATCTCATGCTCTGTCATCCCCTTCTCCTCCTGCCCCGAATCCCTCCCAGCATCCGGGTCTTTTCCAATGAGTCAACTCTTCACATGAGGTGGCCAAGCACTACAGATAAATAAAAACAGAATTCTGAAAAATGTGGTTCAAGTAAGTAACTCCAAGATATGAAAAAGAATGCCTAGAGAGAAACAACAGAAGGAACAATATGTATACAGCTATACAAATAATGCAGACTTAACTCCTAATATATCAGTAATAACATCAAATGTAAAATAGTCTGAATGTATTAGCTGTATAGCTAGAAGACAGCTATTGATAAGGTGGACCGAAAAATATGGCCCAACAATATGTTGATGACAAGAAACTCTCTTCAAATATAATTACATAGGAGGTTGAAGTAAAATAATGAAAAAAAAACAACAAAAAAACAAACCTCAGTTCAGTTCAGCTGCTCAGTCGTGTCCAACTCTTTGCAACCCCATGAATTGCAGCACACCAGGCCTCCCTGTTCATCATCAACTCCCAGAGTTCACCCAAACTCATGTCCATCGAGTGGCTGATGCCATGCAGCCATCTCATCCTCTGTCGTCCCCTTTTTGTTCTGCCCCCAATCCTTCCCAGCATCAGAGTCTTTTCCAATGAGTCAGCTCTTTGCATGAGGTGGCCAAAGTATTGGAGTTTAAGCTTTAGCATTATTCCTTCCAAAGAACATGTTAATCAAAGGAAAGCCAAAGTGGTTATCTTAATAGCAAATACATTCGGTTTCAGAGCAAAGAAAGTCACTAAGTGGGGAGAGAGATTATATCATGTAAAAAGTGTCAATCCATCAGAAAATGGGGAAATCTTATGCGGGCATGGACTCAGTCACAGAGATGAAAAATATGCAGAGCAAAATCTGATTGAATTGAAAGGAGAAATACAGATGCCCATATTTGGTTAAAGTTACAGATTTGCATAGTCCTTTCAAAACCATTGATAGGAGAGCCAGAGACAGATTTAGTAATTATATAGAAGATCTCAAGGACACATTTCATCACCAGGATCCAATCAAAATTCACAGAACCCTCCATGAAAAGGAGCAGAAGATGTATGAAAGTGTTGACAAATTTAAAATATGACATACTGTATCCTGGGCTATAAAACAACCTCAAAAAATTTACAAGAATTGAAATCATACAAAATGTGTTCTCTATCTACAGTGAAAATAAATTATTAATCAACAGTAAGATAATAAGGAAATCTCAAAATACTAAACAATAGGTCTAATTCATTCACATGTCAAAGAGAAAATACAGAAGTAGGTTAGGGGCTTCTTTGGTGACTCAGACAGTAAAGAATCCACCTGCAATGCAGGAGACCCAGGTTTGATCCCTGGGCCAGGAAGATCCCCTGAAGAAAGAAAGGCTATCCACTCCAGATTCTTGCCTGGAGAATTCCATGGGCGGAGCCTGGTGGACTACAGTCCATGGAATCACAAAGAGTCAGACACAAATAAGCACACATGAAATACTTGGCAGTAATAGACAATGAAAATATATCAAACGGCAGAGATAAGGTTAAAGCAGTCTTGAGAGGAATATTTAAATCAAAGTATATACACTAAAAAGAATAGCCCACCATGCATGTAGAGCCATTTTAATATCAAAAAATGAAAGGTTTCCAAGCCCCTGCCTCCAGCTTCTGCTCCAGAAGAGTCACATGTGTCCCCATCATGATGGAGAAGCTTCTAGCAGCAAATTGCAGAAACCCATACTCACTGGACTCCATGTCCCTGCTGGCTGTAGCAGCCAGACTGCACCTTCCTTGACAAGCAGAGTGATGAAGTATAAAAACTAAGTCTAGAAATTGAAAGGAACTTGAGACAGTTTTCTGAGCATCTTTGTGTAGAGGAAGAAGTGTAACAAGGGAAAAATCCAGACTCCGCATTATCATTCAGGCAGTACAGCCTGGATCCAGCAAAATAACCAGGCCAGTATCAGCCCTGGAACTGTCTGAGGCTATTCACAAGGCCACAGGCCTGTTGCTAGCAGAAAGTATCAAAGGGAAGATTGGCCGCAACAAGTTTCTTGAAACCCCCAGCAGCCACCACCTGCACTGTCAACCTTCAACATTCTTAGCTCCATCATACTCATTGCCTCAGTGCCCTGGCCACCAGCAGGGTGCTGGTGAATATTTTGGATACTACCCCGTTATCAAACTTTGCCAACAAATGTCTATATAGTCAGAGCTATGGCTTTTCCAGTAGTCATGTATGGATGAGAGGGTTGGACTATAAAGAAAGGTGAGTGCCAAAAAGTACATGCTTTTGGACTCTGGTGTTGGAGACTCTTGAGAGTCCCTTGGACTGAAAGGAGATCAAACCAGTCAATCCTAAAGGGAATCAGTCCTGGGTGTTCATTGGAAGGACTGATGCTGAAGTTGAAGCTCCAATACTTTGGCCAATTGATGTGAAGAACTGACTCAGTAGAAAAGCTATTGATGCTGGGAAAGATTTAAGGCAGGAGGAAAGGGGAATTACAGAGGATGAAATGGCTGGATGGCATCACCAACTCAATGGGCATGAGTTTGAGTAATCTCTGGGAGTTGTTGATGGATAGGGAGGCCTGGCGTACTGCAGTTCCTGGGGTTACAAAGAGTCGCACATGACTGAGTGAGTTAACTGAACTGAACACCTTTAACAAATGGGCATTTTGCAGTTATTTTTTGCCTGGGCTGCATCTTATTATTATTATTTTTCCTAAATGTGCCCTGTACTCAGTCACTCAATAGTGTCTAATTTTTTGTGAGCCCGTGGACTGCAGACTGCCAGAATCCTCAGTCCATGGAATTTTCCAAGCAAGAATACTGGAGTGGGTTGCCATTTCTTCTTGAAGGATATCAAGCCCATGTCTCCTATATCTTTCTCTTAATAGTCTTTCAAAAATTCAACACCATTTTTTCTTCCTGTGGATTATGTCACACTTTTAAAGTTTCATTACAAAACTCCAAATTAATGTTTGTTGAAGATTCCGCTATTTTTTCCAACTGCAAATATTAGGTGCTGTTTTATTTTTGAATGTGTCTTTATCATCAGAGTAAATAGAAAACAAAACAAAACAAAAACAAAAACAGGCGTGTTCACTATTCCGTAAGAAACTAAGAAAATGAGCTGTTTTTGTTGAAGGAACACCCCATACTTGAAGGTGAAAGAGATTCTGTGCTATCACAGGTCTGGTTATGCTCAGCTTGCAAGAAATGCAAAGTATCCTCAGAAGGAGGCAGTATCAACATTAACTTTTTTCCAAAGCCTCAGAGAAACTTTGGCCAACTTATAATGGCTTAGCTCAGTTCAGTTCAATTCAGTCACTGAGTCATGTCCAACTCTTTGTGACACCATGGACTGCAGCAGGCCAGGCTTCCCTGTTCATCACCAATTCCTGCAGTTTACTCAAACTCATGTCCATTGAATCATTAATGCTGTCTAACTATCTCATCTTCTGTTATCCCCTTCTCCTCCAATCTTCAGTCTTTCCCAGCATCAGGGTCTTTTCAAATGAATCAGCTCTTTGCATTAGGTGGCAAAAGTATTGGAGTTTCAGCTTCCACATCAGTTCTTCCAATGAGTATTCAGGACTGATTTCCTTTAGGAAGGACTGGTTGGATCTCCTTCAGTGCAAGTGACTCTCAAGAGACTTCCCCAACACTACAGCTCAAAAGTATCAATTCTTTGGTGCTTAGCTTTCTTTATAATCCAACTCTCACATCAGTACGTGACTACTAGAAAAACCATACCCTTGACTACACAGAAATTTGTTGGCAATATAATGCCTCTGCTTTTTAATATGCTATCTAGGTTGGTGATAACATTTTTTTCCAAGGAGTAAGTGTCTTTAATTTCATGGCTATAGGGACCATCTGCAGTGATTTTGGAGCTCAAAAATAAATAAAGTTTCTCACTGTTTCCATTGTTTCACCATCTATTTGCCATGAAGTGATGGGACCAAATGCCATGATTTTAGTTTTTTGAATGTTGAGCTTTAAGCCAACTCTTTCATTTTCCCCTTTCACTTTCATCAAGAGGCTCTTTAGTTCTTTTCTGTCTGCCATAAGAATGGTATCATCTGCATATCTGAGGTTACTGATATTTCTCCTGGCAATCTTAATTCCAGCTTATGCTTCATCCAGCCTTCATTTCTTGTGATGTGGTGATACTATAAAGACTTGACATAGTCTTTTTCCTATTTGGAACCAGTCTATATGTTCCATGTCTATTCTAACTGTTGCTTCCTGATCTGCCTACAGATTTCTCAAGAGGCAGGCCAGGAGATCTGGTATTTCCATCTCTTTCATAATTCTCCACAGTTTCTTGTGATTTACACAGTCAAATGCTTTGGCATAGACAATGAAGGAGAAATTCTGGAACTCTCTTGCTTTCTCGATGATCCAGCAGATGTTGTCAGTTTGTTCTCTGGTTTCTCTACCTTTTCTAAAACTAGCTTGAACATGTGGAAATTCATGGTTCAGATACTGTTGAAGCCTTGCTTGGAGAATTTTGAGCATTACTTTGCTAGCATGTGAGATGAGTGCAATTGTGCAGTATTTTCAACATTCTTTGGCATTTTCTTTCTTTAACTTTTCCAGTTCCGTGGCCACTGTTGAGTTTTCCAAATTTGCTGGCATATTGAGTGAAGCACTTTCACAACATCATCTTTTAGGGTTTGAAATAGCTCAACTGGAATTCCATCACCTCCACTAGCTTTGTTCATAGTGATGCTCCAAAGGCCCACTTGACTTTGCATTGCAGGATGTCTGGCTCTAGGTGAGTGATCATACCGTTGTGTTTTTCTGGGTTGTGAAGATCTTTTTGTATAATTCTGTGTATTCTTGCCACCTCTTCTTAATATCTTATGCTTCTGTTATGGCAATACCATTTCTGTCCCTTCTAAGCCAATCATTGCTTGAAATATTCCCTTGGTATCTCTAATTTTCTTGAAGCACTCTTTCCTCTACTTCTTTTCACTGATCACTGAGCCAAGCTTTCTTATCTCTCCTTGTTATTCTTTGGAAGTCTGCATTCAAAGGGGATATATAATGGTTTAAGGGGCCCTGTAGTGATGACTGGGGCTTCGTTGGTGGCTCAGTGGTAAAGAATCTGCCTGTAATTCAGGATACCCAGGTTCTATCCCTGCCTGGGGAAAATCGCCTGGAGGAGGGCATGGCAGCCCACTCTAGTACTCTTGCCTAGAGAATCTCATGTACAGAGGAGCCTGGAGGGCTATAGTCCATAGAGTCACACGGAGCTGCACATGACTGAAGCAACTAAGCAGCAGGAGGAGCTAGTGAAGTTTATAATGTTCTTCATTGCATCTTCAGTTAAAAGATATGAATGTAGTACTGTTTTCAATGAACTTTGCCTCCAGAACAGTGGAGTCTGTAGAGAAGTAAATCTCAGAATTGGGACTTACTACCATAAACTATTTTTCTGGAATGTTGAGCCTTAAGCCAACTCTTTTACTCTTCTCTTTTACTTTCATCAAGAGGCTCTTTAGTTCCTCTTCACTTTCTGCCCTAAGAGTGGTGTCATCTGCATATCTGAAGTAACTGATATTTCTCCCAGCAGTCTTGATTCCAGCTTGTGCTTCATCCAGCCTGGTGTTTCTCATGATGTACTCTGCATAGAAGTTAAACAAGCAGGGTGACAATATACAGCCTTGACACACTCCTCTTCATATTTGGAACCAGTCTGTTGTTCCATGTCCAGTTCTAACTGTTGCTTCCTGACCTGCATACAGATTTCTCAAGAGGCAGGTTAGGTGGTCTGGTATTCCTATCTCTTTCAGAATTTTCCACAGTTTATTGTAATCCACACAGTCAAAGGCTTTGGCATAGTCAATAAAACAGAAGTAGATGTTTTTCTGGAACTCTCTTGCTTTTTCGATGATCCTGCAGATGTTGGCAATTTGATCTCTGGTTCCTCTACCTTTTCTAAAACCAGCTTGAACATCAGAGAGTTCATGGTTCATGTATTGCTAAAGCCTGGCTAGGAGAATTTTGAGCATTACTTTATTACTTCATGTGAGATGAGTGCATTTGTGTGGTAGTTTGAGCATTCTTTGGCATTGCCTTTCTTTGGAACTGGAATGAAAACTGACCTTTTCCAATCCTATGGCCACTGCTGAGTTTTCCAAATTTGCTGGCATATTGAGTGCAGCACTTTCACAGCATCATCTTTCAGGATATGAAACAGTTCAACTGGAATTCCATCATATATATATAAATCTTAAGCCTTGTGTTCCTACAAAATAATAATGGATCTTCATTATTCACAGATTACCTATTTGCAAATTCATCTATTTGCTAAAATTTATTTGTAAAACCAAATCAACACTTGGAGTGTTTCCATGTTTATTTATGGAAATGCACAGAGGGGCAAAATCTCTCAGCTTCCCTAAGCACACCTTGCTAACCATGCTGAAAATGATGACATTCTACTTTAGCCCTATACTATAAGGAAATTTTCTTTTTTGGGGGTCTATTTAGTGCCAGTTTTCCACATTTTTCTATTTTTTTCTGTTGGTAATTTCAGTAGAATTTGGTAATTTCTCTAGTGTCTTAAGCACGAGATATGTTTTTGATATCCATTAATAAAATCCACATCCATGACAGCAGGGGATAAAACAGAACCCCACAAAGTTTAAGTAACTTGCTCAGGTTCCACAGCTGGAGTTGAGATTTAAATTCTCTTGCATTTTCAACTCCTATGTTATACAAATGTTAATAAGCACCACTAGAAGAGAGACATTGACCTCTCAAGTGATGAGTTATTTTGATCATTCTAAATAAAATGAGTGAAACAGAAATTAGAAAAGAAAAACATTTTATCTTTTTGCAATTTGCCACAACATGAATTCATTTTAGGTGCAATGCATT
Organism: Nanger dama; assembly: GCA_917880005.1. Lineage (NCBI taxonomy): Eukaryota > Metazoa > Chordata > Mammalia > Artiodactyla > Bovidae > Nanger > Nanger dama. The sequence continues at coordinate 16,271,464 of CAKJTW010000047.1, read as the reverse complement.
GATTTTAGGAAAATAAGTAACCGTAGGCATTTTTATATTTCCAGAATTATTGGGGTAATTTTGATTATGTATTATTGATTTTAAGTGGATTTCAGTTTAAAAATCAGCAATGATATGAATAGTTTTGCTATTTTGTTTTATTATGTTTACATTGGATGTTTAACATACTATTTCACTTTAAACATATTAAATATAAATCTAACATACTATGTTCATTACTATAAGTCAAATACTTGCTAAAATATAAAATGATTTTTATAAAAACAAAGTTATTCTGAGCACAAATCAAATTTCATTCCACATCTCTATTCAGTTTAATATAATAAAGACTTACCAAGCATACTAAGAATTGGTGAGGTGGTTTACTAGCAGAATACAATAGATATACAATTGCCTTATTTATTTAGATGATAACTTTGCTATTTATCAGGGGCTTCCCTGGTGGCTCAGACAGTAAACAGTCTGCTGCAGTGCAGGAGACCCGGGTTCAATCCTTGGGTCAGGAAGATCGCCTGGAGAAGGAAATGGCAGCCTATTCCAGTATTCTTGCGTGGAGAATTCCATGAACAGAAGAGCCTGGCAAGCTACAGCCCATGGGGTTGCAAAGAGCTGAACATGACTTTACTTGCTTTCTTTCATGAAAGTAATTTCATGGATATATGACTTGAACCAATATATTATTTTTTCAGCAGAGTAACAAAGGAAAAACAAGATACATTAAATCAATTTTAGTTTTAAGTTTTTCAAAAGAATGATCTTCCTTCAGAAAATCATGACCTTTAATTTCCATTATTAACAAGTTATATGTTGAGGATGAGTCAGTTCTGCTTAGAAATTATGTTTGACCTCTAAACATCTTCATCTATAGGTTAAGCAAAATATTAATGACATATGACCTAACCTGTATTTTATGATCTTCTAGTTTATGAAAATATGTTTAACTTCAAACATCTTAAGTTACTAAAAACCCTTAAATTATGGATATGAATCTCCACTGGTGTAAAAATTCACTTATGTGTAATTGTAAATATATTCGAAATTTTAGAGCAAAACCATGTCATAGTGCTCTGATTGTCTTCTGAAAAGATGAAGACATTACACAGAACTGCTAATGTCCTACCAAGTAGTTACAGAAATTTTGATATAATCCTAATTTCTCTATTAACTTTTAAATTATATATACAAGTATACATAGTGGTAAATCCAATCTACCCCAACACCCTACAATACTACTTGTTTCTGACAACAAGAAACAAGGTTTATCTTACACATTCTCAGAAAATTTTGTCTTACACATGCTCAGAGGCAATTTTGTTTACTGCTGTGGTGAAGGATGTTGCTGTGTGTATGGATGGTGCGTGCAGGAGAGTAAATAAAGCTTATGCATTATTTACAAGAATAATGTTTTTCCTGAAAGTAGCCTATATTTGGTTTCATCTCAAACTTTGAAATAGCCCCAAATTTCAAACTTAAAGTGAACTGAACACATACAGAGGGAAAATTTGCACGTGAAATATCTCTGAACTTATACTTAGCTGGGTGCCAAGAAACCACTGATTATCTGAGATGGCTAATATCACCAGCAGCAGCTTTCTTTTTCTGATGGTGAAACCTTGAGGTGAATTAGCAGACCTGATGCTCTGATTAGGAATATTTTCCAATAAAATGTGTCTACAGAACATAAACAGCCATCATGATGAGAAAAGGAGTAGATATTCTACAGCACAGTGGGCCTTGGCTGGAAACTGCCTTCTAACACATACTTCAGAAATTTGTATGGATATTTTTAGGGACATTGCTTGATTTAGTTGACTGTGTAGAGAGAAGCTAGAAAATTTCAAGCTATGGAACCTTTCTCGAAGTTAAAGATTTGTTTTAAGTCCCATATAATAATTAAATACCTGCCAAATACCCAGGACACCTTACAGACCAGCATTAAAAAAATGCTATTTTATGTGTAAGTAGAAGATATTTTGGTACAGTTTTCATAGACACTGAATTTGCCAGGGTTGCAACCATTATGTAAATTGATAACAGAAATTTTTTTTTGTTTTGTTTTGTTTTTTGCTACAGAGTACATGGCAGGAACTCATTAAATAGTAATTGTTTGAATAAGATATAGGGAAAATAAATTAGAACATTGACTCTTTTTATAATAGGCTAAATCACATAAATAAGAAGAAAATATGTATATAAATGATAAAGAACATGCCATGTGTTATCATGCTAATGTTTTTAACCTACCCTAGAAAGTGAGCAATTTGAGGGTAGACTAATTCCTTATTAAACTCTTGGTTTCCATAACTTGGGCCTCTCTGGGAGCTCAGATAGTAAAGAATCTGCCTGCAATGCAGAAGACCCAAGTTAGATCCCTGGGTTGGGAAGATCCCCTGGAGAAGGGAATGGCTATCCACTCCAGTATTCTTGCCTGGGGAATACCATGGACAGAGGAATCTGGTGGGCTACAGTCCATGGGATCACAAAAACTTGGACACAAATGAGCAACTTTCACTCACTTAACTTAACCTACATATGATTTATACAATCTCTTCATCAGTCTATCTACACATATAAATGCTATAGGTATTAAGAATAGAACAAATGGGAAGGATAGATTAAATCTAGACTTCATTGCTTATGTTATATGCTTTGCAAGCATATACATAAATATATCAAGCTTTACACATATTTATGCACTTTCTGGTATCTTTCATCAGAAAACTAGTTTAAATCTTATTCACAGCAATGTTACTCTCATTGTTTCTACATACAATAAAAGGAAAACCTTGATTATGACTAAAATGCTGTCAGTTAGACCATATTATTGAGATTTGGCAGTTTTCTCTTCTCTAGGATGGGGATAACTCCCTTTGATTTGGGCTACCAGCTTCCAGGACATACAGGACTAAAATTCTAAGTTTTGTATTAAAAGTATATTTCCACCAGGTCTTCTACATTGTATAAGTTTTTGGCATGGCTGTTTCTAAGAAATATTGAAATCCACATTAAAATTACAAAGATGTCAAGTATTATAAAACTGCATGTGTGTAAAATGTAAATGTTTTCTATTATCTCATAATACTATTTTTTAAAAAACGGTACCGTTACTCCTAGGAGAGTAAGAGAATGCCATAGACTCCATAGACATGAGCGTTTGTTTGTTTGTTTGTTTGTTTTAAAGAATATAAAGAAGATTATCAGCTCTCTCCTCATTTAAGTTGAATTCAGTTGCTCAGTCCTGTCCAACTCTGTGCGACTCCATGGACTGCAACACACCAGGCTTCCCTGTTCATCACCAACTTCCAGAGCCTACACAAACAATCTCCATTGCATCAGTGATGCCATCCAACCATCTCTTCTATCATCCCCTTCTCTTCCTCCCTTCAGTATTTCCTAGTATCAATGTCTTTGTACCAGTGAGTCGGGTCTTCGAATCAGGTGGCCAAAGTATTGGAGTTTCAGCTTCAATATCAGTCCTTCCAATGAATATTCAGGACTGATTTTCTTTAGGATTGACTGGTTGGATCTCCTTATACTCCAAGGGACTCTCAAGAGTCTCCTCCAACACCACAGTTCAAAAGTATCAACTCTTCAGTGCTCAGCTTTCTTTATAGTCCAACTCTTACATCCATACATGACTACTGGAAAAACCATAGCCTTGACATAACTTTGTTGGCAAAGTAATGTCTCTGCTTTTGAATATACTGGCTAGATTGATCATAACTTTCCTTCCAGGGAATAAGTATCTTTTAATTTAATGGATGCAGTCACCATCTGCAATGATCTTAGAGCCCCCAAAATAAAGTTAGCTACTGTTTCCACTGTTTCCCCATCTCTCTGCCATAAAGTGATGTGACCAGATGCCATGATCTTAGTTTTCTGAATCAAGAGGCTCTTTAGTTCCTCATGGCTTTCTGCCATAAGGGAGGTGTCATCTGCACATCTGAGGTTATTGATATTTCTCCCGGCAATCTTGATTCCAGCTTCTGCTTCTTCCAGCCCAGCATTTCTCATGATATCTTCTGCATATAAGTTAAATAAGCAGGGTGACAATATACAGCCTTGCCGTACTCCCTTTCCTATTTGGAACCAGTCTGTTGTTACATGTCCAGTTCTAACTGTTGCTTCCTGACCTGCATACATATTTCTCAGGAGGCAGGTCAGGTGGTCTGGTATTCCCATCTCTTTCAGAATTTTCCACATAGTCAAAAGCTTTGGTATAGTCAATAAAGGAGAAATAGATGTTTTTCTGGAACTCTCTTGCTTTCTCCATGATCCAGTGGATGTTGGCAATTTGATCTCTGGTTCCTCTGCCTTTTCTAAAACCGCTTGAACTTCTGGAAGTTCACGGTTCACGTATTGCTGAAGTCTGGCTTGGAGAATTTTGAGCATTACTTTACTAGCGTGTGAAATGATTGCAATTGTGCAGTAGTTTGAGCATTCTTTGGCGTTTCCTTTCTTTTGGATTGGAATGAAAACTGACCTTTTCCAGTCTTGGGGCCACTGCTGAGTGTTCCAAATTTGCTGGCATATTGAGTGCAGCACTTTCACAGCATCATCTTTCAGGATTTGAAATAGCTCAACTGGAATTCCATCCCCGCCACTAGCTTTGTTCATAGTTATGCTTCCTGAGTCCCACTTGACTTCACATTCCAGAATGTCTGGCTCTAAGTGAATGATCACACCATCATGATTATCTGGGTTGTGAATATCTTTTTGTAAAGTTCTTCTGTGTATTCTTGCCACCTCTTCTTAATATCTTCTGCTTCTGTTAGGTCCCTATCATTTCTGTCCTTTATTGACCCCCATCTTTGCATAAAATGTTCCCTTGGTATCTCTAATTTTCTTGAAGAGATCTCTAGTCTTTCCCATTCTATTGTTTCCCTCTATTTCTTTGCATTGATCACTGAGGAAGGCTTTCTTATCTCTCTTTGCTATTCTTTGGAACTCTGCATTCAAATGGGTTTATCGTTCCTTTTCTCCTTTGCTCTTCACTTCTCTGAAATGACAACCCACTCCAGTACTCTTGCCTAGAAAATTCCTTGGGTGGAGGAGCCTGATGGGCTACAATCCATGGGGTCACAAAGAGTGGGACACGACTGAGCAACTTAATGACTTCCCTTCTTTTCACAGCTATTTTAAGGCCTCCTCAGATAGCCATTTTGCTTTTTGCATATATTTTTCTTAGGAATGGTCTTGATTCCTCCCACCATCTATATCTTGTCATATCCTCCCACCACCTATATCTACTCATAAAGTTTTAATTGTAAAAGTTTAGCTATGGTATTTGTTTACTTTTACTTATGCTTTAAACTCTTAGACTATCTGTGCTAGTAACTCCAACTAGTTAATATGAAATATGTTTATTTTCAATGAATGCATTTCTGTGTATGCCCTCTATCTCCTTGCTATGGCTTAGGTACAGCTTGGACAAATAAGGTGATGAATATCTTGCCCTAAGATGATTTCATCGTGATTCTAAAATGCTGCCCAAGTGCTTTGATTTGCAATGCAGTCATGTGTGAATTAAAAAATACAACTAATTTATTGCAGGCACTTAAAAAAAAAAGTTATAAAATCTAAGTATGGTAATTCAGAGAGAAAGAAATGGCAACCATCTCCAGCACTTTTGCCTGGAAAATCTCATGGCCAGAGGAGTCTGGTAGGCTCTCAGTTCATGGAGTCTCAAAGAGTTGGACACAACTGAGCCAATTCATTTTCACTTTTTCACTTTCATGCATTAGAGAAGGAAATGGCCACCCATTCCAGTATTCTTGCTTGGAGAATCCCAGGAACAGAGGCCTGGTGGACTGCCATCTATGGGGTTATACATGACTGAAGCTAGTTAGCGGCAGCAGCATGGAAATCCATGATATATTGGCAAATAATATAGTTGAGGCTCTTTGAAGCAAAAGTTATCAATAGACTAATGATAAATATAGACAATGATAATTGAATATGTATATTGAAAACTCATGAGATAATTCAGTATTATTGTTGGTAACTATCAAATCAAGGGCATGGAATATGGAATGATGATAGATTCTTTATGTTTTGCACATGATTTCACTCATACTCATGTAAGATTTAGAGAAGAGACTCTAAATATATTACTTGTTGTTTTCTTTGACTTGAAAGTTTAACATGGACCCAAGAAGACTCTGACCATGCATACATTGCAATACATATGTTATAGGAAAATATTAGCTTTAATGTTATTAAATCTATTTTAATTCCACTTAGCATTGAGGAAGATGCATACTGAGTGAGAGGAGCCCATGAGATTATCATTTATCAGAGCTATCTCAATAAAGTACTCTGGCCATCTTGAAGCCAGGCAGTGTGTCAATTTTTAATAATTGTTATTTTTAATGCAAAAGCAGGAATGTTCATAATTTTAGCAAAATCCACAGGATAATTACATTTGCTGTTATGGATTTTAAAAGAAAAAAAAAGGTTGTTTCGAAGTAATGATGGCATATACTTCATTCTTCCATACCAGAAAAAATTCTGTATTTCTTAGATTCCAGTGATAGCCACTACTGGGTATTTTTGTTCTAACTGTAGAAAACCAATCACTAAAAAGAACTGAGATCTGCCTGAGATCTGACAATGTCTATATGCCATTCTCAGAAGTGTCTATTCACTTTTATTCTTGTAATAAATTGTACAGATTTAACATTCAGAATTATTAGCACTGACTGGTATGTAGAAGTGGGGTTTGACCTAAGAGGAGAAATACAGAATGTTAAGAATAAAGGCCAGTACCATACTGTCTTGATGACTGTGGCTTTGTAGTAGAGCCTGAAGTCAGGCAAGTTGATTCCTCCAGTTCCATTCTTCTTTCTCAAAATTGCTTTTGCTATTCGGAAATTTTGTATTTCCATACAAATCTTGAAATTATTTGTTCTAGTTCTGTGAAAAATACTGCTGGTAGCTTGATAGGGATTACATTGAATCTGTAGATTGCTTTGGGTAGTATACTCATTTTCACTATATTGACCCTTCCGATCTATGAACATGGTATATTTCTCCATCTATTACTGTCCTCTTTGATTTCTTTCATCAATGTTTTATAGTTTTCAACATATAGGTCTTTAGTTTCTTTAGGTAGGTATATTCCTAAGTATTTTATTCTTTTCGTTGCAATGGTGAATGGGATTGTTTCCTTGACTTCTTTTTCTACTTTTTCATTATTAGTGTATAGGAATGCAAGGGATTTCTGAGTGTTGATTTTATATCCTGCAACTTTACTATATTCATTGATTAGCTCTAGCAGTTTTCTGGTCAAGTCTTTAGGATTTTCTATGTGGAGGATCATGTCATCTGCAAACAGTGAGAGTTTTACTTCTTCTTTTCCAATTTGGATTCTTTTATTTCTTTTTCTGCTCTGATTGCTGTGGCCAAAACTTCCAGAACTAGATCAATTAAACAAAATAGAAAGCCCAGAGATAAATCCACACACCTATGGACACCTTATCTTTGACAAAGGAGGCAAGAATATACAATGAAGTAAAGACAATCTCTTTAACAAGTGGTGCTAGGAAAACTGGTCAACCACTTGTAAAAGAATGAAACTAGATCACTTTCTAACACCACACACAAAAACAAACTCAAAATGGATTAAAGATCTAAACATAAGACCAGAAACTATAAAACTCCTAGAGGAGAACATAGGCAAAACACTCTCTGACATAAATCACAGCAGGATCCTCTATGATCCACCTCCCAGTATACTGGAAATAAAAGCAAAAATAAACAAATGGGAAACAAATAGTTTCCTTTGCACAACAAAGGAAACTATAAGCAAGGTGAAAAGACAGCCTTCTGAATGGGAGAAAACAATAGCAAATGAAGCAAATGACAAACAACTATCTCAAAAATATACAAGCAACTGATGAAGCTCAACTCCAGAAAAATAAACGATCCAATTAAAAATGGGCCAAAGAACTCAATAGGCATTTCTCCAAAGAAGACATACGGATGGCTAACAAATACATGAAAAGATGCTCAACATCACTCATTATCAGAGAAATGCAAATCAAGACTACAATGAAGTACCATTTCACACCAGTCAGAATGGCTGTGATCCAAAAGTCTACAAGCAATAATGCTGGAGAGGATGTGGAGAAAAGGGAACCCTCTTACACTGTTGAGGGGAATGCAAACTAGTACAGCCATTATGGAAAACAGCGTGGAGATTCCTTAAAAAAATTGCAAATAGAAGTGCCTTATGACCCAACAATCCCACTGCTGGGCATACACACTGAGTAAACCAGAATTGAAAGAGACACATGTACCCCAATGTTCAATGTAGCATTGTTTATAATAGCCAGGATATGGAATAAACGTAGATGTCCATTCGCAGATGAATGGATAAGAAAGCTGTGGTACATATACACAATGGAGTATTACTCATCCCTTAAAAAGAATAAATTTGAATCAGTTCTAATGAGATGAATGAAACTGGAGCCAATTATACAGAGTGAAGTAAGACAGAAAGAAAAACACCAATATAGTATACTGACACATATATATGGACTTTAGAAAGAGTAATGATGACCCTGTGTGTGAGACAACAAAAGAGACACAGAGGTATAGAACAGACTTTTGGCCTCTGAGGGAGAGGGTGGGATGGTTTAGGAGAATGGCATGAAACTATCATATAAGAAATGAAGCACCAGTCTTTCAATACATAACGCAGGATGCTTGGGGCTGGTGCACGGGATGATCCAGAGATTTGATATGGGGTGGAAGGTGGGAGGGAGATTTGGCATTGGGAGATCGTGTACACTTGTGGCTGATTCATGTCAATGTATGGCAAAACCAATACAGTATTGTAACATAGAATAAAGTAAAAAAATAAAATAAAATTACACATAAGCCAAAAAAATAAAGTATACAATTCAAAAAATAAATAAATAAAGAGAAGATAAAAATTAAATAAAAAAAAAGAAAAGAATAAAGGCTACAGTCCATAGAGTCTCAAAGAATTGGACATGACATGACTTAGCAAGTACACAGAAATGAGACAGAGGATATATAAAGAAGGAATTCAGAGCTTCAAACTACAATAGGCATATAAATACAGTTTGACCTGTCATATACAAGTGTCAAACTGTATTTATATTTCTGTCTTAGTTTTGAGCTCTGAGTTTTCCTTCTTTATATATCTTCTGTCTCTTCATTCCTAACATTCTGTATTCCTCATCTTAGGTCAAACCCTACTTCTGTCTGTCAAATATTTTATTATGTTATTTCGGACTTCTCCTTTTAATCAACACCATTCTGACATCATCAACACTATCTCAAAGCATTGCCTAATTGTCTTCTTATCTTAACTGGATCCTAACAAATTCTGGGAGAGACAGTCTCCCCTAAGACTCTTTAAAAATAAGCCTTCGTTCACTTCTCATTTACTTCTCACAGATGAGCTCGTCTACTTGGAAGACTAGGAAATTAATGAGGGTGTTTGGATTCTGATACTGAAATAGTTGCTTTCCAGCATTACTGCAGAACTCATCAATGACAGCTTCTGTCTCTAAGTCTTTTAAACTCTTAGTCAAGTCTCAGTATCCAGACTTCATTTCACACTTGGAAAAATAAGTCCCAGCAATAAATATTGGGGTTTTCTTGCATGCCTTTTCCTCCCTCCCCCACTTAAGAAGTATTCTTAGGCTGAAAAGGAAAAGTAATACAGGTAGGAGTGCAAAGACTACATTTTAGATAGGAAAAAGAGGGGGCTATTTATAAAATAAATGCACAGTTTCAAGTTTTGCAATTTCACACACTTCTCATGCAATATTTTCATCATACATAATTATCTTTAATTTAAAAAGTAACATTTGACTGAAGTTATGGCCCATATGCCTAATTCTATGAAGTCCATTGTATATAAGTTCTCTCTGCCTCCAATAGTTATCTTCTTTTTGCCTCAAAATGTCAAGAATTCCTTCTCAGTTTAGTTCAGTCGCTCAATTGTGTCCAACTCTGTGACCCCATGAACCAGAGCACATCAGGCCTCCCTGTACATCACCAACTCCCAGAGTCTACCCAAACCCATGTCCATCTAGTCGATGCTGCCATCCAACCATCTCATCCTCTGTAGTTCGTGTCTCCTCCTGCCCTCAATCTTTCCCAACATCAGGGCCTTTTCAATGAGTCAGCTCTTTGCATCAGGTGGCCAAAGTACTGGAGTTTCAGCCTCAACATCAGTCCTTCCAATGAACACCCAGGACTGATCTCATTTAGGATGGACTGGTTGGATCTCCTTGCAGTCCAAGGGACTCTCAAGAGTCTTCTCCAGCATCACAGTTCAAAAGCATCAATTCTTTGGTGCTCAGCTTTCTTCACAGTCCAACTCTCACATCCATACATGACCACAGGAAAAACCATAGCCTTGACTAGATGGACCTTTGTTGGTAAAGGTTGCTTTTGAATATGCTCTCTAGGTTGGTCATAACTTTCCTTCCAAGGAGTAAGCGTCTTTTAGTTTCATGTCTGCAATCACCATCTGCAGTGATTTTGGAGCCCCAAAAATAAAGTCTGACACTGTTTCTACTGTTCCCCCATCTATTTTCCATGAAGTAAAGGGACCAGATGCCATGATCTTCATTTTCTGAATGTTGAGCTTTAAGCCAAGTTTTTCACTCTCCTCTTTCACTTTCATCAAGAGGCTTTTTAGTTCCTCTTCACTTTCTGCCATAAGGGTGGTGTCATGTGCATATCTGAGGTTATTGATGTTTCTCCTGGCAATCTTGATTTCCAGCTTGTGTTTCTTCCAGTCCAGCATTTCTCATGATGTACTCTGCATATAAGTTTAATAAGCAGGGTGAAAATATACAGCCTTGACGTACTCTTTTTCCTATTTGGAACCAGTCTGTTGTTCCATGTCTAAGTCTAACTGTTACTTCCTGACCTGCATATAGGTTTCTCAAGAGGCAGATCAGGGGTTTGGTATTCTCATATCTTTATGAATTTCTCATTCTCTTTTATGAGTTTATTGTGATCCACACAGTCCAAGGATTAGTCAATAAGGCAGAAATATATGTTTTTCTGGAACTCTCTGGCTTTCTCCATTATCCAGCGGATGTTGACAATTTGATCATTGGTTTCTCTGCCTTTTCTAAAACCAGTTTGAACATCTGAGAGTTCACGGTTCACATATTGCTGAAGCCTAACTTGGAGAATTTTGAGCATTACTTTACTAGCATATGAGATGAGTGCCATTGTGTTCTAGTTTGAACATTCTTTGGCATTGCCTTTCTTTGGAATTGGAATGAAAGCTGACCTTTTCCAGTCCTATGGCCACTGCTGAGTTTTCTAAATTTGCTGGCATATTGAGTGCAGCACTTTGACAGCATCATCTTTCAGAATTTGAAATAGCTCAATTGGAATTCCATCACCTCCACTAGCTTTGTTTGTAGTGATGCTTTCTAAGGCCCCCTTGACTTCACATTCCAGGATGTCTGGCTCTAGATGAGTGATCACACCATCGTGATTTTACAGGTCGTTAAGATCTTTTTTGTACAGTTCTTCTGTGTATTCTTGCCACCTCTTCTTAATATCTTCTGCTTCTGTTAGGTCCATACCATTTCTGTCCTTTATTGAGCCCATCTTTGCATGAAATGTTCCCTTGCTATTTCTAATTTTCTTGAAGATATCACTAGTGTTTCCCATTCTGTTGTTTTCCTCTATTTGTTTACATTGATCACTGAAGAAGGCTTTCTTATCTCTTCTTGCTATTGTTTGGAACTCTGCATTCAGATGCTTATGTCTTTCCTTTTCTCCTTTGCTTTTCACTTCTCTTCTTTTCACAGCTACTTGTAAGGCCTCCCCAGACAGCCATTTTGCTTTTTGCATTTCTTTTCCATGGGGATAGTCTTGATCCCTGTCTCCTGTACAATGTCACGAACCTTATTTCATAGTTCATCAGGGAGTCTGTCTATCAGAGTGAGTGATCACACCATTGTGATTATCTGGGTCATGAAGATCTTGTTTGTATAGTTCTTCTGTGTATTCTCGCTACCTCTTCTAATATCTTCTGCTTCTGTTAGGTTCCTACCGTTTCTGTCCTTTATCGAGCCCATCTTTGCATAAAATGTTTCCTTGGTATCTCTAATTTTCATGAATCAGTCATAGGTATACATATGTCCCCTCCCTGTTGAATCTCCCTCCCACTTCCCACTCCCCACTCTATCCCACCCCTCTAAGTTGCCACAGAGCACAGGATTTGGATTTCCTGCATCATACAGCAAATTCTCACTGGCTATCTAATTTGAGGATGAGATGGCTGGATGGCATCACCAACTCAATGGCCATGAGTTTGAATAAACTCTGGGACTTGGTGATAGACACAGAGGCCTGGCATAGGTTTGCAAAGAGTTGGACACGACTGAGCAACTGAACTGACTGAACTGAACTCAATGTATGTGTCAGTGCTACTCTCTCTGGGCAACTTATCTTTGGTGAAGGAGGCAAGAACATACAATGGAGAAAAAATGGTCTTTTTAATAAGGAGTGCTTAGAAAAGTGCACAGCTATGTATAAAAAATGAAGCTAGGACACTTCCTAACACTATACACAAAAATAAACTCCGAAACCACTTAAAGAACAAAATGTGATTGCTTAGGAAGAGAAGCTGCTTTTCACCAGGTTTTGCCTTTATTAAACATGCATGTGCTGGTATAAATCTTGGTTAGAACCCTTGGTAGTTAGGAACAGGTAATCATCCTTATTTGAAGCTTTTGAAAATAGGAAACATTTGGTTGTCAGTACAAAGTGTCTTATATGCATAGGACCACGTTGAGTAAATCATGACTCTCCTTCACTACACTTATAGTTTGTTTGTTTTCAGGTGGCATTTAACATATAGTATATCTATAAATATAACTATTTCCTTTTATTGGGACAATGTGTAATATCTTTAAGACAGGCCCTGCAGTTTACAGCATTTCAAATTAAACTGACTTATGTTAACACTGGGTTTTCCTGGTGGCTCAGACTATAAAGAATCTGCCTGCAGTGCAGAACACATGGGTTTGATCCCTAGGCTGGAAAGATCCCTGGAGAAGGGAATGGCTGTCCACTCCAGTGTTCTTGTCTGGAGAATTCCATGGACAGAGGAGCTTGGTGGTGTACAGTCCATGGGGTTGCAATGAGTCAGACATGACTAAGTAACTGATAGTTTCACTTCACTTTCATGTTAATACTAGTAACATTTACTTTTGCCTGGACTTCAGCATAGAATTTCATTTAAGGAAATACTAGGGGAATTCATATTTTATTTACTAATTTCTCCATCTTCAAAACTTAAGAAACATCTAGATGAGCAGTACCATTTTCTATGATTATGGGATGATTAAAATCAGTAATAATATAAGAATGTAGTAAGTACTGATATGTTAAGAAATTTTGTATAATGAGAGGAAAATGAAAGAGCACAACACACATAGAGCAAATATATATACATTGAAATGATTAAGAATCATTCTTTACTTACAAAAAATAAAAGGTAGTTTCATATAAAGAGAGTCAAGCATTTTACAAATTAAGTAGGTTATTTTTAAACTTAAGAAATTTGAGAGCTATAGGGATAATCTAGTCGTATCATGATAAAATCTTGTATCAGTAAATAATCTGAGTTTTGGACTAAGAGATCTGTGACAAAGAAGTAGGTGAATTATCACAGACTACAGGCACACTTAAAGTTAGAGCTTACTTATTTTGATTTGCATTTTGGTGCTGTCATTACTGTGTCCTGTGGTCAGTGTACTGCAGTTCTCAGGGCCAATATTTAACTTATATCAAGATATTAATAAGCTTTCACTAAACTATTCATTGCAGATTGGAACAGAGATCAACCTATCAACCATGAAAATATCAAAGTTTTGTTCTACACCTCCTTTCAGATTACCATGAGCATTATTCAAGGAATGAAGACATATAAGATTGTATGTCTGATTTGAGGAATTTACAACTGGAACTTACAGATTAAAAAAAAAAGCATAGTCATGTGTTTGTTGACGATCTGTTTTGGTTTTTTTTTTAAGTTTCATGTTAGTTTTTCTTTTTATTTTATTTATTTATTTTAATAGAGGCTAATTACTTTACATTATTGTGGTGGGTTTTGACATACATTCACATGAAACAGCCACGGGTGTACATGTGTTCCCCATCCTGAACCTCCCTCCAACCTCTCTTCCTATCCCACCCCTCAGGGCCATCCCAGTGCACCAGCCCTGAGCATCCTGTCCCATGCATCAAACCTGGACTGGTGATCTATTTCATGTATGATAATATACATGTTTCAATGCTATTCTCTCAAATCATCCCACCCTCACCTTCTCCCACAGAGTCCAAAAGTCTGTTCTTTACATCTGTGACAAATAGATAAGAAAGATGTGGTACATATACACAATGGAATATTATTCAGCTATTTAAAAAGAATGAATTTGAGTAAGTTCTAATGAAGTGGATGAAACTGGAGCCTATTATACAGAGCAATGTAAGTCAGAAAGAAAAACACCGATACAGTATATTAAAGCATATATATGGAATTCAGAAAGATGGTAACGATGACCCTATGTGCAAGACAGCAAAAGAGACACAGATGTATGTCTTTATTTTATTTTATTATTTTTTTTACTTTACAATATTGTATTGGTTTTGCCATATGTCAGCATGATGTGTCTGTTTAGATCTTCTGCCCATTTTTTTGATTGGTATTGAACTGCATGAGCTCCTTGTATGTTTTGGAGATTAACACTTTGTCAGTCATTTCATTTTCAATTTTTCCCCATTCTGAGGTTGTATTTTAGTCTTGTTTATTGTTTCCTTTGCTGATAAAAAGCTTTTAAGTTTAATTAAGTCCCACTTATTTATTTTTGTTTTTATTTCCATTACTTTAGGAGGTAAGTCAAAGCGTGTGGAGATTCCTTTAAAAACTAGTAATAGATCTACCACATGACCCAACAATCCCATTACTAGGCATACACTCTGAAAAAACATAATTGAAAGAGACACAAAGTTCACTGCAGCTCTTTTAGAATATCTAGTCCATGGAAGCAACCTAAATGCCCATTGACAGATGAATGGATACAGAAATTATGGTGAAAGTGAAAGTGTTAGCTGCTCAGTCATATCCAACATTTTGTGATCCAATGGACTGTAGCCCAAGAGGCTCCTCTCTCCATGAAATTCTCCAGGCAAGAATACTGGATTGGGTAACCATTTTCTTTTCCAGGGGATCTTCCCACATACATGGTACATATATACAATGGAATTTACTCAGCTATAAAAACGAACACATTTGAATCAGCTGTAATGAGGTGGATGACTTAGAGCTTATTGTACAGAGTGAAGTTAAGTCAGAAAGAGAAAGACAAATATTGTATATTAATTCATATATAAGGAATCCAGAAAGATGCTACTGAAGAACCTATTTGCAGGGCAGCAATGGAGATGCAGACATAGAGAAAAGACTTGTGGACACAGTGCATGAAGGATATGGTGGGACAAATAGAGAGTAGAATAAAAGCATATATACTACCATGTGTGAAACAGATAGCCAGTGGGAATTTGCTGTGTGATGCAGGAAGTTCAACCCAGTGCTCTGTGACAACCTAGAGGGGTGGGATGGGGTGGAAGATGGGAGGCAGGTTCAAGAGGGAGGGGATATATGTATACCTGTGGCTCATTTATGTTGATGTAAGGCTGAAAACAGCACAATAGTGTAAAGTAATTATCCTCCAATTAAAAAAGATACTTAAAAAAAAAAAACCCACAATAATGAGGAGCATTGTTAAATGCTGTTCGAATATTAAAGGCAAACTATTCTACTACATTTTAGAAAGGAAACAATTTACTGAAATAAAATCATTTGTTAAAGCTTTATTAGGTGAATGGGCTTTAAAACATAGAAAGCTATACATCAAATTTAAAGAGAGAGAGAGAGAGAGAGAGAGAGAGGCATTATGCATAGAAGGATTCTCAATTAGAAAATGCTCAGATATGGAAAGAATTATTTATTCAGCATGGATATTTTTTATTGAATTAGACATTGTTTTACATATAGTATGAGGACAATTCAAAAGACAATTTTAATTGTGGAATAATTTATTATTTCAAACATTACAATAACTTTTTAGAAAATTTTTGATATTTATTAGTCAATGTTTTAAGGACTGAAAGGAACTTGATAATTTCTTTTAGGATGATTTTGAAAGTAAATTTTATACCCTGATCGAACATACTGCATAGTCATTTAGCATTATGAATGATTTCAACAGCAATGACTCTAAAATATACACCAGCTCATGCAAGTCAATAATGAAAAACAACCCAATCGAACAATGGGCAAAGGACCTAAATAGACATTTCTCTGAAAAAAGACATACAGATAGCCAACAGGCACATGAAAAGATGCTCAACATTACTAATTATAGAAATGAAAATCAAAACTACAATGAGGTACCACCTCACAATGGTCAGAGAGCCCATCATTAAAATGTCTACAAATAAAAAATGCTGGAGAGGTTGTGGAGGAAATGAAATCCTCCTACACTGTTGGTCAGTCAGTCAGTTCAGTCGCTTAGTCATGTCTGACTCTTTGTGACCCCATGAATTGCAGCACGCCAGGCCTCCCTGTTTAGCACCATCTCTCAGAGTTCACTCAGACTCACGTCCATCGAGTCCATGATGCCATCCAGCCATCTCATCCTCGATTGTCCCCTTCTCCTCCTGCCCCCAATCCTTCCCAGCATCAGAGTCTTTTCCAATGAGTCAACTCTTCGCATGAGGTGGCCAAAGTACTGGAGTTTCAGCTTTAGCATTATTCCTTCCAAAGAAATCCCAGGGCTGATCTCCTTCAGAATGGACTGGTTGGATCTCCTTGCAGTCCAAGGGACTCTCAAGAGTCTTCTCCAACACCACAGTTCAAAAGCATCAATTCTTCGGTGCTCAGCTTTCTTCACAGTCCAACTCTCACATCCATACATGATTACTGGAAAAACCATAGCCTTGACTAGACAGACCTTAGTCGGTAAAGTAATGTCTGCTTTTCAATACACTATCTAGGTTGGTCATAACTTTTCTTTCAAGAAGTAAGCGTCTTCTAATTTCATGGTTGCAGTCACCATCTACAGTGATTTTGGAACCCAAGAAAATAAAGTCTGACACTGTTTCCACTGTTTCCCCATCTATTTCCCATGAAGTGATAGGACTGGATGCCATGATCTTCGTTTTCTGAATGTTGAGCTTTAAGCCAACTTTTTCACTCTCCTCTTTCATTTTCATCAAGAGACTTTTTAGCTCCTCTTCACTTTCTGCCATAAGAGTGGTGTCATCTGCATATCTGAGGTTATTGATATTTCTCCCGGCAATCTTGATTTCCAGCTTGTGTTTCTTCCAGTCCAGCATTTCTCATGATGTACTCTGCATATAAGTTAAATAAGCAGGGTGACAATATACAGCCTTGACATACTCCATTGGTATGAATGTAAATTAGTGCAGTCATTGTGGAGACAGTATGGAGTTTTCTCAAAAAGGTAAACACAGAGTTGACATATGATCTGGCAATCTCACTCCTGGGAATATAACCAGATGAAACTATCATTCAAAAAGATACATTACCCTCTCTGTTTACTGAAGCACTATTTATGGCAGCCAAGATGTGGCAGCAATTTAAATATCCCTCAACAGATGAATGGATAAAGTAGACGTGGTACAGATTTACAGTGGGTTACTACTCAGCCATAAAAGGAAAGAAACCAATACAGCATATTAAAAGTCACAGACATCACTTTGCCAACAAAAGTCTGTACAGTCAGAGCTATGTTTTTTTCTAGTAACCATGTATGGATGTGAGAGTTAGACCATAAAGAACGCTGGCCACTGAAGAATGGATGCTTTCAAACTGTGGTGCTGAAGAAGACTCTTTTGAGAGTCTCTTGGAAAGCAAGCAGATGAAGCTAGTCCATCCTAAAGGAAATCAAACCTGAATATTTATTGGAAGGACTGATGATGAACCTCCAATACTTTGGCCACATGATGTGAAGAGCCAATTCATTGGAAAAGACCCTGATGCTGGAGAAGGCTAAAGGCAAAAGAAGATGGTTAGATAGCATCACTGAATCAATGGAAATAAATTTGAGTAAATTCCAGGAGATAGTGAAAGACAGGAAAGCCTGGTGTATTGAAGTCCATGGGGTCACAAAGAACTGGACATGACTTAGTGACTGAACAACAGTATCATAGGCAGCAACATGGATGGACCTAGAGATTATCCCACCAAGTGAAGTAAGTTAGAAAAAAAAAGACAAACATCAGGATATCACTTATATGTGAAATCTAAAATATAATACAAATAAACTTATTTACAAAACAGAAACAGACTGACAGAAATAGAGAAGAAACTTGTAGTTGCCAAGAGGTCGGGAGGGAGATGAATTGGGAGTTTGGGATCAGTAGATGCAAAGTATTATATATATGTATAACTGAATCACTGTTGTATACCAGAAACTAATACCACATTGTGAATCAGCTATAAGTCAATAAAATAAAATTTTAAAAGTAATATTTGCTGCTATTGCTATGCCTCCCATAGGCCTACAAGCCCCATACTTTCACAGCTTTAATTAGAATATCTTTCAATTAAACTTGGTGGGTCATTCATTTAATTATTGTGTGTGTGTGTGTGTGTGTGTGTGTGTGTGTGTTAGTCATTAAGTTGTGTTGGACTCTTTGTGACCCCATGGTCTGTAGCTCACCAAGCTCCTCTGTCCATTGGATTCTCAAGGCAAGAATACCAGAGTGGGTTGCCATTCCCTTCTCTAGGGGATCTTCCCCACCCAGGGATCAAATCCAGGTCTCCTGAATTGCAGGCAGATTCTTTATCATCTAAGCCACCAGGGAAGCCCTTTCTCAGCTTTAAGATCAAAGAAAAAGCCCAAAGTCAGGGACAGATTCATCAGCGGTTTAATGCACCAGGGATCACACATGTCTGAAGCAGGGTCCTGGAGCCATACCCCACCACGTGCTGTAGTACGTGTGCCAGACTTGGTGGTGTTCTTCCCCTCCAGGGGAGGAGGAGGTTGCCAGTTGTAGAGGAATTGATGTCAGGTTGGCTCACTGGTGACCAAGGAAACCAGCAGGTGGGCACATGGCTCATTGCCCCTTTGACAATCATAGTAGAAAATCCTGATTTAAGCCTGAAACCATCACTATCTGGGACATCCATTAAGTGTGTAGGAAAGTCAGTCATGCAAGTAGGGTGCAGGTTAAGCAGGCAATGATCAAGCAGGGGATGGACAAAGAACAAGAAAACAGCCATGTTGAGTGGTCTGACCATACACCTATGGAAGAAACTGAATTTTTAATTAGGTAATGGCATTACCACAGAAAATCACTCTTTTAGCACTCAGTGAGCTAAGCAGATATGCTATCCAAGCCTTTGGTATTTAACCTGATGGAGTGCTATTCATTAATGTCAAAGTTCCCTAAAATGAGATTTGAAAAGAATTTCCATGTTGCTTCAATAAATTGTGACATTTAAGAGTAAGTCTTAATCAGTAAAACTCACTTTTAGAACTCACTTCTATAAGAATGTATAAGACACTATTAACTTCTTAGCATAATTTAACCAATTCCTCACCTTATCTAACTCAGTTCAGTATCATCCTTGACTTGATAACCCCACCCCACTTATGTGGCTCTTTTTATTGGCTAGTTTTGGCTCTCTTCATCCTGAATGGAACTTGTGGTACAAGTGCTTTATGTTTAAATACTAAATTTCAAAACCTGGTCTCATAGGCCAAGACTGAAAACTGCATTTGACATATTCATTACTTGCTTTTCTCACCCACTTACAGGTACAAGCACAGTTATATCTACAACCATTACTCCTAATTAAGCCACTAAATCAAATTTAATAACGTGGAATCCTTTCTTATTTAAAGCCAGCCAGCTTTCAGCTTCTATTAGTAAACTGTCCTAGTTTGAACCTTGACATTAAAATATACATCAAAATGTTGTAGGCAAGAGTATGGAACAAAAATAAAAGTTATTTTTTTGGTTTATTTAAAAATATTTATTGATATATAATTCATATACCAAAATTCATAAGGTACAACTCTTACCACAATGTAAGTTTAGAACATTTTCCTTACCCCCAGATAAATATTGTGTTCATTAACAGTCCCTGCCCATTCTCCCATTTCCCCACCCCTCCCAAGGGCAACCGCTAACCTACTTTCTCATTTACCCATACTGGACATTTCACATAAATGGAAGCATTCAATATGTTTGGTCTTTTGTAATTGATTTCTTTCATTTAGCATAATGCTTATCTAAGTTGTAGCTGAAAGAGTACATTCTTATTTTTATTGATAAGAAAACATAATAATAATAATATTGCCTTATGCGATATTTTTAAGATTAATGTATCTAAAACATGCAGAAGGGGTTGGAGAAGAGGAGGAAAGGAACAAAGGAAACAATTGGAGTAGTTCAAAACTGGAGTGACATTGGCCCAAGCTAGAGTAAATATAATAACATTGTTAAGAAGGGCATGTATTAATATCATGTATATGTATAGCTGAGTTTCTTTGCTGTCCACCTGAAACTATAACAACATTGTTAATCAATTAAACTCCAATATAAAGGTAAAAGTTCAGAACAAGGCAAAAGCTATAGCACTCTGCAAAAGAAAGTGTATATATATATATATGGAGAAGGCAATGGCACCCCACTCCAGTACTCTTGCCTGGGAAATCCCATGGACGGAGGAGCTTCGTAGGCTACAGTCCATGGAGTCGCTAAGAGTCGGACACGACTTAGCAACTTCACTTTCAATTTTCACTTTCATGCATTGGAGAAGGAAATGACAACCCACTCCAGTATTCTTGCCTGGAGAATACTCTCAGATGCATAATAATGTGGAGAGAAAATCATCAGGACAACTAAAGGAAGAAAGCAAAAGAAAAATGCTGCATTGTTCTAGAACCTGGTCACCAAGAAACAAGAGTATCACAGAAAGAAATTGGAAAACATACAGACAAATGGATTATGGTAAAACATGGGGCTGATGTAACGCTTGTTTAATTTGAGGCTAAAACATCCAAGTGGAGACATTCTACATGGAAATTAGAAATAAGAATTTTGAATAGAAGTTCAGGACTCAGTTCACTTCAGTTCAGTCACTCATTCCTGTCCGACTCTTTGCAACCGCATGAATCACAGAACGCCAGGACTCCCTGTCCATCACCATCTCCCAGAGTTCACTCAGACTCACATCCATCGAGTCCATAATGCCATCCAGCCATCTCATCCTCTGTTGTCCCATTCTCTTCCTGCCCCCAATCCCTCCCAGCATCAAAGCCTTTTCCAATGAGTCAACACTTCGCATGAGGTGGCCAAAGTACTGGAGTTTCAGCTTTAGCATCATTCCTTCCAAAGAAATCCCAGGGTTGATCTCCTTCAGAATGGACTGGCTGGATCTCCTTGCAGTCTAAGGGACTCTCAAGAGTCTTCTCCAACACCACAGTTCAAAAGCATCAGCTCTTCGGCTCTCAGTCTTCTTCACAGTCCAACTCTCACATCCATACAAGACCGCAGGAAAAACCATAGCCTTGACTAGACGGATCTCAGTCAGCAAAGTAATGTCTCTGCTTTTGAATATACTATCTAGGTTGGTCATAACTTTTCTTCCAAGGAGTAGTGTCTTTTAATTTCATGGCTGCAATCACCATCTGCAGTGATTTTGGAGCCCCCAAAAATAAAGTCTGACACTGTTTCCACTGTTTCCCCATCTATTCCCATAAAGTGATGGGACTGGATGCCATGATCTTCAATTTCTGAATGTTGAGCTTTAGGCCAACTTTTTCACTCTCCTCTTTCACTTTCATCAACAGGCTTTTAGTTCCTCTTCACTTTCTGCCATAAGGGTGGTGTCATCTGAATAGCTGAGGTTATTGATATTTCTCCTGACAATCTTGATTCCAGCTTGTGCCTCATCCAGCCCAGCATTTCTCATGATGTACTCTGCATATAAGTTAAATAAGCAGGGTGACAATATACAGCCTTGACATACTCCTTTTCCTATTTGGAACCAGTCTGTTGTTCCATGTCCCATTCTAACTGTTGCTTCCTAACCTGCATACAGATTTCTCAAGAGGCAGTTCAGGACTAAATATTTATATTTAGAGATTATGGATGTTGAAGGGACATATGAATTGATTAGGGAGATCTAAACATAATAGAACAGTGGAAGGAAATTGAAATTTCAGGGTTTCATGGACATTGAAAGTAATAAGAATGGACCCAGGAAAATATATAGAGAAGAGGTCAAAACACAAGAGGAAAACAAAGATATGGTGACCTCAAAAGAGTGATTGAGAGAAAGGGGGAAGAGGGTGAGGTGAGGAGAGTGAGAGAGAGGGTTAGAAAGCAAGAAAAGGAGGAAGAAAAAAGTAAGATTCAGAAATAATTGGAATGTTTTCAGGCAATGTGAGCTAAGGAAGACCAGTGTGTATCTAGATACCAAAAGTATTAATAACACTGTAATATTGAGTGTAACAGTTACAGTTACACCTCCATGTTCATGAGTGATTATACCTACAAAAACAAATAAGTATTAAAACAAACAAAAAACACAAATACCAAACAAAAAAAAAAAAAAGCCTTTATTGTGAGAACATTACTAGCAATTGCATCGATTGGTTGTTGCCCAAACATCTATAGCTCAGTTTATTTATGGATCTCAAGAATGTCTAATAAAGACCTAATAACACTAGATTTATGTCAAGAATGTTTTTTTCTATCACTGCTTTATTTTTCTTTAAATAGTCATTGTAATATAAGATTTTACCTTATAAGCATTGAAATCAAATATACTATATTAGAACTTTAAAATAAGCACTGCTGCTGCTACTGCTAAGTCGCTCCAGTAGTGTCCGACTCTGTGTGACCCCATAGACAGCAGTGCACCAAGCTCCACATCCCTGGGATTCTCCAGGCAAGAACACTGGAGTGGGTTGACATTCCCTTATGAGATATGAAATGCATAAAAAATAAAATTTTCACCTGAAGAGTAGCTAGCCAGTTTGTTGTTAGATGAAAACAAGATAGTTTCTGAAATACTTTGAAAAAGAGGAGGCCATTAAGCTCTCAAAATTTTAAATAAATACTATGTCATCCTTAGTTTTACCAAATGCATATTCAAGTTTTGAAAATTATATGGGATCGTTTTAAAGAAATAGTTATAGTTTAAACAAAGTAAACAAGTAAGAATAAGGAAAAAGTTTTCTGTATTTTGCCACAGGTAGCTTACAAAGCTTTTATTCACAGCTAATAAGGACAGGGAGGCCTGATGTGCTGTGATTCATGGAGTCGCAAAGAGTCGGACATGACTGAGCGATTGAACTGAACTGAACTGAACTGAATAAAGATCCACTTCTCTCTCAAACCTACTTTGAAAACCAAGAACACTCATAAGGACATAGATAAGATTTTAAAAGAGCTGAACAACTGCAAGTCTAAAGTTGTATCAGAAGCCACGGGTTTGAGTGCACCTTAAAGGATTATATAATTTCTCTTAGTAATTAAAAAAAATCAAACTTTTGGTGAAAGTGAAAAGTGAAAATGTTAGTCTTTCAGTCTTGTCTGACTCTTTGCAATCCCATGGAATATAGCCTGCCAGGCTCCTCTGTCCACCAAATTCTCAACGCAAGAATACTGGAGTGGGTAGCCATTCCCTTCTCAAGGGAGCAAACCTGGGTCTTCTGCATTGCAGGCATATTCTTTACTATCTGAGCCACAAGGGAAGCTTAAACTTCTGATACATGCCAGAAAATATATTAATCTCAAACACAAGATGGTGAGTGAAAGAAGCTGAACAGAGAGGATGCATATTGCACAAATGCATTTATAGAATGTCTAGGGAAAAAAAAAATCTATGAGTACAATGAGCAGAATGGCCACTGTCAAGTGATGAGTTTGGGGGAGGGGGCGATGTGTAATAGCATAGACAGTGTAAGTCTCTGTGGTGATATATGCTATACGTTGATTTTGGTAGCAGCCACACAACTGAATACATTTTTCAGAGCTCATTGAAATTCCCCCTTTAAAAAACAGTGAAGTTCATGGAATGTAAAACTTAGTTCAGTAAAACTGATTTGAAATATTAAATAAATATATGCTATGAGGCATGAACAAGAATAATTTATCTGAGTATTTAGTTAATCCTGGTTGAGATTTATTGGTGATTATCCTCAGTGATGTTATTGTCATTAAGATTTTGATGATTATATAAAAAGATGACTGAGATAAATATATGTTTTATATATAAGATTTTTATTTTCTTTTTAAGATTAGATGATAGGATGCATTTTATAATCATTTTCCTTAATGACTAATACAGTGAAAGGAGATAATTCTTAAATTATTGACACTGTATTCTTAAATATTAGCTATATTTCCTAAATTAACACAAATGATTAACCATAAAGCTTAATTCAAAAATCTGTGCTTCCTTTATAAACTATTTTTTGTCTACATGCTCTGAATTTTTATTCACGTAATTTTCCTGTAATATCCCATTAGCTCTTGCTGCTGCTAAGTCGCTTCAGCTGTGTCCAACTCTTTGCAGCTCCATGGACTGCAGCCTACCAGGCTCCTCCATCCATGGGATTTATCAGGAAAGAGTACTGGGGTGGGTTGCCATTGCCTTCTCTGGTAATATCCCATCAGCAGGAACTGTTAATTTATTTTCTTTTATATGTGAGTAATTTGATAGTGAAAACAGATTTGCCATTTGTCCAGGATTCTTACATGGTTAAACTCATTAATATTAATATGATAGCTTCATAAAGCAGATCAAGACTAGGTTTATTGCAATCCACATAATTATATCAAAGACAATTCAGTTAGTGCCCTTTTATACCATGGGAGTTCTTTTCTTAGTGAGGTAGTGTGAAAAAAGGTTGGTTCCTAATTTATTCCACATTTTATTTTCAGCATGAAGTGCTAAACCTACTGAACCATAGACCTTTGGTGAACTGATCTCTCCACTCGTAGTATTTACCACTCTGGTAAATTAGGTGTACATAATAACCAGCTGTCGACCTCCAGATGCTATGGAGTCTGGCCGCATAAATTCCCAGCTTTCCAGACACACGTATTTTGATGCCTTTATGTAAGATCTTGGTCTGTTGCCTCTGTAAATAATTTCATATTGTGGAACCTAATTTCATGCCATCTTTGTTTTTATTTATTTAAAAGTAGGGAATATTTGTGATAAAATTTCAATCATAATGGCAATGTTATGAGTTTTTTTAAAGGACATTTTGTACAACAGAGTTTCACATTTAAAATTATTTCCAAAGAAGAAGTAAAACTCTCACTGTTTGCAGACGACATGATCCTCTACATAGAAAACCCTAAGGACTCCACCAGAAAATTACTAGAGCTAATCAAGGAATATAGTAAAGTTGCAGGATATAAAATCAACACACAGAAATCACTTGCATTTCTATACACTTATAATGGAGGAAATAGAAAGAGAAATTAAGGAAACAATTCCATTCACCATTGCAATGAAAAGAATAAAACACTTAGGAATATATCTACCTAAAGAAATAAAAGACCTATATATAGAAAACTATAAAATACTGGTGAAAGAAATCAAAGAGGACACTAATAGATGGACAAATATACCATGTTTGTGGATCAGAAGAATAAATATAGTGAAAATGAGTATACTACCCCAAACAATCTATAGATTCAATGCAATCCCTATCAAGCTACCAAAGGTATTTTTCACAGAGCTAGAACAAATAACTTCACAATTTGTATGGAAATACAAAAAACCTTGAACAGCCAAAGCAAACTTGAGAAAGAAGAATGGAACTGGAGGAATCAACCCGTCTGACTTCAGGCTCTACTACAAAGCCACAGTCATCAAGACAGTATGGTACTAGCACAAAGACAGAAGTATAGATCAATGGAACAAAATAGAAAGCCCAGAGATAGATCCATGCACTTATGGACACCTTATCTTTGACAAAGGAGGCAAGAATATACTATGGAGAAAAGACAATCTCTTTAACAAGTGGTGCTGGGAAAACTGGTCAACCACTTGTAAAAGAATGAAACTAGAACACTTTCTAACACTCTCACTGTTTGCAGATGACATGATCCTCTACATAGAAAACCCTATATTCTAGAGGAAATGAAAACAAAAATAAACAAATGGGACATAATTAAAATTAAAAGCTTTTACACAACAAATGAAACTATAAGCAAGGTGAAAGGACAGCCTTCAGAATTGGAAACAATAATAGCAAATGAAGCAACTGACAAAGAATTAATCTCAAAAATATACAAGCAACTCCTGCAGCTCAACTCCAGAAAAATAAATGACCCAATCACAAAACAGGCCAAAAGAACTAAATAGACATTTCTCCAAAGAATACATGCAGATGGCTAACAAACACATGAAAAGATGCTCAGGATTACTCATTATCAGAGAAATGCAAATCCACACCCCAATGAGGTACCACTTCATGCCAGTCAGAATGGCTGCTATCCAAAAGTCTACAAACAATAAATGCTGAAGAAGGTGTGGAGAAAAGGGAACCCTCTTACATTGTTGGTGGGAATGCAAACTAGTACAGCCACTATGAAGAACAGTGTGGAGTTTCCTTAAAACACTGGAAATAGAACTGCCATATGACCTAGAAATCCCACTGCTGGGCATACACACCAAGGAAACCAGAATTGAAAGAGACACGTGTACCCCAAGGTTCATTGCAGCACTGTTTATAACAGCCAGGATATGGAAGCAACCTAGATGTCCATCAGCAGATAAATGGATAAGAAATGTGGTACATATACACATTGGAGTATTACTCAGCCATTAAAAAGAATACATTTGAATCAGCTCTAATGAGGTGGATGAAACTGGAGCCTATTTTACAAAGTGAAGTAAGCCAGAAAGAAAAACTCCAATACAGTATAATAAGGCATATATATGGAATTTAGAAAGATGGTAACAATAAGACTGTATGAGAGACAGCAAAGAGACACTTATGTATAGAACAGTCTTTTCGACTCTGTGGGAGAGGGTGAGGGTGGGTGATTTGGAAGAATGGCATGAAACATGTACATTATCATATGTGAAGCAAATCACCAGTCCCGGTTTGATGCATGATACAGGGTGCTCAGGGCTGCTGCACTGGGATGACCCAGGGGAATGGGATGGGGAGGGAGGTGGGAGGGGGTTCAGGATGGGGGACACATGTACACCCATGGTGGATTCATGTCAATGTATGGCAAAAGAAATACAATATTGTAATTAGCCTCCAATTAAAATAAACAAATTTATATTAAAGGAAATAAAATATAAATCAATTTAATCTAAGACCAAATTACAATGTATTAATTGACTTGAGATTGTTTCCTTTTGACTTCTGGAAATTCAGTCATTGTCTAAATTTTTGGCTGAAATAAAGTAAGAAATAAATAAATGGAAAATAAAAATAAAATAATATTATTTCCACTAAAATTATATCTAATAAGTAAGGACCACCTTTTCTTAATAAAATTATCTCTATCTTAGATTATTGTTCCTTAATTGAGTCACAGCATCACTAATACTTTAATTTCAACTTTGGCAATGAATAAATAACCAGAAGAGCGTTATCTTTTTATATCAGAAACCTCAGACCTTGAAAAATGTTGATTGAACAAATGGATAATATACATTCATCTGGCAAGAAATCTCAGTGACCAATAAAAGAAAAATTTCTAAAGTCAAAAATATTTAAAGTTCTTAGGTACCATAGAAGAAAAAATAATGCATCACACACATGCAGGCATCAAATAGTTTGGGGAGCCATTAAGGTACAAGGAATAGAATAAAAGTGCTGCAGTTTGATCTAATCAAAAATTGTTAGAAGACATACTCGCTTCTGAAAGAAGCCCCACTGAATCTGCTGTGGCTCAGCTGAGAAAGAATGGACCTCAGCCAAATGTTCACCATGCAAAAGACAAATGTCAGCAGGAAGGACTTAAGTGATTATTGCAAACCCCAAACTTGCCATTTGAAAAGCTGATGATATTACAGTTATAAATAGATTAATCAATAAGAAAGAAAAGCTGACTGAGACAGTCAAGGGCCAGTTGGTCTTTGCTGGGTCAGAATGATAAATGGAGCATGAAAACTTTATTGACAGTCCCTTCAGGAGGTTTTATGACTGACAAAGAAGACCTGATGTGAAGAACACTACTTTGGTGGTATTCTTGATGGTTGAAGACACATGTTTAAAAGTATAATTGTGCTAATAGTTTAGTAAAAATGACATTATAAGCACAGCAGTGATTAGCAGGGTAATTTTAAGTAACAGGTTCTAAAACTAGGGCATTTTATAGAATTCATGGTAGCGGCTGAAATTAAAAAAAAAAACTGAATAAAGAAGCAATGATAGAATAATATCTTTATTTAAGCTGCTAGTGGCAGAGTAGAGGCAAAGCCACAAGCACATTAGTACTGACAGACAGATCTCTGTTTCCACCAAATCTGATCTCTTCTCACCTGTATGACACAGCCTTTCTGCATCCATCTGGGATAAAGAGAAACCCCACTCTACATTCCAACAGAACAATAGATTGGTAGGGGTGAGGTGGGCTATTCCTGTTCAAAAAGAGGTTACAACAACAAAACAAGCCAAAACAAAATCAAATACACCACAAGAAACCTAGAAAGATAATAACTTCTTGAATGTGCAAAGCTAATTTTTCTAGACCAGCCACAATTTTCTCCCCAAGGAGCTGATAATTGGAAAGTTATAGTGAAAGATATAGGCTGATTGTCACAATAATAAACTGATTAAGTACTCAGAGGTAACCAGAGAAGGGTTAGTAGCCAAGGGTTAAGTTTAAAGCAAATAAAATCTGATGTTTGATTACCATAAAATCCCTATATTAGCACAAATATCAAATTAATTTTGCAAAGGTAGTGTGACCACAACATAACTCATATGATAGAGAATAATTTATTACCTCTCCCTTTATACATAAAAAGTCTAATTTTTAAAACATTAACCTAATAACATATAGGATTCTCTAATAGACATCTTCTTCCACTTACATTTCTCTATCAACACGATCCTGAAGGCTTTGAATTAAGAATTTATACATTATATAAAACACTGTACAAACACGAAGAATCATCCACCAATTCTATGCTCAGATTCTAATTAGGTACTTCTAAGATCTTAGAAAAATCCTATGAGGACAAGGAATGTTTGCTATCACTAAAAATAGTGAAAAAAAAAAAAAGAAACACTATCCCTTAACTAAAACTATCATTTATAAAATAGTCTGAAGTTTTAAAATAATATCAATCCATATTTTCTTACACTAATTAATGATATGTAAGCATACATTGTGTGACTCAGTATCATTTTTTTTTTTCTATCCTATGAATAACTTTTTGTGTTCTGAGGGGTCAGCTAGACATTGTAACTGAGATATTTTCAGCCTAGAAAAGATACATTAACTTTGATGAGAGTTACAGTTAGATGAAACTTTTACTCATGAAAAATAACTACATACTCTTTTTTTGTTGTTTTTTGAAAAAGAACCTTGAGACAAATATTAGTGGAAGGAAGATACTGAGAGAAGATGGTCGGTTTAAAAAATTTCATTTCTTAGAAATACACTATCACATACTGGGCTTTCCAGGTGGCTCAATGGTAAAGAATCCACCTGCCATTTCAGGAGATGCAAGAGATATGGGTTTGATCAGTGTATTGGGAAGATTCCTGGAGAAGGAAATGGCAACCCACTACAGTATTCCTGCCTGGATAATCCCAAGGACAGAGGAGTCTGGAGGGATACAGTGCATGGGGCTGCAAAGAGTCAGATATGAGTGAGCACACATGCTCATCATATATACATGATATTAAAGGTAAAATACCCTATATATTATATATACATATATTACTTTACATTGCTATAGGGGCAGCTTTCTGAGTTCTGTTAAGATATTTTGAAAAACATGTTTCCACTTCACACTTTTTTTTTATTTTTAAAATTACAATACTGTATTTGTTTTGCCATACATTAACATGAATCAGCCACACTTCACACTTTTATCATCAAACTGCTGCCATGCAAGCCAGAAAAGTTTCACGATATGAAACCATCTTGTTTGTAGTTTGATACAGATAGATATTGTTTGCTTTTCTGAATTTCCCTGATTGTACGTGTTGACAAAATACAGCCTTGACTTACTCCTTTTCCTATTTGGAACCAGTCTGTTTTTCCATGTCCAGTTCTAACTGTTGCTTCCTGACCTGCATACAGGTATCTCAAGAGGCAGGTCAGGTGGTCTGGTATTCCCATCTCTTTCAGAATTTTCCACAGTTTATCGTGATCCACACAGTCAAAGGCTTTGCCATAGTCAATAAAGCAGAAATAGATGTTTTTCTGGAACTCTCTTGCTTTTTCCATGATCCAGCAGATGTTGGCAATTTGATCTCTGGTTCCTCTACCTTTTCTAAAACCAGCTTGAACATCAGG
This sequence comes from Nanger dama, assembly GCA_917880005.1. NCBI lineage: Eukaryota > Metazoa > Chordata > Mammalia > Artiodactyla > Bovidae > Nanger > Nanger dama. The sequence continues at coordinate 16,240,885 of CAKJTW010000047.1, read as the reverse complement.
GGGTTCATGGTTCACGTATTGCTGAAGCATGGCTTGGAGAATTTTGAGCATTACTTTACTAGCATGTGAGATGAGTGCAATCATGCAGTAGTTTGAGCATTCTTTGGCATTGCCTTTCTTTGGAATTGGAATGAAAACTGTCCTTTTCCAGTTCTGTGGCCACTGCTGAGTGTTCCAAATTTGCTGGCATATTGAGTGCAGCACTTTCACAACATCATCTTTCAGGATTTGAAAGAGCTCAACTGGAATTCCATCACCTCCACTAGCTTTGTTTGTAATGATGCTAAGGCCCAGTTGACTTCACATTCCAGGATGTCTGGCTCTAGATTAGTGATCACATCATCATGACTATCTGGGTTATGAAGATCTATTTTGTACAGCTCTTCAGTGTATTCTTGCCACCTCCTCTTAATATCTTCTGCTTCTGTTAGGTCCAGACCATTTCTGTCCTTTATCAAGCCCATCTTTGCATGAACTGTTCCCTTGCTATCTCTAATTTTCTTGAAGATATCTCTAGTCTTTCCCAATCTGTTGTTTTCCTCTATTTCTTTGCATTGATCAATGAGGACGGCTTTCTTGTCTTTTCTTGCTATTCTTTGGAACTCTGCATTCAAATGCCTATATCTTTCTTATATGCAGAGTACATCATTAGAAACGCTGGACTTGAAGAAACACAAGCTGGAATCAAGATTGCCAGGAGAAATATCAACAACCTCAGATATGCAGATGACACCACCCTTCTGGCAGAAAGTGAAGGAGCTAAAAATCCTCTTGATGAAAGTGAAAGAGGAGAGTGAAAAAGTTGGCTTAAAGCTCAACATTCAGAAAACGAAGATCATGGCATCCGGTCCTATCACTTCATGGGAAATAGATGGGGAAACAGTGGAAACAGTGTCAGACTTTATTTTTGGGGGCTCCAAAATCACTGAAGATGGTGATTGCAGCCATGAAATTAAAAGACGCTTACTCCTTGGAAGAAAAGTTACCACCAACCTAGATAGCATATTCAAAACAGAGACATTACTTTACCGACTAAGGTCCATCTAGTAAAGGCTATGGTTTTTCCCGTAGTCTTGTATGGATGTGAGAGTTGGACTGTGAAGAAGGCTGAGTGCTGAAGAACTGATGCTTTTGAACTGTGGTGTTGGAGAAGACTCTTGAGAGTCTCTTGGACTGCAAGGAGATCCAGCCAGTCCATTCTGAAGGAGATCAACCCTGGGATTTCTTTGGAAGAAATGATGCTAAAGCTGAAACTCTAGTACTTTGGCCACCTCATGTGAAGAGTTGACTCATTGGAAAAGATTCTGATGCTGGGAGGGATTGGGGGCAGGAGGAGAACGGGACGACCAAGGATGAAATGGCTGGATGGCATCACGGACTCAGTGGACATGAGTCTGAGTGAACTCTGAGAGATGGTAATGAACAGGGAGGCCTGGCGTGCTGCGATTCATGGGGTCACAAAGAGTCAGACACGACTGAGCGACTGAACTGAACTGAACTGAACCATGTGGATTTTTATGGGAAATTGGAAATGAGGTCCTAAACTGGTCTTAGGATATGTGGCTAGTCCACCCTGCCCGTATCTGATAGCTAGTTAAATTTTTACAGCCCCTGTTGAAGACTGTGAGAGTGGCTATTATAAAGATATCCTAGCCTCCTGTAGTGTCACATGGTCATGCTTTAGAAATCAAATGCATTTGGATCAATGACTGACACATTGTCTAAGGTGGCTCAACCTCCCTCAGCCTTTTGGTCTTGAGTCACAGAGACTCTTGACATAACCTGTTCTTCTGGGTTTCTCACTGTGGAATCAGACCACAAGAAGGATATGCTCTATTTTTCACCAGCTTTAGTGTGGCATGGACACTCTGGTCCAAGAATGCATATGCTCCATTTTCTCAGCAGCTTTATAGTTTTCTCCTTTCTCATGCCATATTTTGGTACCAGAGAGTTCCAGAAAAGCATCTATTTCTGTTTTATTGACTATGCCAAAGACTTTGACTGTGTGGATCACAATAAATTGTGGAAATTTCTGAAAGAGATGGGAATACCAGACTACCTAACCTGCCTCTTGAGAAATCTGTATGCAGGTTGAGGAAGCAACAGTTAGAGCTGGACATGGAACAACAGACTGGTTCCAAATAGGAAAAGGATTACAATGAGGCTGTATATTGTCACCCTGCTTATTTAACTTATATGCAGAGTACATCATGAGAAATGCTGGGCTGGATGAGGCACAAGCTGGAATCAAGATTGCCAGGAGAAATATCAATAACCTCAGCTATTCAGATGACACCACCCTTACGGCAGAAAGTGAAGAGGAACTAAAAAGCCTCTTGATAAAAGTGAAAGAGGAGATTGAAAAAGTTGGCTTAAAGCTCAACATTCAGAAAACGTAGATCATGGCATCCGGTCCTATCACTTCATGGGAAGTAGATGGGGAAACAGTGAAAACTGTGTCAGACTTTATTTTGGGGGCTCCAAAATCACTGCAGATGGTGACTGCAGCCATGAAATTAAAAGACACTTACTCGGAAGAAAAGTTATGACGAACCTAGACAGTATATTCAAATGCAGAGACAGGATCTGGATAGATATTACACATACCAAGACTTAGTGATGAGTTAGACAGGACAGGAATAATTCAAAAATAGTATAAGATTATTGGCCTGAGAAAATCAGAGCATTGACTTACTTAACAAGATATGGAAGGCTGCAGTGAAACCAAGATTAGTTTTTGGAAAGGGTCAGATGTATAAATTTTAAAAATTTTATTTGGGGGCTTATTAGAAATCTGAGGTAGAATTTTGAATCTATTGAATATACAAGATTTCATAGTAGAGACATTTATACATTTGGGGATTTTCAAAACATAGTATTAATATTTGATGTCAAAAGTATAGATGGGTTTATTTAGATTTTAAAAAAGTACACAGAAATGAGAACTCACTCCTATATTAGAGAAAATGTATAAATGGGATGGAATAAGAAACAGACATTTTAATAGACTGATAAACCTTAAGGAGTGTGTGATGTATCTAAATCAAGTGATAAGAAAATACTTCAAGGAGGCTGAGATGATAAAATTTGCCAAATAACAGATGATACAACACTGAGAAAACAACTGTTGGAGTAATGTCCTTGGAAAGGAAATATTGAAGAATTTATTTCAAACTGTAGTATGAACATTTAATTTTTACTCACAATAGGGAATGCAGATTATGTGGGCACAAATGCAGGTACATTGGTAGTTATTGTGATAGGAGAACAATCATAGGTGGAATTTCCTCCTGATTTATTTCCTTAATGGAGAGGTAAGCAAGGTCATTGATTGAGACTGAAAATTAGGAAAGTTGTTACTAGGGGCTTATCTTTCTTCATGATTTAAGTAGCATCCTTTAAGTAGCTTCAAGAAAGAGTCAGTTTTGATGCCAAGATTTTAGCAGAAGGTCAGAGAAGAAGATGAGGTAAAAGATATGATTGATGGACAGTGAGTCCCAAAAGGCACTGTAAAAGGGATATAGGAATTGGGGAACCGTATATTGAGTGGCCCTGGTGGCTCAGATAGGAAACAATCTCTATGCAATGCAGGAGACCCAGGTTCCATCCCTGGGTCAGGAAGATCACCAGGAAAAGCATATGGCTACCCACTTCAGTATGCTTGCTGGAGAATTCCATGGACAGAGGAGCCTGGAGGGCTACAGTCCATGGGGTTGTAAAAGGTTGGACACAACTCAGTGACTAACACTTTCTTTTCACCGTATATTAAGTAGCCACTTTAGGGGGATAAGTTTCTGTAATAAGGGATGACCCAAGAGTCTTAGATCCTGCAGGTGGCCAGCACAAATAGAAATAAAAAGCATACTATGAGAAATCCATACTTTCAGTGAGGTTATTAATACTGGGAGTAGATGGAGGCTGGTTCCCCAGAAATGTGCAAGGATCCCTGGGACCAGCTTTCATTTCCACAGATGATGTTGTAGAAGCCTGCTCCTATTTCCTGCATCCAAAGTGTTGAAGTTCTAAGTATTTAAAATGAAGTCGCATTTGTTTTGTCTATAGGTAGATCTTAAAACCTGAACATCAAAAGAGAATATATGCCATTATGACTAAGTATTTTTAATTGCAGGGTCATATTTGCTTTTTTATTTACTTTTTAATGAAGGATAATTACTTTATATAATCTTGCTTTCTGTTAAACATCAACAAGAAGCAGCCATAGATACACCCATTTCCCCTACCTCCTGAAACTCCCTCCCATCTCCCTCCCCACCCCATCCCTCTAAATTGTTACAGAGCCCTTGTTTGAGTTCCCTGAATCATGTAGTAATTTCCCATTGGTTATCTATTTTACATATAATATTGTAAGTTTCCATGTTACTCTCTCCATGCATTTCATCCTGCCCCTCCTTCCTTCCCCATGCCCATTAGTTTGTTTCTCCATTGCTGCCCTGCAAATAAATTCATCAGTACCATCTTTCTAGGTTCCATATATATGCATTAGTATACGATACTGATATTTGTCTTTCTGAGTTATTTCACTCTGTATAATAGGTGATCAGTTCAGTTCCATTCAGTTCATTTTCCCAGTTGTGTTTGACTCTTTGTGACACCATGAATGACAGCACGCCAGGCCTCCCTGTCCATCGCCAACTCCCAGAGTTCAGCCAAACTCATGTTCATCAAGTCGGTGATGCCATCCAGCCATCTCATCCTCTGTCATCCCTTTCTCCTCCTTTCTCAATCCCTCCCAGCATCAGGGTCTTTTCCAAAGGGTCAGCTCTTCATATGAGGTGGCCAAAGTATAGGAGTTTCAGCATCATTCCTTCCAATGAACACCCAGGACTGATTTGCTTTAGGATGGACTGGTTGGATCTCCTTGCAGTCCAAGGGACCCTCAAGAGTCTTCTCCAAAACTGCAGTTCAAAAACATCAATTCTTCAGCTCTCAGCTTTCTTCACAGTCCAACTCACATCCATACATGACCAATGGAAAAACCATAGCCTTGACTAGAAGGACCTTTGTTGGCAAAGTAATGTCTCTGCTTTTCAATATGCTATCTAGGTTGGTCATAATTTTCCTTCCAAGGAGTAAGCATCTTTTAATAATAGCTGCTGCTGCTGCTGCTGCTAAGTTGCTTCAGTCGTGTCCGACTCTTAGCAACCCCATGGACTGCAGCTTACCAGGCTCCTCTGTCTATGGGATTTTCCAGGCAAGAGTACTGGAATGGGTTGCCATTGCTATCTACAAATAATAGGTGCTAGCCCCTCTAAAAGATGAATTTTGGATTTCAACACTGGGAAATGTTTACAATTGCTTGTGTTTTTGCTAAGTTGATTCTCTGTCTTCTTTTTTTTTTCCTTGTATTTTTAAGATGCTTGGCTCTACAATTTGAAATCACTTTTAATATTTTTAAAATTTTTTAGAGCTTCTATTGGGCTTCTTTTTCTTCTTCTTCTTTTTTTTTTTGCAATTTCTTTGTTTCCATTTAAACTCCAAGTATACGGTCTTAGTCTGTTAAGGTTACTACAACAAAATACTGAAAGGTTGTTGTTGAGCCGTGAATGATGCTGGGATTCTTGGCCTCTAGAGGAGAATAATTTAATCCAAGGCCAGAGTTAAGACTTGATTGCTCAGGGTGTTTGCCTGATAAAGTTTTATTAAAGTATAAAAAACATAGAGAAAGCTTCTGACATAGACATGAGAAAGGGGCAGAAAGAGTGCTCCCTGCCAGTCTTTAGCAGGAAGGTATATACCAACTAGCAGCCTGCTAGTTACAGAAAGGGAATGTCTCAAACTCAGAGAGTGGCACCAGGCCCTTCACCCACAACGTGCATTTTGAGATAACATTGGCACAAGGTGAGTGATCCCAGGCCATAAAATGATTGACATGAAGCTTGAAGAAAGGAAGGTATCCAAGCAAATACATACTCTCTTTACTATGCGTCAGGAGAAAAATTGTATGAGTAAAACATACTGGTTTCTTGGGCCATTATTGGTTCTGAATCTTAGGCAGAACCAACTTGAAGAAACACAGAGTCTAGGATAAATACATAATTTATTAACATAGCTTAAGTAAATCATTTCCATTAGTTAGCTCAAGGTTTGAGAAAAGTTACGAAAAGGTGGCACCAGGTGTCATCATGGCAACACAGTATTTTATTTTATGTTATTTTATTTTATTTTATTTTATGTTTTTTTTTAATGTTTAACATGTCATCTGTATTGCATGTACTATCAATGAGTCATTTTAAAAGAGCATCCAGAGTATTCATTATATAACTTTAGCAATTATACAAAAAATGGCAACATGAATGAAACATTAAAAGCTTAAACCAGATATCTTGCCTAGTGTCCAACAGAAATATTGTCATGTGACCATATATGCTCAGATCATCATAAATTTCTAGAACATTTTGCAACACAGTATTTTAAAAGAAACCTCTTTTTAATTTTGTATAGAGAAGGGAAAAAAAAAATCTGACACTTGTAGTTTGTTTCTTCCTGCCACTTAGTTCAGTTCAGTTGCTCAGTTGTCTATAAATTTTTGCTACCCCATGGACTGAAGCATGCCAGGCCTCCTTGTCCATCATCAGCTACCGAAGACTGCTCAAATTCATGTCCATCAAGTAGGTAATGCTATCCAACAATCTCATCTTCTGCCATCCCCTTCTTATCTGGCCTTCAGTCTTTCCCAGCATCAGGGTCATTTCAGATAAATTAGAACTTCGCACAAGGTGGCCAAAGTATTGGAGCTTCAGCTTCAGCATCAGCCCTTCCAATGAATATTCAGGACTGATTTCCTTTAGGATGGACAGGTTTGATCTCCTTGTAGTCTCTTGGGACTCTCAAGAAACTTCCCCAATACCACAGTCCAAAAGCATCAATTCTTCAGCACTCAGCTTTCTTTATAGTCCAACTCTCACATCCATACACAACTATGTGCAAGAAGATCAAACCAGTCCATCCTAAAGGAAATCAGTCCTGGATATTCATTGGAAGGACTGATGCTGAAGCTGAAACTCCAGTACTCTGGCCACCTGATGCGAAGAACTGACTTATTTGAAAAGACTCTGATGCTGGGAAACATTGAAGATGGGAGGAGAAGGGGATGACAGAGGATGAGATGGTTGGAAGGCATCACTGACTCAATGCACATGAGTTTGAGTAAACTCCAGGAGTTGGAGATGGACAGGGAGGTCTGGCATAATGCATTCCATGGGGACACAAAGAGTCAGACACGACTGAGAGACTAAACTGAACCAAACTGAGGAAATAACTCTGACCTCAGACACATTGTTATCTCACCTAGCATGCTATTGCATCATTGTACCAAGTCAGTTACTTCTTGTTGATAGGCACATATTAATCTTTATAAATTATGTATGATTATGCATTTTCATAAAATGAGTTTGTTGGTCAAAGGCACTATTACATAGAATATGAAACAAGCGTGGTCCAAAAGTCCACTCTATACCTCTGTGTCTCTTGGTTGTCTCACCTACAGGGTCATCATTAGTGTCTTCTAAATTCCATATATATGTGTCAGTATACTGTATTGGTGTTTTTCTTTCTGGCTTACTTCACTCTGTATAATTGGTTCCAATTTCATCCATCTCATTAAAACTGAGTCAAATTTATTCTTTTTAAGGGCTGAGTAGTATTCCATAGTGTATATGTACCATTTGGACTCTGAGGGAGAGGGAAAGGGTGGGATGGTTTGGGAGAATGGCAATGAAACATGTATATTTTCGTGTAAGAAACGAAGCGCCAATCTATGTTCAATGTAGGATGCAGGATGCATGGGGCTGATGCACAGGATGATTCAAGTAGAGGATGTGGGGTGGGAGGTGGGAGGGGGCTTCGTCATTGGGAGATTGTGTTCACCTATGGCTGATTCGTGTCAATGTATGGCAAAACAAATACAGTATTGTGATTTAAAATAAATAAATAAATAAATTAATTAATTAATTAAAAAAAAAAGAAACAAGCGTGGTAAGAGAGACAAAGGGAATCGATGTATAAAAATGTTCTTTGCCACATGAATATATATTGCTTCTGATTACTTTTGCTGATATAAACTGAATTCATTCACTAGCTTAAGAGGTATGTACCAGATGTCTGGGTCTATTCTGATTTGTTTCTGCAGTATATTACCTAGGAACTATGGTTGGAATTAGTTTCAGATTTAGCATATAATAATAGTCATCTTCCACAACCTGTTTTACTTTACATAGGCAGAAGGTGAACTGATATGAGATATAAATTATCTTGCATCTTTAAAATCCTTGATTTTTGCATTAATTTTTGAAATCTCTCAGAGATACTCTATTGTATTTTCTTCCTTTTTGAATATAAAAGGATATAGATGACAGACCCTCAATGGACATGAGTTTGAGCAAACTCCAGGAGATAGTGAAGGGCGACTGAGAGACTAAACTGAACCAAACTGAGGAAATAACTCTGACCTCAGACACATTGTTATCTCACCTAGCATGCTATTGCATCATTGTACCAAGTCAGTTACTTCTTGTTGATAGGCACATATTAATCTTTATAAATTATGTATGATTATGCATTTTCATAAAATGAGTTTGTTGGTCAAAGGCACTATTACATAGAATATGAAACAAGCGTGGTCCAAAAGTCCACTCTATACCTCTGTGTCTCTTGGTTGTCTCACCTACAGGGTCATCATTAGTGTCTTCTAAATTCCATATATATGTGTCAGTATACTGTATTGGTGTTTTTCTTTCTGGCTTACTTCACTCTGTATAATTGGTTCCAATTTCATCCATCTCATTAAAACTGAGTCAAATTTATTCTTTTTAAGGGCTGAGTAGTATTCCATAGTGTATATGTACCATTTGGACTCTGAGGGAGAGGGAAAGGGTGGGATGGTTTGGGAGAATGGCAATGAAACATGTATATTTTCGTGTAAGAAACGAAGCGCCAATCTATGTTCAATGTAGGATGCAGGATGCATGGGGCTGATGCACAGGATGATTCAAGTAGAGGATGTGGGGTGGGAGGTGGGAGGGGGCTTCGTCATTGGGAGATTGTGTTCACCTATGGCTGATTCGTGTCAATGTATGGCAAAACAAATACAGTATTGTGATTTAAAATAAATAAATAAATAAATTAATTAATTAATTAAAAAAAAGAAACAAGCGTGGTAAGAGAGACAAAGGGAATCGATGTATAAAAATGTTCTTTGCCACATGAATATATATTGCTTCTGATTACTTTTGCTGATATAAACTGAATTCATTCACTAGCTTAAGAGGTATGTACCAGATGTCTGGGTCTATTCTGATTTGTTTCTGCAGTATATTACCTAGGAACTATGGTTGGAATTAGTTTCAGATTTAGCATATAATAATAGTCATCTTCCACAACCTGTTTTACTTTACATAGGCAGAAGGTGAACTGATATGAGATATAAATTATCTTGCATCTTTAAAATCCTTGATTTTTGCATTAATTTTTGAAATCTCTCAGAGATACTCTATTGTATTTTCTTCCTTTTTGAATATAAAAGGATATAGATGACAGACCCTCAATGGACATGAGTTTGAGCAAACTCCAGGAGATAGTGAAGGGCAGGGAAGCCTGGCACAATGTAGTCCATGGGATCACAGAGTTGGACACAACTTAACAACTGAACAAAAACAATAAAGATGAGAGACAGTTCTAAGGACTTACTATTTGTTTTTGTTTTTTTTTTTTCATAATATCGCTCTGTGGATCAAGGATCATTGTTGGAATTTTTCCAGTTTAAAATATACCTTTGTTGACCATACAGTCTGGAACTAAAAAACACTCTTAGTAGTGGTACAGGTTCCAGCCCCACTGGACCATCTGGGAAGCAGTCTCACAGCAACAGTCCATAAATCAAAAAACTTCACTTGTGGCTGGTGTTAACGGTTTTCAGGAATTGGCATCAGTAATACTTTAAAACTGTGTGAAAATTAAAAATATTTTCCTTTTTCTAATAAATAGCCACTGTATAAATGACTGTAAAACACTTGAAGAAAGAATCTCTGTAGCTGTATTACAGAGTCCTTCAAAGAGACCAATCAATCAAGAGGATGCAGGTACAAACTAACTTTAATTTGGCAATGGAAAAAAAAAAAAAAAAAAATGAAACACCTGTCTAGTCAACTGAATCAATTCCCCCAACAGACCTAGAATATTTTTCTACTTATATATGTTAGATAGCACTTTCATATATCACCCTATTATATACGGATCATATAACAAATCATACACAAGAGTCTATTAACAGTACCCACTCCATCAGTGTATCTTATCAGTAACTAACCTAACTCCTCTTATTCTCTCAGACCCTCAGTGCTCACACTGACCAAATCAACCACAAGGCACAGAAGTCAGCTTGATACAGAATAAAGAGATTTATTTCTCAGGCTAGATAACACTGAATAATAGAATACAAAATTGCAAAAAATACTATCCAGCTCAGGTGTAAGAATTACCTTGATAACTGCATTTTCTATTTTAATTAAACATTTCTTCTTCAGTGATCCTTTCATACTTTATTCATTACAGTGATTTGATTATGATAGAAGTCAAAATATATCATTTGTTTCATGTTCTACACTGAAAAGTATTATCAGATCTGTTTGATAGGAATAAATGTTGCACAAAATACCAATATCATAGTTAGACATCCTGAAACAAATCGCCAGTCTAGGTTCGATACAGGATACAGGATGCTTGGGGCTGGTGCACTGGGATGACCCAGAGAGATGATATGGGGAGAGAGGTGGGAGGGGGTTCAGGATTGGGAACTCATGTACACCCGTGGTGGATTCACGTCAATGTATGGCAAAACCAATTCAGTATTGTAAAGTAAAATAAAAAATAAACAAATACAGAGTGAAGTAAGCCAGAAAGAAAAATACCAATACAGTATACTGACACATATATATGGAATTTAGAGAGATAGTAATGATGACTCTGTATGTGAGACAACAAAATAGACACAGATGTATAGAACAGACTTTTGGCCTCTGAGGGAGAGGGAGAGGGAGAGGGTGGGATGATTTGGGAGAATGGCATTGAAACATGTATACTATCATGTAAGAAACGAAGCGACAGTCTACGTTGGATACAGGATACAGGATGCTTGGGGCTTTTGCACGGGGATGATCCAGAGAGATGATATGGGGTGAGAGGTGGGAGGGGATTCAGGATTAGGAGCTCGTATACACCTGTGGCAGATTCACGTCAATGTATGGCAAAACCAATACAGTATTGTAAAATAGAATAAAGTAAAAATAAAATTAAACAAATAAAAACAAAATAAAAACAAAATATTAAACAAAATAAAAACAAACAAACAAATAAAAAATCTTATACTAATACAATATTGTAAAGTAATTAACCACCAATTAAAATAAATAAATTTATATTACAAATCTTAAAAAATAAAATAAATTACATAGAGGCAGCAAGATCTTTTTTGACTCATCTCCTAGAGTAATGAAAATAAAAACAAAAATAAACAAATGGGTCCTAAATTAACTTTAAAAGCTTTCATACAGTAAAGGAAACCATAAATAAGATGAAAAAAACAACAGTTGGAATGGGAGAAAATATTTGAAAATTAAACCACTGACAAGGGATTAATTTCCAAAATATACAAACAGTTCATGCAGCTTAGTATTAAAAATAAAAATAAATGGGCAAAATATGTAACCAGACATTTCTCCAAAGAAGACATACAAATGGCCAAAAAAAATGAAAAGATACTTTAATATCACTAGTTATTAGAGAAATGCAAATCAAAATAACAATGAGATAAGTCACTTCAGTCGTGTCCGACTCTGTGCGATGCCATAGATGGCAGCCCACCGTCCCAGGCTCTGCCGTCCCTGGGATTCTCCAGGCAAGAACATTGGAGTGAGTTGCCATTTCCTTCTCCAATGCACGAAGGTGAAAAGTGAAAGTGGAGTCACTGAATCATGTCCGACTCTTAGCGACCCCATGGACTGCAGCCTACCAAGCTCCTCCATCCATGGGATTTTCCAGACAAGAGTACTGGAGTGGGGTGCCATTGCCTCCTCCGAGTGAGTTCTGAGTCCTGAAGAAAAAGTTATGTTACACTCATTACAACTTTAAGTATTTTTCTTGTGTGCACCTGTCAGAATTGCCATCATCAAAATAATCTATAAACTACATGGGAGAGAGGGTGTGGAGAAAAGAGCACCTTCCCACACTGGTGAGCATATAAAGTGATACGGCCACTATGAAGAACAATATGGAAATTCCTCAAAAAAAAAAAAAAAACAAAACACTAAAAATAGAATTATGAGAAGACCCAGCAATCCTACTCCTGCGACACATGCAGAGAAAGCCATAATTCAAAAAAGATACATGCAATTTGTTGTTAAGTGCAACGCTGTTCACAATAGCCAAGACATGAAAGCATCCTAAACATCCATCAACAGATGAAAGGATAAAGAATATGTGGTATATACAATGGAATATTGCTCATCCAAAAGAACAAAACTGTTATTTACAGAGACATGGATGGACCTAGAGACTCTCACACAGGGCGAGGTATAGTCAGAGAATAATAATATCTGGGACATTTGTAAAATTGAATTTGAGAGTGAAGTAAATGTATGGGAATGTATGTTTCTATGCACACATGTGCATGTAATAATATATTAAGGAGCAAGGGGTAAACAGAGGTAGACATCTTTAATTTTATTTATTTTTAGAAATCTAAACATACACAAAATGAGGAATGCTGATCTGATGATAAAAACATGGAAATCTGAACCTAAGCACTGTTGGTAATAAGGCTTCTACCATATTGATTCTCAGTTGATGAACTGAATGAAGTCACTATATAAATGGGGGAATAAAACAGATAAAGAGCATATGCTTCTCTCCCTATTCTCCCAAGTGCCTGCTTCCAGTAATCACTGCGACCAAATGTTCCCATACAGTTGCCTGGGATCAATATTTGTTTTAATTAAATCCACTTAACTAAGCTAAATGTGAATATATGTCATTTATATACAGAGAGTAACAAGTTGTTTTAGGAGGTAATTTAATCAATATTCCTAATTATAATTACTCAACATTGTTTCTACACTTTTAGGGAATTGACAGATGTATTCTATTCCTTCTAATAGATCTCCAAGAAGAGAAGTGGCAATAAGACCTTGCCTCTGACTCTTAAATAACTGTTTTTAGTCTTTGACTTGGTATGTTTTGTTAACTGCTACTTCTAATTAAAATGAAAGATTATATTATTTTGTTAATCCTGAGTAATCAAAATGCATTTACAGAGAAAGTATTAGTCTCTATAGAACTGAGTTCCACAAAGAAGCCTTCTTTTTCCTTTTCTTAAATTACATGAATAAATGTCATCTTCACAATAGAAATGCAGACACAACAGGAGGAAAGACACAACTTCTGCCACTTTTGTATGTAGAAAATGATTTGTTTACCTCATTAGTAAAATCAACTGAGTGAAACTAAACTGGATGTGCCTGAAAGATTCTGTTGGTGCAATGCTTATGGATAGTACATATATGGCAGTGCAGTAGATGAAACAATTATTTTATTTGTATCAGACTTTCTTAACATGCATTAAGAACTGCATATAAATCTAAATAAAGTATATCATTCATTTGGGCCTCATGAAATCCTTCCTAAGTTCTGAAAATATATTCAAATACATTATAGATTCTACTGGGAAACAAAAAGACTATATGTGAAATAAAAATTATTATGGTCATTAAACAAAATGTATCAGGAATGTATGTTTTGAATATTTAGAAATTTTGCAAGTTTTGCAAATTTTATCTACTTTTCAAATAGCAATGGGTAACAGAATTGCTATGTTCTCCATAACTAAATGAGATTTAATGTTTGTATATATAGTTTTAATATTAATTGAATTGTAATAAACTATGATAAATATATATATGCATTTATATACACATAAATTTACACTGATATATGTATGTGTTTTTTTATACTAATTAGTTCAGTTCAGTTTAGTCACTCAGTCGTGTCTGACTCTGTGACTGCATAGACTGCAGCACGCCAGGCTTCCTGTCCATCACCAACTGCCAGAGCTTGCTCAAATTCATGTACATTGAGTCAGTGATGCCATCCAACCACCTCATCCTCTTCCACTCATCCCCTTCCCCTCCTGCCTTCAATCTTTCCCAGCATCAGGGTCTTTTCCAATGAGTCAGTTCTTCGCATCAGGTGACCAAATTATTGGAGCTTCAGTATCAGTGATTCTAATGAGTATTCAGGACTGATTTCCTTTAGGATTGACTGGTTAGATCTCCTTGCAGTCCAAGGAACTCTCAAGAGTCTTCTCCAATGCCACAGTTCAAAATTTAATAGGTAGATATATTATTTTAATTGCTTTTGTAATTTTTAATTCTAGAAGGGAATATCACTTAATACAAGTCTTCTAATTAACACAACAACAACAACAAAACTAATATCTTGATTCTTTTAATTTCTAAGGGATCATCCTCAGAAATGACTGTGAAAAACAATTTGCCCAAAATCCATCAGTGCTGTCCAGGGTGGGCAGGAGGTGTCATGGATGTGGGAGAGGTCAGGACATGATGTCTGTCACAATCATAACTGTATCATCATCACTAAATATCTATATATTATTTTTGAAATTAAATAATTAAATTCCAGCAAAGAAATTACAGTCATCCTTACTGACATTAGGACAGCAGATTCATGATTGTGAGCATTTAAGCATTTCTGACATCATTTAGAGACATGTTTCAAAAGTGGAGTAAATACTTAAAGACTTGATCAGACAACAGTTAATGGATTTTATATGAATTAATATTGGTTATGAGGTGATTATGAGTCACATAAGGGCTTATGTGTATCACAAAGTATGTATGCTGAAGGTGCAGAACTGACATGCTAATCAGGGGTCAAGTATGGAAACTGTCAGAATCAAATCAAATAAAAGAATAATCACAGATTAAGAATAAACTATAGGTCCATGAATAAGTAAAACCAAACGAAAGAGATTCAAGGAGCACTGGCTTAGGTGTGCAATAATATAAAGAATTTTATAAAAATTTTAAAAATGGCATTGCATTTAGGAAGTGTCACATAAACTGAGAGATGGACTTTTTTTTTTTCCCTGTAAAATGATAACAGTTGTTGTAACTCAGTATCTTGTGTAGTTTTGTGGCTGAAGTGTTGAGACAGTAGATATGCAGAACGAGGTACAAAAGAAAAGAAAGAGTCTATAGAAATCTCACACTAAAATCTTGTTTTAGAGATAACTTGGGGATGAGAACACCCAGGTAATGTGGGAAAGTAAATGAAAGTATGGAAAGAGGATTCAAAATGTGATACTTGTTCCAGAGTAACAGAAGCAGATTACATAAGATAAATCAGATTATTCCAACTGGTAAATGAAATATCAATAAAAAATGTGTTGTTAGGTTACTTTCAGAATATAAGGTAAGCAGTAGGAAATTACATATCAACGAGATTTAAGAAATGGGTAGATATCAGGGTTTTGAACTGAGAATGAGGCATCTAGCAAAGATACAGTCCTGAAAAACAAATATTGTATACTAAATAATATTTCATTTAAGTTCAGTTGCTCAGTCGTGTCCGACTCTTTGTGACCCCATGGATTGCAGAATGCCAGGCTTCCCTGTCCATCACCAACACTCAGAAGCTATTCAAACTCATGTCCATCAAGTCCGTGATGCCATACAACTACCTCATCCTTTGTTGTTGCCTTGTCCTCCTGCCTTCAACCTATCCCAGCTCTAGCTCTTTTCCAATGAGTCAGTTCTTAGCATCAAGTGGTCAAAGTATTGGGTTTTAGCTTCAGCATCAGTCCTTGTAATGAATATTTAGGACTGATTTCCTTTAGGATGGACTGGTTGGATCTCCTTGACGTCCAAGGGACTCTCAAGAGTTTTCTTCAACACCATGGTTCAAAAGCATCAGTTCTTTGGCTCTCATATTTCTTTATAGTCCAACTCTCACATTCATACACGACTACTGGAAAAAACATAGCTTTGACTAGATGGACCTTTTTTGGCACAGTAATGTCTCTGCTTTTTAGTATGCTGTCTAGGTTGATCATAGATTTTCTTCCAAGGAGCATATAACTTTTAATTTCATGGCTGCAGTCACCATCTGCTGTGATTTTCGAGACCAAAAAATAAAATTTGTCTTGATCGCCAATCTTTCCCCATCTATTTGCCATGAAATGTTGGGAGGGGATGGCATAACATTAGTTTTCTGAATGCTGACTTTTAAGCCAACTTTTTCACTCTTCTCTTTCCTTTTAATCAAGAGTCTCTTTAGTTCTTCTTCACTTTCTGCCATAAGGGTTGTGTCATCTGCATATCTGAGGTTATTGATATTTCTCCCCACACTCTTAATTTCAGGTTATGCTTCTACCAGCCCAGCATTTTGCATGATGTATTCTATATATAAGTTAAATAAGCAGGGTGACAATATATAGCCTTGATGTTCTCCTCTCCTGATTTGGAGCCAGTCTGTTGTTCCATGTCCAGTTAACACTGTTGCTTCTTGAACTTCACACAGACTTCTCAGGAAGCTGGTAAGATGGTCTGTAATTCCCATCTCTTGAATAATTTTCCACAGCTTGTTGTGATCCACACAGTCAAAGGCTTTGGCATAGTCAATAAAGCAGAAGTAGATGTTTTCTTGGAACTCGCTTGCTTGTTCCATGATCCAACAGATGGTGGCAATTTGATCTATGGTTCCTCTGCCTTTTCAAAATCCAGCTTGAACATCTGGAAATTCATAGTTCACGTACTATTGAAGCCTGTCTTGGAGAATTTTGAGAATTATTTTGCTAGTGTGTGAGATGAGTGTAATTATGTGGTAGTTTGAACACTTTTTAGCATTCCCTTTCTTTGTGATTGCAATGAGAACTGACCTTTTCCAGTCCTGTGGCCTCTGCTGAGTCTTCCAAATTTGCTGGCATATTGTGTGCAGTACTTTCACAGCAGCATCTTTTAGGATATGAAATAGCTCAACTGGAATTCCATCACCTCCCCCAGCTTTGTTTGCAGTGATCCTTCATAAGGCCCACTTGAGTTCACATTCCTGGATGTCTGGCTCTAGTTGAGTGATCACAACATCATGGTTATTTGGGTCATGAAGATTTTTTTAAATAGTCTTCTATGTATCCTTGCCACCTTTTCTTAATTTGCTTCTGTTGGGTCCATACCATTTCTCTCCTTTTGTGCCCATTTTTTTGCATGAAAATTTCCCTGGTATCTCTAATTTTCTTGAAAAGATCTCTAGTCTTTCCCATTCAGTTGTTTTCCTTTATTTCTTTTTATTGATCACTGAGGAAGCCTTTCTTATCTCCTTGCTATTCTTTGAAACTCTATTCACATGGGTATACCATTCCTTTTCTCCTTTGCCTTTCACTTCTCTTCTTTCCTCAGCTATTTGTAAGGCCTCCTTAGACAACCATTATGCCTTTTGCATTTACTTTTCTTGGGGATGGTCTTGATCATTGCCTCTTGTACAATGACAAGAGCCTCTGTCCACAGTTTTTCAGGCACTCTGTCTATCAGATCTAATCCCTTGAATCTATTTGCCACTTCCACTGTATAATCATAAAGGGTTTGATTAAGGTCATACCTGAATGCTCTAGTGGTTTTCCCTACTTTCTTCAATTTAAGTCTGAATTTGGCAATAAAGAGTTCATGATCAGAGCCACAGTCACCTCCTGGTCTTGTTTTTGCTGACTTTATCGAGCTTCTCCATCTTTGCTTCAAAGAATATAATCAGTCTGATTTTAGTATTAGCCATCTGGTGATGTCCATTTGTGTCCAGAGCCACATTTGCCGTTACTGACAAAATGGAGGCATGGCCCCAGCCCCCTCTCTTCATTCTGCAGGTACAGACCTGGGATGAAGGAGTTAGGCCTTGACTTGTTTTTCTCTCTCTCTGCTGAGTTGACTGAAAAGGAATTTTAAGGCGCTTATTGTTCTTGAGAGGATCATGAGAAGGCATAAAGCCTTCTGCAGCTGTGCTCAGAGAATAATTCATAAAGTTAATCATTGACATTTGTTTAAGGACTTTTACAAAAGAGTGTTCCAAGATGAGCACATAGGCAGCAGGAGGGATTGGGACTGAGGCCATGGGAAGGATTGCTATCTGAATCCTATTTGTGAGGAAAATTTTTATGGCAAAGGAGTTCATTGAATTTAGGGCTTAGAAATAATTTAAATAGAAGTTAAAGATTTAAGAATGTTATGAAGTTAGCATATTTTACTATAGCTTGTACAAGTTAGGAATTTTTAGAGACATTATAGCTAGAAGCCTTTTTACAAGATAATGAGCTCAGCATGTTAGAGGCAATCAGGATTTAGGAAGATAAGTAGTAAACTGAGGAATGTAGCATGAATTACAATGTTATCACAAGTTAACTATAGGACACACTAGAATAAGTAGATAATAGATGGTAAGGCTGATTTCGAGAGAATCACTGAAGCAGGAACTCTGAAGAGCAACAATGATTTATGGACATAATCATTGGGTGACGGGGAGCTGAAAATGTCAAACCTCTGACCTAACGGTTTTGTAAAAGTATAAAAGAAGATCTTAAACTTGAAATAAATAGGCAGTCCAAGAAAATTGAGAGGCTGTCTCATTGCTGACACTGTTCATCTCTTCAGGTTGAATCCCTGGATGCTGGAGCTGGACTCTGGCACATTTGTAGAGTCTTTTCCTCTGTTGTTGGAAGAGGGTGTTTTCTATGACCAGTGTGTTCTCTTGGTAACACTCTGTTAGTCTTTGCCCTGCTTTTTTTTTTGTACTGTAATCCCAAATTTGCCTGTTACTCTAGGTATCTCTTGAATTCCTATTTTTTCATTGCTGCTGCTGCTGCTGCTAAGTCGCTGCTGCTAAGTCAGCCGTGTCTGACTTTTAGCGACCCCATGGACTGCAGCCCACCAGGCTCCTCCGTCCATGGGATTCTCCAGGCAAGAGTACTGGAGTGGGGTTCCATTGCCTTCTCTGATTTTTTTCATTGCAGTCCCCTATAATTAAAGGGACATCTTTTTTGGGTGTTGGGATTTTCTGCTGCTGCTGCTAAGTTGCTTCAGTTGTGTCCAACTCTGTGCGATCCCATAGATGGCACCCCACCAGGTTCCCCCATCTTTTGGATTACTACATTAAAATATGCAAACAGCTAGGTAGAAAAAATGAAACCCCCTGGGCAACATCTTCAGTAACCACTAACAGCTAGGAGACTTGGTGCTGTTCTTGTTGGTTTTGGGAAAGCAGACAGAAAACGGACATCTGATGAGAACTAGTGTTGTTCAGTTTCTCAGTTGTTTCTGACTCTGCAATCCCATGGACTACAGTACACCAGGCTTCCCTCTCCTTCACAGTCTCTCAGAGTTTGCTTGTACTCATGTCCATTGAGTCTGTGATGGTATACAACCATCTCAACTTCTGTCACCCCCTTCACCTTCTGCCCTCAGTCTTTACTGGCCTCAGAGTCTTTTCCAATGAGTTGGCTCTTTGCATCAGGTGGCCAAAATATTGGAGCTTCAGCTTTACATTCAGTCCTTCCAATGTATAATTAGGATTTCCTTTAGGATTGACTGGTAGAATAGGAAAACCATAAAATACCTAAAAGGTAATCAAAGGTAGGCCTATGATCTCAAGAAAAATAGCAGCTGAAATCAGAAAAGTCTTACAAGGGAAACAGTCAAATATTTTTAAAGTCCAGATAAAAGTGGTAGACAGATGCTTTCACACTTCAGAAAGCAATTCACCTAAGAATGACTGACTAAATTCATGTAAGATTGAGAAATACAAGAGCATCAAGGTCAATCCATTTGACCATAAGAAAAAGAATAAAAATAACATCTCTACATACAAAAAACTTGTTTCTTGTGTCAGAAAAACATACTCAAAGAGATTGAATCTGTAAAATTCAGAGTAGAAAAGTGAGTTAAAGTTGTTAATAAAATTATACAATCCAAAAAATATATATAATTAAATAGTGTAAGTAACAGTGTAAGAAAAGAGGTGGGGGAAATGTTACATTAGAGTTAAAAAATAATTTAGCTATGAAGACTAAATTAGAAGCATTCCAGTCATCAGTTCCTCAGCCCTTTCCAGCTCTTTGTGAACCCAAACATTGCATCAGGCCACGCCAGGCTTCCCTGTCCATCACCAACTCCCAGAGCTTACCCAAGCTCATGTCCACCAAGTCGGTGATGCCATCCAACCATCTCATCCTCTGCCGTCCCCTTCTCCTCCAGCCCTCAACCTTTCCCAGCAACAGGGTCTTTTCAATGGGTCAGTTCTTCGCATCAGGTGGCCAAAGTATTGGAGTTTTAGCTTAAGCATCAGTTTTTCCAATGAATATTCAGTACTGATTTCCTTTAGGATTGACTGGTTGGATCTCACTGCAGTCCAAGGGACTTTCAAGAGTCTTCTCCAACATCGCAGTTTGAAAGCATCACTTCTTCAGTGTTCAGATTTCTTTATGGTTCAACTTTCACATCCATACATGACTACTGGTAAAACCATAACTTCGCTTAGATGGACCTTTGTCAGCAAAGTAATCTATCTGCTTTTTAATATGCTGTTTAGGCATGCCAGTACAAAAGAAAATACATTATAAACAGTAAAGGTAAAAGGGAGTAAATAATGAAAAATAAAATAAATAAATAATTAAATTATGTAGGAGATAGAGATGACAACAGAAAAGATAGGAATAGAAGATCCTGCATAAATATAGTAGGATGCTTGAAAGAGAAAAAAAAAACACCAAAGTAACAGAACAAGTAATAAAACTAATACAGTAGAACTTTCTAAAATGAAACATGATTTTAAACTGCATATTGAAACAGCATTATTTACATAATCATATTGAGCAAGAACAGCAGACACTAAGACATTCTAGTCAAATTATTGGATTCATGAAAAAGAAAAAAAATACTTTGGGTATTTAGGTAAAAATCTCAGGTGCCAAATTGAAGAGGCTCTTGCTGCTAAAACTGAAACACCATCAAATTTAATAAACATAAAAATTATAATAGTTTAAATTTGTGAATTAAAATATATATTAGAAAAATAAACAAGTGACTAACCTTCTAGCTTCATTGGAAGGACTAATTCAACAGAGTATGAGATAGTTGGATGACATCATTGACTCAATGAGAGTCTGAGCAAGTTCCAGGAGATGATGAAGGACAGGAAGCCTGACATGCTGCAGTCCATAGGCTCGCAAAGAGTTAGATACAAATGCTGAAGATCCAAAAACCTAGGCCACCTGATGCAAAAAGAAGATTCATTGGAAAGACCATGATGCTGGGAATGACTGAAGTCAGGAGGAGATGGAGACAACAGGGGGTGAGAGATAGGTGGATGGCATCACCAGGTTAAAGGACATGAGTTTGAGCAAGCTCTGGGAGATGCTTAAGGACAGGGAATCCTGTGGAGCTGCAGTTCATGCAGTTGCAGAGTTGGACACAATTTATCAACTGAAGAACAACAAAACTTCTCCAATGACAGAGAATCAATTCCTTATCTTGAAAGCTGGGTAGATCCTGAAAAGAAACCAGCATTTATCCTGCCATTTGTAAATGAGTTATATTGTTGCATAGCCAATAGCCAAAGAGTGGATGAAGAAAGCATATCCTTGTTATTGTAGCTAATAAATAAAATCACAAAATTTGAATATAATAATTCTTACCTCTTACATAAATTAATGGACCGGGCACTGAGCATCAGTAACTGGGCACAAAGAGAAAAACCTGAATATCACCCACCTTGTGGTGAAAGAACATTGCAAAACCGCCCATCTGGCCACAAGGCTGCAAGTTGACAGCCTGCAATTGATACAGAAAACACAAGGATGTGTTGGACTGCACATCGGCTACACAATCTGCAAAATCAAGAGCACTGGAAACTCCATTATCACATGTCCCCATTTCTTCTTCAGAAACATTTAAGGAAACATGAGGCATGAGTAAGAGGAAATTCTTTAATAGAAATCATAGCATGGGAGTAAAACAATAATAATAATAGAAAGCCCCAAGATAAATCCACGCACCTATCGACACCTTATATTTGACAAAGGAGGCAAGAATATACAATGGAGAAAAGACAATTTCTTTAACAAGAGGTGCTGGTCAACCCCTTGTAAAAGAATGACACTAGAACACTTTCTAATACCATACACAAAAATAAACTCAAAATGGATTAAAGATCTAAAGACCAGAAACTATAAAACTCCTAGGGGAAAATAGGCAAAACACTCTGACATAAATCTCAGCAGGATCATCTATGACTTACCTCCCAGAATAATGGAAATAAAAGCAAAAATAAACAAGTGGGATTTAATTAAACTTAAAAACATTTGCACAACAAAGAAAGCTATAAGCAAGGTGAAAAGACAGCCTTCAGAATGGGAGAAAATAATAGTAAACAAAGCAACTGACAAAGAATTATTCTCAAAAATATACAAGCTCAATTCCAGAAAAAATAAATGACCCAATCAAACAATGGGACAAAGAACTAAACAGACATTTCTTCAAAGAAGACATAATTGCTAGAAAACACATGAAAAGATGCTAAACATCACTCATTATCAGAGAAATGCAAATCAAAACCACAGTGAGGTACCACCTCATGCTGGTCAGAATGGCTGCTATCAAAATGTCTACAAACAATAAATGCTGGAGACGGTGTGGAGAAAAGAGAACCCTCTTACACTGTTGGTTGGAATGCAAACTAGTACAGCCACTATGGAGAACAGTGTGGAGATTCCTTAAAAAAACTGGAGATAGAACTGTCATATGACCCAGCAATTCCACTGCTGCATACACTCACCAAGGAAACCAGAATTGAAAGAGACATGTGTACCCCAGTGTTCATCGCAGCACTGTTTACAATAGTCAGGACATGGAAGCAACCTAGATGTCCATCGGCAGACTAATGGATAAGAAAGCTGTGGTACATGTACACAATGGAACCACAATGGTGTGATCACTCACCTAGAGCCAGACATCCTGGAATGTGAAGTCAAAGGGCTTTAGGAAGCATCACTATGAACAAAGGGAGTGGAGGTGATGGAATTCCAGTTGAGCTATTTCAAATCCTAAAAGATGATGCTATAAAATTTCTACAATCAATATACCAGTAAATTTGGAACACTCAGCAGGAGCCACAGGGCTTGAAAAGATGTTTTCATTCCAATTCCAAAGAAACACAATGTAAAAGAATGTTCAGACTACCACACAATTGCACTCATCTCACACACTAGCAAAATGATGCTCAAAATTCTCCAAGCAAGGCTTCAGCAGGCTTCAGCAAGGCTTCACATGAACTATGAACTTCCAGCTGTTCAAGCTGGATTTAGAAAAAGGCAGAGGAAGCAGATATTAAATTGCCAACATCCTTTGGATCATCAAAAAAAAGCAAGAAAGTACAAAAAAATTTTTCTACATTATTGATTAAGCCAAAGCCATTGACTGTGTGGATCACAATAAATTTTGGAACATCCTTCAAGAGATGGGAATACCAGACTACCTGACTTGCCTCCTGAGAAACCTATATGTAGGTCAAGAAGCAACAGAACTAGACATGAAACAACAGACTGGTGGTTGTATGTCAAGGCTGCATATTGTGACCCTGCTTGTTTAAATTATATGCAGAGTACAACATACAAAATGCCAGGCTTGATCAAGCACATACTGGATCAAGATTGCCTGGAGAAATATCAATAACCTCAGATAAGAGATGATACCACTCTTATGGCAGAAAGTGAAAAAATAACTAAAGAGCCTCTTGATGAAAGTGAAAGCGAGAGTGAAAAAGTTGGCTTAATACTCAGTCTTCATAAAACTAAGATCACAGAATCTGGTCCCACCTCTTCATGGCAAATAGATGGGGAAACAACAGACTTTATTTTGGGGGCTCCAAAATCACTGCAGTCATGGAATTAAAAATGCTTGCTCCTTGGAAGAAAAGCTATGACCAATCTAGACAGTATATTAAAAAGCAGAGACAGTACTTGGCCAACTAAGGTCCGTCTTGTCAAAGCTATGGTCTTTCCAGTGGTCATGTATGGATGTGAGAGTTGGACTATAAAGAAAGCTGAGCACCAAAGAATTGATGATTTTGAACTGTCTTTTGGAAAAGACTCTTGAGACTCCCTTGGACTGCAAGGGAGTCAACCAGGCCATCCTAAGGAAATAAATCCTGAAGATTCATTGGAAGGACTGATGTTGAAGCTGTAATTCCAAAAATTTAGCCACCTGATGTGAAGAATCACTTGAATAAGTGATCACTTGATGCCAGGAATTATTGAAGGTGGGAAGAGAAGGGGGTGACAGAGGATGAGATGGTTGGATGGCATCACTGACTCAAAGGACATGAGCTTGAGCAAACTTTGGGAGTTGATGATGGATAGGGAATCCCGGTGTGCTGCTGTCCATGGGGTCACAATGAGTCAGACACAATTGAGCGAAAGAACTAAACTGAACTGATCTCCATGTGCCTTTCATTTCTGATCACTTAACTTGCATATAAAAATTTGGACCATGTTTTTCCCATGTTTCTGAAAATAATAGCCCAAAAGTCAAAGAAATTAGCATTCTCTGGTCTGACTTTAGTACTCAGAAGACCCAGCAGCCAATCAGCCTTTCCCCAAACTCTGTTGTGAATGTGTACTTTCATTTGGTGAACTATGTATGCCCTTCCCCTAAGTGCATCTAGTCATTGGGTCTGTGTCTGGATATCCTAATTTGTACTAGAGTTGTCTGGGCTCTTAATTCTCTTCCTGAGGCTGCTTCTTTAGATGTATGGCTCCATTTTTACCAAGAAAATGTGATTAAGATACTGCTAAAATGGCACCCCACTCCAGTACTCTTGCCTGGAAAATCCCATGGACGGAGGAGCCTGGTAGGCTGCAGTCCAGGGGTCGCTAAGAGTCGGGCGTGACTAAGTGACTTCACTCTTGCTTTTCACTTTCATGCATTGGAGAAGGAAATGGCAACCCACTCCAGTGTTCTTGCCTGGAGAATCCCAGAGATGGAGGAGCCTGGTGGGGTGCTGTCTATTGGGTTGCACAGAGTCGGACATGACTGAAGCAACTTAGCAGCAGCAGCAGCAACTGGTTGCTTGGGGGCCTCCCTGACGGCTCAGTGATAAAGAATCTGCCTGCTAGTGCAGGAGACACAAGTTTGATCCCTGTGTCAGGAAGATCCTCTGGAGAAGTAAAAGGCAACACACTTCTGTATTCTTGCCTGGGAAATCCCATGAACAGAGGAGTCTGGCAGGTCCAGAGTGTTGCAAAAGAGTCAGATATGATTTAGCAACTAAAAACCAACAACTGGTTGCTTCAGTTGTTTACCTGCCAACCAGTCTTCATCGCTACTGTATTACCTCCAAATAAACAAAGTAACCACTAACAATGTGCATGAAAAGCTTCCTACAGCCTGGTGTCTTACTTTCCAACAGATTGTCTTGACCCTAAACACATTATTCCTCCATAACCTGAGACTGCTCTAATTTTCAGGACATGAAGGTATTTTAGCTCTTCTTAGATCATATACAAGATATTATTCTATATGGCTTAAAACTCAACATTCAGAAAACTAAGATCATGGAATCTGGTCCCATCACTTCATGGCAAATGAATGGGGAAGCAATGGAAACCATGACAGACTTTATTTTCTTGGGTTCCAGAATCACTGAAGATAGTGACGGCAGCCATGAAATTAAAAGAGACCTGCTCCTTGGAAGAAGAGCTATGGCAAACCTAGACAGCATAATTAAAAGCAGAGACATTACTTTGCTGAAAAATTTCCATCTAATCAAATCTATGTTTGTTTGTTTGTTTGTTTTTTTTCCAGAAGTCATGTATGGATGTAAGAGTTGGACTAGAAACCTTAAAGCTGAGCACCAAAGAATTGACACTTTTGAACTGTGGTGTTGGAGAAGACTCTTGAGAGTCCCTTGGACTACAAGTATATCAAACCAATCAATCCTAAAGGAAATAAAGCCTGAATATTCATTAGAAGGACTGATGCTAAAGCTGAAACTCCAATTCTTTAGCCACCTGATGGAAAGAGCCGACTGATTAGAAAAGACCGTGATGCTGGGAAAGATTGAAGGCAGGACGAGAAGTGCAAGACAGAGGATCAGCATGTTGGATGGCATCACTGACTTAATGGAAATTAGTTGGAGCAAGCTATGGGAGCTGGTGAGGTACAGGGAAGCCTGGTGTGCTTCAGTCCATGCAGTTCCAAAGAGCTGGACATGACTGTGTGACAGAACTGAGCTGATATCATCAATGGCACAAATGAAATTATTTACAAAACAGGAATAGTCACAAATGTAGAAAACAAACATGGTTAATAGAGGGGAAGAGAGGAAAGAGATAAACTGGGAGATTGGAATTGACACATACATAATACTAAATATAAAATAGATAACTAATAAGGATCTACTATATAGTACAAGGAAGTCTACTCAATACTCTGTAATAATCTACATGGAAAAATGAGTCTAAAAAGAGGGATATATGTATATGTATGACTGATTCACTTCTGCACAGCAAAACTAGCACACTGTAAATCAGCTATACCCCAATAAAAATCTAGAAAAATGATATTATACTGTCTTCCTTTAAATTACAAGGCATTTATAAATTTAAAGAACATGGTGAACATTAAATATGATTCATAAAACTTAGTTTTATATTTAGTTTTACAAATAAAAAATATTATAGTAATCAACAGGCAGGGCTGTTTTGAACGTATGCAGCACTGCTTGTTCTGATACAAGATTATAGCACATTTTAGATTGCAAATAATATGGTTTATGAGATAAAACATATACATTAGAGATAATGAAAAAGCAATATAAATCAGCATATAATTTTACAATTCTGAATGCATTAAAAATTGACTCCTTATTATATATTCAATATTCTTCTGGGTTTTGAGGTGACCACCGATAAGAGTCAAATTTAGCCATCAAGAAGTTTAGAGTCTAAAAGGAGGAAGAAAGCAGTCGAACATGTTCAGAATGGTGAGTAAAGTTCTGGACACAAAAGCACTGTAGGAGAAGATGCCCTGTGCCCAGAAAACTTTGAGCCAGGTTAGGAAGACTTCCTTGGGTAAGTGGATCAAAACCAACACAGAAAAATTTAAGGCAAAGAGCATGTCAGGCTGAGAACAGCCAAAAACTGATGGTGTTGAGCTCATATATAATTTCTACAAACACTGAATACTTGATGCTCATTCAGTCTTACCTTTTAGATCAGCTGTCATTAATCAGTTATACAACCTTGGGAAAGTTGCTTAAACATTTTGAAACAAGTTATTCAACCACATGAAAAATGACTAGACTTGGCCATCACTTCACCTCCTTCCAGTCCTTTGTGGGTCACTTTTCCATAAGCAAGGAGAGAAAAACAGGCATTAATGAAATGGAGCAGGACCCTATGGTCCTTGTCCCCCATGCCCTCTGCTTGCCCTCTATCTATGGAAAAACTTTATCCAAAAACTATGCTTAATCAGAGAAATGAGAATGAAGAAACAAAGGAAAACAGTGAAAGGAGACCAAATAGTTAGAGGTTAGTCATTAAGCATAGTCAAGGACATTTCATTTCTTCTCAAGATCTACAGATAATATTCTGAGCCATATCCTGTGTCCTATAGATACTGAACCCCCACCAGTTGGAAGAAGTTAACTATGCAGTGACCAGACTGTACCCATGACCTAAGGAAGCTGCCACGGTTCTGAGACTGGCCTCAGAGAAATGGGAGGAAACCAGCCCTGGAACTGGGGATTAAGGGCACCTAAAACCATCACGAAGATGCTGGTCAGACCAATTTCAAGATGATTGTCAGAGCTGACTGTGCTTTTTCTGCAGGTAGCCTCCTCCCTCTGCCTACAAAAACTCGTGTCCACTGACCATCCAGGGTGGGTGGGGGCAGGAGTCAGTCTTTGGAGGGCACCCTCCCTCCCCCACTGGTTGCCAGCATTCAGAAAAAAAAAAAAAAAAAAATCTTTCTTATCCACCAACCTGGCCTCTTTATTGGCTTTTCAGAGGCAACAGCCAGACCTGGTTTGGTTACATTGCTGCTGCTGCTAAGTCGCTTCAGTCGTGTCTGACTCTCTGCCACCCCATAGACAGCAGCCCACCAGGCTCCCCCGTCCCTGGGATTCTTCAGCCAAGAACACTGGAGTGGGTTGCCATTTCCTTCTCCAACGCGTGAAAGTGAAGTTGCTCAGTTGTGTCCGATTCTTAATGACTCCATGGACTGCAGCCCACCAGGCTCCTCTATCCATGGGATTTTCCAGGCAAGAGTACTGGAGTAGGGTGCCACTGCCTTCTCCGTTGGTTACATTAGGACTCATGAAATGAACTGTAACGTCTATCTTGACCTCAGATAACCTGACACAACTGTATTCAACAAAGCCACTCTACTGACATGAGGTTGTGATGAAGGCAAGTGCAGTTCTATTTTGGGGCACCAAGCAAGAAGTGAAAAGCAGCAAGCTCTGAGGTGGGGGAGGGGAACAGACTTGCCTAAAGCAATTCAGCAAAGCATTTGTTTTTAAAGGCCAGGAGGCAGTTCTATTTGCAATTTTTAAGGAATCTCCACACTGTTTTCCATCCAGCAATCCCACTGCTGGGCATACACACCAAGGAAACCAGAATTGAAAGAGACACATGTACCCCAATGTTCATTGCAGCACTGTTTATAATAGCCAGGACATGGAAGCAACCTAGATGTCCATCAACAGATGAATGGATAAGAAAGCTGTGGTACATATACAAAATGGAGTACTACTCAGCCCTTAAAAAGAATAAATTTGACTCAGTTCTAATGAGATGGATGAAACTGGAGCCAATTATACAAAGTGAAGTAAGCCAGAAAGAAAAACACCAATACAGTATACTGACACATATGGAATTTAGAAAGATAGTAACGATGACCCTCTATGGAG
Organism: Nanger dama; assembly: GCA_917880005.1. Taxonomy (NCBI): domain Eukaryota; kingdom Metazoa; phylum Chordata; class Mammalia; order Artiodactyla; family Bovidae; genus Nanger; species Nanger dama. The sequence goes on along the minus strand of CAKJTW010000047.1, from coordinate 16,211,851 downwards.
ACAACAAAAGAGACACAGAGGTATAGAACGGACTTTTGGACTCTGAGGGAGAGGGAGAGGGTGGGATGATTTGGGAGAATGGCATTGAAACATGTATACTATCTTGTAAGAAACAAAGCGCCAGTCTATGTTCAATACAGGATACAGGATGCTTGGGGCTGGTGCACAGGATGTTTCAGGGAGATGATATGGGGTGGGAGGTGGGAGGGGGCTTCGGCATTGGGAGATCATGGACACCTGTGGCTGATTCATGTCAATGTTTGGCAAAACAAATACAGTATTGTAATGTAGAATAAAGTATTAAAAAAATAAATGCAAAAAAAAAAAAAAAAAAAGCCAGGAGGAAGGAACCTTCCCAGAGCACAGGATCAGCTAGTGTTTGCTTCTCTGATTGGTTGATGGTGAGCCAACACGGTGGTGTCAACAGGTGTTAACAGATAAATCCTTAGGAGAGGCCCCTAGGTCTAGGGGCTTGTGATCATCAAGTAGGTAATTTATTCCACCTGGTGATAGTTTTAGCATCTGTAACACAGACACTGTTATCTGGGTACTTTAGAGAGAAAGTAAAGCAGAGGATATGGGGGAGAGTCTGTCTCCAGAAGCCCCGATAGAGTACTGTTCTGTTACAAAATCAGTTATACTTATTACTTCTTAATTCATTTATATTTAATCCTTTGACAGAAAACAACACAATTCTATAAAGAAATTATCCTTCAGGAAAAAAATAAAAGGAAAAAGTTAATTATGGTATATACTCTTGATATAAAGTATGCCATACAAAAGCAAAAATAACATTTGTTCAATCAATGATACAATAGGATTTGTTAGTGCCATTTTGAGAATTTTCTTATTATAGATTTTTTAATTATCAATACAACTGTCTGTAAACAGGTTCAAACAGTGTAATTATTTAACTTACATTAGATGGAGCACATATTCAAAACCATTTTTCCAGTATTTCTTCAGATTACTTTTCCTCACTCTGAAGCATGTTGGCAATTCAAATCAGTCTTTTTATTGCTGCCTTATTTCCAATAAAATTCTAGAGGTCACATGAATATAGATTGAATGAATGTAATTTTAAACTATTATGTGTATTCATACTAAAAGGCAGTGGATAAGAAGGAAATTTTTAATAATTGTACTCCACCCATTACAAAATTTAAATTGATTTGACTTCAGGGTGAGGGTTAAAAGCATATTTGATGTATAAAAAGCACATATTTACACTTTATTGTTCAACACACTTTTATTACTCCTAACACACTGTTTTCCCTTCAGACTTTCACTGCAGAAATTTTTATAAGAAAATGATTGCAATCAATCTTTTAATAACCTGAGTGCAGTTCTTTTAAAGTCTAATACCTATACCTGAGGGAGTTTTAGTCATTCTTTACCTCAGCTTTCTTGTGCAAATAGATAACAATTTTGACTAAACCACAAGTTCAAAGTCTATTTTTCCCCCCAGAGTTATACCCTGACCCCCAGAACAGCAGTAGTAAAGAAGAAAGTAGAGCCAGAATGGTAATAATTTACTAACCTCCTGGCTTGAATATTTAAAACCCATACATTTTAATATTTTTATTTTTATTTCATTGTCAGTCTGGGTAACATTTATTGTGAGTACTGGTTCCTGTGAAAAGAAAGAAAAGAGTAAAGGAGAAAAGGAGGACAGTAATTTAAACCACTAAAACGAATCATATCTTACATTTAAGATTATTATTTAATTAATAACAAATAGTAGATTTAGTTTTACTGCTAGTTCCCAAGCAAATGCTTTTGCTGAGAAACTACTCATGTTTCTCTTATTTTTTAAAATCATTTTTAAAATTGACATACAGTTAATTTACAATATAATTAGTTTCAGGTATACAATAAAGTGATTCAGACGCATATGTATACATATATATATATGCACATATATATATATATATTATTTTTTAGATTATTTTCCATTATATGTTATTGCAAGATACTGAATATAGTTCCCTACGCTATACAGTAGGTCCTCTCTGTTTATTTTTTTTTAATAAATGATATCATATTGCATGTACCATTCTGGAACTTGCCTTTCTGTGTTGCTGCTTTGGCTATACCGCATAGCACTGTGGAATCTTAGTTCTCTGGATCAGGGATTGACCTCTCTGGACCTCTCCATTGGAAACACAGATTCTTGACCACTGGACCATCAGGGAAGTCCGTGTTTATCCATTTTTTTAATTAAATTTATTTATGTTTTTAATTACAATACTGTATTTGTTTTGCCATACATTGACACGAATCAGCCATAGGTGAACACAATCGCCCAATGCCGAAGCCCCCTCCCACCTCCCACCCCATATCCTCTACCTGAATCATCCTGTGCATCAGCCCCATGCATCCTGCATCCTACACCAAACATAGATTAGCGCTTCGTTTCATACAGGAAAATACACATGCTTCACTGCCATTCTCCCAAACCATCCCACCCTTTCCCTCTCCCTCAGAGTCCAAAAGTCCACTCTATACCTCTGTGTCTCTTGTTGTCTCACATATAGGGTCATCATTACTGTCTTCTAAATTCCCCGTGTTTATCCATTTTATTTAGAGTAGTGGGTATCTGTCAATCCTGAACTCCTAATTCATTCCCCTTCTCCTGCTATTCGCTTTGGTAATCATCAGTTTGCTTTCTGTGTCTGAGCCTGTTTTTGTTCTATAAGTCAGTTAATTTTTATCATTATTTTAGATTTTTACATACAAGTGACATCATAAGATATTTCACTTAATATCACATCGTATGTCTGACTTAAAATGATAATCTTTAGGACCATCCATGTTGCTGCAAATGACATTATTTCATTTGTTTTATGACTAATAAAATACTCATTTTACATATAACTAGAGAATTTTTAAATGATAATATATTTTATATTTTAGTAATTTATACTGTTTTCAACAGTAATTTATACTGTTATCTATAGTTCAACAATATTTTATTAAAGAAAAGAGTAAACCAATAGGCATCATCTTTATCATAGGTGTTTTATATATTGCGCATGAGCATAGCACTTTCTGAGAAGTTTTTTGAATCTTAGAGTAATAAATTGACCCCTTTCAATCCCATTATCTGATATGATCAGTAGACCAAGTGGAAGATGTGAAATTATCTGAGAAAATAACACTATTTCTTACCTTCAAAAAATGACTGCAATTGTGTAAGATACTAGATGTTGAAGGTATCTGAGACATTAAAACAATCTAACAAAAGCAAAACGACAATTCCAGTCCTAAATATGTTGTAGAAATGTCTCTGGACCCTTCAGAGGTGCTGCAATAACCAACATAGTCTAAGAGTTATTTTTTTTTCCCTCTACTTTTTGTGTTATTGCTAACTAGCTTGAACTATTTTCCAAAAAGTCTCTTAGAGCTTAAATATAGGACAAAATAACTTGTTCTCTATATTTAGAATAAAATACCCAATGACAATTCCAAAATCATAAATACATTCTGAATGGCAGATTCAAATACTTCAGTATTTGAATGACATGCCTATATAAAGATATATCTAAATATGTTGGAAAACATATATATGTTTATATATACAAATATATATATATATATATATATATATATATATATACACACACACACATACATGCTAACTTAGTACTTTTTGTTGTTCAGTCCCCTAGTTGTGTCCAACTCTTTGCAGCACACCAGGCCTCCCTGTCCCTCACCATCTCCCAGAATTAGCCCAAGTTCATGGTCATTGCATCAGTGATGCTGTCCAGGCATCTCATCCTCTGATGCCCTATTCTCTTTCTGCCCTCAATCTTTCCCAGCATCAGGGACTTTTCCAATGAGTCATCTGCTTGCATCCAATGACATAAATACTGGGGCTTCAGCTTCAGCATCAGTCCTTCAAGTGACTATTCAGGGTTGATCTCTCTTAAGATTGACTGGTTTGATCTCCTTGCTGTTCAAGGGACTTTCATGTGTCTTCTCTTGCACCACAATTCAAAGGCATCAATTCTTTGACATTCTGCCCTTGTTATGGTCCAGCTGTCAAAACTGTATTTGACCACTGGGAAGGTCAAAGCCTGGACTATATGGACTTTTGTCAGCAGAGTAATGTATTTGAATCTGAATGGCAGATTTCAACACACTAGTTGAAAACTAGTAAGTTTTCAACACACTATCTAAGTTTGTCACTGCTTTCCTGCCAAGAAGCAACTGTCTTCTGATTTCATGGATGCAGTCACCATCTGCAGTGATTTTGGAGCCCAAGAAGGGGAAATTTATCACTATTTCCACTTTTTCCCCTTGTGTTTGACATACTACCTGGATGCTATGATCTTAATTTTTAAAATATTTTGTCTTAAGATGGCTTGTCCACTCTCCTCTTACATCCTCACCAAGAGGCTTTTGATTTCTTCCAAGAGAATGAACTAGTCTTAGGAAATAACCTTTTTCAACAACACGAGAAATGACTCTACACATGGACATCACCAAAGGTCAATACCAAAATCAAATTGATTGCATTCTTTGTAGCTGAAGATGGAGAAGCTGTATACAGTCGACACAAACAAGACCCAGAGATGACTAGCTCAGTCATCAGCAGCTCGAAGCAAAATTCAGGCTTAAACTAAAGAAAACCAGGAAAAATCACTAGGCCAGCCAGAATCAAATTCTGTATGAATTCTCAGTAGAGATATGAATAGAGACAAGGGACTTGCTCTACTTAACAATATGCCTGAAGAAATATGGACAGAGGTCTGTAATATTGTACAGGAGGTAGCAAACACAATCATCTCAAAGGAAAAAAAAAAGAAAAGCAAGAAGGCAAAGTAGTTATTTGAGGAGGTTTTACAAATAGCGGAAAAATGAAGGGAACTTAAAAGCAAGGGAAAGAGGGAAAGATAAATTGAATTAAATGCAAAGTTTCAAAGAATAGCAAGGAGAAACAAGAAGGCCTTCTTCAATGAAATGTTTAATAATAGGAAAAAAAAAAGGGAAAGACTAGAGATGTCTTCAGGAAAATTGGAGACATCAAAGGAATAATATGCCCAAAGATGGGCACAATAAAGGATAAAAATGGTAGAGACTTAGTAGGCACTGAAGAGATCAAGAAGAGATGGAAAGAATATATGGAAGAACTATATTGAAAAGATCTTAATGAATCAGATTACTATGGTTAGTGACCCAGAGCCAGACTTTCTGGAGTTCAAAGTAAAATGGGCCTTAAGCACTGCTGTTAATAAAGCTAGTAGATGTAATGAAATTCCAGTAGAATTATACAAATCCCTAAAGGATGATGCCATCAAGATTTTACATTCATTACATCAGCCAATCTGGAAAACCCAGCAGTGGCCACAGGATTAGAAAAGGTCAATCTTCATCCCAGTTCCCAAGAAGAATAGTACCAAAGAACATGCTAATCACTGGGCAATTGGTCTCATCTCCCATGCTAGTAATGTCATGCTTAAAATATTGCAGGCTAGGCTTCAGCATTATGTGAACCAAGAAATTCCAGATGTCCAAGCTGGGTTTAGAAAAGGAAGAGGAAATAGGAATCAAATTGCCAACATTTACTGAATTACAGCAAAAGCAAGGAAATTTCAGTAAAATATCTATCTCTGTTTCATCAACTACCCTAAAGCCTTTGACTGTGTGGATCACTACAAACTGTGAAAATCTCTTAGAGAGATGGGAATACCAGACCATCGTAGCTGTCTCCTGAGAAACCTGTATACAGGTCAAGAAACAACAGTTAGAACCCTGCATGGAACAACTGATTGGTTCAAGATTGAGAAAGGAGTACGACATGGCTGTCTGCTGTCACCCTGTTTGTGTAACCTATATGCTGGCCACATCATTAGAAATGCCTGAATGGATGAGTTACAATCTGGAACATAGTATTATATACACATAAACATTAATATCTTCTTTCTCAGACACATATACTATATGTTTTATTATATTTACATTTTCTACGGGTTAATCTTACAATTTTAACAGATGCACTAACACTGTAGGGTAAACCATCCAGTTTAGACTTTAAACATTTATTAAGAATCACTCAGTCATGTCTGATCTTTATGATCCATGGACTGTAGCCCACCAGCCTCCTCCGTCCATAGAATTCTCCAGCCAAGAATACTGGAATGGGCTTCCATTCCTTTCTCCAGGGAATCTATCCATCCAAGGGATGGAACATGGATCTCCTGCACTGCAGGCAGATTCTTTACCATCTGAGCCACCAGGAAGCCCAGTCTAAGATTAAAAGTTGAATGTCTATATTTTTCATCTCCCTTTTCCCACTTCTTCTGGGTTACAATGTGACATAATTTCCCTTATGATGAATTTTTTTAAGTCCAACCTCTTATCAAGGCCTTAATTAACTGAAGAATTGCATAGAGGAAAAATTATGATTTGTATTTCCTAAGCTTAGTCCTTTAAAGCCATCATATTTTGTTTTTCAAACTCCTTGGCCATGAACAACCGGTATATTTGAAGCCAGGGGTTGAATGAAACATAATTTGAGGTGGGGAAGCATATAAGTAGAATACATTAATTATTCCTTATATCAAAGTTATTTATCTACTTATACCAATATTAGTCCTCCCTTAGATTTGTGAAGCTGTTTTGTGATGAGAATGGGAAGAAAGGGAGATAACATAAATTGAAGCAAGCTTGAACTGTTTCCAGGTCTTGTTTCACTGCAGACTTAAGAGCAACATATTGGTGCTTTCAGCAAAAATTTTAACTTGCCATCACATTTGTGGTAAAGAGACCTATAGATTTTAAAGTTTTCAATTAGAAAATGTGTTTTCCATGATTACAACTAATATATAGTGAAATATAAATCATGGTTAAGAAAATAAAAGTATTTTAATGGATTTAGTGACAATGTCTACTTCTAGGTTGTTTCCATGTCCTGGCTATTATAAACAATGCTGCAATGAACATTGGGGTACATGTGTCTCTTTCAATTTTGGTTTGCTCAGTGTGTATGCCCAGCAGTGGGATTGCTGGGTCATAAGGCAGTTCTATTTGCAATTTTTAAAGGAATCTCCACACTGTTTTCCATAATGGCTGTACTAGTTTGCATTCCCATCAACAGTGTAAGAGGGTTCCCTTTTCTCCACATCCTCTCCAGCATTTATTGCTTGTAGACTTTTGGATTGCAGCCACTCTGACTGGTGTGAAATGGTACCTCATTGTGGTCTTGATTTGCATCTCTCTGATAATGAGTGATGCTGAGCATCTTTTCATGTGTTTGTTAGCCATCCGTATGTCTTCTTTGGAGAAAGGATAATAAAGCTGTGGTACATATACACAATGGAGTATTACTCAGCCCTTAAAAAGAATAAATTTGACTCAATTCTAATGAGATGGATGAAACTGGAACTGATTATACAGAGTGAAGTAAGCCAGAAAGAAAAATACCAATACAGTATACTGACACATATATATGGAATTTAGGAAGATAGTAATGATGACCCTGTATGTGAGACAACAAAAGAGACACAGAGGTATAGAACGGACTTATGGCCTCTGAGGGAGAGGGAGAGGGGAGGATGATTTGGGAGACTGGCATTGAAACATGTATACTACCATATAAGAAATGAAGTGCCAGTCTATGTTTAATACAGGATACAGGATGCTTGGGGCTGGTGCACGGGATGATCCAGAGAGATGATATGGGGTGGGAGGTGGGAGGGGGCTTTGGCATTGGGAGATCGTGTACACCTGTGGCTGATTCATGTCAATGTATGGCAAAACCAATATAGTATTGTAACATAGAATAAAGTATTAAAATTAATAATAATAAAAATATTTCAAGCTAAAAATAATGTCTACTTCTTACAAGTTTAAGAAATGGGAAAGATGTTTTTCAGCAAACATATCTGTACTTCAGTAGCATCAGTTTTAATATTGAGCCTTGAGTGCTGTGCTTATTTTCATTTGTACTAGTAAATTGTTCTTTATAGTCCTTATCAAGATTATATTTTCTTAAATCAAAATATAAAATTTTATATTAGTATATTCCTAATATAAAATGTTGAATAATAAATAAAACCTTTAATGACCCATAGATTTTCATTGTAAGTGTTAAACTTATCTATATACATGAAAAAATTTACTATTAATAGGCTATTTATAATCAATCAATACTGCATTATGTAACTTTAGAATATACCCTGTCATTTTTATTTTCCTTTATGCTTTTCTGATGTAAGCTCCCCAGCTGATTTATAATTAATTTATTTTAATTATAGGCTAATTAATTTACAATATTGTGGATTTTGCCATACATTCACATGAATCAGCCATAGGCGGACATGTGTCCCCCATCCTGAATCCTCATCCCAGTGCATCAGCCCTGAGCACCCTGTCTCATGCATTGAACCTGGACTGGTGATCTATTTCACATATGGTAATATACATGTTTCAATGCTATTCTCTCAAATCATCCCACCCTCACCTTTTCCCACAGAGTCCAAAAGTCTGTTCTTTATAGATTTTTAACTAAACATTAAGGAACATTTTTGCAGTATAATTATGCATATAAATTTAGTACACATTTCAACCATTTATAAATTATTATAAATATGCACATATCCATTTCTGATGTTACTGCCTTTTACCTGCTTGAGAGCAAAGATTATTTTTTTTAATTTACAAACTGAAGGTGTAGCCCTTGGTGTGTGGTCAATGATGTTATGGATGAATAAACATTTCTCAAACCTCATTAATAAAAAAATTTAAACAGAGCTCTTGTCTTCTATAATTGTAAAATGCTCTCAAATATAATTTTGCATGAACTTTTTAAAATGATATGAAAGTGAAAGTCACTCGATCATGTCTGACTATTTGTGACTCCATGAACTGTATATTCTCCAGGCTAGAATACTGGAGTGGGTGGCCATTCTTTTCTACAGGGGATCTTCCCAACCTAGGAATCAAACCCAGGTATCCTGAATTACAGGCAGATTTTTTACTAGCTGAGCCACCAGGGAAGCTCTGTTATTCAAAATTATTTCTAGCATTTTGAATTTTAAAATGCTTCTGGTTAGTTTCATAGGAAGGAAAACAAGTCACAGTGATAACACTCACTGTTCTCTAAAATACAAATATTTGCTGGAAAGCAGATGTTCCCAGATTAGGGGCATTGAATTAGCCTCTCAAATAAATTTATTTTAGAGACCTGGGTTACTAGAATTGTTGGAGTGGCATCATTAAGAGAATTCTCAGTGAGAGAAATCTTTGCCATATTTCAAATAACTTTAAAAAGAAGAAACAAGCATTTCAAAGTGCATTTTCTTCTAGGAAATTCAAAGTTCTTCTAAGAATGGGCTAATTTATTTTTGCATGAGAAGAAAATGAATTTTCCTTTAATAACAGAATCATTGAACAGCAGTGCCTAAAGATAATAACAACCAGCAATTTAAATTTTTTAGTGTCCTTAGGCAGATAGCTACTAACAAGCAAACAGAATTTTCAGTAATTAATAAGCATTTTGTTCTGGTCAGACTGTATGTTTAATAATGCCCATCTTTCATTTACTCATTTATTTAGCCCCTAATCTTTGTTAGGCAGCCATGGGGTCACTCATTGAGAGTCAGACACGACTGAGCGACTTCATTTTCACTTTTCTCTTTCATGCATTGGAGAAGGAAATGGCAACCCACTCCAGTATTCTTGCCTGGAGAATCCCAGGAAAAGCGGAGCCTGGTGGGCTGCCGCCTACGGGGTCACACAGAGCCAGACATGACTGAAGCAACTTAGCAGCAGCAGCATGCTAGTAACTAAAAAGGAATAAATACAGAGATATACAGTATGGTGAGAAGACAGATATATATTAATAATTATACACAAAATGTAAAATAAATATCTGAACTGAGTGACAGATGACAGTAATAAGCCATCATGAAAATTTAACAAATGAACAATACAATATTATATGATTTACTTAGTCAAAGATGTCAGAACTATCCTGTAAAACCTGATAGCAAAGTAAGTTTCATTTCTTAAATATGCTAATAGCTATCTTTATTTGCATGTTAATTTGTTGCTTATCCATCACTTCAAGTACATCTGAGAAATAAAGATAATTTGAAATTCAGTGCATGAAGTATCACACTAGAGATAAACTTCACTGATGGAATTCAGACATGTGAGTACTCACTGCAAACAAGCATCTTGGTAGAAACCTATCTTTATAAAACATATTTTGATCTCCAAAAAAGTATTTTGTATTTTTCAGGATAATAATGATTCTAAATGCAATGTCATTCAAATTTATCTTCAGGCTAAATCATTAAAAGTATAGACAGGACTGCTGGGAGGCAGTGGAGTATGAGAAACAGAAAGAAATTCTCTCTCTGTTAATAACTAGTGAAACTCCTGAGGCTAAGTGACAGTTTATGATCACCAAATCCCAGAGTTCACTCAGACTCACGTCCATCGAGTCCATGATGCCATCCAGCCATCTCATCCTCTGTCATCCCCTTCTCATCCTGTCCCCAATCCCTCCCAGCAGCAGAGTCTTTTCCAATGAGTCAACTCTTCGCATGAGGTGGCCAAAGTACTGGAGTTTCAGCTTTAGCATCATTCCTTCCAAAGAAATCCCAGGACTGATCTCCTTCCAGAATGGACTGGCTGGATCTCCTTGCAGTCCAAGGGACTCTCAGGAGTCTTCTCCAACACCACAGTTCAAAAGCATGAATTCTTCCGGTGCTCAGCCTTCTTAACAGTCAACTCTCACATCCATACATGACCATAGGAAAAACCATAGCCTTGACTAGACGGACCTTAGTTGGCAAAGTAATGTCGCTGCTTTGAATATACTATCTAGGTTGGTCATAACTTTTATTCCAAGGAGTAAGTGTCTTTTAATTCCATGGCTGCAGTCACCATCTGCAGTGATTTTGGAGCTCAAAAAATAAAATCTGACACTGTTTCCCCATCTATTTCCCATGAAGTGATGGGACCAGATGCCATGATCTTTGTTTTCTGAATGTTGAGCTTTAAGCCAACTTTTTCACTTTCTTCCATAAGGGTTGTGTCATCTGCACATCTGAGATTATTGATATTTCTCCTGGAAATCTTGATTCCAGCTTGTTTCTTTCAGTCCAGTGTTTCTTCCAGTACAGTGTTTCTCATGATGTACTCCGCATATAAGTTAAATAACCAGGGTGACAATATACAGCCTTGATGTATTCCTTTTCCTATTTGGAACCAGTCTACTGTTCCATGTCCAGTTCTAACTGTTGCTTCCTGATCTGCATACAGATTTCTCAAGGGCCAGGTCAGGTGGTCTGGTATTTCAGTCTCTCTCAGAATTTTCCACAGTTTATTGTGATCCACACAGTCAAAGGCTTTGGCATAGTCAATAAAGCAGAAATAGATGTTTTTCTGGAACTCTCTTGCTTTTTCCATGATCTAGCTGATGTTGGTAATTTGATCTTTGGTTCCTCTACCTTTTCTAAAACCAGCTTGAATGTCAGCAAGTTCTCGGTTCATGTATTGCTAAAGCCTGGCTTGGAGAATTTTGAGCATTACTTTACTAGCATGTGAGATAAGTGCAACTGTGCAGTAGTCTGAGCATTCTTTGGCATTGCTTTTCTTTGGGATTGGAATGAAAACTGACCTTTTCCAGTCCTGTGGCCACTGCTGAGTTTTCCAAATTTGCTGGCATATTGAGTTCAGCACTTTCACAGCATCATCTTTCAGGATTTGAAAGAGCTCAATTGGAATTCCATCACCTCCACTAGGTTTGTTCATAGTGATGTTTTCTAGGGCCCACTTGACTTCACATTCCTGGATGTCTGACTCTAGATGAGTGATCACAGCATCATGATTGTCTGTGTCATGATGATCTTTTTTGTACAGTTCTTCTGTGTATTCTTGCCACCTCTTCTTAACTTCTGTTTTGTCCATACCATTTCTGTAATTTATTGAGTCCATCTTTGCATGAAATGTTTCCTTGGTATCTCTAATTTTCTTGAAGAGATCTCTAGTCTTTCCCATTCTGTTTTTCCTCTATTTTTTTGCACTGATCACTGAAGAAGGCTTTCTTATTTCTGCTTGCTATTCTTTGGAACTCTGCATTCCGATGCTTATATCTTTCCTTTTCTCCTTTGCTTTTCACTTCTCTTCTTTTCACAGCTATTTGTAAGGCCTCCCCAGACCTCCCCAGGCAGCCATTTGGCTTTTTTTCATTTCTTTTCCATGGGGACGGTCTTGATCCCTGTCTCCTGTACAATGTCACAAACCTCAGTCCAGAGTTGATCAGGCAGTTTATCTATCAGATCTAGGCCCTTAAATCTATTTCTCACTCCCACTGTACAATCATAAGGGATTTGATTTAGGTCATACCTGAATGGTCTAGCGGTTTTCCCTACTTTCTTCAGTTTAAGTCTGAATTTGTAATAAGGATTTCATGATCTGAGCCACAGTCAGATTCTCATCTTGATTTGGTTGACTGTAGAGCTTCTCCATCTTTGGCTGCAAAGAATATAATCAATCTGATTTCAGTGTTGACCATCTGGTGATGTCCATGTGTAGAGTCTTCTCTTGTGTTGTTGGAAGAGGGTGCTAGCTATAACCAGTGCATTTTCTTGGCAAAACTCTATTAGTCTTTGGCCTGCTTCATTCTGCATTCCAAGGCCAAATTTGCCTATTACTCCAGGTGTTCCTTGACTTCCCTACTTCTGCATTCCTGTCCCCTATAATGAAAAGCACATCTTTTTTGGGTGTTAGTTCTAAAAAGTCTTGTAGGTCTTCATAGAACCATTCAACTTCAGATTCTTCAGCATTACTGGTTGGGGCATAGACTTGGATTACCATGATATTGAATGATTTGTCTTAGAAATGAACAGAGATTATTCTGTTGTTTTTGAGATTACATCCAAGTACTGCATTTCGGACTGTTTTGTTGACCATGATGGCTACTCCATTTCTTCTGAGGGATTCCTGCCCACATTAGTAGATATAATGGTCATCTGAGTTAAATTCACCCATTCCAGTCCATTTTAGTTTGCTGAATCCTAGAATGTCGACATTCACTCTTGCCATCTCTTGTTTGACCACTTCCAATTTGCCTTGATTCACGGACCTGACATTCCAGGTTCCTATGCAATATTGCTCTTTACAGCATTGGATCTTGCTTCTATCACCAGTCACAGCCACAGCTGGGTACTGTTTTTGCTTTGGCTCTATCCCTTCGTTTTTCTGGAGTTATTTCTCCACTGATCTCCACTAGATATTGGGCACCTAATAACCTGGGGAGTTCCTCTTTTGGTATCCTATTGTTTTGCCTTTTCATACTGTTTATGGGGTTCTCAAGGCAAGAATACTGAAGTGGCTTGCCATTCCCTTCTCCAGTGGACCGCATTCTGTCAGACCTCCCCACCATGACCCACCCATCTTGGGTTGCCCCTTGGGCATGGCTTGGATTTCATTGAGTTAGACAAGGCTGTGGTCAGTCATGTCTAACTCTTTGTCATCCCATGGACTGTAGCCTGTCAGGCTCCTCTGTTCATTGGATTTTCCGAGCAAGAGTATTTGAGTGGGTTGCCATTTTCTATTCCAAGGAATATTCCCAACCAGGGATCAGACACATATCCCCTGCATCTCCTGCATTGGCAAGCAGATTCTTTACCACCAGCACCACCTGAGAAAGTCCATCTTTAACTTTTATGCAAAATGAAGCAAGTGTTGTATTTCCAAAGTTCATCTTTAAAATTTTATCCAGCTTCAGTCATGTTTATTATATGACTAAAAATGAAGTATCTTTTCCTAGAAGAAATGAACACAAGGTCGTGTTTGTTTTTGAGTTAAATTTCTGAACTAAGCTTAGACTATTATAAATTAAAACATGGTTCTGTTTCTAGCAACTAGCAATGATACCTGGGCACTAAGCTGTCAGATTTCAGTAGACGTTTCCAAATAGTTACTCTCAATTTCCATGCTTATGTTGTGTTTTTTTTTCTTTTTAAGTTATTTATGGACCAGCAATAATCCATGAATCACACATGAAGAGCACTGACACAGAATACCTCACCTTTAGTATTTTTGCTTTCTTCATTGTACAAGTTGACGTGATTAGATGATTATAATATTCATTCTGTTAGGGTTTCCTTTTCACTCCCCAACTGAAATCCTTCAGTGATTCTGCACAGAATCTGCTGGTTTTGTTGTTGTTGTTCAGTCATTACTTTGTGTCCAACTCTTTATAACCCCAAGGAATACAGTAGGCCAGGCTTTCCTCTTCTCACTATCTCCCTGAGTTTCCTCAGATTCATGTCCATTGAGTCAGTGATACCATGCAATCATCTAATCCTCTGTCATCCCCCTTTTCCTCTTGCCCTCAGTTTTTCCAGTATCAGAGTCTTTTCTAGTGAGTCAGCTCTTCATATCAAATGACCAAAGTGTTAAAGCTTCAGCTTCAGGAACAGTCTTTCCAACGAATATTCAGGATTGATTTCCTTAGGATTGACTGGTTTAATCTCCTTGCAGTCCAAATGACTCTCTAAAGTTTTCTCTAACACTACAGTTCGAAAACATCAATTCTTCTGCACTCAGCCTTGTCCGTGATAAAACTCTCACACACATGCATGACTACTGGGAAAACCATAGCTTTGACTACATAGACGTTGGTCAGCAAAGTGATGTCTCTGCTTTTTAGTACTCTGTCTAGGTTTGTTATAGCTTTTCTTCCAAGGAGCAAGCATCTTTTAATTTCATGGCTGCAGTCACTCTCTGCAGTGATTTTGGAAAATAAGAAAACAAAATGTCACCGTTTCCATTGTTTCCCCATCTATTTGACATGAAGTGATGGGACCAGATGCCATCATCTTTGTTTTTTGAATGTTGAGTTTTAAGCCAGCTTTTTCACTCTCCTCTTTCACCTTCATCAAGAGGCTTTTTAATTTCTCTTCGTTTCTTGCCATAAAGTAGTATCATCTGCATATCTCAGGTTGTTGATATTTCTCACAACCTTGATTCCAGCTTCTGGGCCATCCAGCCTGGCATTTTGTGTGATATACAGTCCATAGAATTAAGTTAGCAGAGTGACAATATATGGCCTTGAAATACTTCTTTCCCAATTTTTAACCAGTTTGTTTTTCCACATCAAGTTCAAAGTGTTGCTTCTTGTCCTGCATATAGGTTTCTCAGAAGACAGGTAAGGTGGTCTGTTAATCCCATCTCTTTAAGAATTTTCCATGCTTTGATTCACAGAGTCAAAGGCTTTATTGTAGTCAGTGAAGCAGAAGGAGGTTTTTTTTTTTTTTTTTTTTTTAATTCCCTTGCTTTTTCTATAATCTTGTGGATGTTGGCAATTTGGTCTCTTGTTCTTCTGCCTTTTCTAAACCTAGTTTATACATCTGGAAGATCTCATTTCACATACTGTAGAGAGTAAATAGCATCTATCAAGCATAGAGTATATATATAAAACCAGTGGAGTTTAACCCTGTGTTTAAAAAGAGTTATAAATGCAACAGGAAAACCATGCTTTCATCTACCTCAGCGTCATTCCAATTCTTGACCAGGAAGAGAAGTAAACCCCTGGGGAAGAGAATTTCTTGCATAAAGACATCCTTGGAGTGTGCTGGGTTTTCCACTCTGTGGAAAGGAGGCATCTAAAAATGAAGAATATCTGTTCCAGTAATGGTCACAAATTATCCAGTATGTTATGTATACTCAGATTATCAACTCTCTTGCATTCTTGTGTCATTTTCATGTACATCTTACATGATCAGTCTCTCAGTTGTGTCTGATTCTTTGCAACCTCTTGGACTATAGCCCACCAGGCTCCTCTGTTCATGAAAATTTCCAAGCAATCAAACTGGAGAGAATTGTCATTTCCTACTCCAGGTGATCTTCCTGACCCAGGGATCAAACCTGTGTCTCCTGCAGTGGCAGGTAGTTTCTCTATCACTGAGCCTCCAGGGAAACCCTTACAGAAAATGAGGAATAGATATTCTAGTTGGTCAGTGGTGGAACCCAATAAATGAAACAATCATTTTGGTTTCTCTGAATCAGGATATGCTTAGTCGCTCAGTCATGTCCAACTCTTTGCGACTCCACAGGCTGCAGTCGACCAGGTCCTCTGTCCATGGGGGTTCTCCAGGCAAAAATACAGGAGTGGGTTGCCATACCCTCCTCCTCCTCTTTCACTAATTAGCATAATCCTTCTTCTTAATGATCAGTTACTGGAATTACAGAGTATTAAACTAAAGCCTATGTGGAGTTAGGACTTAGGTCAAATGTATGATGCTGCCCCACCTGACATTATTTATACTTTGATGTTGAGGAGAAATCATGGCAGACTTCACGTCACATTAGCACGGCTAGCTCACATTCTCTCCCTCAGCTTCTCTCTCCACCTTTCTGTGAATATGTTCTGTTTCCCCAAGTCAGCCTTTTAAAGACTGTGTAAGTTACATTTTGTTCAGTGAAAGCACCCACAGGAGATGAGAGAAGAGGGTGAGTTTGCAATATCTATGTCTCTGCTTCTTATCTTCAGTGTCACTGTGGCTACATCACACCAAGGCTCCTGCTAATCATGACCATTGCCAATCAACCTTCTTAATAAAACTTTTTTTTTCTCTGTGTTCCAATAATTGTTTCTTACTTTTTCTCATTCAGGCTGAAAAAATGATTTTTAAAATCCTACTGTTAATATTCCCAGAATATATATTGCATTCATTTTTGTAGTTTTCTTATACTCTGTCTACTATGTCTAGTTTAGTGCCCCAATTTGATTCTGCTGTCTATACTTGGCAGGTCATTTACTAATTAAGGAATTATTATGAAGACTGCCTCAGGGAAAAAGTCTAAAAACTGACGTAAGTATTTTGTTGATATACATATGTATATCATATGTGATATGATATGATATACATATATATTAAAGAGACTTACACATACAGGTGGAGAAGGAAATGGCAACCCACTCGAGTATTCTTGCCTGGAGAATCCCAGGGTCAGAGGAGTCTTGTGGGACATGACTGAAGCGACTCAGCAGCAGCAGCAGCACACATACAGGGACTTCTCCATAGTGATTTCAAACAACACTACGGTACTACTGTTAAGGGCAACCACAAGAAAACAACGAAAACAAAGAACGCCAGTCATGAAAGAATACATACTGCATAATTGCATGCACATAAAATTCACAAAGGAGGAAAGTTAATTTATGGTGACAAAGTTCAGAGAGGTGCTTTCCCACAGCTTCGTAGTAATTGCCCTGAAGAAGGAAATGGCAACCCATGCCAGTATTCTTGCCTCAAGAACTCCATGAACAGAGGAGCCTGGTGGGGTCACAAAAGTTGGACACAACTGAACGACTAACACTGTAGTGAGTGAGTGAGTGAAGTCACTCAGTCGTGTCCGACTCTTTGCGACCCCATGGACTGTAGCCTACCAGGGTCCTCTGTCCATTTTCCAGGCAATAGTACTGGAGTGGATTGCCATTTCCTTCTCCAGGGGAAGTCCTTGTAATTGGGAGGAATCAAGAAGGCTGACACTGTGCTGAAAAAGTTCGTATTTTGACCTGAATCACATTCACTCTGATTTAAAAATATGTAAATTTTGGCATGCAGTCCCATCACTTCATTGCAAATAGATGGGGAAACAATGGAAAACATGACAGACTTTATTTTCTTGGGCTCCAAAATTGCTGCACATGGTGACTGCAGCCTTGAAATTAAAAGATGCTTGCTCCTTGGGAGAAAAGCTAAGACCAACCTAGACAGCATATTAAAAAGCAGAGATATTACTTTGCCAACAAAGGTCTGTCTAGTCAAAGAGGTTTTCTGTGGGGTTGGAGAAGATTCTTGGGAGTCCCTTGGACAGCAAGAATATCCAGCCAGTCCATCCTAAAGGAAATCAGTCTTGAATATTCATTGGAAGGACTGATGCTGAAGTTGAAACCCCAATACTTAGGCCACCTGATGCAAAGAACTAACTCACTGGAAAAGACCTTAATGCTTGGAAAGACTGCAGGCAGAAGGAGAAGGGGACAGAGGATGACATGGTTGGGTGGCATCACTGACTCAACTGACATGATTTTGAGCAAGCTCTGGGAGTTGGTGATGGACAGGGAAGCCTGGTATCCATGGGGTCAAAAAGTCAGACACGATGAGTGACTGAACTGAACTGACTGAGAGTTTATCTTATAGATGTCAACCCTTATTAGATGCAACATTTATCTCAATTTTTAAAAAGTGAAATCCAGACTTACTCTCTAGCTTTGTCTGTGTTTGGAAAGTTTGTATCACCAGAAGGCAATGAACAGAGCAGGAGAAGGACCTTATGCTATGAATTCCTGCTTCCTACAAGTGGGTTGGCTGTGCTCAGAAGGGGTCATTCCAGCAAAGACCGTAGCTTTGTCAGTTGCCTCTCTTCACTCACATCTCTCTCTTATTCCTTGACCTGCAGTTTGAGCAGAAGCTTCAGCCCAACACGACCGTCTCTCCGGGGGTACCC
Organism: Nanger dama; assembly: GCA_917880005.1. NCBI lineage: Eukaryota > Metazoa > Chordata > Mammalia > Artiodactyla > Bovidae > Nanger > Nanger dama. Next base: position 16,193,371 of record CAKJTW010000047.1, on the reverse strand, counting down.
AATTACTCTTGTATTCTTCACAAAACTTTGTAATTGGCCAGTTTGAATATGCCTGTCTCCCCAACATGGGCACATTATTATATCTATAGTTTTTAAAGTTTGAGTAGATGCTTGCAATAGAACATTCCTGGAATATTTTCCATAAGTAGCATCCCATTTATTCCCTTCATTCAAATGAAATGGATTGGCAACCCTACTCTGACTGTTGCCTGATCCATACTCTCCCATACTTAGTTGCTATCTGCTGTTTCAATATTTACCATCCAGTATGAGAGGTTATTGATTAAAAGTTGCTTGATTAAGACTAGTGTTAGAACTTCCTTGGCAGTACAGTGGTTAAGACGTTGCCTTCCAATGCAGGGAGTGCTGCTTCAGTCTTTGGTTGAGGAGCCAAGATACCGTATGCCTCTTTGGCAAAAATAAATAAATAAAACAGAAGCAACATTATAACAAATTCAATAAAGACTTTCAAAATAGTCCACATCAAAATATTTTTATAAAGTCTTCTGCTATGTTGTTTTGATTGGTGGATGCCTTGCTTTCAAAATGAATGTGGCTTTGAACTTGGAAGAAAAAAATCACACATTTTATTCATTGAACTTGTTCATGTGGAGGATTTCATTTCCTACATTCTATGAGAAAAAAAAATAACTGAAGATGAAAATATCTCCCCCAATTCAAATTAGCCTCAACATCGTACTCTTGAAAGTACTGTTTAATGTGTTTGTTTAAAGACCTAGCTTTAAGTTTGTACATTATGAAACAAAGTCAAAGATTGTAAGACAATCGTTTCATTTTGTAACACAAGTGCAAGTTGCACAGTAGTTGGAAAACAAAAACAAACAAACAAAAAAATCACATTTAGATATACCCAGACATGCTGACGGTGACTACAGTCAGTGTCGTCAGGAAGTTGCTTTTAATTTTGGCCTATTACAAATGTTGAGCTAAAGCCATGTGCATGAGATGGGAGGATATGGTGACTTAGCTGTAAAGATATAACAAGGAAACCTACCAAGAAGTTTTCTCAAGTTTCAGATTTTAACATCTCTAAACTAAAAACAGTATAATATGAGTTAGCAATCCCACTACAGAGAATACAGTTAACTCTAGAAAAACATGACCTTGAATTGTGCTAATGAGAATACCAAACCACCTGAACTACCTCCTGAGAAATCTATATGCAGATCAGGAAAAAAACAGACATGGAACAACAGACTGGTTCCAAATTGGGAAAGGAGTACATCAAGGCTATATATTGTCACTCTGCTTATTTAACTTATATGCAGAGAATATCATGAGAAATGCTGGGCTAGATAAAGTGCAAGCTGGAAACAAGATTGCCAGGAGAAATATCAATAATTTCAGACATGCAAATGACACCAAACTTATGGAAGAAAGTGAAGAACTAAAGAGCCTTTTGATGAAAGTGAAAGAGGAGAGTGAAAAAGTTGGCTTAAAACTCAACATTCAGGAAACTAACATCACAGCATTTGGTCCCATCACTTAATGACAAATAGATGGAGAAACAATGGAAACAGTGACATTTTCATTTTCTGGGCTCCAAAATCACTGCAGTTGGTGACTGCAGCTATGAAATTAAAAGAGGCTTGCTCCTTTGAAGAAAACTTATGACCAACCTAGACAGCATATTAAAAAGCAGATACATTACTTTGCCAACAACTGTTCATCTAGTCAAGGCTATTATTTTTCCAGCAGTCATGTATGGATGTGAGAATTGGACCATAAAGAAAGTTGAGCTTTGAAGAATTGTTACTTTTGAACTGTGGTGTTGGAGGAGACTCTAGAGAGTCCCTTGGACTGCAAGTAAATCCAACTTGTAAGTCCTAAAGGAAATCAGGTCCTGAATATTCATTAAAATGACTTATGTTGAAGCTGAAACTCCAATACTTTGTCCACCTGATGCAAAGAACTGACTCATTTGAAAAGGCCCTGATGCTCAGAAAGATTGAAGGTGAGAAGAGAAGAGGACAACATAAAAAGAGATGGTTGGATGGCATCACTTTCTTCACGGACATGACTTTGAGTAAACTCCAGGAGTTGGAGGTGGACAGGGAGGCCTGGCGTGCTACAGTCCATGGGGTCACAATGAGTTAGACACGACTGAGCGACTGAACTCCACTGAACTGAACTTACACAAGGACTTTTTTTTCAGTAGTAAATGCTCAGGTCTACCACATCTGTGGTCGCTGGCATCCACAGATGGAGAACCTGAATCATGGGTGGGGGAACGGGAAATCACCTGCTTATTCAGTTCAGTTCCATTCAGTCACTCAGTTGTGTCCGACTCTCTGTGACTCCATGAATCTCAGCACGCCAGGCCTCCCTGTTCATCACCAACTCCCGGAGTCTACACAAACTCATGCCCATTGAGTTGGTGACGCCATCCAGCCATCTCATCTTCTGTCGCCCCCTTATCCTCCTGCCCCCAATCCCTCCCAATATCAGGGTCCTTTCCAATGAGTCAACTCTTTGCATGAGGTGGCCAAAGTATTGGAGTTTCAGTTTCAACATCAGTCCTTCCAATGAACACCCAGGACTGATCTCCTTTAGGATGGACTGGTTGGATCTCCTTGCAGTCTATGAACTCTCAAGAATCTTCTCCACATCACAGTTTCAAAGCATCAATTTCTCAGCTCTCAGCTTTCTTCACAGTCCAACTCTCACATCCATACATGACCACTGGAAAGTTATAGCCTTGACTAGATGGACCTTTGTTGGCAAATAATGTCTCTGCTTTTGAATATGCTATCTAGGTTGGTCATTACTTTCCTTCCAAGGAGTAAGCATCTTTTACACGCTTGTAAAGTAATGCTCAAAATTCTCCAAGCCAGGCTTCAGCAATATGTGAATGTTGAACTTCCAGATATTCAAGCTGGTTTTAGAAAAGTCAGAGGAAACATAGATTAAATTGCCAACATCTGCTGGATCATCCAAAAAGCAAGAAAGTTCCAAAAATAAAAAACCCATATATTTCTGCTTTATTGACTATGCCAAAGCCTTTGACTGTGTGGATCACAATAAACTGTGGAAAATTCTGAAAGAGATGTGAATACCAGACCTGCCTATTAGGAGATGCTGATTCTGAATTTCATGTGGGTTTTTTACTAGAGGGAGGGTGAGTGCCCCTAACACATGCATTATTCAAGGATCTACTGTGTGTCTAAATGAAATTAAAGTGAGATATCAAAGATATATCTGCACTCCATTATTCCAGGTTAGAAAGAGGGAAATTCTGTCATTTGAAACAAGACATAAACAAAAGAAAAATCAAATAAATAACCTAACTCTACACCTAAAGCAACTGGAAAAAGTAGAAATGAGAACCCCAAGGTTATTAGAAAAAAGAAATCATAAAAATTAAGACAGGAAGAGAAAAAGATGGCGGAGGAATAGGATGGGGGAGAACACTCTCTCCCTCTCTACCTCATCAAAAGAACATTTCAACGCTGAGCAAATTCCACAAAATAACTTCTGACTGCTGGCAGAGGACATCAGGCATCCAGCAAAGCAGATCATTGGCTTCAAAGCCAGGTAGGGAATATTTTATTTTAAAGAACGAAGTTATAGACAAAGGAGGTAGGGAGGGAATCCCGGCATGGGAAGGGATTCCCGTCCCAGGAAGAGACTCTTAAAGAGAGAGGTTCCCTAAAATTGGGGAACTTTCTCACAGCTGTGCATGGGGCGAGCCCTGGAAGCACAGAGGGCAACATAACAGGAAGGAAGAATAAATAAATAATTAAAACCAACAGATTACGAATTCAACAGTATAACCCCCAGCGGACAAGCAGCGCAAACGCCTGCGTCCGGCAGCAGTGGGGGTTGGGCAGGGGAGGAGCGCGCCCGCGACAGTGCTCTCTAAGAATTGGGCCGCGGGAGAAGTAGGCTGCAGAGCTTTCCTCGAGAATCGGGGCGTAACGGGGCCAGAATCGGGTCCGCGCGTGGATAGAACGAATTATCCCGGACTAGCAAACAAGACTGGGGGATAACTAACACGCGAAACACCCGAACATAAGGCACTGACAGGCCCGCACACAGAACAAAGGACGGATCGGAAATAGCCGGCTGCAGACCATCCCCCCACCGGTGACAGGCAGCCAGAGCCTGAAGCGCTGGAAGAGGGCAGTCGCAGCTCAAGAGAGACATTACCTACCAAATTGCAAGCGGGCCTCTTTGATGAGACTTCTGGGGGTATCTGAGTGGTCATCATCTGCCTGAAAAAGAGCCCCGGGCGGAGATCCCAGAAAATCGAGCAACCCGCAAAGCCCAGAAGATGCAACAATAGTCTGCGCCAAACTCCCTAGCCACTCGGACTTGGGACCAAACCCGGCACCCGGAGGGGACTTCCTGAGCGCCAATCCTGAGTGGCTAAAACCAGGGAATTGCATGAAACATAGGCCAGGCCCCACACGGTTATCCCGCGGATTGGGAAGGGGCAAGCCCAGTGCAGAGTTCACCACCACCCTCTCTGTGGCAAGACAGAAATCAGACACGGAAGAGACCAGCAAACAGAGGAAGGCAAACAGAGGGAACTGCCTTGATAGCGACCCCACACAGTCCTCAACGACAGAGAAAGTGACAGATACGCCGTCTCTACTTTTATGATCAAAAAAAAAATTATTTTTTTGGCGGGGGGTGATGTGGAAGCGTGATTTTTTTTCTTTTAAGAATTTTTTTTCTTTCTTTTAAAAATTATTTTTTTTCCTTTTTAAATTTGTTTATCCTTTTCTTTTTCATCCTTTTTCCCCTAAACTTCCTTAAATTTTAAGCCTTCTATATTTCTAGTTTTTATTTTTATAACCTAATATTACTTAAAAAAAAAAAACCCTATCATTTAAGCAAACGCCGTATGTAGTCTTAATGGTGAAGGAAGTTGTCTTTTAATAATTCTGGAATCTTTTATTATATTTTACTTTTTTTTTTTTTCTCTTTTTTTTTTAAAATGCCTCTCTCCTCATTCTTCTTCTCTTCAATAATCTATCTTTGAAAATCCAATCTATACTCCAGTTTTTTAATCTTGGCATTTTGGTATTTGTTGCCAATTTTGTACTTTTAAAAACCTAATCCTCAATACCCAGTTTTACATGAGTGCAAGACTACTGGCTTAACCACTCTCTCCACCTCTGGAATCTCTCTCTTCCCCACCAGGTGGCTTTTGTCTCCTCCCCTCACCCTCCCCCTCTCTACCCAACCCTATGAACCTCTGTGCGTTCCAGAAGGAGGAGAACTCTAAGGGAACTGGCCACTGACCGGATCTGTATCCCTCCTTCCCATCTCCCTCTTTTATCCTCCTGACCACCTCTATCTACTTCCTTCCTCTCCTCTTCCAAGTATAACTCTGTGACCACCTCTGAGCGGTCCAGACTTCGGAGCACACACAAGAAAGTGGCTGCGGGCTAACTTCCTTTTCCCTCTTTTGATTCCACCTCATCCCATTCCACTCACCTCTAACTACTCCCTCCCTCTTCTCTCCTCCAAGCAACCCACCTATCCTCTAGGGACGACCCTCAAGGTGGAGAAACCTATCATCATTAACCTAGATGTTTTAACATTAGTGCTGAATAGATGGAGAAATCATGAGGCTATTCTAAAAATAACTGAAAACCAGAATCAGGAGGCGTAATTCCAAATCCTGTGATCAACAAAGAATTCCTGAACACAGGGAACATTATCCAATTAGAGCTCATCAAACGCCTTCATACCTATACTAAAACTGAGCACTGCCCAAGGGCCAACAAGCTCCAGAGCAAGACATACCACGCATATTCTCCAGCAACACAAGAACAAGCCCCTGAGCTTCAATACATAGGCAACTCAAAATACTCCAAAACCATTGACGTCTCATAACCCATTACTTCACACGTCACAACACTCCAGAGAGAGGAAATCCAGATCCACCCACCAGAATTCCAACACAAGCCTCCCTGATCAAGAAACTTTGACAAACCAGTGATATAACACCAAACACAGAGAGGAAACTCTATAATAAAGAGAACTCCACAAATTCCCAGAATATAGAAAAGCCACCCCAAACGCAGCAATATAACCAGGATGAAGAGACAGAGGAATTCCCAGCAGGTAAAGGAACAGGAGACATGCCCACCAAACCAAACAAAAGAGGAAGAGATAGGGAATCTACCTGAGAAAGAATTCCGAATAATGATAGTGAAAATGATCCAAAATCTTGAAATCAAAATGGAATCACAGATAAATAGCCTGGGGTCAAGGATTGAGAAGATGCAAGAAAGGTTTAACAAGGACCTAGAAGAAATAAAAAGAGTCAACATATAATGAATAATGCAATAAATGAGATCAGAAACACTCTGGAGGCTACAAATAGTAGAATATCGGAGGCAGAAGATAGGATTAGTGAAATAGAAGATAGAATGGTAGAAATAAATGAATCAGCGAGGGAAAAAGAAAGACGAATTAAAAGAAATGAGGACAACCTCAGAGACCTCCAAGACAATATGAAACGCTCCAACATTCGAATTATAGGAGTCCCAGAAGAAGAAGACAAAAGAAAGACCATGAGAAAATACTTGAGGAGATAATAGTTGAAAACTTCCCTAAAATGGGGAAGGAAATAATCACCCAAGTCCAAGAAACCCAGAGAGTGCCAAACAGGATAAACCCAAGGCGAAACACCCCAAGACATATTTTAATCAAACTAACAAAGACCAAACACAAAAAACAATTACTAAAAGCAGCAAGGGAAAAACAACAAATAACACACAAGGGGATCCCCATAAGAATAACTGCAGATCTTTCAATAGAAACTCTTCAGGCCAGGAGGGAATGGCAAGACATACTTAAAGTGATGAAAGATAATAACCTTCAGCCAAGACTACTGTACCCAGCAAGGATCTCATTCAAATACGAAGGAGAAATCAAAAGCTTTCCAGACAAGCAAAAGCTGAGAGAATTCAGCACCACCAAACCAGCTCTCCAACAAATACTAAAGGATAGACTTTAGAAAGGAAACACAAAAAAGGACGTATAAACCCGAACCCAAAACAATAAAGTAAATGGCAACAGGAGCATACTTATCAATAATTACCTTAAATGTAAATGGGTTGAATGCCCCAACCAAAAGGCAAAGACTGGCTGAATGGATACAAAAACAAGATCCCTATATATGCTGCCTACAAGAGACCCACCTCAAAACAACGGACACATACAGATTAAAAGTGAAGGGCTGGAAAAAGATATTCCATGCAAATAAAGACCAAAAGAAAGCAGGAGTAGCAATACTCATATCCGATAAAATAGACTTTAAAACAAAGGCTGTGAAAAGGGACAAAGAAGGCCACTACATAATGATTAAAGGATCGATCCAAGAAGAAGATATAACAATTATAAATATATATGCACCCAACATAGGAGCACCGCAATATGTAAGACAATTGCTAACAAGCATGAAAGGGGAAATTAATAATAACACAATAATAGTGGGAGACTTTAATACCCCACTCACACCTATGGACAGATCAACTAAACAGAAAATTAACAAAGAAACGCAAACGTTAAACAATACAATAGACCAGTTAGACCTAATTGATATCTATAGGACATTTCACCCCAAAACAACGAACTTCACCTTTTACTCAAGTGCACACGGAACCTTCTCCAGAATAGATCACATTCTGGGTCATAAATCTAACCTTGATAAATTCAAAAAAATTGAAATTATTCCAAGCATCTTCTCTGACCATAATGCACTAAGGTTAGATCTGAATTATAGGAGAAAAACTATTAAAAATTCCAACATTTGGAGGCTGAACAACACCCTACTGAATAATCAACAAATCACAGAAGAAATCAAAAAGAAATCAAAATATGCATCGAAACAAATGAAAATGAAAACACAACTACACAGAACCTTTGGGACACTATAAAAGCAGTCCTAAGAGGAAAGTTCATAGCAATACAGGCATACCTCAAGAAACAAGAAAAAGTCAAATAAATAACCTAACTCTACACCTAAAGCAACTAGAGAAGGAAGAAATAGAGAACCCCAGAGTTAGTAGAAGGAAAGAAATCCTAAAAATTAGGGCAGAAATAAATGCAAAAGAAACAAAAAGAGACCATAGCAAAAATCAACAAAACAAAAGCTGGTTCTTTGAAAGGATAAATAAAATTGACAAACCATTAGCCAGACTCATTAAGAAACAAAGAGAAAAAAATCAAATCAACAAAATTAGAAATGAAAATGGAGAGATCACGACAGACAACACAGAAATACAAAGAATCATAAGAGACTACTATCAGCAATTATATGCCAATAAAATGGACAACTTGGAAGAAATGGACAAATTCTTAGAAAAGTACAATTTTCCAAAACTGAACCAGGAAGAAATAGAAAATCTTAACAGACCCATCACAAGCATGGAAATTGAAACTGTAATCAGAAATCTTCCAGCAAATAAAAGCCCAGGTCCAGACGGCTTCACAGCTGAATTCTACCAAAAATTTCGAGAAGAGCTAACACCTATCTTACTGAAACTATTCCAGAAAATTGCAGAGGAAGGTAAACTGCCAAACTCGTTCTATGAGGCCACCATCACCCTAATACCAAAACCTGACAAAGACACCACAAAAAAGAAAACTACAGGCCAATATCACTGATGAACATAGATGCAAAAATCCTCAACAAAATCCTAGCAATCAGAATCCAGCAACACATTAAAAAGATCATACACCATGACCAAGTGGGCTTTATCCCAGGGATGCAAGGATTCTTCAATATCCGCAAGTCAATCAATGTAATTCATCACATTAACAAACTGAGAAATAAAAATCATATGATTATTTCAATAGATGCAGAAAAAGCCTTTGACAAAATTCAACATCCATTTATGATAAAAACTCTCCAGAAAGCAGGAATAGAAGGACCATACCTCAACATAATAAAAGCTATATATGACAAACCCACAGCTAACATTATCCTCAATGGTGAAAAATTGAAACCATTTCCCCTAAAGTCAGGAACAAGACAAGGGTGTCCACTTTCACCACTACTCTTCAACATCGTACTGGAAGTTTTGGCCACAGCAATCAGAGCAGAAAAAGAAATACAAGGAATCCAAATTGGAAAAGAAGAAGTAAAACTCTCACTGTTTGCAGATGACATGATCCTCTACATAGAAAATCCTAAAGACTCGACCAGAAAACTACTAGAGCTAATCAGTGAATATAGTAAAGTTGCAGGATATAAAATCAACACCCAGAAATCCCTTGCATTCCTATACACTAATAATGAGAAAGTAGAAAAAGAAGTTAAGGAAACAATTCCATTCACCATTGCAACGAAAAGAATAAAATACTTAGGAATATTCCTACCTAAAGAAACTAAAGACCTATATATTGAAAACTATAAAACACTGATGAAAGAAATCAAAGAAGACACTAATAGATGGAGGAATATACCATGCTCATGGGTTGGAAGAATCAATATAGTGAAAATGAGTATACTACCCAAAGCAATCTACAGATTCAATGCAATTCCCATCAAGCTACCAGCAGTATTTTTCTCAGAACTAGATCAAATAATCTCAAGATTTGTATGGAAATACAAAAAACCTCGAATAGCCAAAGCAATCTTGAGAAAGAAAAATGGAACTGGAGGAATCAACTTGCCTGACTTCAGGCTCTACTACAAAGCCACAGTCATTAAGACAGTATGGTACTGGCACAAAGACAGAAATATAGATCAATGGAACAAAATCGAAAGCCCTGAGATTAACCCACATACCTATGGACACCTTATCTTCGACAAAGGAGGCAAGAATATACAATGGAGTAAAGACAGTCTCTTTAACAGGTGGTGCTGGGAAAACTGGTCAACCACTTGTAAAAGAATGAAATTAGACCCCTCTCTAACACCATACACAAAAATAAACTCAAAATGGATTAAAGATCTAAATGTAAGACCAGAAACTATAAAACTCCTAGAGGAGAACATAGGCAAAACACTCTCAGACATAAATCACAGCAGGATCCTCTATGATCCATCTCCCAGTATACTGGAAATAAAAGCAAAGATAAACAAATGGGATCTAATTAAAATTAAAAGCTTCTGCACAACAAAGGAAACTATAAGCAAGGTGAAAAGACAGCCTTCTGAATGGGAGAAAACAATAGCAAATGAAACAACTGACAAACAACTAATCTCAAAGACATATAAGCAACTTATGCAGCTCAACTCCAGAAAAATAAATGATCCAATAAAAAAATGGGCCAAAGAACTAGATAGGCATTTCTCCAAAGAAGACATACGGATGGCTAACAAACACATGAAAAGATGCTCAACATCACTCATTATCAGAGAAATGCAAATCAAGACCACAATGAGGTATCATTTCACACCAGTCAGAATGGCTGCGATCCAAAAGTCTACAAGCAATAAATGCTGGAGAGGGTGTAGAGAAAAGGGAACCCTCTTACACTGCTGGTGGGAATGCAAACTAGTACAGCCATTATGGAAAACAGTGTGGAGATTCCTTAAAAAATTGCAAACAGAACTGCCTTATGACCCAGCAATCCCACTGCTGGGCATACACACCGAGGAAACCAGAATTGAAAGAGACACGTGTACCCCAATGTTCATTGCAGCGCTGTTTACAATAGCCAGGACATGGAAGCAACCTAGATGTCCATCAGCAGATGAATGGATAAGAAAGCTGTGGTTCATATACACTATGGAATACTACTCAGCCCTTAAAAAGAATAAATTCGACTCAGTTCTAATGAGATGGATGAAATTGGAACCGATTATACAGAGTGAAGTAAGCCAGAAAGAAAAACACCAATACAGTATACTGACACATATATATGGAATTTAGAAGACAGTAATGATGACCCTATATGTGAGACAACAAGAGACACAGAGGTATAGAGTGGACTTTTGGACTCTGAGGGAGAGGGAAGGGTGGGATGGTTTGGGAGAATGGCAGTGAAGCATGTGTATTTTCCTGTAAGAAACGAAGCGCTAATCTATGTTTGGTGTAGGATGCAGGTTGCATGGGGCTGATGCACAGGATGATTCAGGTAGAGGATGTGGGGTGGGAGGTGGGAGGGGGCTTCGGCATTGGGAGATTGTGTTCACCTATGGCTGATTCGTGTCAATGTATGGCAAAACAAATACAGTATTGTAATTAAAAAAATAAATAAATTTAATTTTAAAAAAAAAAAAAAAAAAAAAAATAAAGACAGAATGAAAAAGGAACAAAGGAGACCATAGCAAAAATCAACAAAGCTAAATGCTGGTTATTTGAAAAAATAAATAAAATACACGAACCATTAGCCAGACTTATCAAGAAGCAAAGAGAGAAGAATCAAATCAAAAAAATTAGAAATGAAAATGGAGAAATCACAACAGACAATACATAAATATAAAGGATCGTAAGAGACTACTATCTGCAACTATATGATAAGAAAATGGACAATCTGGAAGAAATGAAAAAAATTCTTAGAAAAGTATAACTTCCCAAAACTGAACCAGGAAGAAATAGAAAATCTTAACAGACTCATCACAAGCATGGAAATCAAAACTGTAAACAGAAATCTTTCAACAAACAAAATCCCAGGACCAGACAGTTTCACAGCTGAATTCCACCAAATATTAGAGAAGAGATAATATGTACCCTACTCAAACTCTTCCAGAAAACTACAGAGCAAAGTAAACTGTCAAACTCATTCTGAGTCCACCATCATCATAATATCAAAACCAGGCAAAGATGCCACAAAAAAGAGAACTGCAGGCCAGTATCATTTATGAATGTAAATGCAAAAATCCTTAGCAAAACACTAGCAAACAGAATCAAACAACATATTAAAAAGATCATATATCATGACCAAGTGGGCTTTATCCCAGGGATGCAAAGATTCTTCAATATTTGCAAATCATTCAATGTGACACACCATGTTAAGGCTGCAGTCCATGAGGTGGCTAAGAGTTGGACACGACTAAGTGACTTCACTTTCACTTTTCACTTTTATGCATTGGAGAAGGAAATGGCAACCCACTGCAGTGTTCTTACCTGGAGAATCCCAGGGACGGGGGAGCTTGGTAGCTGCCGTCTATGGGGTTGTACAGAGTCGGAGACGACTGAAGTGACTTAGCAGCAGCAAAGATAAAAATCATTTGATTTTCTCAATAGATGGAGAGAAAGCCTTTGACAAAATTCAGTATCTATTTATGGCAACAAACAAACAAACAAACAAACAAAAAACTTCCAGAAATCAGGCATAGAAGGAACACACCTCAACATAATGAAAGCCATATATGATAAACCCAAAGCAAACCTTATCCTCAATGGTGAAAAATAGAAATCATTTCCCCTAAAGTCAAGAACAAGACAAGGGTGCCTACTCTCATCACTACTCTTCAACACAGTTTTGAAAGTTTTAGCCACAGCAATTGCAAAAGAAAAAAATAAATAAATAAAAAGCATCTAGATTAGAAAAGAAGTAAAACTCTCACTGTTTGCATATGACAAGATCCTCTACATAGAAAACCCTAAAGACTCCATCAGAAAAAGTATTAGAGCTAATCAATGAATATAGTAAAGTTGCCAGATATAAAATTAGCACAGAGAAACCCCTTGTGTTCTTATACACTAACAATGAGAAAACAGAAAGAGAAATAAAGGAAATAATTCCATTCACCATCACAATAAAGAATAAAATACTTAGGAATAAATCTACCTAAAGAAACAAAATACCTATATATGGAAGACTATGAAACATGGATGAAAGAAATAAAAGATGACACAAATAGATGGAGAAATATTCTGTGTTCACGGATTGGAATAACCTATATAGTGAAAATGAGTATACTACCCAAAGCAATCAATAGTTTCAGTGCAATTCCTATCAAGCTACCAACGGTATTTTTCAGAGAACTAGAACAAATAATTTCACAATTTGTATGGAAATATAAAGAAACCTCAAATAGCCAAATCAGTCTTGACAAAGAAGAATGGAACTGGAGGAATCACCCTGGCTGACTTCAGGCTCTACTACAAAGCTACAGTCATTAAGACGATATGGTGCTGCTACAAAGACAGAAATATAGATCAATGGAACTAAATAGAAAGCCCAGAGATAAATTCACAGACCTATGGACACCTTATCTTTGACAAAGGAGGCAAGAATATACAATTCAGGAGAAAATGTCTTTAACAAGTGGTGCTGGGAAAACTGGTAAATACTTATAAAAGAATGACACTAGAACACTTTCTAACACCATACACAAAAATAAACTCAAAATGGAAAAGGTCTAAATGTAAGACCAGAAACTATAAAACTCCTAGAGGAAAATATAGACAAAACACTCTGGCATAAATCACAGCAAAATCTTCTATGATGCACCTCCCAGAGTAATGGAAATAAAAGCAAAAATAAACAGATGGAATCTAATTAAAATTAAAAGATTTTGCACAATGAAGGACACTATAAGCAAGGTGAAAAGACAGCCTTCAGAATGGGAGAAAATAATAGCAAATGAAGCAAATGACAAAGAATTAATCTCAAAAATTTACAAGCAGCTCCTGCAACTCAATTCCAGAAAAATAAAGGACCCAATCACAAAATGGGCCAAAGAACTAAACATAAATTTCTTCAAAGAAGACATACAGATGGATAATAAACACATGAAAAGATTCTCAACATCACTCATTATCAGAGAAATGCAAATCAAAACCACAATGAGGTACCATTTCACTCTGGTCAGAATGGCTGCTATCAAAAAGTCTACAAACCATAAATGCTGGAGAGGATGTGGAGAGAAGGGAACCCTGTTAGACTCTTGGTGGGAATGCAAACTAGTACAGCCACTATGGAGAACAGTGTGGAGCTTCCTTAAAAGACTGGAAATAGAACTGCCTTATGACCCAGCAATCCCACTGCTGGGCATACACACCGAGGAAACCAGAATTGAAAGAGACACGTGTACTCAGTGTTCATCGCAGCACTGTTTACAATAGCCAGGATATGGAAACAGCCTAAATGTCCATTGTCAGATAAATGGATATGAAAGCTGTAGTAAATATACACAATGGAATATTACTCAGCTATTAAACAAATGTATTTGCATCAGTTCTAATGAGGTGGGTGAAACTGTAGCCTCTTTTGCAGAGTGAAGTAAGTCAGAAAGGAAAACACCAATACAGTATATTAAGGCATATATATCGAATTTAGAAAGATGGTAACAATGACCCTATATACGAGATAGCAAAAGAGATACAGATGTAAAAAAGAAACTTTAGAACTCTGTGGAAGAAGGCAAGGGTGGGATGATTTGAGAGAATAGTATTAAAACATGTATATTATCATATGTGAAATAAATTGCCAGTCCAGGTCCGATGCATAAGCTAATATGTTCAGGCTGGTACACTGGGATGACCCTGAGGGATGGTATGGGAGGGAGGTGGGAGGAGAGTTCAGCATGGGGAACACATGTATGCCCATTGCTGATTCATGTCAATGTATGGAAAAATCCACTACAATATTGTAAAGTAATTAGCCTCCAATTGAAAAAAAAGAAAAGAAAGGAAAAGAAAAAGAAACAAGATGGAGGAACCCAGAGCACACTAGGCTAAGTGAAATAAGCCCCAGAGGATAAAGACTGCCAGCTCATTTACACATGAGGTCAGAAAGAGACCTGCCGAAGCTGAGAGCATAATGTGGTTGTTAGCAGGAAATGGTGAGATCCTGGTCACAGGTACAAAGTTTCCATTATGCAGGATCAATTAGCTCTGGGGACCTAACTTAACAGCATGCTGACCAATATTCATACTAAATTGTAAATATGAAATTTTCTAAAAGGATCTTAAATCTTTTCCACACATGCACGCATACTTACATACTTACAAAAGCAAGTATGTAGAGATGATAGACTTGGCTTGATTATGATGATCTTTTTAAAATGTGTACATCTATCAAATCATCAAGCTCTATACTTTGAACATACAGAATTTTATACTTACATAAAAAAAAACCCACTAACACGCTTATCACTTTTACAGTATTCACTTTTCTCAGAAAACAAAATAAAACAAAACAAAAATGTGTGTGTGTGTGTGTGTGTGTGTGTGTGTGTGTGTGTGTGTGTGTGAGCGTGCATTTTGGTAGGGCCACTTTTTTCAACATCGTCTCCTCAATCTGAATTTAATGAGCACCAGATACTCAGGCACTCATTGATTCTGGATGGTCAAGATAAATGAGAAATGACTTTCACCTTGCACAAACCCCTTAGCTTCTAATCCTACATCAAGGCTTTGAAAAGTTTGAAGTGAATAGAAAAATTAAACCTATATTAAAATTACTTTAAAAAGAAGATAAATATTTACTGACCAATTAACATAATGCAACCTAAAGGTATGCTTAAGGCTAATAACAATAACATTAAATTATAAAGTTAAAATTATCTTTCAGATTCCTTAAGTTTCAGCCTCCGACTTTTGTCTTCTAATTTAAAATCTGGTGACCTTTTATCTGCAAGTCTATTCTATCATTGCTGTTAAAATCTTTAAGCTCTAGAGATCTGCTGTACAATACTACCTATTGTCAACAGTAATGCATGATGGACTTAAGAGTGCAGAACTCATATTAAGTCATATCACAATAAAAATGTTTAAAAGCTCAAATTAATAGTCTTAACCTCAGGTTTAAACATTACAACTTGTTTTTGATGTTATCTGGGAAAAAAAAAATTAACTGTGTAATGAGACAGAGACCAGTAGTTGTACACATTAATTTTCCTATTCTTAGTAATAGATCTCAATGTTAAGGGAGGCAATAAAATGACAAAATAAAGCACTACATTTTCCAGGCTCTGATTTCACCCTGTGGGTACATTCTGATCAAAGAAATAAAATACAGATAGCTTATACTCCTTGAAAGCAAATATCTTTCCTATTTCTTGTTTCTGCTGCTTGGAATGTGAAATTGGTGGCTGAAACTCCAGCAGACATTCTGGTATCACTAGAAATATAAGACACACACTAAAAAGAGTGAGATAAAACATAGGCAGTCATGAATCTCTGATGTGTATGGAACACTGTACCTGACAGTGTTCCAGTGTTTCAACTAACAGTGTTTCAGCTTTGCTGAAAGCAAAGCAAGATTCTTTAAGTCTTTCATATATAATTATTTTTCTTAATGGGTTAAGAAAATTAATCTAAAATCACATGCATGAAGTATATAATGTTAAATAAACCTATTTATTCCTCTTTTATCAAATGACTAATTACTAAAAATTCTGATTCTAACACTAAATCTGTAAAAAATATGAAATATAAGATAGTGAAAAGTGCCAGTCAGAATGGCTGCTATCCAAAAGTCTACAAGCAATAAATGCTGGAGAGGGTGTGGAGAATAGGGACCTCTTAAACTGTTCGTGGGAATGCAAACTAGTACAGCCACTATGAAGAACAGTGTCATTTCAGTTCAGTTCAGTTCAGTCGCTCACTCTTGTCCGATTCTTTGCCATCCAACCCCATGAATTGCAGCACACCAGGCCACCCTGTCCATAATCAACTCCCAGAGTTCACCCTAACTCATGTCCATTGAGTAGGTACTGCCATCCAGATATCTCATCCTCTGTCGTCCCTTCTCTTCCTGCCCCCAATCCCTCCCAGCATCAGGGTATTTTCCAATGAATCAGCTCTTTGCATGAGGTGGCCAAAGTACTGGAGTTTCAGCTTTAGCATCATTCCTTCCAAAGAAATTCAAGGGCTGGTCTCCTTTAGAATGGACAGGTTGGATCTCCTTGCAGTCCAAGGGACTCGCAAGAGTCTAACATCACAGTTCAAAAGCATCAGTTTTTCGGTGCTCAGCTTTCTTCACAGTCCAACTCTCACATCCATACATGACCATTGGAAAAACCATAGCCTTGACTAGACAGAACTTTGTTGGCAAAGTAATGTCTCTGCTTTTCAATATGCTATCTAGGTTGGTCATAACTTTTCTTCCAAGGAGTAAGCGTCTTTTAATTTCATGGCTGCAGTCACCATCTGCAGTGATTTTGGAGCCCCCAAAATAAAGCCTGACACTGTTTCCACTGTTTCCCCATCTATTTCCCATGAAGTGATGGGACCAGATGCCATGATCTTCATTTTCTGAATGTTGAGCTTGAAGACAACTTTTTTCACTCTCCGCTTTCAATTTCATCAAGAGTCTCTTTAGTTCTTCTTCACTTTCTGCCATAAGGGTGGTGTCATCTGCATATCTGAGGTTATTGATATTTCTCCCGGCAATCGTGATTCCAGCTTCTGCTTCTTCCAGTCCAGCATTTCTCATGAGATACTCTGTATATAATTTAAATAAGCAGGGTGACCATATACAGCCTTGCCGTACTCCCTTTCCTATTTGGAACCAGTCTCTTGTTACATGTCCAGTTCTAACTGTTGCTTCCTGACCTGCATATAGGTTTCTCAAGAGGCAGGTCAGGTGGTCTGGCATTCTCATCTTTTTCAGAATTTTCCACAGTTTATTGTGATCCCCACAGTCAAAAGCTTTGGCATAGTCAATAAAGCAGAAATAGATGTTTTTCTGGAACTCTCTTGCTTTTTCTATGATCCAGCAGATGTAGGCAATTTGATCTCTGGTTCCTCTACCTTTTCTAAAACCAGCTTGAACATCTGGAATTTCATGGTTCACATATTGCTGAAGCCTGGCTTGGATAATTTTGAGCATTACTTTACTAGCATGTGAGATGAGTGCAACTGTGCGGCAGTTTGAGCATTCTTTGGCATTGCCTTTCTTTGGAATTGGAATTAAAACTGACCATTTCCAGTCCTGTGGCCATGGCTGAGTTTTCCAAATTTGCTGGCATATTGAGTGCAGCACTTTCACAGCATCATCTTTCAGGATTTTAAATAGCTCAACTGGAATTTCATCACCTCCGCTAGCTTTGTTTATAGTGATGCTTTCTAAGGCCCACTTGACTTCACATTCCAGGATGTCTGGCTCCAGGTGAGTGATTACACCATCGTGATTATCTTGATCTTGAAGATTTTTTTTGTACAGTTCTTCTGTGTATTCTTGCCACCTCTTCTTAATATCATCTGATTCTCTTAGGTTCATATCATTTCTGTCCTTTATCAAGTATATCTTTGCATGAAATATTCCTTTGGTATCTCTAATTTTCTTGAAGAGATCTCTAGTCTTTCCCATTCTGTTCTTTTCCTCTATTTCTTTACAATGATGGCTGAGGAAAGCTTTCTTATCTCTTCTTGCTCTTCTTTGGAACTCTGCATTCAGATGTTTATATCTTTTCTTTCCCTTTTGCTTTTTGCTTCTCTTCTTTTCACAGCTATTAGTAAGGCCTCTCCAGACAGCCATTTTGCTTTTTGCATTTCTTTTCCATGGGGATTGTCTTGATCCCTGTCTCCTGTATACAATGTCATGAACCTCAGTCCAGAATTCTTCAGGAACTCTATCTATCAGATCTTGTCCCTTAAATCTTTTTCTCACTTCTGCTGTATAATCATAAAGGATTTGATTTAGGTCATACCTGAATGACCTAGTAGTTTTCCCTACTTTCTTCAATTTCAGTTTGAATTTGGCAATAAGGAACTTATGATCTGAGCCACAGTCAGCTCCTGGTCTTGTTTTTGTTGACTGTATAGAACCTCTCCATCTTTGGCTGCAAAGAATATAATCAATCTGATTTCGGTGTTGACCATCTGGTGATGTCCATGTGTAGAGTCTTCTCTTGTGATCTTGAAAGAAGGTGTTTGCTATGACCAGTGCTTTTTCTTGGTAAAACTCTGTCTTTGCCCTGCTTCATTCTACATTCCAAGGTCAAATTTGCCTGTTACTCCAGGTGTTTCTTGACTTCCTACTTTTGCATTCTAGTCCCCTATAAAGAAAAGGACATCTTTTTTTTTGTTAGTTTTAAAAGGTCTTGTAGGTCTTCATAGAACTGTTCAGCTTCAGCTTCTTCAGTGTTACTGGTTGGGACATAGACTTGGATTACTGTGATATTGAATGGTTTGCCTTGGAAACAAAAAGAGTTCATTCTGTCGTTTTTGAGATTGCATCCAAGTACTGTATTTCTGACTCTTTTGTTGACAATGATAGCTAGGATATATAATAATAATAATAAATCATTTAAATATACTGCATAATTAACAATTTTATACAAGGAAAGTCTGATTTATAATCATCCAGGATTGATGCATGATATTTTCTTTTCCAGTGTTTTATAGAAGCTCAAGGGCTTCACTAGTGGCTTAGGGGTAGAGAATCCACCTACTAATGTAGGATATATAATATAAGACATGAGTTAGATCCCTGAGTCAGGAAGATTACTTCAAGAAGGAAATGACAATCCACTCCAGTATGCTTGCCTGGGAAATCCCATGAGAGGAGGTTGGAGGGCTACAGTCCATGGAGTTGCAAAAGAGTCAGACCAGACATGAGTAAGCAACTAAACAACAACAATGTTGTCTTAAAGTGATTACAACAACTGCCAAGGTTGTTCATCTACATAAATTAAACACCAACACCACAATCAAGATATGAACATACCATCACCTTCCAAAGTTTCCTGTGCTACTTGGTAATCCTCTTTCTTGCCTTTCCCTACCCTCCCTGCCCCACCCAGGACATCAGTGATCTGCCTTCTATCACTGTCAATTAGTTCATATTTTCTAGAAGTTTGTATGAATGAAATCATAGAGGGTGCATTCATTTTTGTGTTTTTCTATTTATTTATTTGTTTTCCTCTTTGCTTTACTATTTCTCCTTTCCTGCCTTCTTTAGAATTAAAGTTTTTGTTTTG
The DNA here is from genome assembly GCA_917880005.1 of Nanger dama. Lineage (NCBI taxonomy): Eukaryota > Metazoa > Chordata > Mammalia > Artiodactyla > Bovidae > Nanger > Nanger dama. The sequence continues at coordinate 16,173,558 of CAKJTW010000047.1, read as the reverse complement.
TTTTTTTTTATTTACAATTCTACTTTATCTTTTTCACTTTTTGGTGTCAGTTTGGATTTTGCTATTTCAGTGGTTGCTTTAATTATATATTTAACTTATTACTGTTTAGCTTCAAGTAATTTTATTTTTCACATATAGTGAAAAGAACTTTTTAAAATGTACCTCCCTGTCCCTTTTCCTGGTCATTTTTCCATCATCTTCACACATTTGTTGGAAGAGGGTGTTTGCTATGACCTGTGTGTTCTCTTGGCAAAACTTTATTAGCCTTTCCCCTGCTTCATTCTGTACTCCAGGGCCGAATTTGCCTGTTACTCCAGGTATCTCTTGAATTCCTACTTTTGCATTCCATTCCCATATAATGAAAAAGGCATCTTATGAGGTCACTACTCCTTTCTTCTGGGTCCTGGGTTTTGTTTGTGCCCTCCAAGAGTCTGTTCCCCAGGCCTGAGTAAGTTCCACTGGCTCTATGGTGAGGTTAATGGCGACCTCCTGCAAGAGGACTTATGCTATCCCCAGGTCTGCTGCACCCAGAGCCCCTGCCCCTTCAGAAGTCTACTGCTGACCCACACCTCCCCCAGGAGACACTCAAACACAGTTCTGTATCAGCCTCTGTGGGGTCTTTTGGTCCTGATACATACAAGGTTTGTTTGAGCTCTCTGAGCATCTATGGCAGGTATGGGATTTGATTCTAAACATGATTTCACCCCTCCTACCATCTTGCTGGGACTTCTCCTTTGCCCTTGGATGTGACATATCTCCTCAGAGTCGCTCCAACACCTTGCAGCTGCCCACTCCAGTGCCTACCATCTTGCTGCAGCTTCTCTGCCCTTGGACATACGGTATCCCTCTTCCAACAACACAAGAGAAGACTCCACACATGGACATCACCAGATGGTCAATACTAAAATCAGATTGGCTATATTCTTTTCAGCCAAAGATGGAGAAGCTCTATATGGTCAAGAAAAACAAGACTGGGAGCTGACAGTGGCTCAGATCATGAACTTATTGCAAAATTCAGACTTAAACTGAAAAAAGTAGGGAAAACCACCAGGTCATTCAGGTATTAACTAAATCAAATATCTTATGACTGTACAGTGGAAATGACAAATACATTCACGGGGTTCAATCTGATAGAAAGGGTGCCTGAAGAATTATGGATGGAAGTTCATGATAAAGTACAGGAGGCAGTGATTAAAACCATCCCGGGAAAAAGAAATGCAAAAAAGCAAACTGGTTGTCTGAGTCTTTACAAATAGCTGTGAAAAGAAGAGAAGCAATGAACATTGGGGTACATGTGTCTTTTTCAATTCTGGTTTCCTCGGTGTGTATGCCCAGCAGTGGGATTGCTGGGTCATAAGGCAGTTCTATTTGCAATTTTTTAAGGAATCTCCACACTGTTTTCCATAATGGCTGTACTAGTTTGCATTCCCACCAGCAGTGTAAGAGGGTTCCCTTTTCTCCACATCCTCTCCGGCATTTATTGCTTGTAGACTTTTGGATCACAGCCATTCTGACTGGTGTGAAATGGTACCTCATTGTGGTCTTGATTTGCATTTCTCTGATAATGAGTGATGTTGAACATCTTTTCATGTGTTTGTTAGCCATCCGTATGTCTTCTTTGGAGAAATGTCTATTTAGTTCTTAGGCCCATTTTTTATTGGATCATTTACTTTTCTGGAGTTGAGTTGTATAAGTTGCTTATATATCTTTGAGATTAGTTGTTTGTCAGTTGTTTCATTTGCTATTGTTTTCTCCCATTCAGAAGGCTGTCTTTTCACCTTGCTTGTAGTTTCCTTTGTTGTGCAGAAGCTTTTAATTTTAATTAGATCCCATTTGTTTATCTTTGCTTTTTTTTTCCAGTATGATGGGAGTTGGATCATAGAGGATCCTGCTGTGATTTATGTCGGAGAGTGTTTTGCCTATGTTTTCCTCTAGGAGTTTTATAGTTTCTGGTCTTACATTTAGATCTTTAATCCATTTTGAGTTTATTTTTGTGTATGGTGTTAGAAAGGGGTCTAGTTTCATTCTTTTACAAGTGGTTGACCAGTTTTCCCAGCACCACCTGTTAAAGAAACTGTCTTTACTCCATTGTATATTCTTGCCTCCTTTGTCAAAGATAAGGTGTCCATAGGTGTGTGGGTTAATCTCAGGGCTTTCTATTTTGTTCCATTGATCTATATTTCTGTCTTTGTGCCAGTACCATACTGTCTTAATGACTGTGGCTTTGTAGTAGAGCCTGAAGTCAGGCAAGTTGATTCCTCCAGTCCCATTCTTCTTTCTCAAGATTGCTTTGGCTATTCGAGGCTTTTTGTATTTCCATACAAATCTTGAGATTATTTGATCTAGTTCTGTGAAAAATAGTGCTGGTAGCTTGATGGGAGTTGCATTGAATCTGTAGATTGCTTTGGGTAGTATACTCATTTTCACTATATTGATTCTTCCAACCCATGAGCATGGTATATTTCTCCATCTATTAGTGTCCTCTTTGATTTCTTTCATCAGTGTTTTATAGTTTTTGATATATAGGTCTTTAGTTTCTTTAGGTAGGAATATTCCTAAGTATTTTATTCTTTTCGTTGCAATGGTGAATGGAATTGTTTCCTTAACTTCTTTTCTACTTTCTCATTATTAGTGTATAGGAATGCAAGGGATTTCTGAGTGTTGATTTTATATCCTGCAACTTTACTACATTCATTGATTAGCTCTAGTAGTTTTCCGGTCGAGTCTTTAGGATTTTCTATGTAGAGGATCATGTCATCTGTCAACAGTGAGAGTTTTACTTCTTCTTTTCCAATTTGGATTCCTTATATTTCTTTATCTGCTCTGATTGCTGTGGCCAAAATAGCCAGGACATGGAAGCAACCTAGATGTCCATCAGCAGATGAATGGATAAGAAAGCTGTGGTACATATACACTATGGAATACTACTCAGCCCTTAAAAGAATAAATTTGACTCAGTTCTAATGAGATGGATGAAATTGGAACCGATTATACAGAGTGAAGTAAGCCAGAAAGAAAAACACCAATACAGTATACTGACACGTATATATGGAATTTAGAAGACAGTAATGATGACCCTATATGTGAGACAACAAAGAGACACAGAGGTATACAGTGGACTTTTGGACTCTGAGGGAGAGGGAAAGGGTGGGATGGTTTGGGAGAATGGCAATGAAACATGTATATTTTCCTGTAAGAAACGAAGCGCCAATCTATGTTCAATGTAGGATGCAGGATGCATGGGGCTGATGCACAGGATGATTTAAGTAGAGGATGGGGGTGGGAGGTGGGAGGGGGCTTCGGCATTGGAAGATTGTGTTCACTTATGGCTGATTCGTGTCTATATTGGCAAAACAAATACAGTATTGTAATTAAAAAAAAAAAAAATAAATTAAAAAAAAAAAAAAGAAGAGACGCAAGAGGCAAAGGAGAAAAGGAAGGATATACCCATTTGAATGTAGAGTTCCAAAGAATAGCAGGGAGAGAGATGACAGCCTTCCTCAGTGATCAATGCAAAGAAATAGAGGAAAACAATAGAATGGGAAAGACTAGAGATCTCTTCAAGAAAATTAGAGATACCAAAGGAATATTTCATACAAAAATGGGCACAATAAAGGACAGAAGAGGTATTAACCTAGCAGAAGCAGAGGATATTAAGAAGACGTGGCAAGAATACACAGACGAACTATACAAAAAGACCTTCATGATCCAGATAATCATGATGGTGTGGTCACTCACCTAGAACCAGACATCCTGGAATGTGAAGTCAAGTGGGCCTTATGAAACATCACTATGAACAAAGCTAGTGGAAGTGATGAAATTCCAGTTGAGCTATTTCAAATCCTAAAAGATGATGCTGTTGAATGGTTGTTGTTGAGCTGTGAAAGATGCTGGATTCTTGCCCTCCAGAGAAGAGGAATTCAATCAGGGCCAGAGACAAGGCTTGATCACTCAGAGCTTTTGTGTAATAAAGTTTTATTAAAGTATAAAAGAGATAGAGAAAGCTTCTGAGTTAGACATCAGAAGGGAGCAGAAAGAGTGCCCCTGTGCTAGACTTTAGCAGTATGTTATATGCCTATCAGCAAGCTATTAATTAGAGAAAGGAAATGTCTCAAAACTCAGAGTGGCACCAAGCACCTCACCCACAGTATGTATTTTGAGTTAACATGGGCACAAGATGAGTCATCCCAGGCCATAAAACAATTGACAGGAATCTTGATGAAAGGCAGGTTTCCAAGTAAATATATAGTTTCATTAATGTAGTTTAGAACAATGTATGAGTGAAACATACTGGTTTGTTGAGCCTTTAATGGTTCTGAGTCTTAAGTGGTTCTGACTCTAAGAAAGAATCTTGGGTAAATACATAGCTCATTAACATAGCTTAAGAAGAACATTTCCATGAGAAAAATGCATTGGTTAGCTCAACATTTAAGAAAAGTTAAGTTCAGGTAGAACCATGTGTCATCATGGCAAAACAGCATTTTAAGAGAAACCTGTTTTAATTTTGTTTAGAGAAGGGAAAAAAATCTGACAGTTGTAGTTTATTTCCTCCTGCTACTTAAGAGAGAGATAAAAAACGTCTGACACTTGCAGCCTACTTTCTCCATTTGGAGACCCCCTGATGGCACCCCACTCCAGTACTCTTGCCTGGAGAATCCCATGGACAGAGGAGCCTGGTGGGCTGTGGCCCATGAGGTCGTGAAGTGTCAGACATGACTGAGAGACTTCCCTTTCACTTTTCACTTTCATGCATTGGAGAAGGAAATGGCAACCCACTTCAGTGTTCTTGCCTGGAGAATCCCAGGGATGGGGAGAGCCTGGTGGACTGCCATCTATGGGATCACACAGAGTTGGACACGACTGAAGTGACTTAGCAGTAGCAGCAGCCTTCCTGCCTGTTACCCTTTCACTGTGAAAGTGTTGTACTCAATATGCCAGCAAATTTTGAAAACTCAGCAGTGGCCGCAGGACTGGAAAAGGTCAGTTTTCATTCCAATCCCAAAAAAGGCAATGCAAAATAATGCTGAAACTACCACACGAATGCATTCATTTCACACGCTAGCAAAGTAATGATCAAAATTCTCCAAGCCAGGCTTCAACAGTATATGAACCATGAACTTCAAATTCCAGAGGTTCAAGCTTGTTTTAGAAAAGGCAGAAGAACCAGAGATCAGATTGCCAACATCCACTGGATCATTGAAAAGCAAGAGAATACCAGAAAAAAAAAAAAATCTTCTTCTCCTTTATTGACTACATCAAAGCCTTTGATTGTGTGGATCACAACAAATTGGAAAATTCTTCAAGGGATGGGAAAATCAGACCACCTGACCTGCCTCCTGAGAAGTCTATATGCAGGTCAAGAAGCAGCAATTAAAATAGGAAAAGGATTACATCAAGGCTGTATATTATCATCCTACTTATTTAACTTATATGCAGAGTACATCATGCAAAATACCAGGCTGGATGAAACACAAGCTGGAATGAAGATTGCCAGGAGAAATATCAATAACCTCAGGTATCTACCTGACATCACCCTTAAGCCAGAAAGCAAAGAAGAACTAAAGAGCCTCTTGCTGAAAATGAAAGAGGAGGATGAAAATTTTGGCTTAAAACTCAACATTCAGAAAACTAAGATCATGGCATCTGGTTCCATCACTTCATGGCAAATATATGAGGAAGAAGTGGAAAGAGTGAGAGACTTTATTTTATTTGGCTCCAAAATCATAATAGATGGTGACTGCAGCCATGAAATTAAAAGACACCTGCTTCTTGGAAGAAAAGCTATGACCAACCTAGATAACATGTTAAAAGGAGAGACATTACTGTGCCGACAACGGTCTATCTAGTCAACGTTATGTTTTTTCCTATAGTTATGTATGGCTATGAGAATTGGACGATACTGAAAGCTGAGTGCCAAAGAATTGATGCTTTTGAACTGTGGGGTTGAAGACTCTTGAGAGTCCCTTGGTCTGCAAAGAGAGCCAACCAGTCCATCCTAAAGGAAATCAGTCCTGAATGTTCATTGGAAGGACTGATGCTGAAGCTGAAACTCCAATACTTTGGCCACCTGATGCAAAAAAACTGACTCACTAGGATGCTCAGGGCTGATGCACTGGGAGGACCCAGAGGGATGGTATGGGGAAGGAGGTGAGAGGTGGGTTCAGGATGGGGAACACCTGTACACTCACGGCAGATTCATGTTGATGTATGGCAAAACCAATACAATATTGCAATTAGCTTCCAATTAAAATAAATTTATATTAAAAAAAAAAAATACCCTGATGCTGGGCAAGATTGAAGGCAGAAGGAGAAGGGGATGACAGAGGATGAGATGGTTGGATGGGATCACCGATTCAATGTACATGAATTTGAGCAAGCTCTGGGATTTGGTGATGTACAGGAAGCCTGACGTATTGCAGTCTATGTGGTCACGAGTTGTACATGACTGAGCAGCTGAACTGGGCTGAGCATACAATGTGATATATTTACTTTTTCCCCTGTAAATATCTGTCTTCTCAAAATAAGTTTGTACCATGAGATTAAGGGGTGTTTATGCTTTACTTTTCTAGATTCCAAATGACTAGTGCCTAACATATGCTAGTTGCTAAATAAGTATTTGTTGTTGTTCAAACATCCAGTCATGTCCAACTCTTTGCAACCCCATTGACTGTAGCAAACAGGGCTCCTTGTCCTTTACCATCTCCCAGAGTTTGCCCAAGTTCATGTTAATTCCATTGGTGATGTCCTGCAGCCATCATCCTCTGACACCATCTTCTCCTTCTGCCCTCAGTCTTTCTCAGCATCAGGAACTTTTCCAGTGATTTGTCTGTTTTCATAAGATGACCAAAATGCTGGAGATTCAGCCTTAGCGTCAGTCCTTCCAGTGAAAATTCAGGGTTGATCTCCTTTAAGATTGACTGGTTTGATCTCCTTTCTGTCCAAAGGACTTTGAGGAATCTTCTATAGCACCATAGTTCCAAGGCATCAATTATTTGGTGTTCTGCCTTCTTTACAGTCCAACTCTCACAATTGCACATGATTGCTGGGAAAGAACATAAGTATGTACTGGATAAATTTAATGAAAAATCAAATATTTATATCTGTTATTGTGCAAATAAATGTTTAAAGAATAAAGTCAATAAATATCTGGTCATTTCATTGGCCAATTTTATCTTCTTTTGTCTGTCATATTAAGAGCTTTTAATATGTCTTAGCTGATTGATTATTTAATATAGAGGTCAAAATTGCAATTATTCAGTTCCACAGATTGCTTTGGAAGGCAATAAAACAGCATATCAAAGCTGTTTTATCTTTTGCACATTTGCTCCTTTATGGAAAATAAACTTTGAAAACGTCATTGTGGCATATAGTAAAGTGATCTGAACATTTACAATTATAAGAAAATGTTCAACAATGCTGTACATGTTGTTTACAATAGCCAAGACATGGAAGCAACCTAGATGTCCATCAGCAGATGAATGGACATGAATGCTGTGGTACATATACACAATGAAATATTATACTCTGAATCAGTTCTGATGAGGCAGATGAAATTGGAGCCTATTATACAGAGAAGTCAGAAAGGAAAACACCGATACAGTATATGAAGGCATACATATCGAATTTAGAAAGATGGCAACGATGACCCTATATGTGAGGCAGCAAAAGAGACACAGATGTAAAGAAGAGATGTTAGGACTCTGTGAGAGAAGGCGAGGGTGGGATGATTTGAGAGAATAGCATTGAAACATGTATATTACCATATGTGAAATAGATCGCTAGTCCAGGTTTGATGCATGAGATTGGGTGCTCAAGGCTGGTGCACTAGGATGATCCTGAGTGAAGGGGTGTGAGGTAGGAGAGAGGTTCAGGATGAGGAACACATGTACACCCATGGCTGATTCATGTGAATGTATGGCAAAAATCACAATATTGTAAAGTAATTAGCTTCCAATTAAACAAACAAACAACAAAAGAATGGTGTGCATGGCAAGTGTTTCTAAATTGTGTACAATTTATTACAAAGTTAATAAAATACCATTTATTATCATTTAAAAAGAAAATATCCAAAAGTTGTTGGCAATTTTTCTTAATCTGTTTTCAGTATTGTTTGAAAACCAGGATTTTAAAATTTATTATGATAAATATAATCATTTAAGGTATGACTTTCACTTAGAAACCACAAAAGTATGTTTTACTATTTTTTTATATTAGTTCAATATTAAAAAAAAAAAGAATCACTGGCTCTTTGGCTCTGATCAATTAGATAAAAATTTCTGAATGCTTTTTGTACTCTATCTAAGTTTGGAAGGTTGTCTGATAAGGCAAGTTTTAGGTCAATATTTATCTTAAAGATATTTGAGTTTTTGAAATTACCTCTTCTCAGAAATGTGCTTTCCACTGCCAAGATAAGAGCACCGAGTAGTACAGATATTTTTATTGTATTATTTTTTTCATTTTTTTCCAGTGGTATTTCTCAGGATATTTGGACATCCCCCAGATTTGTAAAATATAAGAATTAAAAAATATAAATATGTTATAAAATCTAATTTTGTAGGATTTTAAAATATCCTCTCTTCATTAAAACTTTTTAGGAATGTCGAGTTTATAAGGAATTATCTCTTGAATGCTTGAATGTAGGAGGAAAATCATGCCCCACATTCTATAACCACAAACAACATTTTTGAAGACAAACAAAATTACTCAGTGTCATGAGAAGGCTGACAATTCACAGACAAGTTCTATGAAAAAGTTAAGCCATTTCTGATATATATATATATATATATAGTAAAATCCAATTAGCTCTATCATTTGGTGGTATCGATGAAAATTTTGATGTGATAGCAAACCTCTTAAACATGATTCCCGTGTTTTTATTTTTGGAGGGAGATTTTTTTTCCTTCCACACTTTGTGGCTTGTGGGATATTAATTTCCCAACTGGGGACTGAACCCTGAGGCTGGGCAGTGGAAGTTCAGAGTTCTTACAATTGGACCATCAAGGAAGTCTTATACGTCTTAACAAAGTTAATATGAAAGTGGCCAAATTTAGGACATGTACTACTGACAGTGCTCCCAAAATTGTTAAAGCTGTTAGATCTTTAATTTACACTGAGGTGACAACATTTTTCAAGGCCAGGAAACTTAAGTCAGTTCCTAGTACAAGTGACTTAGAGTTACTCTCCATTAGAAAATTAAAGCAGAAGACACACTGGGTGTAATAATTAAGTCTCTGAACTTTGTGCTCTCCTAGGGACAGGCAATGAACTATGGAAAATTCTGAAAAAGATGAGAATACCAGACCACCTGACCTGCCTCTTGAGAAATCTGTATGTAGGGCAGGAAGCAACAGTTAGAACTGGACATGGCAACAAAAGAGACATAGAGGTATAGAATGGACTTTTGGCCTCTGAGGGAGAAGGAGAGGGTGGGATGATTTGGGAGAATGGCACTGAAACATGTATAGAATCATGTAAGAAACGAAGCGCCAGTCTATGTTTGATACAGTATACAGGATGCTGGGGCTGGAGCACGGGGATGATCCAGAGAGATGATATGGGGTCGGAGGTGGGAGAGGGTTTCAGGAATGGGAGCTTGTGTACACCTATGGCTGATTCATGTCAATGTATGGCAAAACAAATACAGTAATTGTAACATAGAATAAAGTAAAAAAAAAAAAAAGAAAAGAAAAGAATTGGACATGGAACAACAGACTGGTTCCAAATAGGAAAAGGAGTATGTCAAGGCTGTATATTGTCACCCTGCTTATTTAACTTATATGCGGAGTTCAGTTCAGTTCAGTTCAGTCGTTCATTCGTGTCTGAATCGACCCATGAATCACAGCACGCCAGGTCTCCCCTGTCCATCACCAACTCCCGGAGTTTACTCAGACTCATGTGCATCGAGTCAGTGATGCCATCCAGCCATCTCATCCTCTGTCGTCCCCTTCTCCTCCTGCCCCAATCCCTCCCAGATTCAAAGTCTTTTCCAATGAGTCAACACTTCACCTGAGGTGGCCAAAGTACTGGAGTTTCAGCTTTAGCATTATTTCTTCCAAAGAACACCCAGGACTGATCTTCTTCAGAAGGGACGGGTTGGATCTCCTTGCAGTCCAAGGGACTCTCAAGAGTCTTCTCCAAAACCACAGTTCAAAAGCATCAAATCTTTGTCACACAGCCTTCTTCACAGTCCAACTCTCACATGCATACATGACTACTGGAAAAACCATAGCCTTAACTAGACAGACCTTAGTCGGCAAAGTAATCTCTCTGCTTTTGAATATGCTATCTACGTTGATCATAACTTTTCTTCCAAGGAGTAAGCGTCTTTTAATTTCATGGCTGCAGTCACCATCTGCAGTGATTTTGGAGACCCCCAGAATAAAGTCTGACACTGTTTCCACTGTTTCCCCATTTATTTCCCATGAAGTAATGGGGCTGGATGCCATGATCTTCATTTTCTGAATATTGAGATTTAAGTCAAATTTTTGCTCTCTTCTTTCACTTTCATCAAGAGGCTTTCTAGATCCTCTTCACTTTCTGCCTTAAGGGTGGTGTCATCTGCATATCTGAGGTTATTGATATTTCTCCTGGGCAATCTTGATTCCAGCTTGTGTTTCTTCCAGTCCACAATGTACTTTGCAGATAAGTTAAATAAGCAGGGTGACAATATACAGCCTTGATGGACTCCTTTTCCTATTTGGAACCAGTCTGTTGTCCTATGTCCAGTTCTAACTGTTGCTTCCTGACCTGCATACAGATTTCTCAAGAGGCAGGTCAGGTGGCCTGGTATTCCCATCTCTCTAAGAATTTTCCACAGTTTATTGTGATCCACACAGTCAAAGGTTTTGGCATAGTCAATAAAGTAGAAATAGATGTTTTTCTGGAACTCTTTTGCTTTTGCATGATCCAAATTTCCATGTTGGCAATTTGATCTCTGGTTCCTCTGCCTTTTCTAAAACCAGCTTGAACATCTGGATGTTCACGGTTCATGTATTGCTGAAGCCTGGCTTGGAGAATTTTGAGCATTATTAGCATGTGAGATGAATGCAATTGTGCAGTAGTTTTGAGCATTCTTTGGCATTGCCTTTCTTTGGGATTGGATGAAAACTGACCTTTTCCCGTTCTGTTGCCACTGCTGAGTTGTCCAAATTTGCTGGCATATTGAGTGTAGCACTTTGACAGCATCATCTTTCAGGATTTGAAAGAGCTCTACTGGAATGCCATCACCTCTGCTAGCTTTGTTCACAGCGATGCTTTCTAAGGCTCACTTGACTTCACATTCCAGGATGTCTGGCTCTAGATGAGTGATCACATCATGATGATTAGCCGGGTTGTGAAGATCTTTTTGTACAATTCTTCTGTGTATTCTTGCCACCTCTTCTTAATATCTTTTGCTTCTGTTACATCAATACCATTTCTGTCATTTATTGAGCCCATCTTTGCATGAAATGTTCCCTTGGTATCTCTAATTTTCTTGAAGAGATCTCTAGTCTTTCCCATTCTGTTGTTTTTCTCTATTTCTTTGCCCTGATCACTGAAGAAGGCTTTCTTATCTCTTCTCATTGTTCTTTGGAATTCTGCATTCAGATGCTTATATCTGTCCTTTTCTCCTTTGCTTTTCACTTCTCTTCTTTTCACAGCTATTTGTAAGGCCTCCTTGGACAGCCATTTTGCTTTTTTGCATTTCTTTTTCCATGGGGATGGTCTTGATCCCTGTCTCCCGTACAATGTCACAAATGTTGCATTCCATACTTCATCAGGCGCTCTATCTCTCAGATCTAGGCCCTTAAATCTATTTCTCACTTCCACTGTATAATCATAAGGGATTTGATTTAGGTCATACCTGAATGGTCTAGCAGTTTTCCCTACCTTCTTCAATTGAAGTCTGAATTTGGTAATAAGGAGTTCATGATCTGAGCCACAGTCAGCTCCTAGTCTTGTTTTGGTTGACTGTATAGAGCTTCTCCATCTTTGATTGCATATAATATAATCAATCTGATTTCAGTGTTGACCATCTGGTGATGTCCATGTGTAGAATCTTCTCTTGTGTTGTTGGAAGAGGGTGTTTGCTATGACCAGTGCATTTTCTTGGCAAAACTCTATTATTCTTTGGCCTGCTTCATTCTGCATTCCAAGGCCAAATTTGCCTGTTACTCCAGGCGTTTCTTGACTTCCTACTTTTGAGTTCCAGTCCCCTATAATGAAAAGGACACCTTTTTTTTGGGTGTTAGTTCTAAAAGGTCTTGTAGGTCTTCATAGAACCATTCAACTTCAGCTTCTTCAGCATTACTGACTGAGGCATAGATTTGGATTACCATGATATTGAATGGTTTGCCTTGGAGACGAACAGAGATCACTCTGTCGTTTTTGAGATTGCATCCAAGGACTGCATTTTGGACTCTGTTGACCATGATGGCTACTCCATTTCTTCTGAGGGTACATCATGAGAAATGCTGGACTGGAAGAAACAAGCTGGAATCAAGATTGCTGGGAGAAATATCAATAACCTCAGATATGCCAATGACACCATCCTTGTGCAAGAAAGTGAAAAAGAACTAAAAACTGTTGATGAAAGTAAAATAGGAGAGAGAAAAAATTGGCTTAAAGCTCAACATTCAGTAAACTAAGATCATGGCATCCGGTCCCATCATTTCATGGGAAATAGATGGGGGAACAGTGGAAACAGTGTCAGATTTTATTCTGGGGGGCTCGAAAATCACTGCAGATGGTGATCGCAACAGTGAAATTAAAAGATGCTTACTCCTTGGAAGAAAAGTTATGACCAACCTAGATAACATGTTCAAAACAGAGACATTACTTTTTCGACTAAGGTCCATCTATTCAAGGCTATGGTTTTTCCTGTGGTCATGTATGGGTGTGAGAGTTGGACTGTGAAGAAGGCTGAGTGCCAAAGAATTGATACTTTTGAACTGTGGTGTTGGAGAAGACTCTTGAGAGTCACTTGGACTACAAGGGGATCCAATCTGTCCATTCTGAAGGAGATCAGCCCTCGGATTTATTTGGAAAGAATGATGCTAAAGCTGAAACTTCAGTACTTTGGTCACCTCATGTGAAGAGTTAACTCTCTGAAAAAGACTCTGATGCTGGTAGGGATTGGGGGCAGGAGTAGAAGGGGACGACAGAGAATGAGATGGCTGGATGGCATCACTGACTCGATGGACATGAGTCTGAGTGAACTCCGGGAGTTGGTGATGGATAGGGGAGACCTGGCATGCTGCGATTCATGGGGTCGCAAAATGTCGGACATGACTGAGTGACTGAACTGAACTGAACTGAGGGTCAAGCCACAGTCTATTCAGTATGGTAGATGAATCAGAGCACCAATAACAATCTGCTTATATATTGAAATTAAGATGCTTAGCTATGGCATCTTCTACAGATAATTGAAATTTTAAGAATTCAGTTTATTGAGTTGTTAATAATAAATGTAGGATCAAAATCTTGACCTTTGCAATTTCATTTATTATACTAAACTCAGTTTCATCAGGTCAAAGTCATGACCAAGCTGAATTACAGATTAGCACTGGTTAAAATGCATCTTTTCCCCTCCCATTAAAGAAATAAATAAAAGAAAATTATTTTTGCTGCCTTTCTCAAAATTAAAAGTTTGTGAAAGACCTACAACTGTAAAGGCACTGAATCAACAATTTAAGTATGGTAATGATGCAGATATGGAGGGAATACTATTATTATGTGAATGAGTTTCCCTAAAAGTTAATTTAAGCTTAAAATAATTACCATTACTTTATCAGTATTTGGATTTACTTACATTCTAATTGATAAAAACTTAAGTTATTTTATACAATTAAACAATATAAGAATTTAGTGTAGGCCAGATACTCGTTTACATTTTCCATAATAATCTAAGCTTAATTACATAACAACTATGTGAGGTAGATCTTATCTGTAAGGCTACTGAAAAGAGTGAAAGTCACTCAGTCCTGTCTAACTCTTTGCGACCCCAAGGACTGAAACCTCTGTTCATGGAATTCACCAAAGAAAAATATTGGAGAGGGTTGTCGTTCCCTTCTCCAGGGGATCTTTCAAACACAGGGATCAAACCAAGGTCTCCTGCATTACAGGTGGATTCTTTACCATCTGAGCTCTTTACTGGGTAAGCCTGTAAGGTTACTGAAGCACATGCTGAGTACTTAGCCTATGTCACACAAGGAGTAAAAGGTAGAATTGGAATTTGAACCTAAAAACCTGGTTCTAGGAGTAAAGTTTTCAGGTACTGGACTATAGCTACACTACTAATAAATAAATACAAAAATAAGGTCTAAAGTAAGAAAGAATGAAAAAATAATTTGTCTTAAAAGGAAAAACTACTATCTACGCAGTTATCAGAATGGATAAACTCCAAAAAGAGAAAACACCAAATATTGGTGAAGATATAGAGCAACAGTAACTCAACTCATTAACTGCTATGGAATGTAAAATGGTGCAAACACTTTGTGGGTTTCTTATGAAGCCAAATATAGGTTATTTACCATATGATCTAGCAGTCACATTCCTAATTATCCAAATGCATTGAAAACATGAAAGCCTTCACACAAATGTTTAGAACAACTTATTCATAACTGCCAAAAATTGGGCATAATCAAGTTGTCCTATAATAAGCAAATAACATGTGATACATCCATACAATAGATTATTGTTTGCCAATAGAAAGAAATGAGTTACTGAGCCTTGAAAGAAATGGAGAAGATTTAAAGAGTTATTATTCAGTGAAAGAAGTCATTTCTTAAAAGCCTGAATAAATGAATGCTTTCACCCATATGGCATTCTGGAAAAGGTAAAGCTCTGCATGTGTTAAAAAGATCAGGGTTTGCCAGAAGTTTGGTGGAAGAATTTGGTAGAAGGTGAGGGGAAACAGGGATGAATACATGGATCCCAGGGCTCTTTAGGGTCCTAAAACTATCCATAAAATATTACAATGATGGACACATGGCATGATACAATTGTCAAAACCCATAGGACTGTACAACAGAAAAAGTGAATCCTAACATAAATGATGGTGCTTACTTAACAATCATGTGACAACACTGATCCATCAGTTGTAAAAATTATAATCAAAAATAAAGAAATGTAATTAATAAAAAATACTTTTATTGTTTAGAAATAATCTCTAATATAATGTATTACTTTTATGCAGAGAAATTCAATAAAAGAAGCAATATATATTACAAGGATTGGTTCACACATTTGTGGTGGCTGATTAAACAAGAAGAAGCTGGCAAGGCATACAGTCAGTAAGTAAAAATCATAATGGGAAACTACATGAACTGAAGCCTGGAATCTCTGGACACAGAAAAAGTCTAGCCTATTTCAACAGGGTTCCCCCAGTGGCTCAATGGTAAAGAACCTGCCTCCTAATGCAGGAGACATGGGTTCAATCCCTGGGTCGGGAAGATCCTCTGGAGATGGAAATAGCAATTTGCTCCAGTATTCTTGCCTAGGAAATACAGAGAAGCCTGGTAAGCTACCATCCATGAGATCACAAAAGAGTCAAACACAACTCAGTGACTGAGCACACACATACCTTCTTTTAAAGACCTTTTGATTAATTAAGTCAGGCTCACCCAGGATAATATATCTTTTAATAAAATTGACTGTTCATGACTGATTACTTAAATCAATTTAATTGCAGCTGCAAAACTCCTACACAGCAGTGCATAGGAGTGTGTAATTGAGTCACTGGGAGGTGTGTATGTGCACTATAAACTAGTTATTTCAAAGCCTCCTTGAAATTTCAGAGGCATGTAGCTCTTGTAGCCTACTCAATGTAGAAACACACTAGAAAGGGAATTACGGAGGATTTGGTTCAGAAGCAAAGCTGTGTGGGAAACCATGCCAGTGGATATAGTAGTCATGGTAGTCTGAGGGGGCGGAGGGCAGCACTGTGGACAAGGAAAACAAATTCATTTTCTGAGTAAGTGCATTTTTCAGTAAAAACAAGATGTCACCCAATTCCATAAAGAAAGGGATTTAATGTAGTCAGCCTGCCACCAGGTAGCTGGTTGATCACGTCAGAGAACTCAGGGTCAGTCTGCATTGTTGGGATTGGACACTCAGCAGTGTCTATAGCCAGGCCAGCCTTGGGAGTGGAATTCAGCATTGCTAAGCTCATGCTGTTCATGGGGTTCTCAAGGCAAGAATACTGAAGTTTCCAGTAGTCATGTATAGATGTGAGAGTTGGACTGTGAAGAAAGCTGAGTGCCGAACAACTGATGCTTTTGAACTGTGGTGTTGGAGAAGACTCTTGAGAGTCCCTTGGACTGCAGGGAGATCCAACCAGTCCATTCTGAAGGAGATCAGCCCTAGGATTTCTTTGGAAGGAATGATGCTGAAGCTGAAACTCCAGTACTTTGGCCACCTCATGCAAAATGTTGACTCATTGGAAAAGACTGATGCTGGGAGGGATTGTGGGCAGGAGGAGAAGAAGTCAATGGCATCACTGACTCGATGGACATGAGTCTGAGTGAACTCCAGAAACTGGCAATGGACAAGGAGGCCTGGCGTGCTGTGATTCATGGGGTCACAAACAGTTGGACACCACTGAGCGACTGAACTGAACTGAACTGAAGCTCATGCTGATCCCATCCTTGTCACCAGGGCTGCTTTGTTCATGAGTCACTGAGCAAAGACAGGTGGCTGAGCAGGATGCTGACAGACATTCATAGTAAAGGCCGGCTTAGTCACCTGATTGCTAAAGTCTCTCTCTCTCTTTTTCTTTTTACTAATCCATATGGAACACAAATATCTTCCTATCCTGTTTGAAAGACATCTATCTAGCTACTATTTTCAATACTGTTTTTTTTTTTTTTCATGAATCTTAACAATTGTGCCCCTGATCATTCCACCAAACCACTGGCCACATTTCATAAATTGGTATAGAGCTAGTCATCAGTATAAAGTTGCCTCTCCTTCTGGGAAAAAACAAACAGGCAATTACCCTGACTAAAGCTCTGCCTTTCACTGAAAAACAAGTCCCTGTGCCCAGCACACAGGGGAGGCTATACAAGAACAAAAGGTCAGGGTGTGACACCCAGAAAGCTGTACTGAGGGCTCTGTAAGGAGAGGAATGGCTCATGCCTTAAAAACCCAAACTCCCTGAAAGCTGTCAGTGAAAACCTTCATTTCCTAGGAAAGTGAGGCAGGGGCGTGGTGAGTTGTTTAAACATCTTAGTGTCAGAACCCTTGTTCTGGAGGTCATGGTCAGATAACTGTTCCCCTAAATATGAGTGTCAGCCTTTGTTCTGACAAGAAAGGGCAAGTCCTGAGGCATGGCCTACCATCCAGGGTCCAGTCCTGGCTGAGTCAGAGCTCAGCAGAAGCCATCAGTGTTGGGTCCTCAGACCCTGCTCAGCCATCATCGCTGAGGGAGCTGGATGTCCAACCCAACTGGCCCTCAGGTTCCTTTGCTGTTGTTGCTAAGTCACTTCAGTCATGTCTCACTCTGTGCGACCCCATAGACTTCAGCCAACCAGGCTGTGCCATCCCTGAGATTCTCCAGGCAAGAACACTGGAGTGGGTTGCCATTTCCTTCTCCAATGCATGAAAGTGAAAAGTGAAAGTGAAGTCATTCGGTTGTGTCTGACTATAAGGTGGGGGGCATGGGAGCAGGTCCTGCAGATGGCATCCCAGGCAGATGGTGCTGCCAGGAGGTGGCAGAGGCGTGGAGAGGGTTATTGCCTCCTCAAGGCCTGGGCCCGGCCAGTAGAGGCCACAGTGAGGGCTCTGGAGGTGGGCAAGACACAGCCCTTCACATGTCCCCTGGGCCCCCAGATCACTGCTGGCCCAAGGCTGGATGAACTGGAGCACCCTGGAGAGAAGGCGGGAATCCGACTCTTACTTCACTGTCCTCTTTATGATCCCTGCTCCACTGACCTTGGCTTAATGTCCTCACTAACGGTCACTCACTGACAGTTGCTTCTTTGGGGGAGGAGCCCATTGCAAATGGCTGAACAAGACCTGTTGCCTGATAACAAGGTGCAGAGTAATAGCTCACAGGTATGGCAGTGCTGAGGTCTGCATTGGCCGTGCTCTATTACAAGTCTCCTAGGCAAGTCTCCATTCAGCCCTGTCCTTCAGAGGTACCCCCAAACAGAAAATAGGTGGCCGCAGCTGTTACCTTTGGGTGGTCTCTTTATATCATGCAGTACTGTCTTTTTGGGCTCAAGAGGGTGATATATGAGTAGAAGCCATGGACATGTGAGCTTTTCCTCACACAAGCTACTTTCCCCTCAGCCCTGCTCAATCCTGTCTCCTTCTTCCCGCTTCCATTTGATAATGGAGCACTGTCACACAGGCCTGACTTTGTGCCTTGGTAGCTCAGAATATCTTGCCTCATGATGGACGGCCCACGGTTAAGCTTCAGTCTTTACCAAGACCCAGAAACAAGCCAAAAGCTATGTTCAAAAGGACACTCATTTTCCATAGATGATGTCTGGGCTTTGCCCAAAAACCTAAGGGTGGGAGATGTGATTCACCTATAGGGACCTGCCAGTGGCACCGAACAACCTATCTGCCAATAATGCTTCAGGTACCGTTAGATCTGCTGACCCGTGTGACTTAAGTGGCAGAGCAGTTTCAGGTGGTGCCCCTGGGCTCCCAATCTGCTACAGTCTTCCGGTTCTGACTGCTGCCTGGAGACATTAAGCTTCAGCTCGGTGGTGAATCTTCTCTGACTCTTAATGAATATTGCTTTTATATGTGAGTAGAAATAGGGTGTTTAAATTATTTTGCATCTTATTATTATGTAGTTTTGCTATTGCTGTCCTCAAGCAACTGCTTCTTTTTCACCCATAGTATTTAGAAAGATAGTTTCTCACCATCTGATATTAATCCTGGGCTTCCCTGGAGGCTCAGAGGTAAAGAATCCACTTGCTGATTCAGGAGATGTGGTTTGATCCCTGAGTCACAAAGATCCCCTGGAGGAGGAAAATGGCAACCCACTCCAGTATTATTGTCTGGAGAAGCCCAGAGGAGCCAGACAGAATGCCAGACAGAGGAGCCTGGTAGGCTGCAGTCCATAGAGTCGCAAAGGAGTTGGACATGACAGCAACTAAACAGTAATAGTGTTAATGTGTGGTGTATAACAGGCATTGAATTCATCTGAATTTAATATATTTTGCTGATAAAAATGATTATTCACATACATATGTAACTTCTAAGATGCACATGTACACACATACACATATGCACACGTGCACACATCAATAAACATAGAGTTCTGATGAAAAAAAAATCTCCAAGTAATAACTTCATCATTCATTACCTTGTAATGCAGATATATCTAATACTGTTTATTTGGGTCCAGACCTTGATGATTAAATATTTTAAAACTCATTTCATCTCACCAATTTTGGGTCTACATGTGCTTTAAAAAGTCTATACATGTGCTTTATATATACATGTGCTTTAAGAAGTCACTGGTTCCAAATAGGAAAAGGAGTACGTCAAGGCTGTATACTGTCACCCTGCTTATTTAACTTATATGCAGAGTACATCATGAGAAATGCTGGACTAGAAGAAACACAAGCTGGAATCAAGATTGCCTGGAGAAATATCAATAACCTCAGATATGCAGATGACACCACCCTTATGGCAGAAAGTGAAGAAGAACTAAAGAGCCTCTTGATGAAAGTGAAAGAGGAAAGGGAAAAAGTTGATTTAAAGCTCAACATTCAGAAAACAAAGATCATGGCATCCGGTCCCATCACTTCATGGGAAATAGATGGAGAAACAGTGAAACAGTGTCAGACTTTATTTTGGGGGCTCCCAAAATCAGTGCAGATGGTGACTGCAGCCATGAAATTAAAAGACGCTTACTCCTTGGAAGAAAAGTTATGACCAACCTAGATAGTATATTCAAAAGCAAAGACATTACTTTGCCAACTAAGGTCTGTCTAGTCAAGGCTATGGTTTTTCCTGTGGTCATGTATGGATGTGAGAGTTGAACTGTGAAGAAGACTGAGGGCTGAAGAATTGATGCTTTTGAACTGTGGTGTTGGAGAAGACTCTTGAGAGTCCCTTGGACTGCAAGGAGATCCAACCAGTCCCTTCTAAAGGAGATCAGCCCTGGGATTTCTTTGGAAGGAATGATGCTAAAGCTGAAACTCCAGTACTTTGGCCACCTCATGCAAAAAGTTGACTCATTGGAAAAGACTCTGATGCTGGGAAGGACTGGGGGCAGGAGGAGAAGGGGACAACAGAGGATGAGATGACTGGATGGCATCACTGGCTCGATGGACGTGAGTTTGAGTGAGCTCTGGGAGTTGGTGATGGACAGAGAGGCCTGGCGTGCTGTGATTCATGGGGTCTCAAAGAGTCAGACACGACTGAGCGACTGAACTGAACTGAACTGAACTGAACTGAACTGATTCTGTCTGATTCAATGAATCATACATGGATTTCATTTTCTCATTGAACTAAGGTCATTGCAAAGCCACTGGACGATATCAGTTTCTCATGAACATATTTTAGATGATTAATATAGTTAGTCTGAGTAATTATGGGGTTGATACATTCTCAGATCGGCCTAATTAGCCTTTCAACAGATTGATGGCTCAATTTAAGAGTTAATAAATTATCTGGCTTATCTTCACACACTTTTTATACTTGGTTCGATAAATACATAAGCTTTTGGCAAAGTAACTGGGCAAAGGGCTAAAACTTAAACAATTAACTTTCACTAATCTCATTGTTTAAATGGGTATATATTACTCCTGAGTACTTGATTCCTTTGTTTATATAATACACACACACACATACATACACATATATAGTGATGCTTATGACAATGACCATTGTTTTCAATTTATTTGCATATAGATTAAGTATTAGAAGGCTTCTTGAGACTACCTCAATGATATAAGTGAGTAATTTTAGGAAATCTAGAAATACTGTATAAAAATACATGAAATTAAACTATAAATTTAGTTTTCTGTCATCTGGTGATTTCCTGCTGCTGCTGCTAAGTCACTTTAGTCGTGTCCGACTCTGTGCGACCTCATAGACGACTACCCACCAGGCTTCCCTGTCCCTGGGATTCTCAAGGCAAGAACACTGGAGTGGGTTGCCATTTTCTTCTCAATGCATGAAAATGAAAAGTGAAAGTGAAGTTGCTCAGTCGTGTCCGACTCTTAGTGACCCCATGGACAGCAGCCTACCAGGCACCTCTGCCATGGGATTTTCCAGGCAAGAGTACTAGAGTGGGTTGCCATTGCCTTCTCTGGTGATTTCCTAGAGAATTAAAAACAAACTTCCTTTGCTTTTGACAAATAATGTTGACTTCCTCCAAATCTTCATTTTTACCTAAATTTATGTATGCTCTGCTGCATGTTAAGTCACTCAGTCATGTCCAGCTCTTTGTGACCCCATGGACTGTAGCCCATCAGGCTTCTCTGTCTATGAGATTTCCCATTGGAATGGATTGTCATTTCCTCCTCCAGGGAAACCTTCCTCACCCAGGAATTGAAGCTGCATCTCCTATAGCTCCTGCATTGACAGGCAGATTGTTTGTCACTGAGCCACCTGGGAAGCCCAAATCTATGCATAAGGACCATGATAAATAAAGATTGCTTTTAAAGTTATTTGCATGTCTTTGAATGAAATAAAAAGTAATATAATAATATTAATATATGTGTAGCTTCTGGTATTGTTTCTATTCCACAGAGTAAATCTACCAAAGCTGTAGACCAGTTTATTATGATTTATTATGGCTTATTATTACCAGTAATCTTACTTCCAGACTAGACAAATTAGGCTTACTACTGTCATTGTCTTATTACTAAAATATTAACCTCCTAAGAATCTTAAGTCAGTTCAGTTCAGTTCAGTTCCATCACTCAGTCGTGTCCAACTCTTTGTGACCCCACGAATCACAGCACGCCAGGCCTACCTGTCCATCACCAACTCCCAGAGTCTACCCAAACTCTTGTCCATAGAGTTGGTGATACTATTTAGCCATCTCATCCTCTGTTGTCCCCTTCTACTCCTGCCCCCAATCCCTCCCATCATCATAGTCCTTTCCAGTGAGTCAACTCTTCACATGAAGTGGCCAAAGTATTGGAGTTTCAACTTCAACATCAGTCCTTCCAATGAACACCCAGGACTGATATCCTTTATGATAGACTAGTTGGATCTCCCTGTAGTCTAAGGGACTTTCAGGAGTCTTCTCCAATACCACAGATCAAAATCATCAATTCTTCAGCACTAAGCTTTCTTCACAGTCAAACTTTCACATCTATACATAACCAATGGAAAAATCAAAGCCTTGGCTTGATGGACCTTTGTTGGCAAAGTAACGTCTCTGTTTTTGAATATGCTTTCTAGGTTGGTCATAACTTTCCTTCCAAGGAGTAAGTGTCTTTTAATTTCATGGCTGCAATCACCATCTGCAGTGATTTTGGAGCTCCACAAAATAAAGTCTGAGACTGTTTCCACTGTTTCCCCATCTATTTGCCATGACATGATGGGACCAGATGCCATGATCTTAGTTTTCTGAATGTTGAGCTTTAAGCCAACATTTTCACTCTCCTCTTTCACTTTTCATCAAGAAGCTTTTAAATTCCTCTTCACTTTCTACCATAAGGGTGGTGTCTTTTGTATGTCTGCAGTTATTGATATTTCTCCTGTCAATCTTGATTCCAGCTTGTCCTTCTTCCAATACAGTGTTTCACATGATGTACTCTGCATATAAGTTAAATAAGCAGGGTGAGAATATACAACCTTGACGTACTCCTTTTCCTATTTGGAACCAGTCTGTTGTTCAGTGTCCAGTTGTAACTGTTGCTTCCTGATTTGCATAGAAGCAGTCCCACATTTAAGGAGCAGTGGCTGTGCAGGCACAGGAAGGCCTAGAGCAGCTACTCCACATTCAAGGTCAGGAGGGGTGACCATGAGGAGATACTCCTCTTCCAAGATAAGGAGCAGCAGCTGTGCTTTGCTGGAGTAGCCATGAAGAGATATCCCACATCCAAGGTGAGAGAAACCTAACTAAGTAAGATGTTAGGTGTTGCAAGAGGGCATCAGAAGGTAGACAGACTGAAACCATAATCTCAGAAAACTAGCCAATCTGATCACATGGACCACAGCCTTGTCTAACTCAACGAAACTACACCATGCCATGTGGGGCCACCCAGGTTGGGCGGGTCATGGTGGAGAGGTCTGACAGAATGTGGTCCACTGGAGAAGGGAATGGCAAACCACTTCAGTATTCTTGCCTTGAAAACCCCATGAACAGTATGAAAAGGCAAGATGATAGGATACTGAAAGAGGAACTAATAATCTTACTGAATGTCAAAAGTTGTTGACAGTTGACTCTCCAGTAATGTTGTTGGATCTTGAGTATTTCTGCACCTCATGTAATATCTAAGAATTCTCTAGCTTATACCATCACCCTACCTTTTTTTTCCCTTAGTCTCATAAGCTTTCATTGTACATATATGCAATTAAGTATTCTGTGAAGACTCAGCAATTGTTATGCAGAGTTTTAGTGCTCGTTTTCTACATAGGTTCCTCTTATACTGAACTGTGCCTTACAACTTACAGCTACCTCAGTGCATCTAAACTTTAATCTCTATATGCTCCATGCCTGTGCTCAGTCGCTTCAGTCATGTCTAACTCTTTGCAACCCTGTGGACCATAGATAGCCAGGCTTCTCTGTACATGTGGTTTTCCAGTTAAGAATACTAGACTGGGTTTTATTGATATCTTCCAGTAGATCTTCTTGACCCAGGATTGAACCCACGCCTCGTGTATCTCCTGCATTGCATGAGGATTCTTTACCTATATCTTTAGCTCAGTGATATTGCTGAGCTCTACCTGGGATCTCTGTCTATGCACTGTAATGTGTCTCTAGGCAATTTTATTTCTCACATTCCTTATTTTTCCACTTTGGGTGATCATGGTCTTATGTTATCAATTATCTACAGTCTATTTTTGTTTGGGTGTTTTCCCCTATTCTCTAATTGTTCATGGTTGAGGTTGTGTGCTTAGTTGCTCAGTCATGTCCAACTCTTGCGATCACATATTGTAGCTTGCCAGGCTCTGTCCATTGGATTCTCCAGAGAATACTGGAGTTGGTTGTCATTTCCTTCTCTGGGGGATCTTCCCAATCCAAGAATGGTTGAGGTTAAGTCTGAACATTTTACTTGATTATTGCCAGAAGCAAGTCTAGTTCATAAATTTTAATTAGTATAAATTAGTATATTAATGAAGAAGTCAATTCCCTCATTCTTCTCTCTTGTAGTTATAATTAATAAATAGTTCTGTGAACTTTACTAAAACATGCACATAAAATGCAGTCCAGTTCAGTTCCTCAGTTGTGTCTGACTCTTTGCGACATCATGGACTGCAGCCCGTGAGGCTTCCCTGTTCATCACCAACTCCCAGAGCCTACTCAAACTCATGACCATCAAGTTGGTGATGCCATTCAACCATCTTATCCTCTGTCATGCCCTTCTCCTCCTGCCTTCAATCTTTCCCTAGCATCAGGGTATTTTCCAGTGAGTAAGTACTTCACATAAGGTGGCCAAAGTAATGGAGTTTCAGCATCAGTCCTCCCAATGAATATTCAGGACTGATTTCCTTTAAGACTGACTGGTTGGAACTCCTTGCAGTCCAAGGGACTTGCAAGAGTTTTCTCCAACACCACAGTTCAAAAGCATCAATTCTTCGGCACTCAGCTTTTTTATGGTACAACTCTCACATGTACACATGACTACTGGAAAAAAATATAGTTTGACTAGATGAATATTAGTTGGAAAAGTAATGTACCTGCTTTTTAATATGCTGTCTAACTTGGTCATAACTTTTCTTCCAGGGAGCAAGTATCTTTTAATTTCACAGCAGTCACTTTCTGCAGTGATTTTGGACCCCCAAAATACAGTCACTTTTTTCATAATTTCCCCATCTATTTGCCATGAAGTGAGAGACCAAATTCCATGATCATAGTTTTCTGAATATTTAGTTTTAAGACAACTTTTTAATTCTCCTCTTTCACTTTCATCAAGAGGCTCTTTAGTTCTTCTTCACTTTCTGCCATAAGAC
This sequence comes from Nanger dama, assembly GCA_917880005.1. Classification (NCBI taxonomy): domain Eukaryota; kingdom Metazoa; phylum Chordata; class Mammalia; order Artiodactyla; family Bovidae; genus Nanger; species Nanger dama. Next base: position 16,148,481 of record CAKJTW010000047.1, on the reverse strand, counting down.
TAAGGTACATAAAATATAGTTAATAAAATTTTTAGAAAAGGATTCCTAAAAGTCTTCATAACTGAACAATGAAAAGAAATGGACAAAAAGAATAGAATGGGAAAGACTGGAGATCTCTTCAAGAAAATCAGAGATACCAAGGAACATTTCATGCAAAGATGGGCATGATAAAGGACAAAAACTGTATGGACCTAACAGAAGCAGAAGATATTAAGAAGAGGGCAAGAGTACACAGAATTATACAGAAAATATATAAATGGCCCAGATAACCACAATAGTATGATCACTTACCTAGAGCTAGACATCCTGGAGTGCAAAGTCTAGTGGGCTTTAGGAAGTATCACTACAAACAAAGCTAGCAGAGGTGATGGAATTCCATTTGAGCTTTTTCAGATCTTAAGAGATGATGCTGTTAAAGTGCTGCACTCAAAATACCAGCAAATTTGGAAAACTCAGCAGTGGCCAAAGGAATGGAAAAGGTCAGTTTTCATTTGAATCCCAAAGAAAGGCAGTGTCATGTTCAAACTACCACATAATTACATTCTTTTCATACGTTAGCCAAGTAATGCTCAAAATTCTCCAAGAGAGTCTTCAGTAGTATATGAACTGAAAGCTTCCATATGTTCAATCTGCATTTAGCAAAGACAGATGAACTAGAGATCAAACTGCCAACATCTGTTGGATCATCAAAAAAACAAGAGAATTCCAGGAAAATATCTACTTCAGCTTCATTGACTACGCTAAAGCCTTTGTGTGAATCACAACAAACAGTGGAAAATTCTTCAAGAGATGGGAATTCCAGACCACCTTGCCTGCCTCCTGAGAAACCTGACTGCAGGTCAAGAAGCAGCATTTAGAACCAGACATGGAACCATGGACAGGTTCCAAATTGGGAAAGGAGTGCATCAAGGCTGTATATTGTCATTCTGGTTATTTAACTTATATGTGGAGTACACCATGCAAAATGTCAGGCTCAATAAAGCATAAACTGGTTGCTTGGAGAAATATCGATAACCTCAGATATGCAGATGGCACCACAGTTACAGCAGAAAGGCTAGAGGTACTAAAGAGCCTCTTGAAGAATGTGAAAGAGGAAAGTGAAAATGCTGGCTTAAAACTCAACATTCTAAACACTAAGATCATGGTATCCAGTCCCATCACTTCATGGAAAATAGATGGGGAAACAGTGGGGAAATGGTGACAGACTTTATTTTCTTGGGCTTCAGAATCACTGCAGATGGTGACTGCAACCATGAAATTAGAAGACACTTGCTCTTTGGAAAAAGCTATGACAAACCTAGACAGCATATTAAAAAGCAGAGACATTACTTTGCCGACAAAGTCCATCTAGTCAAAGTTATGGGTTTCCCAGTAGTCATGTGCGGACGTGAGAGCTGGACGAAAGAGAGAGAGCTGGACGTGAGAGAGTACGAAAGAACTGATGCTTTTGTACTGTGGTGTCGGAGGTAATTCTTGAGAGTCCCTTGGGCTGCAAGGAAATCAAGCAACCTTGAATATTCATTGCCAGGACTGATACTGATGCTGAGGTTCAATAATTTTGTCACCTGATGTGCAGACCTGATTTATTAGAAAAGACTCTGATGCTCGGAGATACTGAAGGCAGGAGGAGAAGGGATGGCAGAGCATGACATGGTTGGATGACATCATTGATTCAACTGACATGAGTTTGCAAACTCTGGGAGTTGGTGATAGACAGGGAAGCCTGGTGTGCTGCAGTCCATAGGGTCACAAAGAGTTAGACACGACTGAGCAGCTGAACAACAAAAATTCCATATTTAATGTCCTTTTTGAATTTGCTTTATATTGTGAAAATCATTTAATATTGATTCTTTTAATAAAAATTAAGTATACCATCAACTGTTTGGAAAAATTACTCTATTTTATGTTGTATACAATTTTAATGAAGAAAATAGTAAAAAATGCTATGTGATATATAAAATACATTTAAATCTATAAACTCTGAAATTAGACTGCTTGAGTATGAATCCCTAATTTACAATTAACTTGGTCTATAGCCTAAGAATGATTACTTATACTTTTCCTACTTTGTCTTCCTAATCTGACACATAATAACATGTAGTTCATAGAATTTTTGTGAAGAATAAATTATGTGTGTGTGAGTGTGTGTTTAAAACAGTTGGTACATCTAACAATTGTAAATGCAATTATTATTCCTGTAGACAAAGGAAAATATAAAAAAATACATAATTAGATTTAAATACAGAAAATACACAAAGAAGTAAGTTTGTAAGTATAATTAATGCATTTTATGGTAAAAAATAAAATAACTGATAAGGAATAATAAATATCATGTATGTTGATCAGAATATGAACAAAAACATTCTCATATAAGACAAAAATATGATCAAGAAGAACAACAGAACATCACAGGTGTTTCTTTTTTAAAATTATTTTTTAAATATAGATTTATTTATTTTAATTGGAGGTTAATTACATCATTTCTTTACAGAACTAGCTAGACTATATTTTTCTTTAAGATTCTTGTGTCTATACTGACATTATAAAAGATCAGGACTCACAACCAGTCAAGATGAAAAAAGACACCAAGAGTCCTGACTGAGAAATAATGCAAGGCACAATAATTCTCTGAAAAGGAGTAAGGCACTTATCAATGAGCTGAAGATTTTAAGATAAGAAATCTCATTTTAATAGAAAGAAATGTGCAAATTGGAGAACACTCACTCACACTTAAGAAACAAATTTTGTGGAACTAAATTAATATAGTTAATCTTCCACCTTCAGGTGGAATTTTTTTTTTACATCACATCTTCTGCTATGTGTAAAAGTACTGACTAAAACCTTTATTCCAGAACATCTATATAAAGCAGAAAATAACCATTTTATGGGATGTTTTTAAACTTTTGCTTCCTGAAATATCATAGCCTAACCAAAGTAAAACAGGCTATTATTTATTGCTTGGTAAGGAAATATGCACTGATGTCTTACCTAATTTCCCTCTCAAAGTTAAAAGTTGTTCTTCAGGAGACCATGACTGACATTAGTTTGGGATAATGAGAGTATGTAATCTGCTTTGCATAGACCAACACAGTTGTAAGTAATGAAAATTTATATTAATAGCAAAGTCAGTATAATTGACATTGCAGACAAAGAGTAAAGAAATTTATGTACCATCAAGCTATCATTTTGATAAAGTAGGTTTTCCTCCCAGAGACATTTGAATGCCTTAGTAAAATAGTACACTGAAGTTTCCAGGTGGGTCAGTGGTAAAGAATCTGCCCCCAATGTAGGAAACTTGGGTTCCATCCCTGGGTCAGAAAGATCCCCTGGAGGCGGAAATGGCAACTTACTTCAGTATTCTTGCTGGAAACTTCCATGGAGCCTGGCGGGTTGCAGTCACAAAGAATCAAACATGACTGAGCATGCATTCAAGCAGAATAGTACACAGAAGCAGCCACTATATATTGCCATCCATTGCTAAATTATATTTCTTTAAAATTGAATTGTCTGATGGAATTAATTCAATTGCAGGGTACTGTATTGTGTAAGAAATAATCAGGTTAAAAATTATAACTCAGTTCTTAAATTTGAATGTTACTTTTAACTGTTAATGTAGGAGTTTTACATTTTATGCTTAAATGCACATTTTTAGAATGCATAATGTCAAAGAGCTGTATCAGTTTACTTATAAATTTTTATTGTCTCAATAATACATTCCAACTTGCTGTAGATGTCACAAGTCTCCTTCTTTTTCTTAGTCCTAAGGTAAGGCATTTGACTAGGTAGTTCTTACTGTTAAGCAAACATCAGCATTCATGAATAGTTGAATACACTTATCACATAAGCACTAATGATAGCTAAAAGCATAAGCAGATTCTTCCCCAAGGATGTCAGTTTCTCATATCATTTTAGTCTCCAGTAGTGTCTGTATAGGCCAAAGTGAAAGGCACCAGTTTTGTGGTTCCTGTACAGCATTTTGTAAATTTGAATAAATTTATTTTTATGTCACTTACTGTAACTTTCCCTATGAACAAAAAATAAACCAAATATATAGGACAGAAATAAGTAAAACTAAAAAGTGAAGTTGCTGATATAATATATGTACTAGTACATATGATTACACAAATAATATTACTGAGAAGGTTTTCAACAAAACTAGAAAGCATAAAACCTTCTAATTTAAATAACCAAATCAGCATAGATTAAAATGCTATTAATCCTATGCAAAAATTCTCAATGGTTCCTTGAAATTATAAGTTTGAAGGCAGTTTGACATAGAATGACCCTTTGTATACAGTTTCAGTTGCCTAATATATTGTCAAGATATATTGTACTTCTTTCCAATAATTGAAAATTGCTATTTCTATCTCATTCTGCAGCAACATTGCAACTGGGACAGTATAACAAGTTATTTCAAGCTTTGATGTTGCCTTTTGCTTTAAAATCAGAGCAACTGTAAATATAGAGTGGACTTTTGGACTCTGAGGGAGAGGGAAAGGGTGGGATGGTATGGGAGAATGCAATGAAACATGTATATTTTCCCGTAAGAAACGAAACGCTAATCTATGTTCAATGTAGGATGCAGGATGCATGGGGCTGATGCACAGGATGATTCAAGTAGAGGATGGGGGTGGGAGGTGGGAGGGGGATTCGGCATTGGGAGATTGTGTTCACCTATGGCTGATTCGTGTCAATGTATGGCAAAACAAATACAGTATTGTAATTAAAAAAATAAATAAATTTAATTAAAAAAAAATAAAAATAAATAAAAAAAAATCAGAGCAACTGTAAATATGAAGAAAACTCAAAAAGACAGTTGGGTTCATATATGAGATAAATCTCTGAGAACAAGGAATTTTTCTCTTACATGAATATTTCTCTTTCTAGGTTGGTGCCCTAATTTATATGTTATGATTATGCGGACCTGAGGTTAACTCTGTGCTTGAAGTCAATATTTCACTTCTATCAGTGAATTAAAGAAGGGGGGGATTAAATATTACCAAACATATCCCCCTGGAATGGGAAGATCCCCTAGAGTAGGAAATGTCAGCCCACTCTGCTACTCTTGCCTGGGAAATTCCAAGGACAGACCAGCTTGGTGGGCACAGTCCATGAAGACACAAAGTGTTGGATACGACTGAGTGACTCAGCATTCACTCGCTCAAACATGTCTTAAGGCTGTAATTCTTTATGAGGTACATAATTTCAAAATGCTGAACAGAAGAAAAGAGAGAGAAAAAACCCAAAACCTCTTGCTGAAAATGAAGTCTCAATAAAAGTTAAAAACAAAACATTAAAAAATGTGATGCTGAAAATCCCAGTAAAGCTGAAAGCTAAAAATTTATTCAGATAAAATTAATCTTTAAAGAGCAACCTTTGAAAATTTTAAAATAAGTCTGAAAAAATGTTCAAAATTATACCTGAAAGCATAACTTATATTTAAACTATGAAAAAAATAAGGTGAAAATAAATTATATTAGAACAGACACCTAGATTCAATACTAATGATATTTTTGTAGTTCTTGAAATTACTGGTAAAAGTTTAAATTTTCTAACTATGCTAATACTTATATTATGTCAGAATTAATGAAATGCTGTGAAAAGAAACTCTGAGTAAGTTTTATAGTTATTATTTATAGTTATTATTATTATTTATAGTTATTATTTACCACAAATGTTTATTAAAAACATTCCAGGTTAAAAAAATTGAAAAAGACATATGTATCTCACTGTTTATTGCAGCACTATTTACAAGCGAGAACATGGAAGCAACCTAGATGTCCACCAACAGATGGATGGATAACAAAGCTATGGTACATATAGATAATGGAATATTCAGTTCAATTCAGTCACTCAGTTGTGTCTGATTTTATGACCCCATGAATCACTGCATGCCAGGCATCTCTGTCCATCACCAACTCCTGGAGTTCACCCAAACTCATGTCCATCGAGTTGGTGATGCCATCCAGCCATTTCATCCTCTGTCGTCCCCTTCTTCTCCAGCCCCCAAACCCTCCCAGCATCAGAGTCTTTTCCAATGAGTCAACTCTTCACATGAGAGGGCCAAAGTACTGGAGTTTCACCTTTAGCATCATTCATCCAAGGAAATCCCAGGGCTGATCTCCTTCAGAATGGACTGGTTTGATCTCCTTGCAGTCCAAGGGACTCTCAAGAGTCTTCTCCAACACCACAGTTTAAAAGCATCAATTCTTCAGTGCTCAGCTTTCTTCACAGTCCAATTCTCATATCCATACATGACCACAGGAAAAACCATAGCCTTGACTAGATGGACCTTTGTTGGCAAAGTAATGTCTATGCTTTTAATATGGTATCTAGGTTGGTCATAACTTTCCTTCCAAGGAGTGAGTTTCTTTTAATTTCATGGCTGCAGTCACTATCTGCAGTAATTTTGGAGCCTCAAAAATAAAGTCTGATACTATTTTCACTGTTTCCCCATCTATTTCCCATGAAGTGATGGGACCAGATGCCATGATCTTTGTTTTCTGAATGTTGAGCTTTAAGCCAACTTTTTCACTCTCCTCTTTCACTTTCATTAAGAAGCTTTTCAGTTCCTCTTCACTTTCTGCCATAAGGGTCGTGTCATCTGCATATCTGAGGTTATTGATATTTCTCCCTGCACTCTTGATTCCAGCTTGTGTTTTTCCAACCCAGCATTTCTCATGATGTACTCTCCATATAAGTTTTTTTTTTTAATTTTACTTTATTTTACTTTGCAATACTGTATTGGTTTCGTCATATATTGACATGAATCCGCCATGTGTGTGCATAAGTTCCCAATCCTGAACCCCCTCCCACCTCCCTCCCCATATCATCTCTCTAGGTCATCCATGCAGGGTGACAATATGGAATGTTACTCAGCCATAAAAAGAACACATTTGAACCAATTCTAATAAGGTGGATGAACCTACAGAGTGAAGTAAGAAAGAGAAAGATAAGTATCATATACTAACACATATACATGGAATCTAGAAAGATCACACTGATGAAATTATTTGCAGGGAAGCAGTAAAGACACAGATATAGAGAACACACTTACGGACATGGGGGAAGGGGTTGAGAGGGAGGATGGGATATATGGAGAGAGTAACATGAAAATGTACATCAGTTCAGTTCAGTTCAGTTCAGTCGCTCAGTCCTGTCCTACTCTTTGTGACCCCATGAATCACAGCATGCCAGGCATCCCTGTTCATTACCATCTCTCGGTGTTCACTCAGACTCAAGTCCATCAAGTCCATGATGTCATCCAGCCATCTCATCCTCAGTCGTCCCCTTCTCCTCCTGCCCAAATCCCTCCCAGCATCAGAGTCTTTTCCAATGAGTCAACTCTTCACATGAGGTGGCCAAAGTACTGGAGTTTCAGCTTTGGCATCATTCCTTTCAAAGAAATTCCAGGGCTGATCTCCTTCAGAATGGACTGGTTGGACCTCCTTGCAGTCCAAGGGAGTCTCAAGAGTCTTCTCCAACACCACAGTTCAAAAGCATCAATTCTTCAGCACTCAGCCTTCTTCACAGTCTAACTCTTACATCCATACATGACCACAGGAAAAACCATAGCCTTGACTAGACGGACCTTAGTCGGAAAGTAATGTCTCTGCTTTTGAATATCCTATCTAGGTTGGTCATAACGTTTCTTCCAAGGAGTAAGTGTCTTTTAATTTCATGGCTGCAGTCACCATTTGCAGTGATTTTGGAGCCCCAAAAATAAAGTCTGACACTGTTTCTACTGTTTGCCAATCTCTTTCCCATGAAGTGATTGGACTGGATGCCATGATCTTAGTCTTATGAATGTTGAGCTTTAAGCCAACTTTTTCACTCTCCTCTTTCACTTTCATCAAGAGGCTTTTGAATTCCTCCTCACTTTCTGCCATAAGGGTGGTGTCATCTGCATATCTGAGGTTATTGATATTTCTCCTGGCAATCTTGATTCCAGCTTGTGTTTCTTCCAGTCCAGTGTTTCTCATGATGTACTCTGCATAGAAGTAAGCAGGGTGACAATATACAGCCTTGATGGACTCCTTTTCCTCTTTGGAACCAGTCTGTTGTTCCATGTCCAGTTCTAACTGTTGCTTCCTGACCTGCATACAGATTTCTCAAGAAGCAGGTTAGGTGGTCTGGTATTCTCATCTCTTTCAGAATTTTCCAAAGTTTATTGTGATCCACACTGTCAAAGGCTTTGGCAGAGTCAATAAAGCAGAAATAGATGTTTTTCTGGAACTTTCTTGTGTTTTCCATGATCCAATGGATGTTGGAAATTTAACCATATGTAAAACAGATAGTCCATAGAAATTTTCTGTATAGCTCAGGAAACTCAAACAGGGGCTCTGTATCAACCTAGAGGGTTGGGATTGGGAAGGAGATGGGAGGAAGAATCAAGAGGGAAGTGACATATGTTTACCTATAGATGATTGATGTGATGTTTGGCAGAAACCAACAGAATTCTGTAAAGCAATTATCTTTCATTTAAAAATAAATTAATTGAAAAATAAACATAAAAACATAACAGATTTGGGATTTCCCTAGATGTCCAGTGGTTAGTTCTCTGAGCTTCCATTGAAGGGGCACAGATTTGATCTCTGGTAGGGTAACTAATACCCTACATGCCACTTGGCATGGCCAAAAGATTATAATGTTATATATATATATATATATATATATATATATATGTATAAAGTTTGTGTTAAGGAACAAAAATATTTATTAAATAAGTAAATAACCATGCCAAGTTACTTCTCTATAAACTCTGGATATAAAAACTGGGAACAAGAGATGAGGAAATTAAAAAAAAACATAAGAATAATATAACAAACATAAAACATTAAAATACCACTTTTAAAATACTCAGAAGTAACATTAAAATTCGAAAAAAAGTACTTAAGCAAAAATAATGGGGATAAGTGGTCATATCATGATATAATTTATTTTTCCTAATAATTTCTAAAATAAACATAATTCCACTCAACAAAAGAGAAGTATAAAGTGGGAATCATTCAACCTACTATACATTTAAAATATAAAATAAAACTGGCTTCCCTGGTGGACCAGATGATAAAGAATCTGCCTGCAGTGCAGAAGACCTGGGTTTGCTCCCTAGATTGGGAAGATCCCCTGGAGGAGGGCATGGCAACTCACTCCAATATTCTTTCCTGGAGAATCACCATAAATAGAGCACCCCAGCAGGTTACAGTAAATGTGGTCACAAAGAGTTAGACATGACTGAGCAACTAAGCACACACACATACAAATATAATTTATTTTTAAAAAATTGGCCTTAAGTACTGACAAATATACAGTGTACATAAATCACCATTGTCAGTCTCAAAGATACCCATTTAACATGTACACACAAAAAAATGAAAAGACCAATAGCATAATTAATAAAAACTTTGGGTTGGAAACTAATCTGCAGAAGAATAATCAAAATAGTCAGAAAACAAATAAAATAGTCAGTCACATTGATGATCAGGAGTATTCAAATTAAAAGATTATATGATACCATTATACACATATAATACTGATATAGAATAGTCTAAAATACAAATTTTTAATGCTGAGTGCCAAAGAATTGATGCTTTTGAACTGTGGAATTGAGAAGACTCTTGACAACCCCTTGGACTTTAAGGAGATCTAACCAGTCCATCCTAAAGGAATTCAGTCCTAAATATGCATTGCAAGGACTGATGCTGAAGCTGAAACTCCATATTTTGGCCACTTGATCTGGAGTGATAATTCATTAGCAAAGACCCTGATGCTGGGAAAGATTGAAGGCAGGAGGAGAAGGGGATGACAGAGGATGAGATTTTTGGATGGCATTACTGACTTAATGGACATGAGTTTGAGCAAGCTCTGGGATAGAGTAATGGACAGGGAGGGCTGGCATGTCCATGCGGTTGCAAAGAGTCAGACGCAACTGAGTGACTGAATAACAAGAACACTAATACCATTATACACCTACAATATTGATTTAAAATACTGTAAAATAATGTTTTTATAAAGATGTAAAGAGAGCTCTAACACACTGCTTTCATATAAATAGAAATATTTTATACTTTAGATTACATTTAGCTAATATCTGAAAAAATTTAAGATTCCCTTACACCAGAACTCCATTTCCAGATATATATAATATAATTGCTCTCATCTAAAGGATTAAGTACAAAAATGTTCAGAAAAGAATCTCTTAGTTTGAAAAAAGGTAACTTAAAAATATGCATCAGTGTTGCAATGAATACTGAATATGCATTAAGTAGTATAGTGTGAAGTGCTTGCATTTACCTCTTATTTCTCTCTAGTTCCCCAGGATAATTATTACCTTCTTTGTCTTTCACAATGTTTGAAACTTGGTCTATATGTTCACAGGGCATTATCAGAAGAGATGAATGTTGGTTAAAACCAGCCACACATCTTTTGATATTGAACTCACTTTTTCCTTTCCTTCTAAGTTACCATGAATTCAGCATATCTCCAGACCCATGAATGGAATTGCCCTTTGGGGAAGCTGGACAAGGAAGTAATTAAAAGCGATCTTTGTGAGCTTCCTGAAATAATGGAGCTGTCTTTTAACCTGGGCACTCATTTTTACATAAACTAGAAGAGATATGTAAAAGCGAGGGTCTTGCCTGCAGCTGTTTCCCCATCCACAATTTTAGACAACATACTCCCAGGGGTGTCATGCATCTGAGATGTTGACAAGAATTGGCCTAGCCAGTAGACTGCTCAATAGTAATATGATGCAATATTTTATGTGTTTTAAAAATATGACTAATGAGAACATAATGTGCAGCTCAGGGAACTCTACTTAATGCTCTGTGGTGACATGGATAGGAAGGAAGCCCAAAAGGGAAGGGACATATGTATAAGTATGCTGATTCATTTTGCTATGCATTAGAAGCTAACACTACATTGTAAAACAACCACATTCCAATAAAAATTAATTTAAAAAATCACAAAAAAGGAATGCTGG